>JAJKFI010000026.1:2911111-2934250 GCA_029204185.1 Lerista edwardsae
AGCTAAGGCTCAAAAACAGACACTGTAATGTTGTTATTCATAACCACGACAGACCAATGTGTAGGTATAGGTTTTTCTCCTTTTCATATAATATGTTAATGTAATTAAAATATTAATCCAATACTTTTTCCATTTCTGTACTATTCAATTTATTTTCATTTTTTTAAATTGACATGATTGTAAATGAAATTCAATAAAAGAGAATTTTCACTGTCCGCATTTCTTTTCTGGCTATTTGTTTCTTTCATAATTATTACTTAAAATTTGTCATATGTAAGGGTGTTAAAAATGATCTGGCCCTGCTGTCAAATATACTAGGTGTGCCACTGTTTTTCTTTTGGGGGATGTGAAAATACTGTGTGTTGCTATTTTTCAGGGTTCTGCTCCCTTCCCCTCTCTAAGGAGTTAAATCTCAGAGTGGGAAATGAAAATCTCCATTTTCACTGCACATGCTTATAGATTTACATGCATGCACACTAGGGGCCAAATCAATTCAATTTTCCAGCCCTAGTTTAGCCATCCTAATGGGGTATGCGCTGCAGTCTGGGGGGGGCAGTCATGGAGGCCTCCTCGAGGTAGGGGAATATTTGTTCACTTACCTCAAAACTGCATTGCAGTTGTTTCAGCACCAGAAAGTTGGATAGGATTGGGCCCTAAGGCATTATGTAGCTCAGTGGTCAGGGAACAGGGGTAAATTACCCCAAATGGGGTAAAAATGAAATTCCTGGGGGTAATGGACGGTCGCGCTGCCGAGACACAGCCGGGCATGCATATGAATCTAAGCGATTCCCTGCAAAGTCTTGTTCCTCCGCACGCACAATGTCTGCGCCTCTGTCTCTCTCTTTAAACTCGGGCGACAAGCCCTGCAGCATGTCTCCATGCTCTGATCAGCCAAGCCATGCTAATTGGGTAGCCAATGAGGAAGCAGCCTGAGAATTTAGCGGGGCCTTCGGGTTTAGCGGGTTCCAATATGTAATTTTTTTTCTTTTGTTCTGGCGGGGGGGGGGGGCGGGTGACACACCAGCAGAGCTCAGTTACGAATTTTCCAAATTTCTGACACACCAAGCCCAAAAGGTTCACTATCACTGTTCTGTATGCATGCCCGGCTGTGTATGTTACAGTACTGTAGTGTACAAGGACCTGATGCAGTGCAGTGCGTCAGGCCCTTGTGTATAACATGCTTCCCTGCATGATGCCCTGGGCCCTGCCTCCAAGTCCACCTGCTTCTTCAGTAGAGTCGACTAGGTGCTGCGCCGTTGAGAGAGACAGGACAGTGCCTCTCCTGAGAGGACACCTATCTTTCACTGGTAGTTTTAGTAAGTACCTGTACTAAAAATCAAATCAAGGGGGTAACGTCGGCATATCTAAATTTATTTTGGGGTAAAAGGTAAAAAAGTTCCCTGACCCTTGCTTTAGAATGACAGTCTGCCCGGGACCCACCGGAAGTGATGTCACGGCTGGAAGTGCCGGCTTTGTGATGCCAGAGCCTGCTGCTTTCCTGAGAATGCAGCAAGACGTTGGGTGATTTCTCAGTCATTTTTCCAATAGCAAAGTGAATCAGAAAAAAAGCCTATTTACAGCTTAGACAGAAGCAAAACAACCACTCAGCCCTCCCTTTTTCCAGCATCCCATCTCATATTTTTCAATGGCTTCTCTAGTGCTTCGCGACGCACCTGAAATTGGCTTGTGACCCACTGGTGGGTCCTGACCCACAGTTTGGGAACCACTGCTCTTTTATACTACACGGGCTCTTATAAGAATAGCAGGCCACATTTTGCAGTGCTGTCCCCCTACCCAAGTCTCCTGTCGGTGTCTGCAGTATCCCCCACCTTCTTCCTACTAGAGAGCGAGGGAGTTCAGGTATGGCCACTCGCGAAGGCAAATAAAGTTGAATTCACTTAGCCCTGACAGTTGGGCGTCCGCTTGATATCTGTAGGTGTATGGGAAACTGTTTGCATGTTTGTGAGTCCAGACATTCTTGGAGCTTTTTTACAAGCGGAGGCTGGCCAGCTAATTAGAAGCATCTTGCATTCCTTACTCCCGGCACTGAAAATGTTTTCTCTCGCCCCGTCCCAAGGCCGATCCGAAACACATGTCAACTGGGCTGGCTTCTGCACAAACCATTTGGCGTCTAGTCACTAGGAGCTGTATGCGTCAGCAACAAAAACAATCCTCAACAAGGGAGGGTTCAAAATATTCAGAGGATTCTTGCAGCAAGTGCACTTGTGGGTAGTTGGGATGGATTCGGTAGTTTGCTAAGGAAAGCGTGGTAAGAGCCCTTGGACGAGCGCCTAATCTGTATTATCAGTGGAGCTTTGGCATGGAAATAGACGGAGGCAAATTTCTGAATGCAGGAAGTCCAAATCCTGCTGTTGGATGAACTTAAATGCAAGTGCTGCTTTCCATAATTTAGAGAATTTAATTTCCATAATTTAGATTGGCATTTTTGATACAGGAAATTGCAAGGCGGGTTGGAGGAAAGGAAGAGGCATAAAGAGGCTCTGCTTGGCTCTGCAAACACAAGGCTCAAAGCCAGTTGAAGCCATGTCCCCTCCAGCACCGTGTGCATGCTTTGCCACTGAGCTGTGACCTCTCAGCCAGAAATGGCTTCTGTGCATGTGGCTGGAGTTACTAAAGCGTGAACTAGATGTGGCGGACTCATCGTTCCCATCTGTGCCCAGCGCTGACCCAAACCTTCCTGGAGCCCGAAGCACCCTGCCACATGCTCCCCCCTCCCTGGCCTGGTCATGCGCCAACCCCCTCCTCCTGGTCCTTAAATGGGGAACGGAAAAGGGGGACAAAGCAGGGGCCGTGATGGAGATCAGTGGGCCACAGCACAGTCTGGCTGGAGCAGGCACATAGGAAGGAATGTGGGCCTACCGAAGTCCCCTCCAGTCTGTTCCAAGGGGATGGAGCTATGAGTTGGGGACATCTCCAGATCAGAACTAATGTCTGCCATGAGCCTTGGGCAGACCGCCATCTTTCTGACTTCTCTTTCCTTCCTCCCGAAAACATCTGCAGAAAGGTGATACGATTGCCTTTAAGAATTGTTGACATAATGTTAGTGATGTTCTTCGAGCACCTCTAGAGTGCTGCATCAAAGCTAGGTCCTGTTAATAGTAATGATTGTCATTCACTCTGTTGAAGTGTGTGTGTGTGTGTGTGTGTGTGTGTGTGTGTGTGTGTGTGTGTAATGGCTCTGTTTTGCAGACCTTCCTTTTTAAACTATGATTTTATTGCATTTGCATAAATGTTAGTCACCTTGAAAATAGAAATAGTAAGAGGTAGAAGACAAGCTATTATAATAAATAGTAACTACCTAACTGGACGTGGTGGCGCAGCGGGTTAAACCGCTGCTGCTGGGCTTTCTGACCGGAAGGTTGGAAGTTCGAGACCATGCAATGGAGTGAGCTCCCGTTGCTTGTCCCAGCTCCTGCCAACCTAGCAGTTCGAAAGCACCTAAATGCAAGTAGATAAATAAGGACCACTTCGGTGGGAAGGTAACAGTGTTCCGTGCGCTACGGCATAGAGTCATGCCGGCCACATGACACGGAAGCTTGTCCTCGGACAAAATGCCGGCTCTACAGGCTTTGAAATGGAGATGAGCACCGCCCCCTACAGTCTATCATGACTAGACCATTCGGTCGTGGGGAAACCTTTACCTTTAACTACCTAACCTGAAGGCAGAGACGTCTCTACCTAGCCAGAGACGAATGCATGGCTGAGTAGAAATGTGTACAAGCTTTCCGCTCTGATCACAAGACTTCCTTCCTTTTTGTTTTCCTCCTCCAGGTTTTCTCGGGAAATGTGGACAATGACAGCCCAGTAACCAATCTGTTCAATCCCCCAATCACAGCACAGTACATCCGCATCTACCCTGTGGTCTGCCGTAGGGCTTGCACCCTGCGCTTTGAGCTGATTGGCTGCGAGATGAATGGTAAATGCTTTTCATTGGTCTAACCACTCTGGCTGAAAATGCCCCATCTTTCTCTGGCAGATAATCAGAGGGCAGCATTCTGGTGACTTGTCTTCGGCTGGCTTCCATATTGAAATCCTTTACTTAAATGGGGCCAGTCTAGGAAAAACCAAAACTGGTGGTGACTCTGTTCCTGGGGGGTTCTGCATAGCTGGCACTGTTGCCTTCGCTGACTTCTGGTTTCCAAAATCTTAACATGATTCTCAATTCACATTGACTTAATTAACTTAATTGACTTAATTAACACATTGACTTAATTAACTTAACTTAATTCTCAATTCACATTGAGAATTGGGCCAATGTGCCAGATTAACACTTTGCTCTAATTCTGTTGATGGTAAAGGCCAGGACTGTGTACTCACTCTAACATCGACAAAATCTGCATCCAGACAGTTCATAGTTCTATAACTTGTATTCAAATTGAATATGTTTGCATTAAATCTACAAGTTTTTCCTGGGTTGCTTTTTTTTAGGGCTGGGGTTATTTTTTGGGAGGCTGAGAGTGAAACATGAGAGAATTGCATCATCTCACATTTTGGGGGGGGGGGAGGGAGGGAAGCGCATGTGTTTCAGGGTGAGGGCACAAGCTTGCCAGTGCTCTTTTTGGAAGGCAGGGCAACTGCTGTCATTTCTCATAGAATGTTCCTATGTCATGATGCAGCATAATTCTGAAAGGCGTTCTGGGAAAAAAATGGAAGCCATCAACTGGGAGGAAACAAGGGAGTTTTGTTCCCACCCTGAAAATCTATAAAAATGGATGAGTGGGGTGGGGAATTGCAGCCCAGGTATAACTTAGTCTGGCTTTTCTGGCCATGGAGGAGCTGTGCGCCCATTCAAAACCACTGGAAAGCAAGGAGAAGGCTCAAAGAATACGCCACCTTCACTCCAGCACTGAAATGGAAAAGCTGCTTTTGGTAATAAGGGCCTGATGCAGATGTGAAGGTTTCTCTGTGCTTGCTGCTGTGTGCCACTCAAGAAGTTCAGGTTAATCTTAGAAGCGCCAGACTGTATTGGGATTAGGGTCCCTTGGTGAGAACCTGCAACTCTTGACATGATTAGGCTGCATCCTGTGGCTTAGGGCAGGACGTCTACCTGCAAAATTTAAGGACTTCTGTCAACCTCTGCATCAGTAACCACAGCGACACCTACTGGCAGTGCTAAGAATTGTGAGGCTCTTTAATGTTTCCGCTGCGGGTTTTATGCACAATCAATACACACGCAGCACGTCGTCGTAGAAAAGTGGAACAGCCAGATGCCTCTGTGCTGAGGAGCTTCCAATCCAAATTTTGATAGAACACGCCATGATTTTAATTAGAATTTCCCAACCACAGTTGAGCTGTTTGGTATGTGTGTGTGTTTTAAACTTTGTTTGTCAAATTCTTGCATGAAATGTACATTTCTTGGAAGTCTTTGGCTTACTCTCTGGGACAAGCTGGGCTTCACTGAATTTCTAGCAACTTCAATTCATTCAGGCAACACAAGTCATGTAAAGCGGCTACCTAATCGACTGATGGTGAATCCAGAAAGATCAAATGGTGAAATTAGGCATTGACTTGAGGTCAGAATGACCCAACCCATTGGTTTAACACAGTGGTTCTCAAACGTTTTAGCACCGGGACCCACTTCTTAGAATGGCACTTGTGTTGAAACCCACTGGAAGTGATGTCATTGACCTGGAAGTGATGTCATCAAGCAGGAAGTGCCATTGTTGTGACATCATAAAATGACACTCCTAGAATGCAAACTGGCTTTCTTGGACTGCATCAATTGCACAACCTTGACGCATCCCTGACCGAAAGCAAGATGAGGACAAAATAATATGTAAAAGCACTGAATTATTATTTTTTAAACAACCCTCACTTGATAATTCAAACTAACACTTACAGAAAGAATATAGCAATAGTAAGGTCTGCAGCTTCCATTCTGGCTGCTCCCAGCTTTCCACGACCCTCCTAACATTGGGTTGTGACCCACCGAGTGGGTCCCGACCCACCGTTTGAGAAACACTGGCTTAAAAAATTTACCCTAAAAACATGACTTGTGAGTGTTTGCTTGCCTCACTAGGAGTCCTTTGGTGTTTTGAGCAGTGGTTTTCAAGCTGTGTTGCTCTGGGGAAACCTTGATCACTGATGTTGACCTGCTGTGTGTACCGACAGGCACACCTTGGGTCTGTCCTAGGGTGAGCTCCGTTTGTGCAAATCAGCAGCACGGCACAGCGCAGCTCAGCAGACCTTGTCTTGCTTGAAGTCCTGGTCTGCACATGTGCTTGAATGGGCTGCACTGTTTTGGATTGTGGGGAGGAATCGCATTTTTCTGAATGTCCTCCTGTGCCAGGAACACTTTGCATATAGAAAGCCAGCACCAGAATCAAAGGGCTGGGCTGGAATCTTTCTTCCCGCCTATGCAGTTTTTCCATTCGCAAGGGATTGATTACATTGGCGGGGGGGGGGGGGGAGCATTTGCAAGTGGAATATCCTATCTGCAGCCTAAAAGTGCTGTAGTCCATTCTGCCCCGGTGAGGCTGTTGCTTAGGGCCCAACCTACACACTGCGTGGAGTGACTGAAATAGTTAGAATTCTGGACAGTTTCACTTCAGACTGCGGGTGGGGGAAAATGTTTGAGTCCTCTTCCATGCAAAAACATCCTGCGTGTGGTAAACAAGCACATCAGAGATAAGTCTTCACTAAATCTTTCCTCAAATGCGCTCATCTCCTACATGCAGTTAACTGTCTCTTTTGCACAGGAAAGCATTCTAAAATAGGGTTCCCCACCTGAACTCTGAAGTGGAAAAATCCAGAACTCTACCTGCTGATTCCGTATGTGTAGATTTGGGTCCTAGACTGGGCAGCACTTCCCAGAATCCTTTGCACCATGCTGGGATTCGCCTTTAGCAATGTGGCAAGGGTTTTTCTCAAGGTAGAAAGTCTTGAAAACCACTGTTTTGGGTGAGTGTTGGGTGCATCTGCTGGACAAGGGTTGTTTGCAGGCCTGTTTCGTTTCTGGACGCTTCCCTTTCACGGTGTCTATAAACTGTTGTGTTACAGTGTATTTCAACATGGCAGGTTGTTCGGAGTACCTGGGCATGAAATCCCACTTCATCACTGACAAGCAGATCACAGCCTCCAGCGTGTACAGGACGTGGGGCATTGATGCGTTTGCGTGGCACCCACACTATGCCCGCCTTGACAAGACGGGCAAGAGCAATGCCTGGGCAGCCCTCAACAACAAGGAGGACGAGTGGCTTCAGGTGCGTCCTGGCTGGTGTCATGTGGAAGAAGGCGGGGCCTAAGCACAGTGAGATAATGAGGCCTAGTAACTTGAATCCTTTACTTCTGTGTCTACAGTTTGTGTCAGTAGGTGGAATAGGGAGAGGCAGGTGTTTCACCTTTCACCAGCTCTATGGGTAGGCTATTCAGAGACTAAATCCCATAAAAAAAAAATAGTGAGATCACATTTAGGCCAGATTGTCCCAACTGAATAAAAGGTCGCATGCCTTAAGCCAGTGGTTCTCGAACTTTTTAGACTGCGACCCACTTCTTAGAATAGTACTCATGTTGGGACTCACCGGAAGCGATGTCATTAACCTGGAAGTGAGGTCATAGCCGGAAGTGGCATCATCAAGCAGGAAGTGCCATCATTGCGACATCATAAAATGACACTCCTGGAATGCAAACTGGCACTCTTGGACTGCAGCAATTGCACAACCATGAATCATCCCTGACAGAAAGCAAGAGGAGGACAAAATATGATGTGAAAGCCCTGAACTAAAAACAATTTTTAAAAACCCTCACTTGATAATTCAACTTTTCACAAAAGGAATATAGCCAGAATAAGGTCTGCAGCTTCCAAGATGGTTGCTCCCAACTTTCCACAACCCACCTGACATCAGGTCCCGACCCACCAAGTGGGTCCCGACCCACAGGTTGAATAGCAGTGCCTTAAGCCAACACTTCAGTGCTTGTTCTGAAATGCTTGGCGGATGCTGGAAATGACTTTGAGCTGGGAATAAGTCTGTAGCTCAGTGATGTAGCAGCTGCTTTGTATGCCAAAGGCTCCAGGTTAAGTTCAGAAGAGATACCTGTCTGAACTCAGTGGGGCAATGGTCTGGCTCAGGAAAAAAGCAGCATGTCCGACTATTGCCAAAACACTGTACGTGTGTCTGTTCTTCTTGTCCGGTATTTCCCAGGGTCCATTATCTAGTTGTGGATAGCTTGTCTGAGCTTGATATCTGTTATTAGTGCTTTTTTGGACACTTCTATTCCTATTGTATGGGCTTTGCTAAGCCCATAATATTAGAAGGCTTTCCCACCCCAAATATTGAATTTCTGTAGTGGGGAATCCCCTCTCAACTTTATAAACATCCAAATTTTTGCATGGACTTCTTAAAATTTTGCATCTTATATTTGAGTTTGAGGGCACAATCCTAACCTGGAGTTAGCCTGGTACAGTTAGGCCAGCGAAGTTTGACTGGCATAAGGGATACTGTAAAGTATATTTGGACCACTCTTCAAGTCAGAGAGGCCAGCACACAGACATGCGCCATCCCCCCCGATTCCAAGAGTGGTCCAAACGCGCTTTATGGTGTCTCTTGTGCTGGCCAATCTTTGCTGGCCTAACTCCAGGTTATGATTGCGCTCTGAGTTGGATTAACCAGACCAAACCCACCTAGAAACTGGAGAATAAAGGGATTTGGGGGCCGGGGAGGCTTGAGCCCCAGCATCTCCTCCTCTTATTACAAATGAACCCATAGTCGGTGCTTCCTGCAGATTGACCTTCAGAGGCCGAAGAAGGTGACTGGGCTCATCACCCAAGGGGCTCGTGACTTTGGACATATCCAGTATGTGGCATCGTACAAAGTGGCCCACAGCGATGATGGAAAGTTCTGGACTCTGTACAAGGACAACTGGACAAACAACACCAAGGTAGATTTGGTGGGCATCTTCTGGGGGGTTGGTGGGGAGCGGGGCTGTTTTGTCCTTGGTGCTGAAACAATTCCCATTCTCAGCGGCGCAGTTCTGTGACCTCAACATGTTATAATACAAATTGTGCATAGTTGCATCCATGCTCCTTTCTTGCACCATTCTGCTTTCTGTGCATTTTCCCCTGGGTTTACTCATTTTGTTGCATGTTATCCCTCCTTCCTCCAAGTTGCTCAAGTTGGCCAAGATGTTCTCCCCGCTGTGTCTTACCTTTTCAAGGTTGAGGTTTCAGCAGGCATGTCCTTTTTCAGCTTAACAGGAGCACCAAACAGGACTAGAAACTTGGGGCTTTGTTGTGTTTTGAAGCTTGATTCTGTGCCCCAAACCAGATTAATTTGCTTCTACAATGTATTTATAGATTGAATTTGTATTTAATTCTTCCTCCAAGGTGGTCATGGCGGGATTCTAACTCACAAAAGACTAGGGGTGCAATTCTCATCAGTAACTGGAGCAAAACAGTAATCCTCACAACGGTCCTACAAAGGATGCTGATCAACTTCCTTCCTGCATATCTGGGAAAGACTCGGCCATTTTTGGAGCAAGGGTTCATCTTAGGGCACAATCCTAACCTGGAGTTAGGCCAGCACAGTTTGGCCAGCACAAAGGACACCATAAATTATGTTTGGACCACTCTCTGAGTCAGTGAGGCCAACACACAGACGTGTGCACCCTCCCTGACTCTGAGAGTGGTCCAAACACACTTTACGGTGGCCCTTGTGCCGGCCAAGCTTTGCTGGCCTAACTCCAGGTTAGGATTGCGCCCTTAATATCTGGTCAGGTTTATCTGGGGAGGGTGAGAGATGGTCCTGTTAATCAATACGGTTTCCTTCTCCCTCTGCAGATATTCCAAGGGAATTACGACAACAACTCGCACAAGAAGAACGTCTTTGACGTCCCCTTCTATGCCCGGTTTGTGCGCATCTTGCCAGAATCTTGGCACAACCGCATCACACTGCGTGTGGAGCTCCTGGGCTGCGATGAGTAGTCTTCTGTTGGCAGGCGGACTGTTACGTGCGTGGAGAACCAGGCTCTCTACTCTCCCCACCCCCTGGCCTTTCCCAGGCCCCACACGCTTGCTGTTGCAACATTCTCTTCTACATGTCTTGCCCCCAGCGCCGTGATAGCAATTCCATGGTCTGGTGGGGCAATAGAATGGGGGTTTCTTGTTGCCCAATTTGTATTACTTTTTGTGTGTAGATGGAGCCTGCAGCTCTCTGGAATGGGGAGGCGGGATTGGACTTTGCTACTGCTTCTCCTATCCGTTTTTTTTTCTTTTGAGAAATATGTGATGACACTGGCTCCCTTTGGGGGTGGCTGCCTTCCCTGCACTGTCAGGTTGTGCCCCCCTCAGTTCCTGTGGGTCTCCCCAGCACTGCACTTTACGAGTGGTCGGGTCCCTTGCTTTTGTAAGATCTGCTGCTTCTTGCATCGACGGTTGTTCCCCCAAGAGCATGACTGTGCTGCAGACTTAAGCTGGTTTTGACACTTGCCATTCCCTCTCCCCGGGGAAGCCTGGGAACTGTAGTTCTGCCTGTGTCTGTGACTACAGCAATAAGCCTAGGTCCATGTGGTTTGGTATTGTCTACATCCAGACTGGCAGCAACTCCCCCATGGCTTTCAGATGGGTCTTTCCCAGCCCTGCTGGAGGATTGAAACCCTCTGCAGGCCAGTGCTCTCTTGCTGAGCCAACAGTCCCAGAGGACTTTGCAGGGGTTGAAGGATTTCCAACAGAAGATTCTGCACTCTTGCGGAACCACGGTTTCCAGGATTCTTTCAAGGAGGCGGTGACAGTTAAAATAATCTAAAACCAATACAGGTCTACAGTCTCAATACGGCCTAATTCATCACAAAGCTGTGCGCACCTCGAGGAGGTCTTTGCAAGCCATTGAAATTCCACCCTTAAAAAATCTGAATTCTGCGACCATTTCATTTTCGAAGCAGATGGATATCATGGCGAATAATTCATTCTGCAGCCGCAGGGAAGGGCGCAATAAGCCGAACAAGGCAGTAGTGAACCCCTCCTCCTCGTGGGAAATGTTACCACTCACTGCTTTTGGCTCCTGAGATTTCACCAGCCATTACACACTTTCCAGCTTGTCTTCAGAGCCATAAGGACTAAAAACAGGACACCTGTTTTGCCCAATGCTCCTTTTTGGGATGCTTCTTGCCCTTGTATGCAAACCACCCAGCAGTGATCTGCATTCCTTCTCTTACCTGTGATGATTTCTCAGGATGCCGAGTAGAGGAGACTGGGGGTTTAGGTGGTGAGCCTTCTGAATCATAAAATACGCTTAGTGCTTGATGTCTGTGGCTCACTGGGAAGTTATCTAAGCCTTTGGGGAGGGGGAAAGCCACATTTTTTTTACCCATAGTGCTTTGCGTCTCTTCCTTGGTTCTAATAACGGCTTCTTCGTGTGCGCCACACAGCCGGGCATACTTTGCATTTAGTTGCTCATATTCTGAAGAAGCAGGACTTCTTGAAGCCAAAGATTGGGAGGAAGGGACCGCTTTTTTAAAAAAATGAAAGCAAATGTGGAATGTCCCGTTGGAAGGGGTGTGGGTGGGCGGCGGGACTTTCAATAAGACAAACCTAACCAGAGGGGCTTCAAGAGGGGCACTGTCTGAGCTCTGGAAGCAATTAACCCGGACCACGAAAATAAAGAAAAGTCGTAGGAAATCCTGTTGGTGGTGACTGTGACCTCCCAGCAGGGCGCAGTGTTAAATAAAGATTCACAGTATTAAAACAACTTGACCGCTCTGCCTTTTTTTTTTTTTTTTTGACATCTCTTTTTCCAGCGTGTTTCATCCTTGCATGAGAAAACAAAGGGTGCAGGATGGCAAACCTGACCTGGTTTCTCTCTCTGTCATGGGGTTCGGGAAGACGTTAGGCAGACCCTGTGCAACGGATTTCCAGCAAGGCGACCACACAAGTCAGGAGTCGAGTCCCTCTTGGGAAGGTCTGCCTGAGTTGGGATGGGCAAGGTTTGCAGTACAGACTTGCCCTGGTCCTGAACTAAGTGTGAGTCAGAGTTGAGGCTTGGCTTGTAGTTAGCTCAGCCTCCCTGCCGCTTCCTTCTTTTCTAAAAGCTGCCCGCGGGCAGTGCCAGGGTTCATCATCCGGCAGCACAGTTGTTCCCAAACTGTGGGTCGGGACCAGAGACGTCATCCGGGCGCGCCAGGAACCGGATCGCCCGGATGATTGGCAGCCCTCCGCCCAGTGGTGGGATCTGGGAATAAAGAAGCGGAACGCTGGGCGGGACTTACACGTGATTGGCAGCCTGTCCGTTCCGTTCCGCGGCTGCCCTGGCCTGGGGGGGGCTGCCCCTGATTGGCGCGCCCGACCGTTGCTTACCCAGGCACCCAGCGTGCCCCCCACCCATCCCCCTGGCGAGCAGCCCCCCCGAGGCTACAGCAGCCGTGGAACGGAACAGACGGGCAGCCAATCACACGTAAGTCCTGCCCAGCGTTCCGCTTCCTTATTCCCAGATCCCATCACTGCCTCCGCCCCTATGGCGGAGGCCAGCCATGCCTCCCTGCGCCTGGAATCGCTCCATTTCAGAGTGATTCGGACGCGCAGGAGGGCGGGTGGGCCCAGGAGCAGCTCGCCCGTCCTCGGGAGAGGCGGCGAGGCCCGGGCCCTTCTGCGGAGCTAGGTAGGTAGGTCGCTAAGCACCGAGGGCAGCCATATTGAAAAGATGGGATGCTGGAAAGGGAGAGGGCTGCGTGGTTGTTTTACTTGTGGCAAGGTTGTAAATAGGCTTTTTTCCCCTTTCTGATTCACTTTGCTATTGGATGATGGCTGAGAAATAACCCAACTTATTGCTGCATTCTCAGGAAAGCAGCAGGCTCTGGGGTCCCATTGACGGCACTTCCGGCCATGACATCACTTACGGTGCGTCCTGGACGGGTTGTAATTCTAAAAATTGGGTCCTGGTGCTAAAAAGTTTGAGAGCTGCTGTGGTAGAACCAGAGGCGTTTCTACAGGGATGGCAAATCTCTAAGTGTTGCAAGAAGCCTTACCCTGTGTGTAAATCCCTCCTCTCCCTTGCTGCTGTAGCCAGTAAGCAACGCCAAGATGTTGCTGTTCCCTGTGAGGATTGGCTAAAATGGTGCAGGAGAGGAGTGATTTCTACTGCAAGGTAAGGCTTCTTGCAAAACTTAGAGCTTTGCCATCCCTGTAGAAACGCCACTGGGTAGAACATGGCAGCAACAGGGTAGGCACAAGCCTCTGCTTGAAGGTCTCCAGTGAAGACACAGATTTAAAAAAGCCTTGTTGGACCAGACCACAGGTCCACCGAGTCCAGCAGTCTGTTGCCAATGGTGCCTCCCTGCTCCCAGGCTATCTCTGGGCAGCCCACAAGCAGGAGAGGAGACTTGCACCATTGCTGCTGCCGACTCTGGAGATGGCCCATAGCTTGTGGCTGCCAAAAGACCTGCCCTCCACAAACCTGTTCCATTTCTCTGAAGGAGGAGCCGTCTCGCCATCTTGTGGCAAGAACCTCTACCAACAAAATTATGGGGTTGTCTTCTGCTGTGTCCGGCAGTTGCTCCTTCGGGGTCACAACTACATTGACAGTGGCAGCTCTCAATGGTTTCAGACCTGGGGGGGGGCTTTCTAAGTCCTGAACCTGGGGCCTTCTGCACGGAAAGCACATGCTCGATCATTGAGCTACGGCTCTTCCTCTTGGGGCACTCTGCAAGGCTGATTTTACCTGCGTGAGCCCCATCTGGGTTTGATCCAGGCCCACTTTCTCCATCCGAGAGGAAACAGACAACCCTGGGGGTGGGGGGAGTCTAAAGGCATCTGGCAAGTCTGTTTATGTTATCCCTCCCACTTCCTCCTCCTCTGATGCCTCCTTTAAGGCTCTGTTTTCCATCCTAACCTACACACACTAGTGCATGATAGCTACAGTACATTCCCCATCTCCTGCCTTCCTAGATCCTGTTCTTCCTTAGCTCTTTCTCCTGCATGCTGGATTTGTGCTGCAATTGCACTTGTGGTCACCAGCACGCCATTGGCTGCCTTCCTTTTTCCAAAGGCGTGCTTCAGGACCCTGCTGAACGCATGGGGAAAAAGGCACATTGATGCTCAATCTGTATTGAAGATAAATAGGGAGAGAATCGAGCCTGTCCCAATGAGTCTAGTTAAAATTCCAGCTCCCAACTTTTTAAAGGTATCTATTTTATTGAGTTGCTCATCCTAGAAAAGTGATAAGGGGAAACAAAACTCATTGCAGGCCAAGCAGCTGCTGTTGGTGTAGGAGCAGGGCCCTTACAACACAGTGGGCACCCCTAAGAAGGAATATCTAAATATCACAGCTTAATATCACAGCACATGGTTCATTCAAGGTCTAAGACAGAGGTGTCAAACTTGTTTCAAACAGTGGGCTGAATGGCATTCATGGTGCCTTTTGAGGACCGGAAGTGACATCATTAAGCAGGAAGTGACATCACTAAGCAGCTGATGACCAGAAATAAGCACTTCATTCTCACATAGAAACTCATTAGCTGCAAATGACAGAAGAGAAAATGTGCAAATCTTGTTCATAATTTCAGGATATGAGAGAGCCCAGTTGTGAGGCTGCGAGAGCCCAATAATACTGGACAGAGAAATTACTTCTGGGGGCCACATCTGGTCCACAAGCCTTATATTTGACACCCCTGGTCTAAGGCTTGGTACATGCAGCAGTATGAAATAATATCCTTGAAACTGCAAGAGTATACTGTTGCAACATTTCAGGTTGCACGGTGTTTTGGGGGTGGGGGGTCAGGTACAATGTTTGAGAGCTCCTGACATTAAAAAGAAACAAAACATTCCTAGTAACAAAGTAGCATATCAGGTAGATGTTTCCGGCTTTTTCACAATTTTGATATTAACAAATTGCTCAGCTGTGAGTTTTGTCTCGCATGGCCTCCAAGTGGGGTGCTCTTTCTTTAAGATGAAAGGGCTAGATGTACTGTATGTTTATCAGTTTATAAATTAATCCAATGTTTCGCAAACTGTGGGTCAGGACCCACTAGGTGGGTTGCGAGCCAATTTCAGGTGGGTTGCACAGCACCTGGGGCAGTCATCGTTGAAAATATGGAAAGATGGGACACTAGAAAGGGGGAGGTTGTGTGGTTATTTTGCTTGTGTCAAGGTTTTAGATGACAATCTTTCTGGGACCCACCAGAAGTGCCGTCATTGTGACGCCAGAGCCTGCTGCTTTCCTGAGAATGCAGCAATAAGTTGGCCATTTTCTAATAGCAAAGTGAATCGGAAAGGGGAGAAAAGCCTAAAAAGTGGGTCTCACTGCTAAAACATTTGAGAACTACTCCATTAATCCATAACCTTATTTTTTTTTAAAGAAACATTTCAAAAACAGCTGTAAAAGTACACTCGGATGTGGGGAGGAAGATTTTG
This sequence comes from Lerista edwardsae, assembly GCA_029204185.1. Classification (NCBI taxonomy): domain Eukaryota; kingdom Metazoa; phylum Chordata; class Lepidosauria; order Squamata; family Scincidae; genus Lerista; species Lerista edwardsae. The sequence continues at coordinate 2,926,470 of JAJKFI010000026.1, forward strand.
ATGATGGCATGGGCATTAGCCAACCTACGTTGTCCATTACTGTTTTTGTTTCAGATGTGTAGGGCTCAAAGTGAAGTTGCGCTGAACCCAATAAGGCCATTTCCAAACTAGCTCCACTAATGTTATGTCCAGTGATGTCATGCAGGGGGAACGTGGGGGAACTCAGTTCCACTAGTTAAAATTAGGGCTGACTCCACCCACTTCACTCTCCCCCCTCCCCCCTCCCAATTCCTCTGCAAAGAGCTTTTCTTCTTGGTTGGCTGGCACTCAGAGGGTTAAAGGGAGCGACTCCGGATTCCTAGGGGGGGGCGAAGGCAGTGATGTCATTCAGGGGGAACGGACCAGAACGGGTGTTCTGGGTCCCAACGGGCTCCGTGGCTGGTTCCGGGTTCCCGACAAGTGCCAATCAAAAGTGAGTTCCTGTTCCTAAATCATTTGAATGACACCACTGGTTATGTCCTCTTCCAAGTTGGAAAGTATTCACCGGGTTTAGGTAAAAATGTGATCCTTACCAGTGTTCTGGCTGGGCTTTCCCTCCTGTGGAGAGAGTGTCTCTCTCAATTTCGTTGTGTCTCTTCTAAAGGCTGTGGCTCTCTGCTCCCGGCCTCTGTCTCAGCTGCCCCCCTGTCGACACCAACACCACGCTTTCAGACCGTGGGAGGACAGCAGCAACTCGTTCCAGCTGCAGCTTGCTCTGGAGATGGGTGGCGATGGCTGCTGCTGGGAACCAGACATCCAGCCAGCTTGAGGAGGAAATTCCTTTGCTGAGGCCTGGATGAACCAGAGCCCCAAAAGCTGTTGCGGATTTCAGAGCTTGCAGATATCCACACGGCCTTAATTGTCCCTGCGCAAAGGAGCAAAGTCACGCGCCTGTTGTTAGGAGGGGGTGGCAGGTAGCACAGTGATGACAAGTAGAACCAGGCATGGGATGGCAGGTGAGAATCGAGGAGATGCAATATTCCCTAAGTGCTAGAACCTGGAGTTACCCGACAGAACTGAGAGAATGTTTAGGAAGCACCCAAGGAAGTCCTTTCTTCACACAGTGCATAAGTAATCCATGGAACCTATTGCCACAAGATATGGATTAGACGCTCATGAAGGAAAAGTCTATCAAAGGCTACTAATCATGTGGGCTGTTGCCTACCTCTAGGTATGGTGATGATAAACAGCAGTTACAAGGTGATAACTCTACCTGTACCTGTACCCTAGTCTACACCAGGGGTCTCCAAACTGAGGGTTGCTGTGCAACACACAAAAAGCCTCCCCCTCCCAAGCAACACATACTGTTCTGCTGCTCCTCGACTGCAGTCTTGGCTGATCTGGGCATGGGGATGCTCTGGGCAGTCGCATCTATGGTGACAGCCTGCAGCAAAGCCTGCTGGGACATCATGCCATAAACTCAATTGCCCAGAGCATCTCTATGCCCACATAGGGCAAAGACTGCAGCCACGAAGCAATAGAATGTGCATGCCACACATGGAGGGGAGTAATTTGGGTGAACGCTAGATCTGGCCCGTGGGCCAGGATTTGGCAAGAGCTGGTCTATACCAGGAATTTTCAATGTTTTCCTTCTCACAGTGTACTGACCTCTATGGTCTTCTCTATGGTCCTTGCCTCAAGCAATGTCACTTCCTGCTTCTGGGAGACAGTCTATAGTAACCAAGAAGGTTTAATAGCAGGAGACGGCATCCCTTAACACGCTAATGCTCGTGAGGTGAAGCCAGTGGGCGGGCTTAGCTGCCATGTTAGTTAACTCAAAACAATCCTCATTCCAAGCATTTCAGATTGCTTTGCTCGTACTGTTTAGGATTTAATAGTTTATTCCTTAAATACTTACAAAAATAAAAACGTGATCATGTAGACACATTATTGGTAACCTTATTAAGATTTATATGCAATTACAAGGTTAAATTCCTCATAATAATATTACTGAACATACTTGCTGTCTATTTAAACTCAGATTGCACTATTTTGACAGACTTTATTGAAATCTACACAAGCAAAAATAACACGGTCATGCCCCATAAAAAAAAATTCTGTTAATGTTCAGAATTTCATAAATATTACAGTAGAAAATGAAAGGCGGAAAAATAAAGTGTGAACACGCAGGCATGATTAAAGAGGTTGATATTAACTTTTACACACACGCAGGGAGATTTTCATTCGTGAATTCGCGGCAATCCTCCTTGGTGGCAGAGTCAACAAATATGGCCGCAGGTGCCCAGATGTGGCTTCAAGAAAATGATGTCATGCTGTCTCCTGCTATTAAACCTCCTTGATAGTAACAAATTCTCTCTCTCCCTCTTCCTGCACTGGCAAATGACATCCCTGGCATGAACCAGCTTCCGGTAGCTTCCAGGGGATCCCGTGAGGCCCACCTCTAGCCACTGACTAGGCATCTGTGGATTCTGAAATCCATGAAGGCCTATCCCGTGCATAAGGAGAGCCCACTGTGCTTTCAGTTGCCCTAGAAACAGAGCCACAGAACCTGGAAGAGCTTTTCAGCTATTTTCAACACTGCGGCCCCGTGCAGATCTTTTGCAGCTCAGCAATTGAGAATGGCTGCTCCGTGTTGCTGGCTGATGCAAAGCAGCTGCAGTTGCTGCAAGTGAAGCCTTTTGCTGCGCTTGTCGTTCTGCGGGTGTTTTCAGGCCCCTCCTCGAGAAACTCAGAGGGGGTGGAAGGAAGGAATCCTTCCCTGGAGCACCAACCATAGCAGCAAGACCCCAGCGCAGGGCACAGCCTGACATTTCACATGCTGCGGTGGCCGAGGGATATTGTGAACTGTCGACAGCCCCATTTTCCTAGAACATTTTTCACCCGAAGAACAATCGCCCTCTTGGTGATGTCAGTCGGTGGTGGCACAGGTCAGGCAGAGCAAGCAAACACATCCTGTAGAAAGGAGCCCTGAAATGTCCTAAAGCAAACACCGTGAGCTTCCACAGCTGCAGGGCATCCTTAAGCCACCCATGCAGGGCTGGCCTACTCACAAGGACAACTGAAATCATTGTGCCAGGTAGCAAATGGGGGAGCAGAAGCATAACGTGGGCAGAGCCGGAGGGTCACGTGCCCCTGGGCGCTACACTGGGAGAGGGCACGTTACTACTCCCAGGCTCTGCCCAGAGACCCCTGGGTTCTCTTTGGAGGACAGGCCTCTTGCTGCCGTGCTTCATATGCCCTACCTGGTCATTGGCATGGAAAAGGAAGAGGGGAGTGGGGCAGGCAAGGAACTGTGGAGGAGAGGAGAGTGATGGCTAAAAGGTGGGCATAAGAACATAAGAAGAGCCCCGCTGGATCAGGCCAAAGGCCCATCTAGTCCAGCTTCCTGTATCTCACAGCAGCCCACCAGGTGCCCCAGGGAGGCACGAGACAACAAGATGCTTGCATCCTGTTGCCACTCCCTTGCACCCGGTACTCTGAAGTAGCCTACTACCAATGTAAGGAGGCTGCACAATCTGCCATAGCCTATAGCCCACGATGGACTTTTCTTCCAGAAATCTGTCCAATCCCCTCTTAAAGGCATCTAGGCCAGATGCCATCACCACCTCCTGTGGCAAGGAGTTCCACAGATCAACTACCCACTGGGTAAAAAAGTATTTCCTTTTATCTGTTTTAACTCTCCTAACCCTCAGTTTTAGTGGATGCCCCCTGGTTCTGGTGTTTTGAGAGAGTGAAAAAAAAAAAAAAACATCCTTCTATCAACTCTATTCCTCTCATGCATAATTTTGTATGTTTCAATCATGTCCCCCCTCAGGCGCCTTTTTTTCTAGGCAGGAGGTGTGGACTGATGGTTGAGCTGCTGGCACTGCCTGAAGCGAAGCAGGAGAATCTGTGGCTTGTTTTTGGATGGGAGACGGATGCCAGGCTGTGACAAGCTGCAGGACCTGTGGTGGCAGAACAGAGTCGCTGTGGAGCTGACTACTCACCGCAAGGGAGAGCTGTGGTGGAGTATGAGGAGGCCAGCCAGCAAAAGAACGGAATATGACCTTGAGGACCTGTCCAGGTTTGACTTGCGATGGCCTGCTGAGGCTTGATGGCAGCAGCCAAAGGAGAGAACCGCACTGGAAAGGCAACATCTGGGCCTGAGGATTGGCGGACCACAAGAATACTGTATATTTGTTTAAAAAAAAAACTCATTGAAAAACATGGTAGTTTAGACTTAGCCTGCTCATATAAGCCGCCGTGGGCATTTGCTTCAGCATGGGAAAGGCAGGGTATACAGTCTTCAAAATAAAATCAATCAGTCAATAAAAAGCAGACACACAGCATTCTTCTCTTCTTTAAGGCAAGAGAAGAGGAGAAGTTCCAGGAAGCTTGGTTTGAGATGGTAGGACGAAGGAAACCTCTGTTGACTCTCCAGATTTCCCTTTAGGTTCTTTGCCGCTTATCAAAAACAAAAGCACTGAACAGTCCTGGCATGACTGATAGATTCTGTCCCAAACCTGGAGCATCTGAATGTGGCTGAACACTGGCGCCCTGTTCTCAGGGTTTGGGAGCCATCGTGGGACAGAAAAGCGCTCTTCTCTCTTTTTTTTTTTAAAGTAAAAAACCGGGGAGGTTCTTTGTGGGGGTTCCCCCCTCCCTGTGATAATCAAGCAGCCCTCCGCTTTGTAGTTTGGCAGTGCCCCACAAATGCTCTCATTTGGCTGGGGCACTGGGTTCATCTGGGAGTGAGCAGCCTCCTTCCCCGATGGATGGGAAAATGTGAGGCCTGCTAGCCCCTGAAGGGAGAGCTCAATTGCAGCTGTTGAACATTCAAAGGGCTTCAGGTGCCAGTCCCAGAGGGAGGATGGATCAGTTCTTAATTGCCCCGGAGCTCCTTGTAAATTCTTCAGCTCTGGCCGCTGTCCGAGACAGGCATGGACACAATAAAAGGCCATGCCAAAGATGGAGGGGGGAGGAACAGCCCTGCCAGCTGCTAAAGCTGATCCCATTAAGCCCCCTCCCAGGCGAGAAATGGGACTGTCGGCTAATTAAAAAAATATACATGTTTTCAAAGTCTGGATTTAACTATCTGGCACTCAGCTGGTCAATTCACAGATGAAATTCTCATGCGTGTACATAATGCAGTTCTTTCAAATAATTGCTTTCCTCTTCTCCGATATTGAAGTGAGGATTAACTGACATATAAGATGTTCGTAAATTTAAACCGTGGATACTGGGAACGCCTTTTTAAAGACGGGAAACATCAGTGGTTCTGCTACAACAAGGTAAAAAAAAAGAGATTTGTTTAATGTTCCCTTATCTTTTTAATAGGCATCCCAGTATCCATGGTATCAGTGGATAACTGAAACCATGGATACCAAATCAGTAGATACCGGGACACACATATGCTTCCTTTCTGCTACAATAAAGGAGTCATTGACCTACAATTCCAGTAGAAAGCATTTAATGTACACCGCGCCATCTACATAAACAGCATAGGCAGGTCTCTGCTCCCAAAGAGCTTACAATCTAAAATAGACAGTAGGGAATAAACAGACAGAGGAAGGGAGAAAAAGAGAGCAAGGGTAGGTAAGTAAGAAGGAAGGTGGGCGAATGTTCTCATATGTGGAGCTGAAGGCAAATGACGTCTCCATTCCATTGGCCCATCTCAGTGATTTTTCAGAATGCAGCAATAAGCGGGGTTAATTCTCAGCCGTTTCCCAATAGCAAAGTGAATCAGAAAGGGAAAAAAGCCTATTTACAATGTTGACACAAGCAAAACAACCACACTCTGCCCTCCCTTCCAGTGTCCCATCTTCCCATATTTTCAATATGCACTAGGTGCTTCGCGGCCCACCTGAAATTGGCTTGTGACCCACTGGTGGGTCCCAACCCACAGTTTGGGCACCTCTGATATATTGTGTATGCGAATTACTTTGAATGCTTAGGTTGGACTTAATAGATGTCATTGCAGTGGTAGTAGAGCTTAGGTATGTGCATATATAACTGAAGCGTGCACTGCATTTTTCATCCTAGGGACTGATTTCAAGCACACTAATTAACTGGTTAATAACGGTGGAATTTAGAAATGTGTGTAACTTGTTCCTGGCTTCAAACTTCAGACTTTGGCTGCCAGGCTATAGAGAAGGGGTCCTAATGAGCTTTTCCTGGCACCTCCACCTTAACCACAGCATCCCTCCAAATTTTTTCTAGGGAGCAGAAACTGACGGCATTTTCAGGATGTCCCAGCAGGAAATGGACAGGAGTCTTTCACACTGCAGTTGCAGAGACAAGTCTTATCACCCCTTCTTGCCTATCGGTCTGCTGGTTCTGTCAGGTGCCGAGAAGACAGCTGTCCAGGAAACAGCAGGCGATGGGCATCCTTCTCCCTCCCCGCCAGGAAATTCCTGGCCAGATAGAGCAATGAGACGGGAATACTGGCTAAGAGTTCTCTTCATGGCATCACTACAAGACTCTCATTTAATTTTAATGGCTACTATTGTGTTCACCCCAACATCCCTCCAGGGCAGTACAAGTGGGATGAAAATTATTACGGGGCTGGGGCACCTCCCTTATGAAGAAAGACTGCAGCATTTGGGGCTCTTCAGTCTGGAAAAAAGGCGCCTGAGGGGGGACATGATTGAGACAAAATTATGCATGGAAGGGATAGAGTCGATAAAGGGATGTTCTTTTCCCTCTCTCACAGCACAAGAATCAGGGGACATCCGGTAAAATTGAGTGTTGGGAGAGTTAAGGAAATACATTTTTACCCAGCAGGTAATTAGTCTGTGGAATTCCTTGCCACAGGAGGTGGGGATGGCATCTGGTCTAGGTGGCTTTAAAAGGGGATTGGACAGGTTTCAGGAGGAAAAAATTCATTGCATCAATACATTACAGACATCATGGTCTGTAATGATGGGTGGTACAGCTTCCTTACGTTAGAAGAAGGCTACTTCAGAATGCCAGGTGCAAGGGAGGATGGGGGCATTGCCTTCATATTGTTTAAAATAATATTTACATTTTTCAATTAAAAAAAATTACAAAGTGGTTACATAAAAAAATCAAACACTGTAACTAAATGATTTCCTGTCCTTAAAGGGCTCATAATCTATCACTCTCTTTGATCCCATGAAACCCCCTCCCCAGTGATAAATAGGACTGTCAGCTAATTAAAATATACATATTTATTAAAAGTCTAGATTTAACTTAAATCCAGATTTAAGTCTGGATTTGTCTTGATTTTAATTTAACTTACATCTGGGTTTAAATGCAGATGAGACACCTGCAAACAGCTACTAGGGTAAAAAAGGATAGTTACTCTCCCCCTGCTAAATATAAGAGAAGCACCAATTGAAAAAGTGCCTCTTTGTCTGGTTAGTAGACAAAATGTTTTACATTTTTTTTAAAAAAAAATTCTTAGTTATTCCACTAAAAAGGGAAGTAATGGAGGTTAGGGCAGGAGGTTTAGTGAAGAGGGTTAAAGCCTCCGTTTGCCTGAAGATAAGATCCAAAGGTTGCCAGTTCGAGATCACTGGAAGCTTCTGTGAGTGGCAGACCTTGAGAATTGCGACTGATAAGAGCTGAGCTGTCTCCAGTTGCCTGTGAGAGAGGAGTTGTGCTGGGCCAGCTGTTTCTTTGGTGGGAGCAGAGAAACCATCTATCAGCCAGCAGGAAGGCAATCATGCGGCCAGAAAGAAAGGACTAGACCACGAAAGTTCCATCTGTATGTTGTTGTAGTTCTTGAAAGACAGAACTTCTTTGTAATTTGTAAAAACCCCTTGGGGGATTAGAGAAATAAAGCCTGCCTATTATTATTATTATTATTATTATTATTATTATTATTATTATTATTATTA
>JAJKFI010000026.1:2934260-2946321 GCA_029204185.1 Lerista edwardsae
TATTATTATTATTATTATTATTATTATTATTATTATTATTATTATTAATGTGTGAATGTGATCCTGAAACCATAGCTGGGAATGACTCCCACAGTAATCCCATTTTATCAGCTTAAAGCAGTCCTCAGAATGCGGCTCAGCTAACTTGACCTCAGGAAACGAGGTATTTAACCTCCTATGTTTGCAATGGGAGACATTGTAGAGAGACATGTGGGGGGGCAATTGCTCCCAATTGGACCCCACACCTAAGGGGGCCCTGCGCTAGGGTAATCTTGTCTAATTCGTCAAACATGCAATGACGACAACACATTGCAATGGGCACCTCACACCACACTGCAGGTTTTATGGAGGACAGCAATGATTTTAATGTTCTTCTGAATTCTTAAAAAGTCATCAAAGTTTGTTTATTTTATATTATATACTATAGTCTAGGCATGCCCCAGTATTCGCTAGGGTTCACTTCCACACCCCACCATAGATACCCGAAACTGTGGATACTGGGGACACCTTTTTAAAGATAGGGGAACATCAGTGGCTTTGCTACAACAAAGTAAAAAAGGAGATTTGTTCACTGTCCCTCGATCTTTTTAATAGGCATCCCAGTATCCATCCTATCAGTTGATAGCTAAAACCCTGGATACCGAATCAGTGGATACCGGGGCACACCTATATGTTAAATCACATGCACTTTTTAAGCACACGTCTTGATCGCTTCCTATTCTGCCATAGTGATATAAATTCTAAATTTTATTAATAGAGTAAGGTAAAGGTTTTCCCACAACCAAATGGTCTAGTCGTGACCGACTGTAGGGGGCAGTGCTCATCTCCATTTCTAAGCCGAAGAGCCGGCATTTGTCTGAAGACAAGCTTCCGTGGTCATGTGGCCAGCATGAGTTTACATCAAGGTGCACAGAACGCCGTTACCTAATGGTACCTATTTATCTACTCACATTTTTACGTGCTTTTGAACTGCTAGGTTGGCAGGAGCTGGGACAAGTGACAGGAGCTCACTCTGTCACGTGGTCTCAAACTGCCAACCTTCTGGTCAGCAAGCTCACCAGAACAGCGGTTTAACCCGCAGCGCCACCGCATCCCCTTTATTAATAGAGTAGGTCCCTTGATAAGCATAGTTCCTGGAATCCCCTGTAGATACTGAAATCCATGGTTTGTTTTATTGCATTCTGCATTAAATTCCGCATTGAATGGTATATAACATGATGGTATTCTTCATACATGCCAAGGGTTTTCACCATTTTGGCCACTAGTGTCCAGCTCAGCTTCTGCCCCCCTTAAGATTGTTGCCCAGTGCAATTGCTCCCCCCTGCACTTCTTCAGCTACGCCTTTGCATCCAACCATTCACTCTTCCTGCATTGACAGTCTACCCCTTTTCATTAGGACAGTCCCTGGTAAATTTTTGTCATTTTTTAAAACTTTTGGGGCAATCTTACTCACATTTTGTTGAAGTGATGTGCTCAGGTTGACAGTAAGGCTCACAAGGTCTAGAAACTCCCCCCTGTAGGGAGAGAGGCGCCTTGTCTGGCGCACTAATGCATGCGAACGTGCATGCATGAACTCGGAGTTCAGTGCACAGCGCAGAGCCACCCAGTTCTCACACTGTAGCTGCAGGGGCCTAATTTGAACTTTGGAGCTCACGCTGTAAGACAATCGTGTTTTTCTAGTATATCATTAGCCCAAAGAACAGACACCCTCTCTTAGCTTCTACATTCCCGGGTCATTGTGGAGTAAATGAATGCAGCAGAGAGCAGCTGGAGCAGAACTTTTACCAAGGTGTGGGAAAGCATTGTGCAGTGATAATATGATATAATAGTGTGCAGCGTGCAGTCGTAACAGAGAGAGCCTGTGGGAGGTCCGCTAAAACTGAGGGTTGGGAGAGTTAAAACAGATAAAACGAAGTACATTTTTACCCAGCGGGTAGTTAATCTGTGGAACTCTTTGCCACAGGAGGTGGTGATGGCATCTGGTCTGGATGCCTTTAAGAGGGGATTGGACAGATTTCTGGAAGAAAAGTCCATTGTGGGCTATAAGCAATGATGGGTTGTAGCCTCCTTACATTAGTAGTAGGCTACTTCAGAGTACTGGGTGCAAGGGAGTGGCAACAAGATGCAAGCATCTTGTTGTCTTGTGCGCTCCCTGGGGCACCTGGTGGGCCGCTGTGAGATACAGGAAGCTGGACTAGATGGGCCTTTGGCCTGATCCAGCAGGGCTCTTCTTATGTTCTTATGTTCTTATGAGGTGTTTTCCTATTTTCACCTGTGAAATGTTGGAGAGGGCACACCAGCGGCAAGCTGTATGTGTGTGGAAGGTGAGGCAGCACTGCCCCACTGAAGTTCTTTAAAAAGTGCTGCCACTGCCACTGTGGGGGCTGTGCTTGCATGAACACAACCAGTGCACTCCAGAGTGTGTGGGTTGTGTTTGTGTGTGCACAGTGGCTGTTGTGGCCATTTTAACAAAAAAAAAAAAGTGGGGTCTTGGTTCCTCACCTTCTGGAAGGTAGAGTGGCCAAGGGAGGGGGGTGGAGCCAGGATGCGGTCATTAGGCTGCATCCAAACACCTGGGCTGCGCAGTGTGCTTGAACCTGCTCCTGCTATACAGCAGGTGGAGATCCAAACTCCCCCATAGGTGGGGCCTACCCTGGGGTAAGGGGATGAATGTGCCCTTGCCCCGTGGAGGCTCCAACCTGCTCTGCACACTGCAAAGGCAAGCCGAACTGCCTATTCCACTGCAGGTTAGAATTGCACCCTTGTTTAATGTTCCCCTATCCTTTTAATGGGCAACCCAGTATCCATGGTACCCGGTGATAACTGAAACAGTGGATACTGCATCAGCTGATACCGGGGCACACCTGTCATTAAACGGCTCCCAAAAGGGCTCCCTATCTAAAAAAAGATGCAGAAGAAACCCCAGCAAAGAGCCACCGGAAAGGACACTGTGCTGTGGGGTGAAAAGGGACAGTTACTCCCCACTGCTAAATACAAGAGGAGCACCACTTGGACAGTGCCTCTTGCCCACTTAGCAAATGACAGGGTGGACAGATTCCGCGCCAGCTGTGAAACTGGCCTGTTGGTCAGAATGACCCAGCTGTGTTGGGCAACCTGGCACAGGTACTGATTGTCTTGGAACAAACTATTGCAGGACAGGAACTTCAGTGGGGAGGTGGGGGGGGGGCGGGCGGAGAGGAGGCAGCGTTCCCAGGCTTCATTTTCGGCATTGCTTACAAGTCTCTCCATCAGCCAAAGGCGGACTCTTCTCGGCTTGTGTCTCGACCAGCCGTTTTGATGCATCCTCCTCCTCCTCCTCCTCCTCCTGATGTGTGACTCACTTTTGTTGCACTTTGTTTTGGTGCGCAGAGGGCTTTGCAGTGTCTGCTCGAGGCCTGCCTGCCTGCCGCTCAGGGCTGGTTTATTTCAAACCCCTCGGTGAACCTCAGCTTGCCTTGCCGCTGCAGCTCCAGACCGTTTTCGCCACCCTCTCAAGCTCCTCCTGCTGGCCTGTGCTCCTCTTAGAGTTCCAGTCCTCCCTGTGCAGGCCTTTTATTTCCCATGCGGCTGCTTTGGCCCTGGTTTCCTCCTGCCTTGGGCCTCAGTCCCCGCTTCCCTCCTGCCCTGGTCCCTTAGGCCAGTGGTTCCCAAACTTTTTCAACTGGCGGCTCCCTTGACCTATGGGGCCGTTGGACACAATCAGCGACGGGATCTACAAATGACCTGGGGGAACGCTGGGCGGGACTTACACGGGGCTTCCGCGTGATTGGCTGCCCATCTGCAGCATTCTGCAGCTGTCCTGGCCGGGGGGGGGCTGCCCCCGGTTAGCGCGCTCCACGGCTGCTCGCCCAGGCACCTGGTGTGACCCTCACCCGTCCTCCGCAGCGAGCAGGAGCCCCCCCCCCCGAGGCCAGGGCAGCTGCGGATTGCTGCAGACGGGCTGCCAATCACCCGGATGTCCCGCCTACATCCCGCCCAGCGTTCCCCCAGGTTGTTTGTAGATCCCGTCGCTGGACACAACTCTCCATTAGGGCTACAATCTTATCCATCCGTGTTCCATCTTAAGTGACAAAGAGTGACAGAGGTTGAAGACCAGTGGACTAGAGCATCACCAAGTAAAGGGGGCGGTACCTGGTGTACCCCTTCAGGTAGCAGGAGATGGTGCCCTAGTCCTGCTCAGGCTCTTAGCAATGGTGCTAAAAACAGATGCGTGGGGGGGGGGGTGGCCGGGGGGGGGGGGGGCAAGCACAGCAGGCGCTGGCTGTGGCAGGGTGTAGCCGTATGGAAAACCCTATGCACTTTTGGCTCCCCTGCCCTCTCTTGGGCTTGGATCGCTCCTAAATGGAATTATTCTGGGCGTTGGGGCGGTGTGGCCGGGCGATGCACAGGGGCGGGGGGGGCTGTGCTGGAGGGCCGCAGTGATGTTGCCCCACTCCAGGCCGAGAATGGCAAGCCGAGAATGGCTCTGGCTAAAATAACCTCCACTTGTGCCAGGCTTCAGAGTAACATTTTCGGCTCTCAGTAAGAATATTTGGTTACCGTGAGCAGCGCCGGGCACAAGGAGTGGGTGGTGACAGGGGTCAGGTGGGCAGGGAGGGTCCTGGGGGGTGGGCAGGATCAGCAGGGGGGGCTCTAGTCTCATGCAATGTTTGTTTATACATTGGGTTCATGGCATGACACAGGTCGAAGGCCACTTCTGCACATTGTATGTAGGGGCAGTGGGGTGTTGTTTTTTGGGGTGAGGATTCTGTGGATCCCTTGGATGGTTTCTGTACCCCTCCAGTTGGCAGGTTGGACGCCCCCAAAGCAGTAATGGCATCTAAATGATTTAGCAACAGGTACTCACTTTTGATTGGCACTTGTGTCGGGGCCCACCCAACAGAAGTGAGGTCATAGCTGGAACCCAGGAACTGCCCCCAGGAACCGCCGCGCCTCCTCAGGAAGGCGCCCCAGGCAGCCTACCTGCTCACGCTGCTGCTGCCGTCGGTCTCCCTCGCTCCGCTGCCTGCCTGCCTGCCTACCTGGCTCTGAGAACATGCAGGCAACTCAAACGTGCAGGCAATTCAAACGTTGCAGGGGGCGGAGCGGAGCGCCGACAGAGTCGACGAGTGGGTGGGCGAATGGGCGGGGCCAGCCCTAATCCCAGGACCGGGTACTTGCGTACCCCCGCGTACCCGCTACATGACATGTCTGCCCCAAAGCCCTGAGATGGCGGAGGCTGGGCCATGGCGATGTCAGAAACTGCCAACCCTGAGAAATGGGGGAGGGGCGGATCTGAGATGGGGGCAGAGCCTGGGGACAGGACCCTGCAGTAGTGGGCCCCAAATGGTTTGGTTTGGTACTCAACTCTGCTCTCTGCCCGCCTGCTGAGAAAGCAAAAGGCTGAGGGCACAAGGTCATGGCTGGCCAACGGGCAGCCTCTCCTCCTCTCAGGGGTCCCACCAGCTTAGTCAGAGATACTCTGGCCTGCCGGCCGGCCAGCCTGCCTTCCCTCCCCCCCTCTCAGTGGCACTGTGGCCAGTCAGGCAGTCCCTGTCAGTCAGAGCGCTCCGTGGCGCTCGACAACACAACTGATAGGGATCAGGCATCCTCCCGCAGCCCTGTTTCCAGGAAAGGAGCGAAAACTGCTGGTGCCTCAGCACATTCCTGGGGCCCCCGGGGAGCCATCTCTGCCCCACTGCCATACACATCCAAGCAGGCAGCTTTTTCCTCCGACCTGGAACAATGGAGCATGTGACTCTGCCTCAGGCCCTGGAAATCCCGTGCCTCGTGATAGTGAAGCTGCCAGGGACAGCCGCGCTTCCGAGAAAAAGAACAGAACCCGGAGACTGGAAGGGGAGAGCGGCTCGGGCCAAAAACCCGCCAACACAGAAGGTGAACGGAACAAGCCACATTCTTGGGGGGGGGGGGGGGGGGGGCGGGAACGGAAGCCAGGCTGCTGAGCTGGCAGTGTGCGCTATTCTCAGTGCAAAGGTGCGTCCCCGACAGGATCATGTCATCGCTCTTCCTTCTCAGAACTATTTAGGTCCAAATAATTGGAGCTAGATTGGAATATGAGGGGGCAGAAAACAACTGCAGCTGTGCCCACTGGATAAATGGGGTTGTGGCTACTTTTATGCCATCAATGATGCACGTTGTTGTTGTTCAGTCGCTAAGTCGTGTCCGACTCTTCGCAACCCCATGGACCACAGCACGCCAGGCCTCCCTGTCCTCCACTAGCTTCCTGAATTCGCCCAATTTCATGTTCATTGCTTCGGTGACACTGTCTAACCATCTCATCCTCTGCCACCCCCTTCTCCCTTTGCCTGTGATTTTTCCCAGCATGAAGGTCTTTTCTAAAGAGTCCTCTCTTCTCAGGAGGTGGCCAAAGTACTTGAGCTTCAGCTTCAGCATTTGTCCTTCCAGGGAGCAATCAGGCTTGACTTCCTGGAGGATTGACCGATTGGACCTCCTTGCAGTCCAGGGGACTCTCAAAAGTCTTCTCCAGCACCATAATTCAAAACAATGATGCACAGAAGATTACATTTCTACCAGTGTTGCTCTAATGCAACTGATGGGCTATTTCCTGATTTCTGAACCAAGCAAGATGGAGTCATGAGTCACTAAAACAGAATCATTTAGTGGAGTCACTAAAACAGAATCTTTGCCACTTACCTTTTCCTGTGTGCTAGTTTGGAGATGCCTGAAGTTCTCGCACGTGGCCAGTAGGAGGAGCTTTGCTTGGCTGCTGAGTTTTGACCATGTATAAGTTCAAAACTTCGGGGAAAGTCTGGCAAAGTTCGGGGAACAAGCTGTCCCCTTCCAGCCCGGATTACACATGACACCACAATAGGATTAAATTAGAATGGGAAGCCGCCACCTGCACAGTGGCATTCTTGGCTTCATGGGAGAGTTGACAATATCTGATTGTGATCTAAATCGGCCTGGTGACAATATTTGCCTGCTCAGTCAACCAGCCTGCCAGCCTCACTTGGAAATGTATGAATGGGAGGCAAGAATTACAATAGGGAGGCACAATGTAGTAGTTAGATCAGGGGTAGGCAACCATTGGATGTATGTGAGCTACTTAACACAGCTGTCATGGTCCTGGTTTCTCTCCCCTCCCCATATTTAATTTTAGGGGGGAAAATCCCCAGAGATAAGGTACCCCTTGCACCCTTGCACCGAACCCCATGGTTTGATCAATGGTTTGTTATCCATGAATTCACCATCCGTGATTCTTTCTAGGAACCTAATCCAAGTGGATAACGAGGACTGACTGTATACTGATGGTGCTTGTCGTATGTGTGTGTGTGTGTGTGGGGGGGGAGGGATGGAGGTGTGTAGTTACCAAGAGACTTGGGGGCTGTGAGAACCTGCTCCTTTCAGGATAGTAGAACCTTCTTGTTGACATTTACAAGCGAGAGTAAGAGGAGCTGCCCTGCTGGGGTCTCCCTTGCAGCTGTGAACCCTGACGAATCCAGCTGCAGATGTCTTTGGCAAGCGGATGGAGGTTTGGAGGCTGGGATACTCCTTGCTCCATTCATCAGGCATGAAATCATTTCTCATCAGTTCCATCGGCCTCCGGAGAAGGGCACAGTTATCGTTCATTACTCATCCAACGATATGTACAGAAGGCCTTTTTATCGGCTAATTGGTTTGTTAACGAGCCTACAGTGAGTGCCTGATTAAGATCTCATTGGCGCCTGGATGCCACCAGGTTGCTATGGAGGCACCTTCCTGGAATGCCTTGCCTTTGCTACAGAATATTTGGAGAAAATCCGTGGGGACGGGTGTGCTGGGTTATACACGATGCAAGGCCAGAACTTTAGCCGAGCTCCTCCTATCTTTCAGAGCATGTGCCAAACCCGAATAGAAGAGAATTGTAATTTCTGACTGATGGGAAACATAATATTAGGAATAGCCAGGCAGTTTTGTTTCAACCTGCATTCATTCTCCCACTGCAAGAAGGGTGGATCATAGCTTGGATGGCTTAATGAGACTAAACAGCGATACGATATGCTGGGGAAATCACAGCCACAAGCTTCATTATTCTACGAACCGGTGTTTTTATTTCTTCTCCATTTCCTTAGCTCTGTTTTAAGCTGATAAATGAGGTCAGACACCATACAAGGTTATCCACAAGTACGAATGAATTGAATTCAGGCGACGAATGAAGAAAGGTGAGCATCTTATTTAAGGACAAGCTGACCAAATACTTTGGCAAATACATTTATACCTTCTTAGGAAAAAAAATCCCCCACGCTGGACTCCAACCTGAACCAGGAACTGGGGGAGACAGGGGGGGCACCCCGAGAGAATTGTTGAGAGCATCCTCCAGGACAGTGCTCGGTCCACTGAGTCAGGTGACGCACCTGGCTCCACACACTGTGTCAGAGAAAGAGGGAATCGCTTGCGTGGCTGAGGGGGCTCCCAGGGGTCACAAGACTGTGGGCAGCACTCCATGGGGGTTGGTAATGCTGCCCCACTATGACTGCCCAGGTCCTGCCTCCCCTTGTTGGCAGTTATAAGAACATAAGAAGAGCCCTGCTGGGTCAGGCCAAAGGCCCATCTAGTCCAGCTTCCTGTATCTCACAGCGGCCCACCAGGTGCTCCAGGGAGGCATGAGACAACAAGATGCTTGCATCCTGCTGCCACTCCCTTGCACCCGGTACCAGTAGCCCACCACCTTTGTAAGGAGGTTGCACAATCCATCATTGCCTATAGCCCACAATGGACCTTTCCTCCTGTCCAATCCCCTCTTAAAGGCATCCAGACCAGATGCCATCACCACCTCCTGTGGCAAAGAGTTCCACAGATTAACTACCCGCTGGGTAAAAAAGTACTTCCTTTTATCTGTTTTAACTCTCCCAACCCTCAGTTTTAGCGGATGCCCCCTGGTTCTGGTGTTTTGAGAGAGGGAAAAGAACATCCCTCTATCGACTTTATCCCTTCCATGCGTAATTTTGTATGTCTCAATCATGTCCCCCCTCAGGCACCTTTTTTCTAGACTGAAGAGCCCCAAACGCTGCAGTCTTTCTTCCTCCAAACGTGACTGGAGATGTTCAGAGTGTGTTCTAAGGGCCAGGGAGTCCGCAGGCAGCCTTCCTGGCCCTCAGAACATGTCTGAAAGCAGTGGCAGGCCCGGGCACCAGCTCCCCACTCCCTGTGACTCCCCCCTCATGCCCCCGCCACACCATTCTCCATTTTGGAGCTGTTTCAGCACCTCTGAGAGAGACGAGTTGCCTCCATGCTGCCCCCCTCCCCTGTTGCACAGCAACTGGGGGCAAGTGACCCCCACCAATGGAAAGGTAGGAACATCACTGTTTGAAAGTTATGATTCTTGGCCTTCTGGAGGCCTTAGAAGGCATTCTGAGCACCTGGGAAAGCTGCCTGTAGCCTCCCCAGCATTCAGAACACCCCTGGAAGGTGGAAAAAGGTCACTTCCAGCTTTTGACTCCAAAAAAAGGATGGTTTGGGGCCTTCTTGAGGTGTTCTGAAGTCCAGGGAGGCTGCAAGTGTGAAGTAGAACACCCTCTGGCTGTGATTGGACCACAGCTCTGGTAGTGTTTGGAGGGGAAAGGGGGTGGCCTTGGAAGATGTGCCCCAGGAAGCTACTATACTTTTGTGACCCTGAAAGAGCACATTCTCTTTGTAGAAAGAAGATTTTTTTAAAAAAAAAATCTGCCTGGTCCGCTAGCTGCCTCTCCCGGTGTTGTGCCTTCAGTGTCTTTGCTCAGGAATTTGACAATGTGTTTCCATAGATGCCTTTAAGAGGGGATTGGACGGATTTCTGGAAGAAAAGTCCATCGTGGGCTATAGGCAATGATGGGTTGTAACCTCCTTACATTAGTAGTAGGCTACTTCAGAGTACTGGGTGCAAGGGAGTGGCAACAGGATGCAAGCATCTTGTTGTCTTGTGCCTCCCTGGGGCACCTGGTGGGCCGCTGTGAGATACAGGAAGCTGGACTAGATGGGCCTTTGGCCTGATCCAGCAGGGCTCTTCTTATGTTCTTATGTTCATAGTAAGCAAGGCCATAAAGAGGGGTGAAATGTGGGAATGATGAACGTTAGCTACTCACTGGTCCACTGTGCATGTGACGTGGTCAGCATGTATATTATGGGATGTTCTTTTGTGAGCCTCTATATTCTCTGTACATTTCAGTAACAGTGTGCTGTGTATCTGTATCTGACGCGTTGCTGGTCAGAGGTTTTGCCCAAAAGACCAAAGATTTTTCAAAGAATCAAGTGAGAAGGAGAGCTCCACAGTAAGGCGCCGCCTGTCTCTTCATTGCATGCATTTCCCTTCAGATCAGAACCTGGGGAAAGCAGTTCTGTTTTTACCCAGTCACCTGGCCCCTCTGAAGTCACACAATCTCCATCCCTGGACCCTCCATACAGTGTCCTCAAAACCCGAATAGCATTAATGAGATGTCCCATTTGAGAACCCTACTTGGGAGGAGGATTCACGACCAATCAGGATCAGGGCTACAAGCATACCTGGGAGGAGAGGGCAGCCTGGATGATTACGTAGATTGACCCTTGGTGGCTACCTGGAAGCTGCTGGTGCAGACCAGCCCATCTCCTGAGCTGCCTCCTGGACAGTTCCTCTCTGGCTCAGCTTGGACCAGCCTCAATTTATCTTGCTGACACTGCTGGACAGCTCCCCTGCCTTGCCTGGAAGACTTGGACATCTCCTGGGCCAGGGCCAGATTCCAGGGCCAACATGGGAGAGCAGCTGCTGAGGTTTTCTCCTCTGCGGATAATAGCAGCTCTGGAGAAGAGGTGGTGGTGGGATTTGAATAATGGTTACAGCATTGGGGGGGGGGGGCGCAGACCTCTGCCCCTGGAACCCCCCCTCCAACTGTTAATAAGAAGGAAATGCCAAGTGTTCTGATTGTAGAACTCCCAGATGATATCTGGTTTGGCTCTGAGATAAGAACATTAGGGCATACAGACCAAAGCAGTCCTGTAAGTTGATTGCCCCAGTGGCTGACCAAATGTTCTCTGGGAAGCCCACTAATGAGATGTTGTTGTTGTTGTTGTTGTTGTTGCTGCTGCTGCTGCTGCTGCTGCTGCTGCTGTTGCTGCTGCTGTTGTTTGTTGTCTGGTTAATCACAGCCCACCTGGTGCTGGCTGGTATTTTCTAAATATCAAGTCCTTTCCAAGGGTCTAGAATTTTGGAAAGGACTTGATATTTACAGAACCAGCCACCACCTGGGGTGGGCTGTGATTAACTAGATAACAATTATTAAGATGAATGTTCATAATAAATAACAATGAACATTGTATTGATGTTGTTATTACTATTATTATTACTATAACTATTATTATTATTATTATTATTATTATTAATAACAACAATAACAATAACAGAAATTTTTTATTTCTGCTTTTCCCTTGCCGAAGCACATACCCAAAGCGGCGTACAAAGTTCCACAATAAATGTAAAATGTATGACAACAAGAGCGCAATCCCGGCTGCAGTGTAGCATCGACGCTACGTCATTAGCTCTCAAGAGCGCTGATGGGGAGCCTCCCTTGCGAAGCTGGTCGGCAAGAGGGAGGCTCCGTCCCATTCCAGGATGGGGATTGGCGGAGGGGAGGGAGATTGTGGGTGGGGAGAAGGCGGGCTCCGGATTTGGCCATAAGGCCGAATCCTAAGCCCATCCAGGAGGCTGCATGGCCTCGATTCGGGCTGCGCTCTCTCCTCGGATCTGTGCCTGCTGTTGAGGCTGCTGTTAGGCTCCAGCCTCCCCAATGCAGCGCTGGATTTGGTGCTGGCCGGCCGGCCTTGCCAATCTAATGCTGCTTAGGATTGTGCCCAGTGTTGCAATTCAAATGATTCAACAACCGGTTCTATGACGTCATAGCCGGAGCCAAAAAAAATCCGATGCCAGCCGAGGTAAGTGAGTGGGCAGGGCCCGGCCATTTAAGAACCGGTTCTATAGAACCTGGGCGAACCCCCTGAATTTCACTACTGATTGTGCCCTAAGTAAAACCATTAAACACACACACACACACACACACACGCACAGAGAGAGAGAGAGAGAGAGAGAGAGAGAGAGAGAGAGAGAGAGAGA
>JAJKFI010000026.1:2965635-3020877 GCA_029204185.1 Lerista edwardsae
GGTACGCAACGGGTGGGCTGCCGCTCACGCAGGGGCGGGGAAGACGGTGAAACGGAGCGGTACGCAATGGGCGGGCTGCCGCCCACCCGTTCCTCCCGCCCAGAGTTCCGGCAGCATGACGCCGCTGATCCAGGGTGAGTCAGATCCGCGAATGCCAGATGAATGGATGCTGGGATCCCGCTGTGTAGGCCTGCAGCCTGGAAGAGGACTGCGAACCCAACTTTCCTATAACAGGGCCGAGTCTGACCTCCCCAGTGACCTGAACCTCTGCCTCTCCCCACAGGGAAGGTGTACTACCTGACCCACCCTCACAAGCTCACCTTAGAGGAGGCCAAGCAAGCCTGCCAGGACGACAAGGCCGAGATCGCCAAGGTGGGCCAGCTCTACTCGGCCTGGAAGTTCCGGAACCTGGACCGCTGTGACGCTGGCTGGCTGGCGGACGGCAGCGTGCGCTACCCCGTCTCCTCCCCCCGGCCCAACTGTGGCCCCCCAGAACCAGGGGTCCGAAGCTTTGGCTTTCCTCAAGCAGAGAAATACGGAGTCTACTGTTACAAGATGAGCTAAAGGCCGGCATGAAGGGGGGCAGGGGCACCCCCTCTGCCAACGGACATCTTCTTGCCAGCCAGAGTTTACTATTTAAAGGGCCAGCCTCTGGGGCATTTTTAATTGTGTGTTGTTTCAAGTGTTTTTTAATGTCTCCTTGTTTTTTACATTGTTTTAATGAAAGGGAAAATGAGGCTGATTTCCTGTGACCTGGCCATTCAGTTGTCCCAGTGCTGATTCTCGTTCCATTGCCCATGGAATCCAGCCAGAGGGAAAACCTGAAAAATCGCTGTTGGCCTGGTTTCCTGACGTCTGTCAAAGAGATGTGCAGATCCTCTTAGCAGTAGCCAGGGAGACCTCAGACCAGGCTGAATCTCACCCAAGGATTCCTCGTTCCGGTGTGAGAGTCCCTGCTAGTTATTGGCGTAAGATTTTGTCATCAGATCAACGCTTCCCTCTCATGCAGCCTCCCTTACAATTGTGGAAGTGGGAAGAGAGTTTTGCAGGCTCTGGGGGTGTACTGCAGATCTGGGGGTAGCAGTTGCTACCATTTGAACTGGTATTAAACCATCATGAATAAAGGCTTGTTTTGCCTGCTGGTTGCTTTTTCTCAGTCTGAAGAGCAGCTTCAGGGGCAGGGTCTAACAACAGGGGCAGAGTCTATTTGAAAGCATCTTTGCTGCTCCTAAAAACACACACACACTTTTTTCCAGTCTGGAAGCGAGATTTGGTAAACTAGTTCTGCAGGTTTCAACAAGACCAGGGAAGAAGCCCAGTTCCTCCTTGGCATGAATTAACATAAGAAGAGCCCTGTTAGATCAGGCCAAAGGCCCACCTAGTTCAGCTTCCTGTATCACACAGTGGCCCACCAGATGCCTCAGGGAGCACACGAGACAACAAGATGCCTGCATTCCGTTGCCACTCCCTTGTATCTGGCATTCTGAGGTAAAATTCTGAGGTAAATATGAGGTAAATGTAACAGAATTTGCTATCCTGTCTGTGGGGATGGAGCGAGAATAACTTGCAACTCAACCTGAGCTTTAAGAAGTTTTAAGAGCTTTAAGAAGTGCCCCACTGGATCAGACAAAGGGCCCATCTAGTCCAGCTTCCTGGATCTCACAGTGGCCCACCAAGTGCCTCAGGGAGCACACGAGACAACAAGATGCAGGCATCCTCCCCTGCACCTGTAATTGTGTTACATTTGTGGGCCTATTGGCCCACAATGTCACCAACCCACATGATGTCACCAACCCACATTCTTCCTCAATTTCTAGAGCTGGTGTCTATTATGCTTTTAGTGAAGGATGAATATTTGTGATATATATATATTTGCATAACCAGCCATATGCCCGCCCACAAGGTAAAGAAACTGTAATGGTTTTAGCTTTATTTAGCTTTATTTGCCCCCTCTCCTCAGGCTTGCCCCCGTGCCCTGAAACACCCCTCCATGTCTCCATTCTGCCCTCCTTGCAGAGCTTGCCCTGGTGTAAAGCATAGGCTTCCCTACTGCCACCACGTACTCTCCGCATGCCAGTACTTTACAGCACTTTTATGACACCCAGCACTGGTGCAGCATTAATAAGAATGGGCTGCCTCTACTTCTTTCTAGCATGGGGAAGATCAAGGGGCTGTGAGGACTGTGGAATTCTCTGCCACAGGATGTGGTGATGTGGCACCCTGCCCTAGGCGTGCTGCGAGTCGAGAATATATCTGAGAAAAATAAATTCTGAGAATATATCTGAGAAAAATTCTCAGGACACTCCTGTGCCCTGTACTATAGCTGGCATGCACGCTCTCTCTCTCTCTCTCTCTCTCTCTCTGCATGCGCGATTGACACAGCCTCAGTGGCATTCCTGAGTTTTGCAGGAGCCTGAGTTCCTGTGTAATGTGGTCCTTCCCCCCTCACTTCCAGAGCCATTTGCGGCTTGGAAAACAATGCCTCCACGCTGCGAATGGCTCTGGAGGCAAGGGTTGTGTTACTGTGGGACTGTGTTACACAAGAGCTCAGGCCCCTGAAACACTAAATGTTTTGCCTCCTCCACACTACTCTCATGGGTTTCCACATTTCTCTGTTCACGGGGCCTATTTCCAAACAGACGGTCCATGTTGGTTGCTGTGCTCTCAAACACTGGGAGTTTCTTGGATGCCTGCATTTGAACAAAACTTTTGGGAAAGCCACCCAATTCTGGAAGGGGACGGCATCATTGCACGCCTCCGTTTCTGATTTGGAGAAGCTGTTTAACCAGTCATGATGGATCTTGTGGGGTAATGGAAGTTGTTAGAGCTGGGAGATCTTTTTCCCCCCTGTGCTTATGAAAAGCTTTAGGAACAGAAACAGCAGTGAGGTGGGCACCAAAGCTGGTCCTGGGCACTCTCAGGCTGAAAGGATGATGTTGAAAAGCCAGATGCACCTGGGAGATGGTCTGAGCACAGGAAGGATGCTGGGGCAGGGGAGGGTTGCCCAAGGAAGAAGCTTTCAATGAACTGCATTCAAGTAGGTGCCAAAGAGAGAGAAAGGACTCTGCTGGCCTCTGTGCAACGTATCAGAAAACTCCCTCCTTTCAATAAACCAAGCTCCTTCCTTCCATCACAAATCAAAACATTGGCTATAATGACTTGCCTCTTCTGCCATGGAAAGCAAGCCTCATGGGGGAAAGGCGGAGGTTGCTTGCCTCCTCCGCAGATTCTAAAACAAGTGTCCTGGGGAAATGGAAATCCAAATGGGGTTGCCCTCTCCCTTGCACCCTTTCCCTGCAGATCACGGGCCCGATCCTATCCAACGTTCCAGGACTGATGCCCGTGGGGCATGCACTGCATCGTGGAATGGAGGGACAGTCACGGAAGACTCGGCAGGTAATGTTTGTTTCCTTATCTTGGGACTGCATTGTGGCTGCATCGATGCTGGAAAGCTGGATAGGATTGGGCTCTAAGACAAGTCATAATCTACCGGGAGGTTCTCTTGCACAACCCCACTTAAACAAAGCAGCTCGGATCTGCCTCTATCCTGGGACAGTGCCTTAAACTTTCACTTGAGACGGCTGCTTCATGTTGGGCTTCTGAAGCTGCCTTTATATGAACGACATCGTCCATTCATCCATCTAGCCCTGGAGTATTGACACTAGTGGTAGAGGGTGAGAGGCCACTGCTATAATTATGGGTGGTGGTGCAATGGGGGGCACCTCTTGGTAAATCCCATTGGGCCCTTGTCTTGTTTACTGGGAGGCAGTGGGGAGCAGGGGCAGCAGCAGAACCTTGCTGTCCTGAAGCGCTGGACTTGGGTGTAGGCAGTGGTGTCATCTACTCGCCAATAGACGGTACGCTGGGCGGGACTTAGAGTGATCGACAGCCCGTTGACTCACTTCCGCTTTCTTCGCGCTCCCCGCACAGCTTTCCCTCGCCTCGGAGGGACCGCCTGCTCGCCCAGGCGCCCGGCGCGACCCCCCCTTCCCCCCTGGTGAGCAGGCGGTCCCTCCGAGGCGAGGGAAAGCCGTGCGAGGAGCGCGAAGAAAGCGGAAGTGAGTCGACGGGCTGTCGCTTACTCTAAGTCCCGCCCAGCGTACCGTCTACTGGTGAGTAGATGACACCACTGGGTGTGGGCAGCAGTTCCCAAACTCTCTGGGAGTTTGGGAAGAGCTCCAAGTGTGGGGGGTGGGGTGGGGTGGGGAACGGCGGTGATGTGCTCGCCAGGATCACGTTGCTGCTGGTAACATAATGGGGCTGGGGGACTTACTGCTGCCTGCCCCAGTGTCTGTGGGGGGTCAGGGAGCCCCACAGCCCCTCTCTGAAGGGCTCCCCATGTGTCCAAAAACAAAAGATTGCAACCCACTTCCAGGTTGCAATCACGAAACCAGAAGTGGGTCACAAACTTTTTTAAACAAGTTTTTGGATGCGCAGGGAGTTCTGCAGAGGGGTCCACAGGGCTCCCCGACCCTCATGGACACTGGGGCAGGCAGCAGTAAGTCCCCCCAACCCCATTATGCTGGCCTCCAGCCATTCCCTTCCCCTGCTCCCTTCAGGAGAAAGGTGCAGGTCTTTTAAAGCTGGGGTGTCGCAACACCCAAGTTTGAAAACCCCTGGTTTAGGTCATTCTGTAGCAGAGGCCCTCAGCATCAGTGATGTAGCTACAGGGGGGCCAACATGGTAAATATTGCAGGCGCCGCAATGTGCTGTGTAAGCGGCCCCTCCCCCTTGCCACCAAAGCCATCCTGGGCAGCGATGGCAACTGAATGGCTGCCCAGAATGGCTGCAGCGGTGAGGGGGAGGGGCGGCTTGCACATCGCATTGTGGCACCCGCAAAGCTCTCCATGCCAGTTCTCTGTAGCTATGCTCCTGCTCAGCATGTGCCCACCACAACCCCACCTGTGGAGCCTCCCCTCTTGCGTGCACTCGCACAGACACACACAGCATGCCACCAGGAAGGATAAAATACAACAAGTTTTATTTTACAGGGTTCACAACAGCACTGACAGCAGGAGGCATGGCTGTTCTATCGTTTTCAGTCTCGCATTTAATGCACAAACATTATAAACAAACAAAAAAAGAAATGAAATAAAATAAAAACATTTCTGGGTTGGGTTCCTTGCTTTTTTCTTTTTTGGCTTCTAAGAGAAAAATCAGCTCATCCTTGCTTCATTCCACACCCCCAACCCGCAGGCTGTTTCCCCTTCCCCTCTTGAGTCAGAACCAGTAGTGTCAGCCTACCGGTACGCTGGGCGTGTCTTCCGGGTGAGCGGCAGCACGATTGCTGCGTTCTGTTGCGTAATGGCGAAAGCCTGCCCGCTGTAGCGGGCGGGCTTTCGCCGTTACGCAACAGAACGCAGCGATCGCACTGCCACTCACCCGGAAGACACGCCCAGCGTACCGGTAGGCTGACACTACTGGTCAGAACACACACGCAAAGCCAGGCTCCTTCCAGCATCCCAAAGATGCCAGCAAGTCCATTTAAATTACTGTAGAAATGACTAATGTTCTCTCTGGTTTTTTTTTTTAATAATAATTATCATTCTGTTTTAAAAAATATAAATAGGTGCAGGGAACCCGGGTGCTCTGCACAGTCCCCTTGAGAGAGTGTCATCTTGGGATGGGAGCGGCCTCATTATGTGTCCTGGGGGTGGGAAACAGCCAGAAAGGGAAACCTGGGGAGGGGCACAAATCCCCTTCCTTGCATCTTTGAGAAACAGAGAAGGGATGGGAGAGAAAATGGCTGAAGAGGCAAGCCTCAAATAGCGAATGCAGTGTTCAAATTACAGGGACTCCTCTAGTGTTTCAGCCAGCCCCCCAGCAATTCTTTTAGGAAGCTACGGGGGCATGATTTAACTAAAACTGGAGGAAGGGACAGGACTTCTGGATTTCATTAAGCCCTCTCTTTTTTTCCTATGTCGTTCAGAGTGCAATTCTAATCTGAAATTAGGCTGGCACAGTTAGGCCAGCAAAGTTTAGCCGGCACAAGGGCCACCGTAAAGCACTTTTGGACCACTCTCGGAGTCAAGGAGGATGGCACATCTCTGTGTACTGGCCTCTCTGAGAATGATCCAAACATGCTTTACAGTGTCCCTTGTGCCAGCCAAACTTCGCTGGCCTGACTGTGCTGGCCTAACTCCAGGTTAACATGGCACCCTCAAGCGCTGTTGATAGGAATACTTAACAAATGCCTTGAATTTTCCAATTAAACCAATTGGCCACAGGCTCAAAACAAACAGAAGGAAATCTAGCCTCCCTTACGGGGCTGTTGTATAAGGGAACAGAGAAAAAAATGGGATTGTTCCATGCCTCCTGCTTTGAGCTCCTTGGCAGCAGGATGGCACAATATAACTATGTTGTCAGCTGGCTATTTAGCTCAGTCCGTACAGTCTACACCAGCAGTTCCTGAACTGTGAGCTGTGGAATCCTTGCAAAAACCCCTCCCCCTAAACAATGTATAGGATTATAGCCCAATTGGGGAGCCGCAGCCAGTAGGTCAAGGGAGCTGCCAGTCGGAAATGTTTGGGAACCCCTGGTCTACACTGATTGGCTCCATCCCTCTGGGGTTGCAGATCCCAGCCTTACCTGGAGATGCTGCCAGAGATCACCTGGGACTTGGGACCTTCTGAATGCACGGCAGGAGCTACAACTATGATTCACACCATAGTTTTGTTACCACCTGATAAAGACTGCATTCAGTCTCTGTTGGCTTTTTTTGGGGGGGGGGGCACTTGTTTGATTCAACAAGGCAGTGAAGCAGGGCTTCCAACTGCCTGTGCTGGCCTTGGTCTTGACTATGTTTGGTCCCTCCTTCTTGTCATTTTCTCTCCCATTTCCTGTATACATCTTAAAGGCAGAAATAACAGACAGAGGGGGCTGTGTTCTCAGACTGTGTTCTCTGATTAGCTGGAAACCAGCAAGGAGAGGAACAGGGTGGAAAACCAGAGGCTCAGGCTTTGATTCCAAACACATGGACAATATGGTTGCCACCAGAGCCATTGTCAGCATGTGGTGCCACTTGGAGGCTGTCAGGGCCCACCAAAGACGCCAGGGCCCACCGCAAATGCACAGCCTGGCTCCCTCGGGAGCACTGTCAGCAACCAGCAGCCACTGGCCAGGTGGGAACCCTCCCTTTGGTGGCCTGGCAAGGGATAGAAACCCATACCTTTCAGCCAAGCTAAGAGGCGAGGGCTCACCGACATAAGAGGAGGCCCATCAGAGAACATCTTGCCGAGGGCCCCCTCCAACCTCAAGCTACTTCAGCTTGCTTTTTCTGGCTGGTTTCAGCCTGGTCTGTTTGTTTCATTTCAACCTCCTGTTCTTTGTCATTTTTGCATTTATTTTAAGGAATTTAACATATCCAAACGAGCAATGGCTGTTTGAATTATTTTGACCCTCCTGGGTTTCCATCCCCCCGACCCGCCCAAACGCCTTGACCCATTTCTACATTCCCCACATGACTCTTTTATATCCCCTACACCATCCCAGGGGCCCCTCCAGCCCCCACAATTGCACTGTAGCAGTGGA
The DNA here is from genome assembly GCA_029204185.1 of Lerista edwardsae. Lineage (NCBI taxonomy): Eukaryota > Metazoa > Chordata > Lepidosauria > Squamata > Scincidae > Lerista > Lerista edwardsae. The sequence goes on from JAJKFI010000026.1 coordinate 2,973,166, forward strand.
TGAAAAAAATTATGGCTTAAAAAAATAAGTCTTGTCCACTCTACAGATTAAATAATTGCATTGCCTATAGATAAAATCAAGACCTTCCCCTCCCCACATAATAAACTTTTTTATTTAACTTAACCCTCACCCCCTTCTGTGACCCCTCCTTATTCTGTTCCCCTAAAAGGCACAACGATACTTGGATCCAGACTGTTAGTTTTTAAAAAATTGCTGGAATCGGATTTGTGTTTACTTTGCTTCTTTGAAAAGGGTTCTCTCTCTTTTTTTTACATATACACAAGGTGGATTTTTCTTTTAATATATTTTTTTTCCTTATATAACAACAAAAAAGCAACAAGAAGAAATTGATTCTGTTAATATAACTGTTCCATAAAAATTTCTCTCTCTCTCTCTTGCTCGCTCACTCTCTTTCTCTCTTATCTCACGTTCTCCTCGCTCTAATGGGTGGTTCTCTGTGCCTTGACTCCATTGGTCGTCGATCGAGTCCACGGGCTTCTCTTGTGCAGTCTGCGCTTGTAGGTGGAGGCTGTGGGAGGAGAACGAGAAGAAAAGGCACCTTGTTACTGGGGATGAAGGATACAGAGGTCTCGCTTGTCCGGGGCTGGCTGGACCAACCTTCTCTCTCCTTTCCTCTTTCTCTCTCTGGAAAAATACTCGGGAGGCGTAGCATGTCGTTTCCCTGGTTGTCCATGCTGAACGTGCCATGGCGCCAGTGGGCTTGCCACTGCACAATGGGCCTTCTTTCGCCTCTGGCGCTTTGGGACTCATTGAACGAGTGCGGCATTTTTCACTGCAATTTGTCGCCGGCCCTGTCTCATCTCCCCTCTGAGGGCAATGAGATTGGGCTGGACCAGAGACATTTCTGCTCCTTTCCAGTAGGAAACTCAGGGTGCAATTCTAACCTGGAGTTAGGCTGGCACTGTTAGGCCAGCAAAATTTGGTCGGCACAAGGGACACTGTAAAGTATGCTTGGACCACTCTTGGAGTCAGAGAGGCCAGCACACAGACATGCGCCATCCCCTCTGACTCTGAGAGTGGTCCAAATGTGCTTTACCGTGTCCCTTGTGCTGGCCAAACTTTGTTATCTTAACTGTGCTGGCCTAACTCCTGGTTAGGATTGTGCTTTCAGTTTCTACCATGCTTCGACAGCCAGCTTCATCTGGCCACCATTTTTTCCCCAGAATTCTCATGGAATGACACAACATTCCAAGAGAATTCTGGGAAGAAATGGCAGCTGAACAGACTTGGTTGTTCGGACAAGCTGTCTGGAAGTTGCCACCACCCACACAGGCACAACATAAAGTAAATCATAAAAAGGAAGACAAAAGGACACCTGTTACTGCCTCTAACCACTGAGAAGCTAAGAATGTCAACCCCCTCCTCCCATTTTTATTACCTGGTAATGGGGCTCATTTGGAGCAGTAGTCATGACACTGAGTCATCCTGAGGGGGCTTCTGGGGAAAAAGATGGTGGCTGCCAGTGCATGGGCAAATTTTACTCCCCCCCCCGAGAAACTGCCCGGATCAGCACCCCCCACTCTGAGGGCACAATCCTAGTCTGGAGTTAGGCTGGCACAGTTAGGCCAGCAAAGTTTGGCTGGCACAAGGGCTACCATAAAGCACATTTGGACCACTCTCCGAGTCAGGGAGGATAGGACACAGACGTGAGCCATCCTCCCTGACTCAGAGAGTAGTCCGAAAATGCTTTATGGTGGCCCTTGTGCTGGCCAAACTTTGCTGGCTTAGCTTATGCCGGCCTAACTCAAGTTTAGGATTGCACTCTGAGAGTGGTCCAAATATACTTGACGGTGTCCCTTGTGCCGGCCAAACTTTGCAGGCCTAACTGTGCTGGCCTAACTCCAGGTTAGGATTGCGCTCTGAGACAGAACTTCTAGAGACCCTGGGGAGGGAGCTGAACCCTGAAGAGTGACAATTCAAGCAACTCACACTAGCAAAATGTCAGCAAAGCATCACCCCAAAAACAAACGCAAGGACAATGATGCCTAGGGATGGTGACCAGAAAAAAGGGGCAGTCCTTGGGACTGAGAGCGAGTGAGAGGGAGCAGGTATGCTACGTACGATCTATACAAGTTATCCGCGGCTCTTCCCAATGTCCGTTGGGTTGACACCGAATGATGGGTACATGGCGCTGGATGTAGCCCTCGTTGCACTGGTACCGCACCATGGAGTTGATCTCATAGCGGTCCTTCTTTTTGCCAAAGTGCCTGGCATTCTCCACCACGGGCGGGTCTCCGCAGGCAACTGGAGGGGACAAGGACATCCGCAGAGTTACCTTCAGTGCTGAGCTGCTCATTGGCCAGCCTGAACTCCCAACTGAGCTGATCTACAGGCCCACATGGCGCTATTCCTTGGAGCCTTGTGGAGAGAAGAATAATGGCCGCCCACTGCCCACAGGAACACCCTCGTCTCTAGTGTGATTGGCTTCTATTTTGGTCTCTAGTGCGGTCCATGCTGCATGCTTCTTTTAAAATTCTTTCGTTTGTATAAATCAGGGGTCTCCAAACTTTCTAGCTGGAGGGCTAGAAATATCTGGCACGGATGCCAAGGGCCGAAATAAATAAATAAATAAATTTAAGTACAAAATGCAAATACATACATTGGAGTTCCGGTTCCGATTGGGAGGAAGAAGCTGCCTGCGGGAGAGCTCCGCCATCCCAAGGTTTTATTTTGTAAATTTTACCTCGATAAACGTTTGCCGGAGATTACTGGAAACATCTTCTGAGTTTGGATTTGTTTCACCTTCCAGATGGTGCAACAATTTCATTTTAACTGCTATGCAAGATAAACAATTCTCTCTGGAATCCCTTGCCAAGTCAAGGCTTTCCCACGGACGCCATCTTTGAAGGTTTTTATCAGAAGTTGTTTGGAAAATAGCTCATGTTTTTAATTTAATTGTTTCAGACTATATTAAACACCAAGGAAATAAGCTGTGAAACCTTGGCAAGAAACTGAGGGTTGGAGGCTGTTTGCGTTTCATGCTTTTAAGCTTACAATTTTGAGCCGACCTAATTAACGTCCTAGGAGAAACGCAGCCCAGCCTCCGGGATGGTGCTTACTAGAGCACAGAAAACAAAGAATGCTACTCTGGCTGACCAACATAAGTCCTTCCAACGATTAATGGATGATTATTGCACTCCTTTGATGCCTTTTACTACTCTTGCCAGCCAACGTCTAAATGGTTTTTCAAATGAGGATTTTATTCCTCCTTTAAATATGGATGTCCCGGGCCCCCTGCCTACGCAGAATTCATGTAGTGCAGACAAACCTACTATGGACTTGGGCAATGAGGATCTTGATATTTCCTTTGCTATTGGCAACTGGTCTTTGGATCCAGGACTATTGGAAAATTTATCATGGCCTGAGGTTAATACCTGTGAATCCCCAGCCCTAAACAACTTGAATGGTGAGAGTTTTTTGCCTGAAACAATTCCTCAAAATCCTCAATCTCTGCACGATGGAAATCTTCATTCCTTATGTGTGCAGATGAGAAATCAATGTCTACTCCAGGCTAAGACATCCAAGAAAATTTTCGATGACCTAAATATTATGCATCAAGAAATTGTGGGTCTTAAATCTCTTATTCATCTTTTTGCCAAGTTCCTAAGTGATGGAATTCTCAGAGTGGCACCGCCTGATGAACTGTTAAAAAACATGAGGAAGGAGTCAATATCACCGTTACTGACACATGGGGATAAGGCTGAGTCGGATGATAACGGACCCAGTAGCCAACAGGATCTCACTGCAGGCAAATACGATGGCCCACAATATGAAATGCATGATATTCTGCAAGCTCCCACTACTTCCAGTGAAAGCTTGCCCACTCAAAGCAATGCTTTTCCAGATGATGTGGCTTTTAACTTGACTTTTTCAAACAAAGACCTTGTAGTTGTCGATGATTGGGACGAAGCAAATTCCATCATTAACGTTTACACCTCTCCTCAACGTTATTCAAACAATATTACATCATCGGATGCACAGAAGAGTTCAAATTTTTCTCCTTTTAAAACTTACGCTCCATATAAGAACTCAGAGACAATTGAAAACCTTGAGAAAGATAAGGATTGCTTTATTACCATCTTTAATTGGCCTTTAAGTCAACCAGATAACAAGTGGATGACAGCTAAGGACGTGGAAACTTCTATACTATTGACATTGGGGAATGATTGGAGTTCAGAAGACTCCTTTTCATGTATTTGTCATTATCCAACAAAAAAAAGTGCTAAGAGAGGTAGAATTTTGCTAATTTTTAACAAGTTAGCCCATGCGCGCTCATTTTGGAAGCAATTATACAAGTTTGAACATGCTCATATCTCCTTTAAATGGGGAATAAATGACAATTACGATAGGAATTTTCTACCTCCTAAAAAGGATAGCTTTCAAAAAAGAAAGCCCATACTAAAACTTTCTGGGAAAGTTGGTCAGCAATTGCCCAGCAGAAAATTTGATAAACAAAATGAGCAAGTTAGCAATTCATGTAGCCATATGGGAGTATCTATCCACTGCCCACCCTTTGTGACCTTTCCAAATAATATAATTTTAGGGCCGGAAATAGATAGAGACACCGTTGGGAGACATAGACATAAGCATAGCTCTCCTTTACGAGGCAGAATTTCTCCTCCAAAAATTTCCAACTATAATCATCGTTGGAAAACGTCCTTGTTTACTAGGGATTGACTGGTGAAGCCCAAGTCCCATTCATTGGCATTAAACCTCTTGTCTTGGAACATCGCAGGGTGGTCAAATAAGATAACAGATCCAGGGTTCTCCAAATATCTGAGGTCCTTTAATTTTATCTGTCTCCAAGAAACTTGGCTTTTAGATTCAGAATCCCTATTCTTTCAGGGTTATAATATATGGCAGGTACCAGCTATCAAAACTTCCTCCTATGGCAGAGGGAGTGGTGGATTGGCAATTCTTATCTCAGCCACTGTTGGCCTGGAGGTCTGTGCTTTACCGTGTTTTACTTGTGAATACTGGCATGTTTTGTTGATTAAGGGGTCCAAAAATGACTCTTGGATATGTATTAATGTTTATATTCCCCTGAAATCAGTGAAGTCTGAATTGAATATCTGGGAACGCCTTGAAGGATTATTAGATACGCTTGTAGAGACCTATCCTAATATTCCTTTCATGTTATGTGGGGATTTAAATGCCAGAATAGGTAATACCACAATTTGGGAACAAAATTTAGATCCAGTCTGTGATTCTTCCATGAACCCTCGCTCATATAGAGTATCATTTGATACTAAGATCAATAACTTTGGACGATCTTTGATTAAGCTCATTTATAAATTTTTGCTTATTTGCTTAAACGGGTCAGCTTGTGATTTTTCTAAAGGTTTTTATACCTTTCTGGCTGAAACTGGTAAAAGTGTAATAGACTACATTTTATGCTCTATCCCTCTGTTTGACAGAATATCCTCTTTTCAACTTGGAAACAGAGCTGACAGTGATCATTTACCTCTTACGCTGTCTTTAAATTGTAACCCATTTTGCACAGGTCTGACGTCATCCACTCACTTGACAGGTATGGAGCAAGGTAACAGAAGGCTGGTTTGGTCCTTAGATATTGATAGCAACGTTAGGTCTCTCCTTTATTCCAGCCAATTGACATCTTTGAGAAACTCGTTGTTACAGTCTAATTCCGAATCAAGTGTTCAGAGTCTATATCTTCAAATCATTTCAAAACTCAAACCTCTAGTAGTGGCTCCTGTTAAAAAGGCCCTATCTAAGAAAATTGATTCATGGTTTGATAGCGAGTGCGCAATTTATAAAAACAAACTTTCCAAAGCGCTACGCTATGTTAAAGTTTCAAATACACAAAAGGATATAGACTCTTATTTGATCTTACGGAAAACGTACAAAAGCCTTATCTATAACAAAAAGAAGGCTTTTTACTCTGCCAATTGGAGAGCATTGGAAGCTGCAACGAAGGACAAAAATCAGGTCCATTTCTGGAAATTGCTTAGCAGGGGCTCGATACACACAGACAGAGCTCTGTCAAATTCCATCTCTCCTCATTCATGGATTACTCATTTCAGTCATATTTTTGGCAGGGGACATATTCCCCCGAATCAACATATAGATCCACCTGATTGTCCTGATTGGCCTCCGGTCTCAAGTAATGAAATAGCACTTATTATTAATAACATGAGCTCGGGTAAGGCCCCTGGTGATGACATGATCCCCGCCGAATTATATAAAATGGACATTCATTGGTGGTCTCCCATCCTTGCAAGTTTGTTTACGTGGATTAACCACTCGGGCAGAGTCCCCTTGCAATGGCAAAATAGTATTGTGATCCCAATTTACAAGAAAGGCGATCCACAATCTCCAGCAAATTATAGACCCATCAGTTTAATCAATGTTGCAGCTAAGATATATGCTCGTTATCTATTGGGAAAGCTGTTAGACTGGGATGAAACTAACCACATAATTCACGAGGAGCAAGCTGGCTTTAGAAAAGGCAAAAGCACGTTAGATCAAGCTTTTGTACTATATCATCTCATTAATAAGTATACTAAAATATCAAAAAGGTCTCTATACGTGTCCTTCGTGGACTTTACTTCAGCATTTGACTTAATAGATAGAGACAAATTGTGGGCCAAACTAGCCCAGACTAATATTGACAAACGACTTTTATGGATTATCAAAGTTTTACATAGCCATAATACGCTCCAGATTCGTGTCGGTAACCTTGGCGAACTGACTAAAAAGATCTATGTTACCAGAGGGGTCAAACAGGGATGTATTCTGGCCCCTTTTTTGTTCAATTTTTATGTAAACAGTTTGATCCCACAAATGTACTCACCTGCCTTTCCCCCCCCTAAGATTCAGAAGAGGGAAATGCCCATACTTTTGTATGCGGACGATTTAGTCCTAATTTTGCAAAACCAAATAGGCCTCAGAAGGATGCTAAAAAAATTTGGTCATATTTGTAGGGAAGATCATTTAAAAATTAATTACTCGAAGACTAAGGTTATGTCCTTCGGAAGCAAAAAGAACAAGCACATATGGAGGCTAGATGGGCATGTTATAGAACAGGTCAACTTTTTCAAATATTTGGGAATTACTTTCTCCAATAAATTAAATTGGAAACAACATGTTGAGAACATTTCACTTTCTACTACGAGATCTATAAATTCGCTAAGACGTTTTTTCTACGCCAGAGGAGGGCAACTTGTTCCACCCATGATTAAGGTTTTTGAGGCAAAGATACTTCCCCATTTACTATATGGAGTAGAACTTTGGGGTGAAGCGGCAACTGGGAAACTGGAAATTTTGCAAAACACCTTTCTAAGACAGATTTTAGGTGTGCCGCAAGGAACCCCTTCAGTGCATATTAGAACCGAGCTTGGATTGCCTACTATAGCGACTCGTATTGATCTCGCTTTTCTCAGATACTGGAGAAAATTATCCCTTTTGGACGACACTGTCCTGTCAAAAGTTTGTTGGGATGAACAGTTATCTTGTGGGGGCTGGGCAAAGCAGATCCTTGCCAAACTAAGCAAATATAATTTAGACCAAGACAAGTTTATGACATTATCTCCTAAAGACCTGAGAGAGTGGTGCTTCAATTGGGCAGCTGATCAAGACAAGGCCTCTCTTAGGGAGTCTCGCTTCTCTTTATGGTACCCTTCTTTCCATAAACATCATGTTATTTCTCCTTATTTGAATTTGCTAACCTCCCCCCAGTTAAGGAGGGCCTTTACGGAGCTGAGACTCCAATTGATGCCGTCAGCCTACCTTGAAGGCAGATACAAAAAAATCCCGATATCTGAGAGGCGTTGTGTTTATGGCTGTGGGCAAATTGAAGATGTTCTTCACTATCTGTTAATCTGCCCACTCTATACTAGTCCGCGATCCCGTTTTTTGGATCCATGTATCAAATCTTTATATGGTTATTCCACTGTTCAATTAGTTTGGTATCTTTTAGAGGACGTTCAACCTAAAATAACTTATGCAGTGGCTCACTTTGCCATCGCCGCCAAAAAGTTGAGACGCTGTTTTGTTGACAATGTTAAGAGGCTGAGCTCATTGTCTTGATAAATCTTTGTAAGCCATGGTTTCTTTGGTATGTTGTAATGACTTATGAGTTATACAATAAAGTATCGTATGTACTAAATACATACATTAGAGACAGAACTTAGATAAATGAGTGCTGGGTTCAAAGTTCCAGGATTCTTCCAAGCACCAACACATGCCACAGACATACAGTATATACAGCGGCGTCATGCAGCCGGAACGCTGGGCGGGAGGAACGGGCGAGCGGCAGCCCAGAACACGGGGGCGGGGAAGACAGCGAAACGGAGCGGTACGCAACGGGTGGGCTGCTGCTCACCTGTTCCTCCCGCCTAGCGTTCCAGCTGCATGACGCCGCTGAGTATATATCCCTCACAGCACCATCTGCACACAACCACAGCGCAGCTTGGAGGGTGCAGCCTGTGCCAGCCAGGTCAGGAGGGCCAGAGGTTCATAGGGGACTACCAGAGGCTTGCCGCAGGCTGGGTAGAGGCTCTCCAAGGGCTGCATCTGGCCCCCAGGCCTGGGTTTGGAGACCCCCTGGAATGAACCCATCAGGACTCACCTGTTCCTTTCTTGCAGGTGAAGGGGAGGTGATAGTTGCAGGGGACATCATTCCACTCCCCCTTCTCATGCCAGATCATTACAACACAGTCTTCTCCTTTGGCAAAGAAGTTGTCAGGCTGGTTGGGCCTCCAGTTCTCATATTGCTAAGGAAGGAGAGAAGAAGTTAGAATGGAAGCTTTAAAAAAAAATGAGAGAGACTTTTCCTTACTGCCAAACGAGCTGAGATCAGTTCCCTGCAGTAGCTAAAGTAGTGCAGGGTGTGTGTGCAACCAGCGCTGTTATGCTGCCGGAACGCTGGGCGGGACATCTGGGTGATCGACAGCCCGCCCGTCGCGTTCCGGAGCGTTAAGCCATTTGCGTAACCAATTACTCCGCTTGCGTACGTTACGCAAACGGCGTAACGCTGCGTAACGCGACGGGCGGGCTGTCAATCACCCGGATGTCCCGCCCAGCGTTCCGGCAGCATAACACCGCTGGGTGCAACTGTACCAGGCAACAAGCTTTAGGGGGCAACAAGCTGAATTTGACACGAGTGGCCAAGAGCTATATCTCCTTCTGCAAAAGGTCTTTCTGAATTCACCACACCAGCACTAATCTCTACAATCCGCATCCTCCCCTGCAGAACAGAACTCACAAGGGAATGTCCATCAGACCAACGGAAGTCGTCTTCAACAGCCCTGTCGCTCAGCCCAATCCATTGGTAGTCCTGTGCATTGCCTGGGGAGAAAAGTGAAAGCGATTCAGATGAATAGGCCTATAGCTGCATGTGCACAGGTTCCCTTCGTCAGTGGTCCCAGGGTATGGCCGGGCACACGACTACAACCACCTGACAAATGCTCTGCATTTATCCGGGTTGGCTTCAGTAGCGGTGGGGCCCAATGCAAGGCAATCCAGCAGAGCCGCCCACTCACTAAGAAAAGCGCTTGTGGTGCCACGTGCAAAGTGTGGCACCTGCAAATAGTTGGTGGTGATATGATGACGTCACTGCCAACTGCTTCCAGGAGGCCCATTTTGGACTGTTTGGAAGCAGGGACAAGTTGGATGGCCCAAAGGGAAGATGCTCTGCTTGCCCCATTGACCTGTAGCCCAAAGAGATCCTGGCTGCAGCAGCACACGATATGCTCAATGAGCTGGTGGGGGGGCCCCCAAAGCATGGGGCCCAATGTGACGACGTCAGTCCTATTGGCTTAAGGCTGCCCTGGCTCTGCAGGCCTGAGTCTGGTCTTAGCTTGGATGGGAGATTTCTGGCAACCCCCCCCCCCCCGATATACTACCCTGAGTCCCAGGAAGGGGAAAATGTGGGACATGGATGTAATAAATAAATCTCCTGTTTAACAGTCCAGAAGCCACAGCCTCATTCTGTGCATTGAATACGCACATGGGAGTTTTTGTATGCGCAGACATGACAACCGAAGCATGGTGGAAGTGATTTGTACACATTTTTGTTGCATTCCACATCATTTGTTTTCAGGGAAGTGATGGTGTGATTGAAGCAAAGACCAGGGACGAACGGAGGCCCGAGTGCGCCCATGGCAGGGCGACGAAACTGCGCCCCCAGCACGTCACCTGTGCATCATCCAGCCACGCCTCCTTGCGCCCGGAATAGCTCCATTTTGAAGCGAAGCGGAGGTGAGGGAAGGCTGGCGGGCCAAACAGTGGTGGGTTCGTCCGCGGACTCCGCGCAATGGCGCCCTGCCACTGCCCGGCGCCCTTGGCTCGCGCCATCCCGGGCTACACCCTTCCTCCGCCTCTGGCAAAGACACACTTAAGACTCTTGACCTTCACCCTTAAACAGGCACGTGTCAGAATTACCAATAAGTGGATTTTGTTTTTCACTTAAAAAAAAATTCCAGATGAATTTGTGAGTTCCTGCACAGGCAATATATCTGACTGTGATGAATTTCAGGCTTTCATCAGCCCAAAGAAGACCTTCCCAGCTACCCCACTCACTGTTCACAAACTCTTGTTCTTCAGGGGTGATGATACTGCTCAGGTGAGACTGATGTTCTCGGCAGAGGTTCTCGGCATCCACCCAAGTCTGTTTCTCTTCGAAATGCTTGTAACAATTGCCTTGGAATTTGGTCCAGCCTGCCTCGCATGCTGCTAGGTCTGGAAATGAAGGAGAAGGATGTGAACAAAATCTGGAGTACACAGATCCCCTCAGGAAGCCTGTAGTGGCAATTTACTGAATACCCAATACCCGAGAGTGGCTTCCTTTAATGCTCAAAGGCTGATTGGTTGGCTTGTGTGTTGTTGTTTGCTATCTTGCCGCAGAGGGTCATCTACATTTACACCAAGCAAATTTCAAAGCCTGGTTTAGTTGATGTGAGCTGCTAAAAACACAAGGACCAGCCTGTTCATGAGGCTGAGGGCGCAATCGTAAACTGGAGTTAGGCCGGCATAAACTAAGCCAGCAAAGTTTGGCCAAAACAAGGGACACCGTAAAGGATGTTTGGACCACTCTCGGAGTTAGGGAGGATGGTGCACATCTTTGTGCTGGCCTCCCTGACTCTGAGAGTGGTCCAAACATACTTTACGGTGTCCCTTAGGCCAGCCAAACTTTTCTGGCCTAACCATTATGGCCTAACTCCAGGTTAGGCTTGGGCCCTGAGGGAAGTGGTCCCTTCAGATGATGGATGGACTGGCAGGAGCTGCCTCTGTCCATCCACTCACCTCCACCACTCCTTGTCTACTTCCTGGATTTCAAAACAAACAGAAGAGATTTTTGCAGAAGAGAAAGCGTGGAGGAGAGCAGAGTCATGGGCAAGGGTGTCAGAGCATTGGACATACAGTACAGTGGGTCCTCATTATCCACAGATTCAGTATCTGCGGATTTGATCACTGTGGGTTCTGAATCCAGAGCATGAGGACCCACAGAGGACCTCCCTTGTGTGACCTCTGGCGGAAAGAAGAGGAGAACAGAGTCATGGGCAAGAGTGTCGGAGCATTGGAGATACAGCACAGAGGGTCCTCATCAGTGAATTCAGTATTCATGGATTTTTGACCTACCATGGGTTCTGAACCCACAGCGTGAGGACCCATAGAGGACTTCGCAGGTGTGACCTCTGGTCATGTCCAGGAGATCCTCTGTTGGTTGGACAGTGGATTTGATTATCTGCTGTTTTGGGAAACTGTTTTTTTGGAACAGAACCCCTGCAGATACCAAGGATTGACCTGTACCTTCCTCTACTCCACTCTTCCTCTCCCAATTCCCTCCATCTTTCAGAATCCAGAAAAGTGGAAGAGGACTAGAGAGGAGAAGGAGGGGGAGCAATGTTGGCTGATACACTGCTGGGTAAGAGGAACCAGGATTTATCATGCCACCTCAGGTGCTGGGAGGTTGATCCTGCCAAAATAATAAGAATGGCAGAGCCCTTAAGACTGCCAAAATGGCATCTGGTGTCTTCCACCTTTAGAAAGGGAGTCCTCTGTAGCAAACAACTGGCAGAGAGAAAAATATCTAAGGCCTTCTGTATGGCCCTGTATAATTATATATAAGTGGGGAATAATGCTATATAAATTAAAGCAAACTACAAGTTACTGAGTTTTATTTTATATGTTGGGTGTGTTGGCAAGTGTGCATTATAGTGTATATTTTTGTGGTGTTCTGTTACACAGTTTTTAAACAAGCGATTCCCTTTGTTACCTAGCATATCTTTATTAATATTTTGTTATATTTAATTGCTATTGGTTATGTCACCTTGAGCATCTCCATTTTGGAACTGAAAGGGTGGGTTGTATACATTTTCTGATACACATATAAAATAAAACGTTGCTTTGCTACCTCAGAATGCCAGGCACAAGGGAGTGGCCTCAGGATGCAGGCCTTTTGTTGTGTCATATGCTCCCTGAGGCACTTGATGGGCCACTGTGAGCTGGACTAGATAGGCCTTTGGCCTGATCCATTGAGGCTCTTATGTTCTTAAGGCCCAGATTGGGTTGCCAGTTATTATAGCTCCCTCCACACAGACAGAATAGCAAATTCTGCTTTATTTATCTCATATTTACCTCAGAAATTTGCCTCAGAATGCCAGATACAAGGGAGTGGCAACAGGATGCGGGTATCTTGTTGTCTCGTGTGCTCCCTGAGGCATCTGGTGGGCCACTGTGAGATACAGGAAGCTGGACTAGGTGGGCCTTGGCCTGATGCAATGGGGTTCTAATGTTTTTAGGTTCTTACTTTATATTTCAATACATCCACGTCATTGTCAATAAGTACTGTCTAGTTTTGTTATCTGTTTAAACATATCTTGTATAGTGTTGAATCACTCTTAAGAGGCACATTCCCTAAGAGAGAGATGGCAGCACTGGAAACTTGATTAGAAAGAAGATGTTTGAGGATGACTGATAGAGGTTTTTACAGGTGTGTTTAGAGAGATATTCTTGTCTGTGACTTATAATATTACAACTTGTGGTTTGAATACCTTGAGGCTGCGTGATGAAGTTGGCTAGCGATAGGTTCAGGGGAGACAAAAAGGAGGATTTCCTCATCCAATGCATAATTATTGAAGCCACTGGCATAAAAGACAGTGTTGGACAATGGCTTAAACTGCATTAGAAAGGGTTAGAGAAGCTCCTGGAAGGCTGGTCTATTGCGGCTGTTAGATGAATGGAACTTCCATTTTCAGGAGCACTTTATCTTTGAATACCCAAGGTTGAGGCAAACTACAGGGGAGGGCTGTTGCCTTCATGCCTTGCTGGTGGGCTCCCAAGAAGCCTCTGGATGGCCACTTGAAAATGGAGAAATTGACTAGATGGACCTTTGGTCTGATCTAGGAAGGTGGGTTTTATCCTCAACATCACTGGGCAGCAGAACCCAATGCTGCTCCCTGAGACCCCATTAGTGTCCCTTGGACAATGGCAGCATAAAGACTTGGGGGCCACTCAGGGAGGAAGGAAACCATGGAGACTCACCGCTGAAACCTGGAGTTGACTCTGTGTATCCTCTTATCATTATGGTCACTTTGGCTCAGAGATCTAACATTTGGGGCCAGAATCTTGAAATGGGAATGCTGGCAGCTGGGCTAAAGCACTCTGTTCCCTATGCCAGTGATTCCCAAATTGTGAGCCTTGGCTCTTCACCCTCACTGGACTGCTCCACCAACTGCGGCTAGCTGTGACCCGACACAAATGCAGCGGGAGCAGAAAACCGTGACTTGACTATCATTGCAATGGGTGGTGGGTATGGAGAAGGAGAGGGAGGTGCATCGATTATGGCAGAAACCTCCCTTGTGGAATTGCAGGGACAATGTGGGATCCCTGTTAATGTGGCTTGGAGAACCTGCTATGTTTTGACCCCACCCCGCTTCTTCATTGCCCTCTAGCATACCATGTTTTTCTGCCATGGAAGTGAATGGCAGCCATTCATTTCTAGGAGAGAAACAATGCACAAGAACACTCCTGGAGTGGAGCTAACTTCCCATTTTGATCTTTGTCTTAGAGCTTTGCAGCTCATTTACCTGGCCCCATATTAGTCAAGGGGTATTACTGAGATCTGAGCCCTCTACATTGCCTCACCTCTGTATGTGCATCGCTCCCTGGAACTATCATGTTCGAGCACAATAAGCACTTGGGCTTCTAAGAGTGTGATCAAGAGAAAGAACATCAGGATGGATAAAATGCAGAGAGGCTCCAAAGAACATCTCTTTGGGTTCCTAAGAATGGTCAAGAGAATATCTCGCAGCCTTGGAGCTATGTAAAGGACACTGCCTAGAGGGATGCTGAATGCAACGGAAATAAGGTTGGAAAGTTGAGGAGTCTGCTTTTTCCCCCCTAGGGAAATGCATTTTTATCATTATTAAGAGTTAACTCTGCAGAAATGAGGCCGGGTTTGAATGGAAGCTTTTCTTCCATTCGGTCCTCCTTGGGGAAGGGAGAAGGCATGCAGCTGTTAGTAAAATGAGCTGAAGCCAGGCAGGTCGGCCGTACCAATGTCACACCGGTCCCCTCCGTAGCTGGGAAGGCATAAGCATGTGAAAGTGCGGATGCCATCGACACAGGTAGCTCCGTTCAGACAGGGGCTGGAGTGGCACTCATCAGTGTCTGCAAGAAATCAAGGGCGGCCATTAGGACTTGGGGTGGGGAGGACGTCCGTCAGCAGGTGAGTGGGAGTCCCGTTTTTTTATTCGGAGGAAGGACGAACAGACGCTTTCGAGAGATTTGTGGGAGAGATTTAGGAACCAGCATCAGCTTTCATTTTAGAACTGCTGCTGCTACAGAAGGGATGGGGAAGCATGAATTTGCCCTTTGATGGATAGCCAAGGATTGCCCAATCACAGCGGCAACCTCCTGGGGTGCCCAAATTTCAGGGGCAACTATCTTAGCAATGTAAAAGTCTTACAGAGGAAGATTCACTTGCCTGCATTAGGCAAGAGCACAAAAAGACATCTTCACCATCAGAGTTGCAATGTAGCACCTTTTTATTGCTGTCCTGATAGTGCAGTACCTGTGTCTACCCTACTGGAAGGTTTATGGCCTTACTACACCAAGACACACATTGGAACAAAGATCCTGGTAGCCAAGTTCTGGACACAAGTCCATTTACAGAGGTCTCGAAATGAAGGATTTGGAGTTTAATTGTGACGTATAAACTAACTTATTTTAAACTGTCCAGCATAGGGGCGAATACAACTTTTTTAAAAAAGATCACTGCTTATTTGATATGGAAACAGGATTATACCCAGGGAAAATGTTCAGTTGGAGCTGTTGGAGATGATCAATTTTTAGATATAAACAGGACACAATTTATTATGCATATATTACCAGTAATGCCTGCGTGTAATATATTCATATTCTCAGTTCTTATTTTTTGCTTCTTATACAGGACATACTCTTATTACGTTTGTGAAATAAACAAATACTTGTTGCTGTTATTGGATGACCGGGGCACAGACAGAAGCTGTAAAGCTGTAAAAATGAAAACGATAAAAATAAAATATTCAGGTGAACTCTTGATAATTTAATGTGATTGCATTATGCTGTTCAGTTCGTGATGGGACACAATGCGAGAGATGGAGGAAAATGAGACAGACTTAGGCTGGCACTAGTAGCTAGCCAGCACTGATTTTTTTTTTTGCCCTTGGCAATAATTTAATCAAATTTTAAAATTAGCTATAACACTAAATCATAACAAAGATAAAGAAAGCGTATAACTAAAATTAGAAGAAGCCACATAAAGTTTAGCAAAGCAGAGATGTCGACCCTTTGCATGGTAAAAAACCACAGGAGAGACTTTTAGTAAGCCAGGATAGTGTCGTGATTCGCGAGTTGGACTTAAACTTGGAAGATCCAGGTTCAACCTTGGGCCAGTCACATTAAGGGCTGCTCCAGGAGCAGCAGGGGCCAATGTGGGGCATTCCTGAGGGCCCCCCACTCTCCCTGTGGGCCCCCACTCACCAAGAAAAGCAGTTGTGGTGCTGCACATGGCACCTGAAATAGTTGGTGGCGACATGATGATGCCATGGCAGCTGCTTCTAGGAGGCCCATTTTGGGTGTTTTGGAGGCAGGGGCAGGTGGGAGGGCCCCAGGGAAAGCTGCTGTGCTTGCCCCACTGACTTTCAGCCCATATGCTCACTGCGCTGATGTGGGCCTCCCCAAAGTGCAGGGCCCAATGTGATGACATTGGTCACATTGGGTTAAGGCTGGCTCTGCTCAGCTTAACCTACCTCAACGGGGCATTGTGAGCACAAAAAGAAAGGGGGAATCGTGCACACCACCCTGAGCTCCTGGGTGGAAGGGCCATATAACAAGGTGAAAAATAAACACACAGAAATGAAATGACGTCCTTGTTGTTGCAGCCTTGAGCCGCCATGGCTGAAAATCCAAACAGATAATATAAAAAATACAAGACAGAAGAATGTCACCAGGAGACAAGAAGCAGAAAAGAGGGGAAGGGAACCAATAAGTGCGTGTTTTGAGTTTATTTTTATTTTTCAGGGTAGCGTATCAGATGGAGTACAGGCCACAGAGGTGCTCTCTAGGACAATATCGATGCTAGCCAAAAGCACTCCCCAAAAGGCATCCCATTTGCCATGACGTTTGTGCAAGGTACTCCTTTGTGTCATACATAAACTTGCTTTCAAGATGCCAACTCTTGCTCACAACGAATCAATATCAGGTGGAGAGGAGGATTTTGTAGTCTGCAAACCAGTTGCTTAGCAACTGAGGGTACACAAGGAACGCAATCAGTATTTTAGGGCCTAGCCCATTGGACGAGAAAGTCATGGGAACCAAGTGAACAAAGGAAGACTTCTAGACTTCTAGTAGGGGATTGATTCTTAATTGTTGGACAACTTTTGACACCCATGCGATGACACCACATCAAGTTTCATGTTACCAAGGCTGCAATCCATTGAAGAAGATGGGACTTAATTCTGAGTAGACATGCATAGGATTGTGCTGTTGGTGATGAAAAGATGGTGGACTTTTTTTCCCCAGGCCTGTTCAGGCCTAGGAAGGAAATGTCACCTAACATTATTGGTGTTGATAGACAGTCAAGGCCCAATTCTATCCAGAACTGATGCAGCCATGCCAACAGGGCATGCTCTGCACCCGGGGGGATGGGGGGTGGGCAATCACAGAGGCCCCCTCAAGAAAAGGGAACATTTGGGAATCCTCCTGGACCTGCACCTATCCCTGGATGTTCAGGTGGTATCTGTGGACAGGGGCCTTTTGGATGTAAGGATGCAGCACAGGTGAGCCAGCCTGCCTATTCCAGCACAGGTTAGGATTGTGCTGTGAAATGTTTAAGATGGCAGAGTGGATATGCCTTGAAACTGCTGTATGAATTACGCAGTTGCTCTGGAGATTACAGTTGTGTTTGTCCTCATTCTTGTTGCCTATATTAATGGATTCAGAAACCTGACAAAAAAGCTGTGGCTTTGCTGACTGATGGATGCTCTCAAGTCACTCAAGAGTGACCTCCGAAAGAATGAGGGCGGGAACTGCTGCCACTGTGGAAAAAAAAATATTTGAGGCTATAGAAAACACTTGCTTCTAGATCAGACAAGTGAAACTATACCTTTCTTTCAAGGATTTCTTGCTCAGCCTCCAAATGGAAAGAAAAGACCTAGAAATGCTTTGAAAGCAATTATCCTTGCAGCATCAGTGAGAAAAGTAGTACTTTCACTGAAACTGCAAAATCAACGAAGGTGACCGAGCTAGAGAAAAAATTTGGCTCTGAAATCATAGCCATCTACAGTTAATTAGCTTACAATTTTTTTTCTCATTTTCTGGAAAGGACCATGTGTTTTCTTTCACAGTATACATCTGTTTTCATGCCATTTTCTGAAGTTTTTTTTTTAAGATCAAGATTGATTATATTTGATTATTTTGTCTTCGACATGACCAGTAGCCAAAAGAAACAGGAAAGACGGGAACTAAACCTGGGAGCTAGGAAGGAAGAACTGGAAGCCTGAAGAAGCCAGAAAGTGATGCTCACGGTGAAGAAGTACAGAGGGTCTGGGGAAGAGGAGAAAACCACAGGAAGTGTTGGCCTAGCTGCTGTTCTAGCAGTCTTTGGGGCTTAGCATTTTTGTGAGTTTGCATCTATGTACACACAAGTTGGTTTTAAAATGCAAGGGGTCGGTGCAGGTAATAAGCAAATGGGCAAGCTGTTCAAATTTGCTGATTTGGGACTTTTTGCTGGGAAAGCCTAATGACTCCAGCAGATTGCTTTTTCATTATTCTGACTTCTTTTTCGTGTGTGGCCTTCTTGTAGCTTTTTTCATTTGTTGTTGTTCAGTAGGTACATATACCCCACTTGGAGGAGGGGATGAAAAAAAAGTTTTGAAATGCTCCACATTGTAAATGAGCTAGGGCGTGGTTAGCGGAGGGGCAGCCCAATCCAATTTGGGCTGTTCCGCGGGCGCTGACTGCTGCAAAGCAGCCATAAAGTGTACTCCAACAGCGACCACTGCCGTGGTGTCAATGGGAAGGCTGGCGACTTCCAGCTTGCATTGGCGGACCTGCAAAGACCTGCCAGAATGGGTAACGCCTTGTAGGGGGGGGCGAATGGGGTGGGGGAGGGGAGGGGTGGGCAGAATGGGGAGGAGATGGGGCAGGGAGGAGGGAAGATTGGGTCTGGAAAGGGGACGGGTTTGGGGGCAGCGGTCCCCACTGGATCCTTATCCCATTCCTAAGCTTGATCCCCCTTCAAGGATCAACATGGACTTGTTCCAGCAATATCCGAGTTGACCCATAGTGGCTGCTGGGACTTACCCCAGGACAAGGGGACAAATGTCACCCACAAGGAGACCTCCAGCAGCCAAAATTCCCCCACTGGATACAGCGAAGGCCACCGCCAAGAGTAATTGGTAGTTTTCTGCAAAAAAACCACCGTTTCTAATTTAGTCCAGTTTTGGGGATCCCTTGCTAAAAATTTTATGGTGTTTTTTTTTTTTGAAGAATTGTTCTTCAGGGTTCAGCTGTAGCTCAATGGCAGAGAATTGCATTACATGTAGTCCCAGTGTCAACTCCAGGTATCTCCAGGGAAAGACCCCTGTCTGAAGTCCTGGAAAGTCTCTGGAGAAAGCCAGACCTGGTCTAGATAGACTGACACAGAAGCCACTTCAAAACTCCCCTCTTTGCCCTTTATGCACATGTGCGCATGCATGCACTCTCTCTCTCTTACACACCCATGTATACACACACTGCCAATCTGATGTAACAACTTAATGCAACAAGAGTGAATCCCAGAAAGAAGGTTCTGAAGATTTCCCAAAGGTGATGTGTGCATCTCACATTCCTGATTTCAAACATCTTATTTCTCATTGTCCTTCCTTGGTCTGTTATGAAAGTTGCAATGAAATCAAAATGAGCCTCTCACAATATTTCAAATGTGCAGTACAAACACAGCAGTACAAAAGTGTTGCCCTATTCATGAGTGGCTTTTGAAATGACAAGACTTTAACAGCCCAAAACCTAGTGCTTTGGGTGTAGGGTGCATGTATGAAAGGCTGCTGGCTCTACCATGCATGGTAGAGATGTGCTAGGCTTGATGTTGTGTGTGCATGCAACTCTGCCATGGGATCCTAATGAGTGCATAAAAAGAGCTCTACATGGCAAACCACACGAGTTCCTGCTGCACTTGGGGGAAAAAAAGGATCCTGAACAGATTAACAGAGTGTATCTGCTTATGCATACACAAAAAGTTCTGGTGAAAATGCATTGTGGATAGCCATACAATTCTCCCTTATCTTCCTTGTTCTTCCTCTGTGTTCTGCCCAATGAACAGAGAGGCTGTATAGTAACACTTGCTTATGTATGATCTATTACCCTCCAGGTCCATATTAAGTGTGGGACATGGTGGCGCTGCGGGTAAAACCGCTGCTGCTGGATTTTCTGACCGGACGATTGGGAGTTCAAGACTGCGTGATGGAGTGAGCTCCCATTGCTTGTCCCAGCTCCTGCCAACCTACCAGTTCGAAAGTACCTAAAAATGCCAGTAGATAAATAGGGACCACTTCGGTGGGAAGGTAACGGCATTCCGTGCGCTACGGCGTATAGTCATGCCAGCCACATGACCACGGAAGCTGGTCTTCGGACAAACACCGTCTCTACAGGCTTAGAAATGGAGATGAGCACTGCCCCCTACAGTCGGTCATGACCATTCGGTCATGGGGAAACCTTTACCTTACCATATTAAGTAGAAACCAGGGCTTACCGATGTCACAGTGATCTCCTGTAAACCCAGGTGGGCACAAGCAGGTGATGCTCCCATCTTGTTCTTGACAGGTTCCTGCTCCACACAGCTTCTCTTCACATGTCTTGGGTGTAACTGCAACCATGAAAGATGATTCTGCAGACTGGGTAGCATATTGCTCAGTGGTTCCCAACCTGTTTGGCACTGGAACCCCCTTTTTAGGTACGACAACCTGTTGGGATGCCTCCTTCCCCTCCCCAAGACCTAAGGCCAGACGTGATGTCATTAAGCTGGAAGTGAAGTCATTGCTTTTAATAAATCACACTTTTTTGAAAGCTGAAAGAACTCTACATCCTTTTTAGAATGGTTTGAATGCTCTGTGATGTTTGAGTTTGGGGTTCAGTGATCGATTCAGTGCTGAGAACAACATGGCACAGAACGCATCGTGGCTTCTCTATTGCTGATCAAGGGGGTAAAGCCAAAATTGTAGGTAGTCTTCAGAGAATTTACTTTGCTCTTCCCCCTAAAACTCACCTAGGCATGCACATGAAAGGCATGACATGCTCTCTCAGAAAGAGATCCGGGACGGACTTCATCACACGCATACGCACACACCAAGATGAGCCCACAGCAAGGCTAATTTCCCTCGCAGCCACAAGCATTGTGGAAGTTGCAGTTTAATGGGGAAGCCTCTTCCCTATCCAAAAAGAAGCTTCCAAGGTGGTGGCACCCAGCTTTTAAAGACGGCTGTCTGAAGCTCTTTGAGACCCCCTGAAAGGCTTCTTCGGACTGACTGTAGACATTTCCCATTCCTGCACAGGCAGAATCTGCTAAACAGCTTTTGTTAAATCTGCCAAACTTTTGTCCATGTCTTTGTGGGCCCTGCATGGTCTGATGAGGGTCAAGGGACATGCCTTCCTTCCCCTGATGAGAATGTTTCATGTTGTCACTTGTGTGACTCCTGATAAACCATCCCCACTGGTCTGAGTGCATGAGAATCCTCAGGGATTTTGTCTGAAAGATTAGGGATTGCATTCATCCCACAACACTTATGAGATTTGCTGCTAGTCATATCCTAAACTAAGATCCAGTAACTTGAGGCCCCTGGGCCAAATCCACCCAGAGGCAGATCTAAGGGAGGGCAAAGCTCTAAGTTTTGCAAGAAGCCTTACCTTGCAGTGGAAATCACTCCTCTCCTGCACCGTTTTAGCCAATCCTCACAGGGAAAAGCAACATCTTGGCATTGCTTACTGCTACAGCAGCAAGGGAGAGGAGGGATTTACATGACAGGGTAAGGCTTCTTGCAACACTTAGAGCTTTGCCCTCCCTGTAGAGACGCCTCTGAATCCACCCTCCAGAGGTGACACATGGCCCTCAAGCCAATGTGGAGCACTTTCGCACCTTAATTAAGCAATTCCATGTTTGGCTGACAGGATATGCATGCACATATATTTTGCAAAGAGGACCGTACTGAGTTAGATGCATCAGTGGCCAGGTACATTGATATGAACTAAACACATCCCACAAGGAACATCCAAATTGTTTAGATAATCAGCAGCGGCATAGCTAATGGAAGTGTAGCCTGGTGCAGAGGGCAAAATGATGCCCCGGAAGCAGTGGTGGGATTCAAATAAATTAACAACTGGTTCTATGTCCTTCAGGGAGGCCTTCAGGGCCATCCGCTGCCTTTCTTCCCTCTCCCAACCTAAAATTAGCAACTGGTTCTGCAGAATAGGTGAGAACTGGCTGAATTTCACTGCTGCCCGGAAG
Organism: Lerista edwardsae; assembly: GCA_029204185.1. Classification (NCBI taxonomy): domain Eukaryota; kingdom Metazoa; phylum Chordata; class Lepidosauria; order Squamata; family Scincidae; genus Lerista; species Lerista edwardsae. Next base: position 2,995,190 of record JAJKFI010000026.1, read on the forward strand.
TGATGTCACAACAGGAAGTGACATCACAGTGGCATTTTTGTTTTCGGGGGTGGGGTGGGTTTGGCCATAACTTTTGCAGATATTCCAACATAGTTTGTTTCGTTGCATTCTGCATTAAATTCCCTTTCCAATGATATATAACAGGAAGGTATTATTCGTACATACCAAAGTTTCCACAGTTTTGGCCACTAGCGTCAAGCCCAGCTTGTTGCCTGGTGCAATTGCACTCCCCTGCACTTCTTTAGCTATGTAATGCCTCTGATAATCAGTCAGTTAGGCGAATAGGAATGCTACGTTCCTGAAAGCCCAGGAGCAAAGATCAGCATGCCAAGAGAGGGGAAAAGGAGAGACACAGAGAGTGCAAACATTTGGAAGATGGCTGGCCCAGTCCTGTCCAACTTCCCAGCACTGATGCAGCCATTCTGAGGAGGTGTGCACTGCATCCTGTTCCCTTACCTTGAGGCTGCATCAGAGATGGGAAGCTGGATAGGACTGGGCCCTCAGAAAACCAAGACTGCTTACTGGAGCCCTTCCAGAACATATATCGTGGATTATACCTTGTGCAGTAAGTTCTGTCTTCTCATCCATCCTCTCTGGTGAAACTTCAGGCAGGACAGCAGCGGTCGTAGGAGGTGTTGGTGGGACCTCTGGAACAGCAGTGCCTTCTGGGGCAGACTTTGGTATGGCAACTGTATAGGTCTCTGTTTCAGCCCGAGTCTCTTCCAGTTGCTTGGAGTGTTCAGTGAGTTCAGCATCGGGAACGCTGGTACTGGGTAAACTATCTGGCAACAAGGTTTTCTCTGGAATGTCTGAAATCGGGTCAGAGGGGGGCCCTGAACTATCACCGCGAATCTGATTCCTTTCTTCAAATGCTCCTGATGGGAAGCCACTGACAACAGGGATCCCAGATGTTTCTGGGTGGCTTTCAGGGAAAGCAGATGTCTCGCTACCTGTTTCATAAAGGGCTGATGTTTCTGGGTGGCTTTCGGGCAATGCAGAAGTCTCGCTACCTGTTTCATAAAGGGCTGATGTCTCTGTATGGGTTTCAGGCAATGCTGAAATGTCACCACTAACATCATGAATGGTTGAGGTTTCTGCACCAACTTCATGAGAGGTGGAAGTTTCACCACTGATCTCATGATATTCAGGGGATTGTATGGTGCTCTCGGGATAGGCAGAAGTCTCTCTGCCAGCTGTGGAGGCCTCTCCACTGGATTCAGGAAAAAGGGGTCCCATTGTGTCCGTTCCCCCAGCCAGTTCCTGTGAAACAGACGATTGCGTCACAACTTCCACTAAATCCGACGTGACTAAGGTGACATCTGGAATCCCAGAGGTGTCACCACTGGTAACAGCCACAGCTGAGGACTCACCACTTAAGTCGGTGACACCAGCAATTTCCCCATTAAAGTATGGAATCCTTGATGATGTTTCACTGATGTCAGCCGTCCCTGATGGTAGTCCACTAATTGTGATCACATCGTATGGTTCTCCTGATGTTGCCCCAGAAGGAGACCCACTTACTTCAACTACACCAGATCCAAGTTCCTGTGCAACCGATGGCTGTGTTACAACTTCCACCAACGTTGTATCCACAAGAGAGATGGTGGGAAACCCAGAGGGGAGTCCACTATAATCATAAACTCCAGATGGCAAGCCACTGGGGAGACCCACACCAGAAGTGTCTCCACTAATTTCTGTTATTCCACTTGGGAATCCACTGACTACCTCATGAACTCCTGAAGACCACCCACTCAAGTCTACTTGACCAGAAGGCTGCCCACTCACATCGAAAATTCCAGACACTGTGCTGGATATGTCCTCATCTCCTGAAGGCAGCCCACTTATTTCCACAACTCCCTTCCCTTCTTCTCCTTTCGTTGCAGGGGTGGTCACTTCAAACAAGTTGGCATCAATGAAGGTCACCCCTGATATCTCACCACTTCCATCAGTACCTGAGGTCCGGCCACTTAAGTCCACAAAGCCACTTATATCAGGTACCCCAAAAGGTGCTCCACTGAAGTCAACTCCTGAAGGCTGCCCACTGGAATCTGGCAGACCAGACAGTTGTTCACTTGCATCAAGTCCAGATGGTAATCCACTGATATCTGGTATCCCAGACAGTTCCCCGCCAATATCAAGTCCAGAATAAAGCCCACTGAGGTCAGCTCCTGGAGGTAGCCCACTGATTGTCCCACTAACATCCCACTCAGCAGAGGGCAAACCTGATAAGTCTCCATCTCCACTGACTCCAATTGTTCCTTTCCCTTCCATTTCCCTTTCTGTCGATGTGGTGACAACTTCCACCAAAGTGGCATTCACAAGAGATACGGTAGGAAATCCAGATGTGAGACCACTGTAATCGTACTCTCCAGATGGTAAGCTACCAAAAAGGTCAAGACTAGAACCATCGCCACTAAATCCAGAGGGCAACCCACTAATTTCTGGAATCCCTTTGCCCTCCTGAAGTCCAGGGACTTTGTCTTGGATTCCAGAACCAATCCCTGACCATTCTCCATCTCCAGAAGGTAGGATGCTGACTTCAATAATGCCAGAGGACAAGCCACTTATGTCTCCTGATGGCAGCCCACTCTCTCCAGAAGGAAGCCCACTTAGATCTGGGACCCCAGAAGGAAATCCACTTTCTCCAAATGCAGAGGGTTCTCCACTGGTCACAACCATTCCACTTTTATCTGGAACTTCAGATGTCCACCCAGAAGCTGATGTTTCAGTGATGGGAGCTTCTACACTTGTTTCTTCCGGTGTTGTATCAAAAGGAGGAATAGCTGATGGACTCACTAAAAGAAGTAGTGTGGAATGGAAAGAGAGAAACCCGAGGTTAAACAAATTTTGGCCAAGGATACCATGATAATTTCTCATGTGATATGCAGAGAAAGAGCATCCTGGGCTGCTTCCAGATATCGGAAAGGCAACCACTGAAACAGGATTCTTCGGAACTTCCAACATTGTTTAGGCACAAGGAAGCTCTTCCACATCTCACCTTCACCCATTTGCTAGTTCTGCTAGCCCATGTGCTGAAAGGCAATGCAATGTGGAAATAGTTCTGGTATAAATATGGCCTTAGGATGGGTTCAGATGTAACACTGTTTTTTTTATAAGATGCCCCAGATAGCTAGCAATTATCCAGAGTGTGTCTTTATTGTGGCTTCATCATAGTAGCCTTCTATTTGGGGAAAGGAGTTATTGTTCAGTTACAAAGCCTGTGGAGAGAATGAGGGCGCAATCCTATACTACGCTGTATCTAGCGCAGTATGAGGGAGGCTGGAGCCTCCCTGGCACAAGGGCATGTTCATGCCCTTGCATGCAGGGAGGCGCCAGCCTCTCCTATGGGCTCCTCGGATCTGCGCCTGCTAAATAGGTTTGGGCACAAGGGACACAGCAAAGTATGCCTGGACCACTCTTGGAGTCAGAGAGGCCAGCACACAGACATGCACCATCCTCCCTGACTCCGAGAGTGGTCCAAACATGCTTTACGGTGGCTCTTGTGCCAGCCAAACTGTGCTGGTCTAACTGTGCCAGCCTAATTCCAAGTTAAGATTGCACCCTAACTATTTAACTAACTAAGCGCCTCATAACTTACCAGAAAACAATGATATGTTAGTTGGGAAGACTTCCATTTCCCATTCGGTCTGATTTTCAGAGTCAGTGGCAAACTCCATTTCCACAGTGGTCTCCTCCCCAGAAGGGACTTCCTCGGCCCCTGGGACCACTTGAGTGGCAATCAAATCTTCTCCTAAATCCTCATAGAATGATGGTAGAGCTGAAAGAGAAAAATCACGGATGGGAATTTCTTTTCTGTGGCAGGCTTCTGATGCCGGGGGCTGTGCTTGCAGAATGACACATCGCATCACATGCACGGCCCTTGCCTCCAAAAATGCGGGGTGGGTGGGAGGGCTGATTTTGCAGCATTTGCTGCATGACCAGAGCAAGAGCTGTCATCCCCTCCCCCAGTGGAGGTGGCGGAAACCACCACACTGCCATGTGGAGCCATTTATCTTCCCGCCCCTGCCTGAGCTACACCACTCTGCAAATGTTTGAGAGCCCCCCGGAAGCTGCAGCGCATGCAGCTACCCCCCTCTGGCTATGCTACTGCCCTGGGTGGGAGTCAAGGAGCGGGACAATACCTTTGAAACAAAAGGCGTGGTGCCTTGACTGTGGGTCCGGGAAGCCCGTCTGATTGGGATACAGGTAGGTGGTTCTCACACCAGGTTTCTCGCCCCCGCAGGCAGGCCGAGGGTTCACGATGGGGTATCGGAGGCTGCCGTCCGCCAGCCAGCCAGCTCGGCAGTTGTCCAGGCCCAGCCTCCAGGCAGCGTAAAGCTGCCCAGTAGAAGCCAGTGTGGCGTTCTGACCCTCACAGTACTCTTGGGCTTCCAGGAAGGTGAACTGGTCTGGTTGGGTTGCAAAGAAGACCTCGCCTAGGGAAGGAAAGATGAAGCATCGTAACACTCGACATTTGTATAGCACTTTTTTTAGTGTAATAGACATGGTTTATCTTAAGAACATAAGAAGAGCCCCACTGGATCAGGTCAAGGGCCCATCTAGTCCAGCTTCCTGTATCTCACAATGGCCCACAGATGCCTCAGGGAGCACAGGAGACAACCAGATACTTGCATCTCACTGCCACTCTCCTGCATCTGGCATCCTATTACCCTTGCACCACCCCCAAGGAAGACACCAGACTGAGGCTGTGGTTTAACTTTATTAAACACAAGTGTAAATCATGAAACCTACTGAACACTCGTCCTTCCCTCCCCACTCTGGGGTAAGCAAAAAAACTTGCCATCCATGGCCAATTCGGATGACAGAAAAAAATTCCTATCCGGCCCTCATGATGAGCGACTAGCTAATCTCAGACTGGACATCCCTGTCATAGTTTGTAATCTGTAATCTTGATTTTGCCCTTGCAACCACGCTGTCAGGAAGGGAGTAATTGTCTAAGCTTGTTGAGTGCAGCAGTCCTCAAAGTGTGGGTCTGGAACTCAAAAGTAGGTTGTGGCTCAATTTTTTGGTGGTTTGCAAAACTGACAGGGCAGATTAGGCTATAGGCATCCAGGGTTAAAAACTGCTGCTTGCTGGGGGAGCACTGCTACCATTATAGCCACATACCCTGGCATTTACAAATCAGGCAGCAGCCTCTAGGGCCTCTAAAAAGTTTGAGAACCACTGGTTTAGTGGTAGAGGCAAAATTCAAACCAGGTTAGATTCTGCACCACAGCTCAGTCTCTTAGCCATAATCTTACATCAACTCTTTGTATGAGTGCATAATTCTTGCACCCGAGAATGCGACTCATTTTGCATGGCTAAGGCTACAATCATATACATACATACTTACTCACTGAATTCAGTGAGGCTTATTTCTGAGTAGACATGCATAGGATTGTGCCGTATGCCTAACATATAAATACATGTACCTGATTTGTCATCTCATTTAAAAATCTTAGTTAGTTGTATGAATTTTAATCAGTTAACAATTAAATTAAATTTGCATGTGTAGAAAAGCAATGGTTTGGGGCAAACCTCCACTTTTTGGGCTTTTAGATCAAAGGTTCCCAAACTGGTGGGTGGTGACCCAACAGGGGAACCAGAAAAGGATGACTCTCCTTTATATTAAGGGGAACGGCCAAGAAATTGGCAGCAACATGATCTTCCAGGGAAGCGTTTTTTTAAAAACTCACCTGGGGTCACTATGGCTCTCCAGAGGGTCTGGGGAGCTTAAACCCCCCTCCACAGCCCTCCCAGAGGCTTGGAAATGTCAAAAGGAAAAAAAAAACCACTTCCTGTTTCAGGATAAAAACTGGAAGGTGTTTTTTTTCTTTTTACAACATTTCCAAGCCTCCAGGAGGGCTGCGGAGGGGATTACGGGATCTCCAGACCCTCCCGAGAGACATAGTGACCCCCAGGTAAGTTTTAAAAAACCCCTGTCTGGCAGCAGCATGATTGTGGAGCTCATGATGCTGCCCTGCCCACAGCAGCCAGAACAAACACTTACAGTTCCTAAAGTACGAGTAGGATTTTGGGAGCCACTGTTTCAGACGACGTGTGCAGGAATTATCTCAAAGAGGCTTTCCCTCTTTTTCCTGCACATTTAAGTGCAGTTTTTGCTCATAGGTACCAAGGGGAAAAAACCACTTACCATTCAGTTTGTCAACATAGCAGTACACATCAAACATTTCTGATGCCGGGCGCATACCATACGTCCGCACTCCTGGGATATCTTCCTTATCTCCTTCACATTTGTTCCGTGGAAACACAATGGGGTACCTGCCATGGAGGACAAGGAACGGTCACTTTCACGGATGGTCTTATCCCTTTCTCACCTCTGGCAGATAGCAGGTGGGCAGTGGCAATACTCTTTCGCAGACTCAGAGCGCAATCCTGAACTGGAGTTAGGTTGGCATAAGCTAAGCCAGCAAAGTTTGGCCAGCACAAGGGACACCATAAAGCGTTTTTGGGCTACTCTTGGAGTCAGGATCACACCCTTGTCCCGGGGTAGGTTCCAGCTGTGCCTATGGGCTACGTGCATCTGCATGCGCTATATAGTAGGCACAGATCTGAGCTCCCCACATGGCCTGAATTAGGGCTGCATGGGCTGAGGCCAGGGGGCTGGATGCGGCCTAACAGCCGCATCCAGGCTCCACCCCTTCCCAGGCTGGCCCACCTTCCGGTCTGCCTTTTGTCCGCCTAGTTCCTCCCTCCCTCCCGCCTTCCCCCAGAACCGCTCCTGCACCTGCTGAACTCGGCTGGCACAGGAACAGCACGCCGCCAGCTTCTGCTAGGGGCCCTAATGCGGGTTAGGCTTTCCCTAGGGGAAGGGAATGAATACCTGGCTGTGGCAGGATGCAGCAGTAGCCATTTCGGTCTTGCAGCTCCTAGAGGAGCAGGGAAGTTCAGGAATGGGCTGCCCATTAGAAGGGATTTTATACAACATTTGAATTGTATATAGAATGACATGAACCCCCTCAACAGGGAATCATTAGATCTATTCGTGCGCTCTGAAGTTTGTGGGGTATTTACGAAGCACCGTGATAGGTTCATACATGGATAAATAGAATTTTAATTCTTTGATAGATACTGCATTGGAGAATGCATTTTGATAATGTCACTGATGTTATGTTTAGTAAAACATGCCAAATATTAATGGTGCATGACGGAACATCAACAGAGCATGCTTTGAAATGAATAATTTGGCAATTCTCATGGTGTGAAAATCTGTCGAACACTGTTGTACAGTTTGGCAAAGCATGGCACATAAGAAGAAGATTATCAGGTTACGGAAGCACAGCCCATTTCTGGCTTGCTTCAACTGTACTGTAGGCAGCACCTCTTGTCGGAATTTCAAATATTTGGAACACTGCTGTGAGTTGACAACTTCAGTGCAAACGTCTTGCAGCGCGTCACTAACTCTGGGATTGATGTAAACAATTGCACTATGGCTTCCGAAGTCTCAGGGCTATAGGGTTAATTTGGAAGGAAGAAATCTTGTCTGTAGCCTTCAGGAATTCCCCCTACTTTGCTGATCTTAAGCCAATGTAGCCAGTGGTGGGATACAAATAAATTAACCGGTTCTATGTCCTTCAGGGCCATCCGCTGCCTTTCTTCCCTCTCCCAACCTAAAATTAGCAACCAGTTCTGCAGAACTGGTGAGAACTGGCTGAATTTCACCACTGAATGTATCCTATGTTACAGCCCAATCCTAAGCAAGGCTGACACAGTAAGGCCGACATAACAGGGCAGTATCCTAAAGCCCATTAGGAGGCAGCAGCAGCAACGTGCGGGACAAGGGGAGGTTTTCCCCTTACACTTGCGCAAGCCCCGGTCGCCGCCATGGGCCTGCTCGGATCTGCGCCTGCTGTTTTGCAGGCCTAAATTGGGGCCGCGTTGGCTAGGGACAGGCTTTAGGATATGGCACTATGGCCATCCTGCCCCTATCACCGCCCACTGCGTTGCCCAGTTACGCCCCCGACACGCCTCTGGAATGCCCTCATGGAGGCCTTGCACTGACTGAGCACCGCCGACACTCAACTGGTGCAAGACCGGCGCTGTGGCGGCACCCGAGCATTGGCACTGCTGCTTGCACTGGTCCGCACCATAGCTCCGACGTGAACGCGCTTGCCTGAACGTTTGCAACAGCGTTCGGTCGGCGCAAGAGCTTAGCACCGGTGCAATGGGGGTAGAGGATTGCGCTCAGTATCACATTGGACCCTGTGCTTTTTTTTGGGGTGGGGGCGCACTGGCGCATAAGTAAGCAAGTAAATGCTTACTGTTGCAGCCAGCATCTCTGTGGGCTATAAGCCAGGTTACAATCCTACAACTGAAACAAGCCTTAATATGTGTTTGCCATAAGAACGCAAAATTAAGCGGACATTTGCAAATGAGAAAATTCCACCATTGAGATATTTCCCTCCCTGGTTGCCCTCTAATCTTACCTCACTGTTTGATCCCTCAGCCAGCCAGCATCGCATTGATCGTAACCATCTTCATAAGCAGCCTGCAGTTGTTCGGGAGTGGCAATAACTGCATGGTTATCCAGACAAGCTCGCTGGGCTTGGACAAAGGTTAGGGAATATCTATCGGTGGATGGTCGGTAATGGAAGACGATACCTGTTGAGAAAAGCCATTGGAGGGACACCTGAACAAGCACAGAATATACCATACAGTACATTAATATTGGTGGTGAGTTTCCCCTATTGCTGTGACAAACCTTCTGCAATTCCTAGAGTTGGGCTGAACATTTGGTTGCATGTGGGTGGGGTTGACCGCAAAAGGGAGGCAGTCCCAACAATTCTGGATGGACAACAAAATGGAGTAGGAAGCAAAACTGAGCAGCCCAGAGTTGTTCCTTCCTGTGGTTGCTTGCAAGTGACTGTCATATTTTTATCCCAAAGCCCTCTAATGTGCATTTTGTGTTGACATAGTGCCACACCGATGAGGGCTGCTGGGAGGGCAAACAAAAGGGTTGTCCGGTGATGCACCATGGTGGGTTGGAGGACTTTGCCTGCTTGTGGAAAATCATCGGCTCTTCTAACCCACAAATGAGGCCACAAAATTGGGGAGCCGTTTTGGGCCAGCTTTAGTCAATTGTGATAGTTACTTCAGAAGCCGAACATTTGACCACACAATTATATTTTGTAAAAAATTACATTTGACAGGCCAATTGCTGGAAAAAATAACCCTCTCACTGAACATTCATGCTGTTTTCCCAGCAGTTGCCTTTTCCCCAGGGTGCAATTCTAACTTGGGGTGCCGGCACAGCACTCTTGCGAGGGACCAGCGCTGTCGCAAATGTGCTGTAAGGCACATCTGCACCACGGATTTGTTCGCTGGGCTGGCGCAAACAGCAGTGCCAGTTCATGGGTGCCGTTGCACCTGTCAGCTGTGCCAACTGAGTGCTGGCTTAGCTCGGCTGGTGCAGGGCTGCGCCAGGGTGGGTGGGAGCATAACAGGGTGGCATAGAGTTGGGACATGGCTGTTGGGCCGTATTCAAACCCCCATCCAGGGGCTGGGCGGGCCCAATTCGGGCCACTCCTGGCCAGGTGGACTTGTGCCTGCTCTTTTGCAGGTGCAGATCTTAGGGCTGGCTGGGGCTTACCCCGGGGCAAGAGGAAAATATTCCCTTGCCCCATGCTGAGCTGCCTCCTCCTCCTAGCATCATTTGGATGCAGTGCAGGTGAGCCAGCCTGCATATTCCAGCACAGGTTAGGATTGCATCCTCAGTCTCATTGTCCTCACTGCCATTTAATCCGAGCATGGGACATCGGCACACACACACAAATTAAACGAGTCGCCTCATCCCCAAGATAAAAATGGCAGTATGAGCAAAAGAAGTCAAGGACTGTGATGGCGAAGGAGTGATATTGCACGAGGAAGCACAGCATGGGAAACAACATGGATGGGTCCGCAATGGTATCAAAGGCTGCTGGAACATAGGAAATGCTGGTTGGCAGCCACAAAAAGGAAATGAAATTGTTGAAAAATGGCGAGCAATTGTTGATGTGGAACCAAAGATGTGTTAAGGCAGGGATTCCCACAGCATGCCTTAGAGCATTGCAGCATAGAGGGGCACTGCACGATGCCCCCGGTGGCCCTTCCTACCTGTTCCAACCAAGGTTGTTGGATAGCTGGATATGCCATGACGTCACAGACTTGAAGCCGTGGATTTACTAAAATGGCTGACTGAATCATTGCCGCGAACGACGAGGTTTGCCGCCGGAAGGGCTCTCTCGCTCGCTCGGCGCGCGTGTGAAAGTTAATTTTATGGGGGGGGGGTGAGTGTACAAGTTTAAAAAAATACTCTTAATAGCCTAGAAGTAAAAAAAGAATTACTCTCCTATTGACAACTATTTGTGTTATGAAGAGATTTTAATGTAATATACTTACGCGGAATTAAACCTTGGAATTGCATATTAACTCATAATATGGTTACCACTGATGTTTCTCCACGATCACACATTGTTATTTTGGTAAGTTTTTACTTCAGGAGTAAACGATTCAGCCCTAAACATCATGCGAAAACCCATTGGAAATGCTTGGAATGAGCAATGTTTTGGACATACTGTCATGGCCGCTAAGGAGTCAATGCGTTTCCATACATTCTAAAGGAAGGGCCTAGCCCTGGTTCCAACAGGCACGGCCATCTTGGATCTCATAAAATTTTGTGAGATTTGGGTGCTGCCATCTTGGATCTTGTGAAATTTTGCAAGATGGCAGCACCTGGCTGAGCTGGGATGAAGAGGCTGCTGCTGCATCATGACCAGGATAGGTTTGGGAAATTAGTTTTATCTCAGTCTTCATGCAATACATTGTGATCATCACTGGATAACTAGAACAGTTGAAATATTTCACTCAGAATTAGTAATTGGCTCCAATGTTTGCCACTTACCGGTGCGGGAAATGGGCTGCTTCGGGATGAGGCCAATATCAGGAGCAGCTGTCCCTGGCTCAATACGATCTTCCACTGTAAATGGCAAAGCAGACTCTAGTTCGGGTCTTAAGGTTGGCCACAAGGTGTCTTCCACTGAGCTCACTTCTGGGGTGTCAGTGGTGAAAAGTCTGTCCAGGACTGAGACCGTTGCATTTTCCAGACTCTCCCAGGTCTCCACTTCCGTTTGGTTCTCAGCCTCATCCGTGAAGCCAGTCGCAAAGAGATCTGGAGTGACTGTGAAGGATTCATCCAGCTCTGAGGCAGTGGCTGTAAAGTCAATCGGCTCCAAGGTTGCCACACTCCCTCGAGCTTCCTCCTCAGTGAAGTTGCGCGGAATGTGTAACTCAACATCGGTCTCAGTGACAGTCTGGATGATGAATCCACTGCCCAATTCATCAATGGTCTCATCTGTGAAGTTCTCATGGATTGTATCTATGATGCCACCTACAGTGAAAGAAGCATTGTTGGCTGGATATACCGTACAAATAATCACAGGGAATCATATTTTCTCATGTGATGAAATGACTGGGGTGGATAAAGAGAATCTCAACACATTTCCTTAACTTGAATTCCTCTTGCAAAAAAAATGTGCTATTTAAATGGCTTGATTTTTTTTTAAACTTTTCCAACTATGGATTCAGTGATTGTTGTTGCTTTTTTGGTAGAACAAGTGAAGAGACTGAGCCATGAACCAGAAGTCCAGACCTTGTCCCTGCCTCGCATCCACTATGTGACCTGAGACAAAATGAACACATAAGAAGAGCCCCACTGGACCAGGCCAAAGGCCCATCTAATCCCGCTTCCTGTATCTCACAGCGGCCCACCAGATACCTCAGGGAGCACACAAGACAACAGGCTGCCTGCATCCTGTTGCCACTCCCTTGCACTTGGCATTCTGAGGAAATTCTGAGGTAAACACACTGGTGGCCAGTCAAGATTCTCCACAGCATCTCTCTTTGACAGCCACCAGAACCAGATGCTCCTCTTCAGACATGTACTCATGGGAACAAAGGAACAGCCCCACCGGATCAGGCCAAGGCCCATCAAGTCCAGCTTCCTGTATCTCACAGCGGCCCACCAGATACCTCAGGGAGCACACAAGACAACAGGCTGCCTGTATTCTGTGGCCACTCCCTTGCACTTGGCATTCTGAGGTAAATTCTGAGGTAAACACACTGGTGGTCAGTCAAGATTCTCCACAGCATTTTTTTTTTTGACAGCCTGTTTACTCAGTTTACTCTCAAGTAGCCCTATCATAATGAACTTAACAGTCCTGTGGATACGGCAGCTACCAGGAAAACAATACTGTGGTGATGAAGACCCTGTAGTCAGTTCAGTGAAACTCAGTTCAGTACTCACCAGAGTAACAGATGGCATCATAGCGGGAATGCGGGTAAGGATACCCTGTCTGGTTGGCATGAAGGTACACCGTTCGCACCCCCAGCAGGTTGCCCCCACAGTTGGGGTGCCTCTTGGAGATGGGGTACCGCACGCTGCGGTCCGCCAGCCAGCCAGCGCTGCAGACGTCCATGCCATCTTTCCAAGCCAGGTACAGCTCTCCCGTCGTGGCCAGGCGAGCCCCAAGGCGGCGGCATTTCTCCGCAGCTTCCGGGAAGCTGAACTTCTCCGGGGACGTGGCATAGAAGACTTTCCCTGCAATTGCATATCCATTACAGCCATGGTCCTGCGACACGCTCACGCAAGCAAGCCCCACTGGACACCACGGGATTGACTTCTGACTAGATACACGTAAGGCCGCGCTGCAGGTTGAGGACTGCCTGCAGGGCTGTATTTCCTCCATCCACGCCTCAACATTACCAGCTCTTTCAGTCCAATAGCAGGCTTTGCCTTTGATGACTTTCAAGATACAATCCTAACCCGAGCTGGTACAGCCAGACTGCAGAGGCCTGCGTGGTGTCCAACGCAGGTTGGGAGGTGGCTTGGGGTATGGGGATATTTCCAGTGATGTCATGCAGGGGGTACGCGGGGGTACGCGAGTACCGGTTCCTAGGATTACGGCTGGCCCCGCCCATTCGCCCGCCCACTCGTCGACTCCGCCCTCTGCAACGTTTGAATTTCCTGCATGTTTGAGTTGCCTGCATGTTCTCAGAGCCAGGCAGGCAGGCAGGCAGCGAGCGGAGCCTTTTCTTTCCTTGCCACTGAAAAATGAGTTGCTCTGGGGTTTTCACATGATGCCAGGCCTCCTTAACATGTTTTGGGGGTGCTGTGGAATACTGTTGCAACTGTTGGGTCAGTTTAAAATCATCTGAGGCCTCAAAAAGGGCTTTTTTCATGTCACTTCCTGCCACGACATCACTTCTGGCTTATGACGTCACTTCCGGTGGGTGGGTCCCGACACGTGCCAATCAAAAGTGAGTACCTGTTCTAAAATCATTTAGATGACACCACTGGATATTTCCCCCTTCCACTGTGTAACACCACATCCCTCCCTGCGGGGCTACTCAGATCTGCATCAACTTAGCCACTTAGTTGATGGAAATCCAAGCAGCCTGTGCAAGGCTGACCGGGCTGCAGTTGATTCCAACTGCAGTTGCAGTTGATTGTGCAGTTGATTCCTGTCCTGATCCTCCACCATTCTGCCTTCCTCTGCCCAGAAGTGCCCCCTCCCCACCCCCAGAATGCCCGCCTGCCACCCTCTCCCACCTTTGTGCTGCCCAATGCAAATCTACCTTGCTTGGTTGGCACAGAGACAGAGTCTGGGCCTGGTGCTTGTGCCAGTGAGCCTGCTCCCAAGTCACTGCAAATGTGCTTTGTGTCACGTCTGCTGCCCTTGGGAGCCTGCAAAGGGGGCCTGCGCTGGCACAAGTCATGACCATTGCTTGTATTCTGTTGCTCTTAGCAGCCAGCTAAAATCACCTTCCCTCAATTTTACCATCCAATTTCCTGATGGGAACATATTAAGAGCAGTGGTGGTATCTAAAGCGGGAGGAACCGGAACGCTGGGCGGGACGTACGGTTGATTGGCAGCCCGTCCGTTCCATTCCGCCGCCTGCCCGCCTGCTGCGTGGGCTGCCCCCAGTTGGTGCGCCCCACCGCTGCTCGCCCAGGCACCCGACGCGCCACCCACCCGCCCCCACTGGCAAGCAGGCGCCCCCTCCGAGGCCAGGGCAGCCCACGTGGTGGGTGGGCAGGCAGCGGAACCGAACGGATGGGCAGCCAATCACACGTAAGTCCCACCCAGCGTACTGGTTCTTACCGCTTTAGATACCACCACTGATTAAGAGTCGTGTGATCATTAGCCATGCATCATTTCTCTGGACCAAATACACACCTGTAAACTGATCACCCTTCCTCTCCCCCTTGCAAACAGTCTTGCAGAGGCGTAGGTAAAGAAGTGCAGGGGGGTGCAATTGCACCAGGCAACAAGCTTTAGGGGGGCAACAAGCTGAGCTTGACACTAGTGACCAAAACTATAAACACCTTGGTATGTACGAATAATAACTTCCTGTTATATATCATTAGAAAGGGAATTTAATGCAGAATGCAATGAAACAAACTATGTTGGAATATCTGCGAAGGTTATGGCCAAACCCCCCAGAAAACAAAAATACAACTGTGATGTCACTTCCTGTTGTGACATCACTTCCGGGGCATCATTTTGCCTCTGCACAGGGCTACACTGTCATTAGCAAAGCCACTGCAGTCTTGTATGATTTGCAAAATCTGAAAATTAATTCTTGTCTTTTAACTTCCTCAGGTCCTACTTCTGGCTGCCTATCTACTTTTATAGCTGGATGTTGTAAAAAGGCACATATGTACATTAATTATACACAACCAACCACTTTAGTGGGTTAAATAAATACCTTCCATTTCCTCTGCATAACAGTACACATCATATGTCTCATCTGTATCGCGAACGCCGTATGTTCTCACTCCAGGAAACTCATCCTTGTCGCCGTAACAACCTTCTCGGGGATGGTGCATTGGATACCTGAGAATGCACATCCAGGAATGACTCAGTGAGGCCTAGCAGGCTTGCATTACTACGCCCTCATTGCTATTTACATACACTATTTGTATATCAAAAACAGCATTTGCTGCGCGGTTCTGTAGCCAGCATCTTGAAGAACAATCAATCAATCAATCAATCAATCAATCACTAGTATTTATATGGAGATGAACAAAGGAGATGATCTGGATCTATACAGAAGTTGGATCTGTTAGAATGGATTTTGGGTTCGCGGTTCATTACGCAGCCTGC
This sequence comes from Lerista edwardsae, assembly GCA_029204185.1. Classification (NCBI taxonomy): domain Eukaryota; kingdom Metazoa; phylum Chordata; class Lepidosauria; order Squamata; family Scincidae; genus Lerista; species Lerista edwardsae. The sequence goes on from JAJKFI010000026.1 coordinate 3,010,354, forward strand.
CTTTTCTGCATAGCCGACGCATGCCTTGCATTTGAGCTCCTAAGCCTCTTCCAGGCTGCTTACCTGACAGTCTGGTCGGACAACCAACCAGCATCGCATTGGTCAAAGCCGTCTTCGTAGGCAGCCTGCAGCTGCTCAGGAGTCGCAATGACGGCACTGTTCTGGATGCACGCCTGCTTTGCCTTCTCAAAGTCCAAAGTGTAGCGGGTGGAGATGGCTCTATAATGGAATACGATTCCTGGAAAACACACACACACATCAGTGAACCTAATCCAACTGACTTTAAAGAAAAGTGAGATGGAGAGCATCAAATTTTGGATGTTACGGAAATAGACTGATGGATCTCAGGAACTAGAATTGCTTAGGTGCCTGCTTCTACATCCCTAGTATGCTGTAATCAGCGGCGTCATGCAGCCAGAACGCTGGGTGGGAGGAACGGGTGAGCGGCAGCCCGCCCGTTGCGTACCGCTCCGTTTCGCCATCTTCCCCGCCCTCGCTGGGGAAGACAGTGAAACGGAGCGGTCTGCAACAGGTGGGCTGCCGCTCACCCGTTCCTCCCGCCCAGCGTTCCGGCTGCATGACGCGGCTGGCTGCAATCCAGTGATTCCCAAACTGTGGGTCGGGACGCACCAGTGGGTCACAAGGCAATTTCAGGTGCGTTGTGAAACACCTAGAGCAGCCATATTGAAAATATGGGAAGATGGGATGCTGGAAAGGAGAAGGGCTGTGTGGTTGTATGGTAGATAAGGCTTTGATAGATCAGGACTTTGTGTCTTCTCAGCTTTTGTGCCTACAGGATGTAAGAAGGATGATCATCAGAGAAGAAGAGGGAGATCTCGCCTTACAAAGAGAAGAAGAGGGAGATCTCGCCTTACCTTTCACCTTCACCTCGACAGTGTCGTGGCTGTCCTCAATGCCATGGATCACCTCACAGCGGTAGACCCCAGTATCGTTGGACCGAAGGGTCTTGATTTCCAAGGTGGCGTCAGTGGGGATGGCAGGATAGTTGGGCAGAGAGACCACCTCTTGGTATGCAGTGTTGATTCTCACATGCCCATCCATGGCCACCAGCAGGACAACCTCCTTGCCTTCAGACAGTCTGCTCCACTTAATCCTGGGCGACAGAGGTGGGGTAGAAGGGGCGGTGGTGACAGGCTCCAATGTGTCTATGTAGTAACAGGGGATGGTCAGAGTAGTCCCCAGAGGAATGCGCAGGGGGGAGCGTAAAGGGATGCTCACACTCAGTGTGGGACCATGGTCTGTCAATCAGAGAGCGAGAGCGAGAGAGAGAGGGAGAGCATCAGTTACTTTTCTTGTAGGCTTCACAACACTCATACATAGTCTAGAACAGGGGTCTCCAGACTACAGCCCGGGGGCCAAATCTGGCCCTCCACAAGATTTATCTGGCCTACAACAACGTAAAATACTTGACTTTTTTACTCATTATATATCATAAGAACATAAGAACATAAGAAGAGCCCTGCTGGATCAGGCCAAAGGCCCATCTAGTCCAGCTTCCTGTATCTCACAGTGGCCCACCAGGTGCCCCAGGGAGGCATGAGACGACAAGATGCTTGCATCCTGTTGCCACTCCCTTGCACCCAGTACTCTGAAGTAGCCTACTACTAATGTAAGGAGGCTACAACCCATCATTGCCTATAGCCCACGATGGACTTTTCTTCCAGAAATCTGTCCAATCCCCTCTTAAAGGCATCAAGGCCAGATGCCATCACCACCTCCTGTGGCAAAAAGTTCCACAGATTAACTACCCGGTGGGTAAAAAAGTACTTTTTTTTCTCAGAGCCCAATCCTGAACTGACCGGCTCCCACAGGAGTAGTGGTACCAAAATGACTCTTTTTGCTGGCGGTGAATTGAGCAGCGCTGTGTTGGGCTGCCCGAGCCACCGCTGGGGATAAGATCCGGTGGTGGACGCCATCACCAGTTGCCACCCCCTCGAGGCCAGCTCCTCCCCTTACCCCACATGGTTCCCCTCCCCTCCCCTCAATGGGCCTATTGGCAGTCGGTGCTGCTGGAGCACCAGGCAGCCTGCTGGTCAGCCACTCTTGTTGGGGCCTGCCGCTGCCTGAGTGCCGCCCCAGCACAAGCAAAGAAGTGTTGCAGACGTGCTTTACGGCACATTTGCAACATTTTCACTGGCGGTACACATGTACTGCTGGCGGTAAAAGCCCCCAGACCAGGGTATGGAGACCCCTGCTATATACAACAGTAGTTCCACACTTTCTGATCCTTGGCTTGTGATTTCTAGCTGCCATTCCCGTGGCCACCATTGGCCCAGCTTTGGTAACTGGACAAAAATGTAATTCCCAAAGTTCTCCCTCTTGTACACAGGGCTTCATATACGTAAGGGTGGTCCTTGAGGTTACGTACCTAAAACATCTACAGAGGTGGCTGCAGTGATGACTTGCAAACACACAAATACCAGAAGTGAAGTGGTCATAGTTTACCTGAAATACACACAAAGGTGGAAAGGTTGTTAGTAAATCAATGTTGCTATCTTTAGTTTTAATTTTTTTTTATGTTCTATTTCAAAACATTTTAGTATGATTCTTTTTCTTGCTCAGAGCAACTCTCAGAAATAACAAGAAAAAGCAATAGCCACAAATTAACAAGAAAAAGAAAACAACGCGAACAATAGTTAGCAAAACCTTTGAACTTGCAATATAATTTATTTTAAAGGAATGCCAAAAGGTAACAGGTCACCAATAGCAGGTATAGGTTGATTATCCCTTATCCGGACTGCTTGGGATGGGAAGGTGTCTAGATTTCGGATTTGCCTGGATTTTGAAATAATTGTATTATATAAATTTAAGGAGAAATGCTTCCTTTTGCTCTTTGCCCTGTTACCCATTTGGACGTCTGTTGGCCTCTTTCAGATTTTTCAACGATGGCACATACCACAGAGCAGAGAATAAGTTCTTATAGCCTGTGAGAACAAGACCTTCTAGTGTTCAAACTAGAGAGAGTTTTTTTTTTAAGTCTTGGGCAAAAGTGTCTGGATTTTGGAATAGTCTGGATTTCAGATGTCTAGATAAGGGATCATGTACCAGTAATAAGGTAAACGTTTCCCCATGACCGAATGGTCTAGTCGTGACCGACTGTAGGGGCGGTGCTCATCTCCGTTTCAAAGCCTGTAGAGCCGGCATTTTGTCCGAGGACAAGCTTCTGTGGTCATGTGGCCAGCATGACTATACGCCGTAGCGCATGGAACGCGGTCACCTTCCCACCGAAGTGGTCCCTATTTATCTACTTGCATTTAAGTGCTTTCGAACTGCTAGGTTGGCAGGAGCTGGGTCAAGCAACGGGAGCTCACTCCGTCATGCAGTCTTGAACTCCCAACCTTCCGGTCGGAAAGCCCAGCAGAAGTGGTTTAACCTGCTGCGCCACTACATCCCTACACCAGTAATACCAACTAGTTAATAAATCCAAAGAAATCCTCAAATCAACACATCAAGCTTTCACCAAACTATGATGAACCAGCCAGGTCTTAACACAATGCCTAAAGAAATAGAGTGTGGGCGCAGTCCTAACCTGGAGTTAGGCTGGCATAAACTAAGCCAGCACAAGGCCCACCATAAAGTATGTTTGGACCACTCTCGGAGTCACCATCCTTCCTGACTCCAAGAGTGGTCCAAGCATGCTTTATGGTGGCCCTTGTGCTGGCCAAACTTTGCTGGCTTAGTTTATGCCAGCCTAACTCCAGGTTAGGATTGCACTCTAAAGGGGGTAGAAAGGCTTAGGGGAGCATTGGTGCCATCACTGAAAAGGTCCTGCTCCTTGGGGGATGCCACATCTGTGAAAGTCTCAAGTGGTGGTCTGAATATCAGAAAAGGCGCATATCGATCCAGACTGAATTAAGGTAACGTAGTGCAAAACTGTTTAGGACCCGGGCAACCCAATCCAAAGTCAGTGCTTGTATTGGAAAAGGCAGGAGATATCCCGAGGAGATAGGGAATGGTATCAGCAGTGGCCCCTTGTCCCAGATTAGCCAGGGATTACAGGTTTAACCCCCAAGATCTTTGCCTGCAGCAGGAACACAGCTGCAGGCTGATGAGAGCCCTGGCTAGGAAGGGATTAGCACAGGTGCAGATGGGTGTGGCTGATGAATTAAAGCCTGCCCAGAAACAGACACCGATTGGCCTGCCTCAGTATAAAGTTGGAGGCAGGGGCTGCGGTAAGTCAGCACCAAGTAGGTGCAGCACCAGGCAGGTATAGGAGTGAGTGAGGGAGTGATGGACGGACGGACGGACGGGCTGACTGATGGATTGCTGGGTGGACTGACTGAAGGACTGTTGGATGGACTGACTGACTGAAGGACTGTTAAAGGACTGGATAAGGTAAGATTATTGTGGGGAACTCTTGTATGACTGCCATGCCCCTGGAGCCACCAAGTGGAGGAGGCAGGTGTGGCTTAGGTAAGCTGACTGCCCATTGTTTGGTGGTGAGGTTCTGTGGTGCCAAGTTAGACTTAGGGTATATTGAGCTAAGCCGGTGATGAGGGCAGTCTGGAGGAGGCTGGCCAGCCGGTGATTCCAAGCAAAGCTGCTGGAAGAGAGGAGGCCCAGTGGGTGAAGGAACCCCCTCCCTCTTGCCTATCTCTACTCTGGAGGGGAAACTAGTTAGCCTAGTGTGGGCATTGGGGCCCTCTGGGAGGCCCAGTAGGGAATTTGGCAGGACAGGGCTATGCCGGTGCAGGCGCAGAGTGCCACAAGGCAAGCCGGCCTCTGTTGCTAGATCCCATCCCTGCACTGGCCAAGCAGAGTAGGTTCATGCTGGGTGGCAAAGGGGGTGGGAGAGGGCGGGGGAGGGCATTCTAGGGGTGAAGAGGGGTGTTTCTGGGTAGGGGAGGGCAGAACATGGACAAATTAGGTAGCACATGCTGTACACTAACTTCCAGCCCCAGTTTGGGCAACTTTACATAGGCCAGCTAAGTAGCCCCCTAAAAAATCCTCTTACTTCCAGCTTGCACCTAACTTTGCTGTGTGTTGCTCAGGCCAAGTGGCCTGACTGTTCCAGCCCATCTTAAGATTGCACCCTAAAAGTAGCAACCAGAACCTTGAATGGAGCCTCAGATTATAATGAACACAATTTAGGGTGCAGTCCTAACCTGGAGTTAGGCCGGCACAATTAGGCCAGCAAAGTTTGGCCAGCACAAAAGACACCGTAAACTATGTATGTAATGGACCACTACCGGAGTCAGAGAGGCCGGCACATAGACATCCGCCATCCTCCCTGACTCCAAGAGTGGTCAATTGTGTTTTACTGTGGCCCTTGTGCCGGCCAAACTTGCTGGCCTAACTGTGCCGGCCTAACTCCAGGTTAGGATTGTGTCCTCACTTGAAGCCAGAGCAATGTGCTCCCAGGAAGCAGTCCCTGATATACGCCTGGTTGCAGAGTTTTTGTTTAACAAAGGGACAAGATGGACATCTTTATTCTGAAACTATCTTACAGGTTTAACACTAAAGACTTGTGCATTGGCGGGATATGAATTCAATGATGATGATGATGATGATGATGATGATGATGATGATGATGTTAAAAAAGAGGTGGGAGCTGTTTCAAGGCCCAGCTTGACAATTTTTGAAATTTCATCACCGAAAAATAGCAGCCCTGCCTGCTGCTTTCTTCCTCCAGCCCACTGCAAACGCAGGCCCCATTGATTTGCTCCTCACTCACTATAAATGCACTACAAATGCAAGTGAGAATCATTTCAACCCTCTCCATGCTCCATCTATACATGAGGTTTAAAGGAAACATCCCTTTAAACACTGTGCAGGAAAGGAGAGCTTTGCAACACTCTCCCTTCACTATGTACTTGCACATTGTTTCAAGTTTAAAGGGATGAGTTCTCGAGTAGCTTTCTTGAAATTACTTAAATTACATTCATGAGCTCTGCAGAGTGGCAATTGCTTTCACAGCAAACTGCTCACCTCGACTTGCTTGGGGAAATCTCTCTGTTGCGACCAAGATCTCGTGAAATGGCATAGCAGAGTGATCTGAGAATGAGCGCCAGATGGAGAAATCGTCTGTATACTAACTCAGTATACGTCTTCAAGTAAGACATGGACTCTCAGGGCACAATCCTAATCTGGAGTTAGGCCAGCAAAGGTTGGATAGCACAAGGGACACCGTAAAGTATGTTTGGACCACTCTCGGAGTCAGGGGCCAGCACACAGACGTGCGCCATCCTCCTTGATTCTGGGAGTGGTCCAAACGCACTTTATGGTGGCCCTGGTGGTAGACAAATGTTGCCGGCCTAACTGTGCCGGCCTAACTCCAGGTTAGGAATGCACTCTCAGCCTCCTCTTCTGTTCAACTATTAACAGCACAAGAGCTTATAGATAGATAGATAGAAATTTATTTGTCATTGTACTCAAGGTATGAGAACAACGAAATGAGGTGCTCTTCACATCATACAACTGGACAACACCAAATAACATATACAAATAACAATTAAAACAACACTAAAAAAATATGGATATAGGTACCATACAACCATGAGGTATACATTTGTTAAGACCACCAGATTCAAAACTCTGCATTTAGCCTGATCACCGCACTTGGGTAAAAACTATATTTAAATCTGCTTGTCCTAGCTTTCAACACTCTATATCTTCTTCCTGACGGTAAGATTTCAAACATCGAATGTCCTGGATGTGAAGAATCTCTCAAGATCTTTTGTATCTTCCTACTACATCCCATATTATACAAATCCTCCAGTGAGGGAAGAGGACATCCAATGATCTTTTGTGCCCTCTTTATCACTCTTTGGAGTGCCTTTTTCTCCACCCCTGTACAACTCATAAACCACACACAGAGGCAATAAGATAAGATGCTCTCTATAGAGCTTCGATAAAAGGCAACCAACAGACTCTCTGACAGTTGTAATCTTAAAAGTCTCAGAAAGTACAATTGTTGTTGGGCCTTTTTTACTAGGGCTGTAGTATCTGCTTTTGTAGCTTTGTCCCCTTCTGTATATGGTCATGTAGCCTACCTTGTATTGACATGCAGTTTGTGACATGCAGTTTGTGGAATAGTCTCCCTGACATGCACAGTAGCATAACTAGAGGGGAGAAACAGGAAGCATTGCAATGCGCCATGTAAGCGGCTGCTTCTACTCGCTGCACATTGCTGTCACTGCCTGGAATGGCTCCAACAGCGAGTGGGAGCAGCAGCTTACACGGTGCCTTGTGGCGCCTGCAGTCCTTACTGTTTTGCCCCCCTCTAGCTATGCTTCTGATGCAGAGCAAGTTCTGTCTGTGAGGAAGTGCTCAAATGTGAAACCACAAACATGTATCCACTAACACAGCTGCAGCCTGATGTGTTGTAGCCCAGTCAAAGCTTTACCACTCGACCCTCCTACGTAAACATGGCTGTCAGTCGGAGAAATAGCAGGTCCTCTTGTGCACTGGAGAACATTTTTTCCAACATTCCTGGTGCCCGAAGGGAAATCTCTCTGTTCCAAGCAAAATGTCTTAGTCTGAGAAGTTTCCACCATAGCGGTTGATTAGGTTAGCATTGAAAGCATCGTCTATACTGTGGAAACCTCCAGGGACTGTCGAAGCCAGGATCAGGCAGAAGGTAGTTTGGGATCAATGATGAATTTCTGGGTCACAAATTTATATACAAGGATGGAATCAAGGGGGAGCAGAACTCTGGGACTTCTCCTCTAGCAGGAAATGCTATATAGCAGTCATGGTGATGTCATCAGGAGGAGTGCTCTGGTCAGGGGTGTAGCTAAAGAAGTGCAAGGGGGTGCAATTGCACCAGGCAACAAGCTTTTTTTGGGGGGGGGAGGGTAGCAAGCTGAGCTTGACATTAGTGGCCAAAATTGTGAAAACCTTGGTATGTACGAATAACACCATCATGTTATATATCATTGGAAAGGTAATTTAATGCAGAATGCAATGAAACAAACCAGAATGTAATATCCTTACTCTATCAAACTTTATGGCCAAAAAACTAGAGAAAACGAAACTACAACAGTGATATAACTTCCTGTTGTGATGTCACTTCTTGGTCAACATTTTGCCCTCTGCACTAGCTTTCATTAGCTATGCCCCTGGCTCCAGGGCTGCTTGTGAATGTTTTTGTCAAATAATCTTTTTGGAGATTGAGAATGTGCCTCGAGGCATGTGTTGACATTCTAGACCAACATGGGCAAGCGGGAAACACTGTTTTCCCCCTTAAGCAGGGTGGCTAGTTAGTGATGACAGCGGCAATGGCACTTCTGGGTTCACGCTGATGACAAAGAAGGAAAAAAGGGGTTTCGGGACTTACCTGCTGGCAGCTAGCGATGCCACAAATCCCAGGTAAGTCCCAACCCCCTCCCCTTTGATTTAGTCTGTGGCAGCAGTGCGAACCCAGACTGTTATCACAATTGACTAGCTACCCCCTTACCTGTCCCTTACCTGCCCCTGCACACACTAACCCTAACCCTTCCCGTAAAGGTTGGGAACAACTGTTGTAGGCCAAGGGCTACCTGAGAATATGTGGCTCATGTTACATATCCACAGTTACCTGCCATCCACACTCACCTGGGCATATGTCCCATTGACTATAATCTGTATACCTGAATAGGCTTGGGCCCTAAGGCGAGAATCCTACGCACATTTACCTGGGAGTAAGCCCCATTGAACACAGTGGGACTTCTTTTTGAGTAAACATGCCTAGGCAAGCACTCCAATATATCTTTCCATTTATTCGAGTTTTTCTGTAATCCCAAAGTTCAATAGTTATAAATTTGCTTGACACTATCACAACTTCTTCCAAGAGTTTGGGGCAGGAGGGTGTGGTCTGGAGGTTGAGCTGTGGTCCTGCCTGAAGAAGCTAAGCAGGATCTGATTGGGTTTTGCCTTGGATGGGGGACTGGCAAACTGCTGACGGATCTTGCCACATTCATATATCGACTTCTCTTCCCTCTTGAATGTGTTTAATCTCCTTTGAAAGCCAGACTAAGCTAATGGCCACCACTGCATCTTATAGCCACGCATCACTAGCAGTTAATTACATGTTGCACAAGGAAATCTTTCTTTTCATTGTAACCCAGTGATAACCAGTTTCATTGGGTGACAGCATCCCCAACCACCTGTGCAGGAGTCAGATTTTGTGCTTGCAGACTCCGGCATAGCCTTAGCCCAGTGGCAGAAAACCTTCTGGTTCATCTGGGTTCTCCAAGCCACATCCCCTTTTCTGAACAAATACCCTTTTGTCTCCACAAATTACAAGTGTTTTTTTTTAGGACACAGCGCTTTTCTGCTCCAAATTCATCCTAGAAAACTGGAGGAGAGGCTTTTTTAAAGCGGGAAAGGGACTAAATTTATATCTCCCCCTGAAATAAGGCAAACGTTGGAATTCAAACACAGCAGTAACTATGTTCCTGTGACTTTTTTCATGTTTTCTCAGCTGTAACAAAAAAAAACCCCACAAAATTTATTCCATTATGAATGGCTTCCAAACCCTTCCGAGACTAAGCTCCTTTATGTAGCTGGCTACTTGCAAGCTGTTCCTTTTGGTTCCTTCTGCAAACATTTCGCCACAAAATGATGCTACATGGTTCCTGGGACATCAAATTGATTTTTAATTTTTTGTTAAATATCAGGGTGTGTTGAATAACCACCAGGATGGTTCTTGGAAGATATTCTAGGAAGCGCTGGTGTTGTTCACAGACCCTGCCTGGCAGTTTAACGCTTCTGTTTCCAAGTGAGCTATGGGGAATGTAGGGCCCACCTAGACATGATGGGGGGCAGCACTTTATATGTCTGCTCCTGACATATACAAATAAAGTAATAGGTAAATGCATTTCATTTTTAAGCCAGAGAGGTGCATGCAGGACCTCTCCCTTCCCCATATTAACTTTGCATGGTCTGTTGCTTAAATCCCTCCCCCACCCATAATCTGGCTCTCTAAGGGAGCAATCCTAACCAACTTTCCAGCACTGACATAGCTATGTCAATGGGGCACGTTCTGCATTCTGCAGTGGGGTAGTACTGTAGTCACAGAGGCCTCCTCAAGGTAAGGGAATGTTTGTTCCCTTACCTCAGAGCTGCATGGTCCTTACCCCAGTGCTGGGAAGTTCGTTAGGGTTGCGTGCATCCTAAGTGATTGAATGATTAAATGAGCCAGGAGGGAGGAATAATACATGCAGTGACAAATGGCAGACACTTTCTTTGTCTATGTCAGTGGCTCTCAAACGTTTTAGCACCGGGACCCACTATTTAGAACCACCATCTGTCTGGGACCCGATAGAAGTGATGTCATGGCCAGAAGTGCCGTCATTGTGATGCCAGAGACTGTTGCTTTCCTGAGAATGCGGCAAGGTTATTTCTCAGCCATTTTCCAATAACAAAGTGAATCAGAAAGAAAAAAGCCGACATAGCACAATCCTATTGTGCCCAGCGGCGTCATGCAGCCGGAACGCTGGGTGGGAGGAATGGGTGAGCGGCAGCCCGCCCGTTGCGTACCGCTCCGTTTCACCGTCTTCCCCGCGGGGGCGGGGAAGACGG
>JAJKFI010000026.1:3021277-3033381 GCA_029204185.1 Lerista edwardsae
CCGTCTTCCCCGCCCCCGCGGGGAAGACGGTGAAACGGAGCGGTACGCAACGGGCGGGCTGCCGCTCACCCATTACTCCCACCCAGCCTTCCGGCTGCATGACACCGCTGATTGTGCCCCTTACGTTGACGCTATGTCATAGTGTCGACGCAAGGGGCGGAGCACCAAAGTGGGGGCGCCAATCTGCACCCCCCATCAGTGCTCGAGCAACAGAAAGGGCGCTGCAGGCAGTACCGGCCCTGCTGTACCTGCGCTGAGCCTCTCTCACGCTGACCGAAGCCGGTCGGCGTGAGGAAGGCTCTGTGCCAAGGCGGCTGGGTGATTGGAGGGAGGGAGGGAGGAGGGGCGGGACTTGGGCGGGACGTGGGCAGGCTTGGGAGGAGGCCATATGGCCACATCCTAAGTCTGTCGACGTGGCTGCAAGGACCCGATTTGGGCTGTGCGGTCTCCTTAGATCTGTGCCCACTCTTTAGCGGGCGCAGATCCAAGGAGCACATAGGGGAGGCTGGAGCCTGCCCTATGATAAGGGAGCAAACGCTGCTGATATGGTGCTGCCAAGTTGGCCTCACCATTCCGGCATTGCAGAAGATTGGGCCCTTACAGCCTTTGCACAAGCAAAACAACCACACAGCCCTGCCCCTTTCCAGCATCCCATCTTTCCATGTTTTTAATATGGCTGCTCTAGGTGCTTCATGACTCACCTGAAATTAGCTCGCGACCCACTGGTGGGTCCCGACCCACAGTTTGGGAACCACTGGTCTATGCATTTAACAGATGAGGTTGCCGGACTGAATGCCTCCTGATCCTGGAGATTTCTGATGTGGGGCCACTGCCCACCCACCCATGAGGCCACCTGAGGCAGGCTGTATCTGCGGCAGATTGCAAGGGATCCGACAGGGCAGCAGATTGGGGTGCCTTTCACCCCCACTTTGCCTCTGCCACCTCTGCTTAATCCACTGCTGATGCAAGCTGCAACCATCAGCTTCCTGTGCTCTTGAGAAAGAAGCCGATCATTTCCCTCCTTACCGTGTTCCTCGTGTGCTGCTGTCAAACCGGGAAGTGCAGGCGCTCTGGTTTCATTTACTGTACATAAAACCGGAAGATCCCCACTTCCAGGTTTGACAACAGCATGCAAAGAACACAGTAAGGCAGTGTTATTCGAACTGTGGGTTGGGACCCACCTGGTGAGTCGCGGCCTGATATCAGGTGCGTCGCGGCCAGTGATGTCATGCAGGGGGTACACGGGGGTACGTGAGTACCGGTTTCTAGGATTACGGCTGGCCCCGCCCATTCGCCCGCCCACTCGTTGACTCCGCCCCCTGCAACATTTGAATTTCCTGCATGTTGGAGTTGCCTGCATGTTCTCAGAGCCAGGCAGGCAGGCAGGCAGCAAGCGGAGCCTTGCCTTGCCTTGCCACTGAAAAATGAGCTGCTCAGGGGTTGCTCTCGAATACTTTTGGAACTGTTGGGTCACTTTAACATGATGCCAGGCCTCCTTAATATGTTCTGGGGGTGCTGTGGAATACTGTTGCAACTGTTGGGTCAGTTTAAAATTGTCTGAGGCCTCAAAAAGGGCTTTTTTCATGTCACTTCCTGCCACGACACCACTTCCGGCTTATGACGTCACTTCCGGTGGGCGGGTCCCGATCACATGCCAATCAAAAGTGAGTACCTGTTCTTAAATCATTTAGGTGACTCCACTGGTCGCGGCAAGCTGGAATCAGCCATTTTGGAAGCTGCAGACCTTATTCTTGCTACATTCCTGTTACGAGTGTTAACAATTTGAATTTTCAAGTGAGGATTTTAAAAATTGTTTTTAGTTCAGTTCATTTACATCATATTTTGTCCTAATCTTGCTTTCTGTCAGGGATGTTTCATGGTTGTGCAATTGCTGCAGTCCGAGAATGCCAGTTTGCCTTCCAGGAGTGTCATTTGATTATGTCACAAGGATGACACTTCCTGCTTCATGATGTCACTTCTGGCTATGACATCACTTCCACGTTAATGACATCACTTCCAGGTTACTGACATCCTGTCCCTGCTGTGTAAGATCCTTTGAATAACTAAGGTTGCTGGGGATGCAACTTGGGATTTTATGGAGGCTGCACTAAAAATCCAGGCAGAAGAAGAATCTGTTTTATAAATTCATTGAACCATAAGACTACCTCCTGGAAGCTGCTACCTCCTGAGTCAGACCAGTGGTCCACCGAGGTCACTATTGTCAACACAGGCTGACAGCAGCTCTCCAGCATTTCAGAGTGACTCTCTGCCCCATCTGAAGAGGGTATAGATTGAATTTGGGACTTTCTGCATGCAAAGCTGGTGCTGCACCACGGAGTGACAATGCCAGTGTAACAATTCCAGAATTTGCCTTATCCTGAATACGTCCTGTTATGTATGTAGTGATTTCATCTGTGGGAGAAGCAATTAGTTATCCAGGATTGGTGGACCAATCACTGGAGATCTAGGCTTGGGCGTGGTTGAGTGGTTAAGTATTTTAGTGTGTGTGTGTGGGTGGGTTGTTTTTAACCTTGTATGTTGTGTTGGAATTAAACTGTACTAAAAGGACTTATGCTTCGTCTGGTTATGTTGGACCCACAAACATAATACGTCCTTTGCTCCATGTAGCCCAGAAGTGTTTTCTCCTTGATCCAAAATATTGAGGGTGCAATCCTAACCTGGAAATAGGCCGGCACAGTTAGGTCAGTACAAGGACACCGTAAAGCATGTTTAGATCACTCTCAGAGTCAGAGAGGCCGGCACACAGACTCACACAGACTCCTCCCTGACTCCGAGAATGGTCCAAGCGCGCTTTATGGTGTCCCTTGTGCCGGCCTAACGTCAGGTTAGAATTGCACCCCAGATCTTGGTTTTTCTGCATGCCAGGCATGTATTTGGTCATTGCACTTTGGATCTTCTTCCTTCTTCAGCCCTGGTCAGCTAAGGGCACAGTCCAAACTTGTGCTGGAATTGGCAAGCCAGCTCACCTGTGCTGCATCCCAACAACATTGAGACAGCAGTGGTTCAGCGCAGGGCAAGGGCATTTTTCCCTTTGCCCTGGGATATGCCCCAGCCAGCCCTATGGGGCTGCTTGGCCCTGCATCAGCAAAATGGCAGGCGCAAGTCCATGCAGCCAGGAGCTGCCTGAATCAGGCCCACCCAGCCCGGGGATGGGGGTTTGGATAGGGCCCGTGTCCTGTCTCCGCCCCCTCTCCGCCCATGACGCCGCACCATTACACCTCCTGCCCGCCTTTGTCACACTCTCATAAGAACATAAGAACATAAGAAGAGCCCTGCTGGATCAGGCCAAAGGCCCATCTAGTCCAGCTTCCTGTATCTCACAGCGGCCCACCAGGTGCCCCAGGGAGGCAAGAGACAACAAGATGCTTGCATCCTGTTGCCACTCCCTTGCACCCAGTACTCTGAAGTAGCCCACTACTAATGAAAGGAGGTTACAACCCATCATTGCCTATAGCCCACGATGGACTTTTCTTCCAGAAATCTGTCCAATCCCCTCTTAAAGGCATCAAGACCAGATGCCATCACCACCTCCTGTGGCAAAGAGTTCCACAGATTAACTACCCGCTGGGTAAAAAAGTACTTCCTTTTATCTGTTTTAACTCTCCCAACCCTTAGTTTTAGCGGATGCCCCCTGGTTCTGGTGTTTTGAGAGAGGGAAAAGAACATCCCTTTATTGACTCTATCCCTTCCATGCATAATTTCGTATGTCTCAATCATCTCCCCCCTCAGGCGCCTTTTTTCTAGACTGAAGAGCCCCAAACGCTGCAGTCTTTCTTCATAAGGGAGGTGCCCCAGCCCCGTAATCATTTTAGTTGCTCTCTTCTGCACCTTTTCCAGCTCCACTATGTCCTTTTTGAGATGCGGCAACCAGAACTGTACACAATATTCCAGGTGTGGCCTTACCATCGATTTGTACAATGGCATGATAATATTGGCTGTTTTATTCTCAACCCCTTTTTTAATTACCCCAAGCATGGAATTGGCCTTCTTAATTGCTGCCGCACACTGGGTCGATACCTTCATTGAATTGTCCACCAGCACCCCAAGATCTCTCTCCTGAGCTGTCACAGACAGCTCAGAACCCATTAGCCTATAGGTGAAGTTTTGGTTTTTTGCCCCAGTGTGCATCACTTTACATTTGTCTATGTTGAAACGCATCTGCCATTTGGCTGCCCATTCCCCCAACTTGGAGAGATCCTTCTGGAGCTCTTCACAATCCTTTCTGGTTTTCACCACCCGGAAAAGTTTTGTGTCATCTGCAAACTTGGCCACCTCGCTGCTTATCCCTGTCTCCAGGTCATTGATGAATAAATTGAAAAGCATGGGCCCCATTGTGGCCCTGCACCAGAAGAGCTAGGCAGGCACTCAACTGGCGCAGCTGACGGGTGCGGTGGCTGGTGCTGCTGCTTGCACCAGTCCTGTGACTGAACCGGCTGCGCAGATGCGCCTTACAGCACATTTGCGACAGCCCTGGTCCGGCGTAAGAGCACTGCACCGGCGCAACACCAGGTTAGGATTGCGGCCTTAGCCATTAACATGGACCAATGTCTCTTAGCAGCAATGGGAAATCTGCACTGACTATTGGGAAAGACAGCCTGCAGCCAGCCCCAGCACTGAAGCTCAGCTGCCCAATCAGCCCAGGGAATAGGGAACATGCCAACCAGTACCAAAAGCAGTCAGTATCGCAACAAACCTTTTGCAGGTGCCAAATGTGTGAGAGCCAAGGGAGAACCCAAAGATTTCAAAAGCACTCTAATCATGCTTTGTCTAGTTAAACACATTGGCTTGGCCTACTGAGAGAGCTGGTATAATATTGGGACTTGCTAGTGTGGTGCCATCACTTCCCCCAGTAACCCCAGTACTAAGCCAGGGGTTAACCTGGCTAGTTGGGACCTGATGCCTTCATCTTGCCCTTATCCCCTGTGCCTGGCCTATCCAGAACATTCTGCAGGATCTTCTGAAGGCAACATGGACTATGTTTTGGAGCACGTATTTTTCAGGAACGGTGACTGAATCTAACGCATATCGAAAGGGTTACACCAATATCTACGTACGTGTTATTCATAGTATGTGCTATTTTCTCCTGGCCTTAAGCAGTAGTGCTAGGTTTTGCAAGGCTCCTTACCTTGCCATGTAAACTTCTCCTTTCCCTCGCTGTCATAGCTATTCTGGGCAGTGGAAGCAACCAGGAGGAGATGCCTCTGTGTTGTTTTTGCAGCTTGGAATGGCTACAACTGCAAGGGAGAGGAGCGGCCTGCACGGCAAGGTAAAGAGCCTTGCAAAACTTAGGGCGCAATCCTAACCTGGAGTTGGGCCAGCACAAGCCCCTTGCACTGGCCCAGGAATGTTGCAAAAACACACCGTAAACGTGTTTGCACTACTCTCAGAGTCAGGGAGGCCAGCACATGGACATGTGCCATTCTCCCTAAGAATGGTCCCAAAGCACTTAACTGTGTGTTTGCAACAGTCCTGGGTCAGAACCGATGGACCAGTGGACACTTCCTCCCTGATTTTGCAGTTCTGGGCAGCAAAACAGAAGATTTAGCCAGCCCCTGAGCAGCTACTGTACATGATGGGTAATCTGTGTTCAGTTTGGTGGGTCACAACACAGTATGTACAGTCCTATTCTGACAAATACAAGCCAAGCACTCATTCTTGATGGAAAGTGTCTCTCTTTCAGTCCAGTGCCGACCCAGGTAATAAATAGCTACCTTGGTTCAATCTGTCCCTTTCTTTATGGGCAGAACTTCTCTGAGAAATAAATCTCCTCTAATTGCACCCTCTCCCCCAATTATATACACTGGCTTATTTGAACTGAGCCAAATTGCTCCAGCACAACAAAGGCTCTAGCAAGACAGAAAGCAAGTTTGCAACCAAGCAAGTTAATGTCTGGATCAGGTATGGAGAACCATCCATCAGATGGCTTAAAGACTTCAGGAACAGCGGATGTTCTGTAAGTGATTTAATTGCAAAAGAAGAAAAGGTACTAGAAAGGAGGAAGAAAGGAAAGTCTATCAGGAATCAAATTCTTCAAGATTGTCTCCGTGTGACTGTTCTTCTCAATACACTAATTTACAACCAGACTTCAAGCCAATGTAGCCAACGAATGAGTTATGAAGTTACTGCCATACATTTAACACCAATAGTGTCCTCAAGTAGCATTAACTCCGAGACTCTTTGTTGACTTAATGGACTCATGCCTTGGAGTGTAAACTCTCAGGCACACGAATGGTTGATCATAATTGTAATGGCTTGAATTCACAGAACTGGAAGGGTATAGTACGGTTTTGTGAACTCTTGAGCAAGATCTAGCAGAAGACATCTCTCCGTACAATGTAGTAGGGGGTTGTCTTGTGAGAAATGTGGAGGAAAAGGAAGATGTAGGCTGCAGTGGAGGGCTGTCATATCAACATAAGAAGAGCCCTGCTGGATCAGGCCAAAGGCTCATCTAGTCCAGCTTCCTGTATCTCACGGCGGCCCACCAAGTGCCTCAGGGAGCACACAAGAGAACAAGATGCCTGCATCTTGTTGCCAATACCTTGCTATTCTGAAGTAGCTTGCTTCTAATGTAAGGAGGTTGCACCACCCATTCTGGCCTGCAGCCTGTGATGAACTTTTCCTCCAGAAATATGTCCAATCCCTTTTTAAAGGCACCTAGGCCAGATGCCATCACCACCTCCTATGGCAAGGAGTTCCAAAGATAAATTACCTGGGTAAAAAGGTATTTCCTTTTATCCATTCTAATTCTCCTAAAGTCCCCTGATTTAGTGGATGTCCCCTGTCAGAAGTTCTGGACTTGTGCGAAGTTTTTGCACCAGCTCAAGCCTGCACAAATGGAAGAGTCCTTTAGATCTGAGGCCAGTTTTCTCAAACAACAATCTTCTGCAAAGTTGGAAAAAGCCCTTCCATGAATGAAAAAGGCTTTCCATTCATGGAAGGGCACTTTTGGCTCCAAGCCATCGAGCTTTTCCATGCTCAAAGCAGAATGCTTATGTTGCTGCATAAAACAATGTTCTAGCAGAATTAGGAAATGATTTTGGAGCGATAGCTGGCCGGTTCTAAACTGGCCTTTGAGTTAGGCCAAGGATTCAGCAGACCATTTGATTGTTCCTGACTATTGCTGAAGGCTACTGGGGCCCTGGTTTTTGTTCACTGAAGATAAATGGATCGCACAGGAGAACTGATTTTCCAGGAGGCCTGCATTGGAGGCCTGCATTGGAAAGCTTTGAGATGACCCCACGGAACCTCTGCTTGAGTGGAGAGGCTCGTGGTGAAGGTATATGGTGATTTTTGTCCCCTTCCCTCTCTCAATGAGTAAAACAATATCAGTGTGGGCTGGCAGTTTCTGGGGGAGACAGAGACAGAAAGACTACAAAAGGAAGCTGCACCAGCCCAAGCTCAGAGCCGGAACACATTGTGATCAGTGGTGTCATCTAAATGATTTAACAACAGGTACTCACTTTTGATTGGCACATGTCGGGACCCGCCCACCGGAAGTGACGTCATAAGCCGGAAGTGATGTCGTGGCAAGAAGAGACATGAAAAAAGCCCTTTTTGAGGCCTCAGACAATTTTAAACTGACCCAACAGTTGCAACAGTATTCCACAGCACCCCCAGAACACGTTAAGGGGGCCTGGCATCACGTTAAAGTGACCCAAAACCCCAGAGCAGCTCATTTTTCAGTGGCAAGGCAAGGCAAGGCTCCACTCGCTGCCTGCCTGCCTGCCTGGCTCTGAGAACGTGCAGGCAACTCAAATGTGCAGGAAATTCAAACGTTGCAGGGGGCAGTCAACGAGTGGGCGGGTGAATGGGCGGGGCCAACTGTAATCCTAGAAACTGGTACTCGCGTACCCCTGCATACCCCCTGAATGACATCACTGCTTGTGATGCAGGGAATCTCTCTAGAATATCAATTTGCAATGAGTGCGTGGCACATTGGTGTGCCGTGAAAGGTCTGCAGGTTTGCCATGGGAGTTTGGAGCACAGCGGTTGAAAAATCACTGAAAACCTCTTTCAGATTCTGTGGCTGTTTGTAGGGCAACTATCTATAGGAACGAATTGCCTGTTGCAGAGCCGGGAGAGGAAAACGGACAGACAATTTGTTACTATAGACCAGTGGTATTCAAACTTTTTAGACCGGGACCCACTTTTCGAACGGCACTTGTGTCAGGACCCACTGGAAGTGATGCCATTAACCTGGAAGTGATGTTGTGGCAGGAAGTGACATCATCAAGCAGGAAGTGCTGTCACTGTAACATAATCAAATGACACTCCTGAAATGCAAATTGGCATTCTTGGACTGCAGCAATTGTACAACCAAGAAACATCCCTGACAGAAAGCAAGATGAGGACAAAATATGATGTAAAGCACTGAACTAAAAACTAAATTTAAAAAAAAACCCTCACTTGAAAATTCAATCTTTTAACACTCACAAAAGCAATATAACAAGAGTAAGGTCTGCAGTTTCCAAGATGGCTGCTCCCAGCTTTCCACAACCCACCTGACATTAGGTCACGACCCACCAAGTAGGTCCTCCTGACCCACAGTTTGAATAACACTGCTATAGATGATTGCTTTAGAAACAGAACCACAGAACCTGGAAGAGTTTCATGGAAGCCAGAAGTGACATATCAAGAGGTGGAGACCATAGAAAAGACCATAGAGGTCAGTGTGCCATGAGAAGAAAAACGGCTGCTCTAGAACCTGGTGTCACCTGGCGTTGCTTGCTAGAGTGCACCACTTCACTCTGTCCCATTGTTCAACCTATATCTTTGTAAATAAAGCAAATATTACCATGACACCATAAGTCTCCAGTGATCTCAGAGGAACCCCAAATTTAGGGAATAATGTGCCCCTGGAATATCTCATATCACATGGGGAAGTTAGGCACAAACACGTAACAACAATAAAATCTGATGGTAGTTATGGAGAACAACTATGGATCCTGCGAACACTCAACTTTAAGGTATTTAAAATGTACGGAGCAATTAGCCATCTACATAAGCTTTTAAAACATATATATAATTGCTTCACAAAATATTTACTGTTACTGACTAAGATGTTAACAGCAAATTCTGGAGATGTGTTCTATTCAACAACAAAGTGTCAAGCTCTGAAACTGTAACTTTTAAGCTTTGGAAATATTAATGAGTGCTATTTAGCATGACTTCTGATATCTTCCCCAAAAGTAGTTGCACAGATCATCAAACATATTTATATACCACTTTTCAACAAAAAGTTCACAAAGCGGTTTACAGGCATCATCATCATCATCATCATCATCATCATCATTATCATCATCAAGTTAATTGGCTTTATTTAGATCATGAAAACATTGTGAGATGAATCCTTTTATGATTTGATCTAGGGAGAATGATGTCAAAGTGGATGCCCTGGGCAAATATAGCACAGTGAAAAGCATTAGCGAATGTAAACTATTAACTGAACATATGTTAATCTCATTGGCTCTGATTCAGGAATAATTCCAGAGGGAAAAAATGCTGAGTCTGGGTAATGTAAAGTAATTTGTGGATGCAAAAGGTGCTGACACATGCTGTCTTGAAAATGCAGATTCACAGAGCCTCTGCATCTAAGATTGAACGCAGATAGCCAGTTTGGAGGACCAAAGAGTGCTCTTTTGCATTACATTGCTACCATGATATTATTCTTGCTTCTTTGACAAGAATGGGCTGCTCTGGGCATCTGCCTTGGCAGAGGAAAGGCAGGCTAGAAATCTCTTGAATGAATGAATGAATGAATGAATGAATGAATGAATGAATGAATGAATGACGAATAATCACAGATCTAACACTAAAAAGAGCTGTTTCATATCCCATCAGGTGCAATGCTTTTAACAAAGCCCGTTCACTCATTCTTCTCTGAGTCAAGACACACAAAGTCCACAGTTTTCCTTTGAAAAGGAAAACATCAAGGTGTTGGAACATTGAAGGTTGTTTATTGTTTATTGCTGTGGTCCTGCAGCTTACACTGTGAGCTGCGGCTCCTCAGAAACCAGCCGAAGAGTCACGAATGCTCACAAAAAGCCCACCGCCCTATACAACGTATAGCTTTGTAGCCCAAATGTGGAGCCACAGCCAATGGCCCTATAGGTCAAAGGAATCACCAGCTCAAAAGTTTGGGAACCGTTCCTTTACTGGAACAGAATTAAACTTTATGAAAGTGGAAGACAAGGAATTCTGAAAGCTCCAGAAGCATCTCTGTGTTGTTGTTTTCTTAACACCCCCGTCCCATACAAAGGAGCTTCACGGGTTTTACACACCAGGAAACAAAATGGAATTGGTTTGGACAGTTGCACCTCAAGAAAACATTTGTCACTCAAAGCTTTGTCCAAGATTAGCAGAAAGCTGAATGGGCGGGTGGCACTCTTAGTTCATTTTCAGAGGGCTTGATTTTCCAGTCAGCATGTTCCTAAGTAAAGACCGAAATGAGTCACATTCACCTTTAAACAAGACAGCACGCATGCCAGGTTAATGGAATGGGTTTGCATGGCCACACCTCAACTTAAAAGCCAATGTAACTTTCTTATAGGTTTCCTGTCACACAAACATCTAGTGCTTGAGATGCAGGGAGGTTTTCCACCTCACAAATAACTCTCTGTTTGTCTTGCCTGCCTTGGTATTGGTTTGGCTGGACACTAAATGCCCTGCCCCTGGGCTCTCTCTCTCTCTCTCTCTCTCTCTCTCTCTCTCTCTCTCTCTCTGAGCCCCCTTTGTCACTGAAATTCCACACCTCTTCAGAGCTATCCTCTCCCAGACATGTTTCCCACCACAGTCTTCAAAGACAACCTACGCTTCGCTTCGCTTCACTCATCTTGAAATGTTTCAGTCTTGTAATGAAGACATCTCAGACTTGCAGCCTGCCTAAGCCACAACTAGGGCTGTGAAGTACTTGCTGGGGAACTTTCTCCTCAGATTCGGGGGCAATGAAACATGCAGACCCTCCCCTCCAAACAAAGCAATCCAAGTTGGTGCAGTGAATTTTGCTGCCTGTTTTCAGGAGGTAGCAGTTTCTTCCCCACCCCTCACCTTTTTGCTGCAGCCACAGGCAATGGCAGCAGAACACCTTTAAGGGTGCAATCCTAACCTGGAGTTAGGCCAGCACAGCTTGACCAGGACAAGGGACACCGTAAAGCACGTTTGGACCGCTCTCGGAGTCAGGGAGGATGGCACATGTCTGTGTGCTGGCCTCTTTGACTTCGAGAGTGGTCCAAACACCATTTACGGTGTCCCTTGTGCTGGCCAAACTTTGCTGGCCCCACTGTGCCGGCCTAACTCCAGGTTAGGATTGTGCTCTGAAAGAGAGAAATCAAATTGGTTTGGTGTTTTTTTTCTCCACACCAGAAAAAGCTTTGCGAGGTAAATTTCTGTGTAGCTGGCTGCTATTCAAGCCCCTGACAAAAATGGCAGCAGCACTAGAAAAAAATCAGTCAGATGGCTTGTTCAATCCTTTGAACATCATTTTGTCTTGGCTTTCCTCATCGGTAAAATGAGGGTAATTGATATTATCCTTTCCCTTGAGCTGGGTGTCTTTCTTCATGGCTCATATACACCATTGCTGGAAGTCTCATAAGGCCAATGGGATTATTTCACCAGCCAAGAGTAGACACGTCTCCAGCATTTGCAAATTAACAGAGAAACTTTTAATATGTTCTCACCAAGGCTTGGGTGGAACACGGTATTTAAGTGGAGTCCAGAGGTTTGCAGTGGGTCCAAAGGTAGAGCGTAGTACAAAAACTTGTCTATTCACTGAAGATACACAGCTGAACGCGCACACACACAGAGCGCAATCCTAACGTGGAGTTAGGTCGGCACAAGTTAGGCCAGCAAAGTTTGGCTGGTACAAGGAACACTGTAAAGTGCATTTGGACCACCCTTGGAGTCAGGGAGGATGGCGCACATCTGTGTGCTGGCCTCTCTGACTCCGGGACAGTTCCAAACATAATTATGGTGTTCATTGTGCCGGCCAAACTTTGCCAGCCTAACTGTGTCAGCCTAACTTCAGGTTAGGATTGTGCTCACACACACACACACACACACACACACACACACACACACACACACAC
>JAJKFI010000026.1:3048744-3063575 GCA_029204185.1 Lerista edwardsae
GATTGATTGATTGATTGATTGATTGATTGATTGATTGATTGATTGATGGTGCTGCACAAGGATGGGTGGTGTTTGGCCTGCTGCCTCAGGAGCCAAGAGATCTTAGGCCAACCCTGAGCCCCAAGACGGCAGAATGAAGCGTACAGTTTCAGACTGTGGGTCTTTTGAATGTCCCTACATATTAAGAAAAAAAAATCCCTGCAAGTAGAAAATGAGCACACGAGGAATACGTATTCCAAGGCAAGTCCTTGCCTTGCCCTGCCTCTCCTATATTTGTATATAAGTACCTGTTCATTTGTTTGATTGATTTTTTAATCACAATACGCAGAAGCACAGAAGCGCTGCTCTCAAGAGAGAAGTCCTTCAAGAGGCCTTTTAGAGGCCCCAGAAAGCCTTAGACACTTCAGGCAGCCTTCTGATGCCCAGGATGTGTGTATAGGAGTGTGGGAGTGTTAAAACATGTGTGCCTCTGGCTACCCCATGCCCTAGCTGAGCCTGGGGCCCCATCTAGTCTAGCATCCCAACACTTGCTGGCCTGATGCCTCCAAAAAGCCCCCTTCAGGGCTTGAAAGTAACAGCCCCCTCACACACACTCCCTATCCCCAGTATTAGGTGTCAAGAGTTGAATGCCCGCTCTGTGCAGTGGTGAGCTGGCGGAGTGTGGTGTGGCCGTTTACAGTGGGGGAAAGCCGAGTTCAAATTCTCACATTCTAAGTAACCTCAGGCCAGTGATCTACTCCCAATCAACCTGCTCCAGTGGGCAGTTTAAAAGGGGTTGGGGAACCATGCACTGCAGTCTGAGCGCTTTGGAGGAAGGGTGGTATAAAAAATATGCTGGGTCTGAAGCTGGACGCGCCACAATTGTCACAGCTAAGAGCTGTTTCTTATCCCTATATTGAAGGAGGGTGGAGAAATAATGGTTTGCCTAAGGCCACCTTAAGAGTTTTGTGGCAGAGGTAAGATCTGAACCTTGATTTCAAGTGAGCACTATTAGCTAGGACAGCAGTGCAGCTTAGGCATCTGCTACCCAGCGTCAAATAAGATTTTGTAGCCACTCACCTCCACAACAAAATCAAATGTAATTAAGGGAGCAATCCTCACCTGGAGTTAAAAGGTAAAGGTTTCCCCACGACTGAATGGTCTAGTCGTGACCGACTGTAGGAGGCGGTGCTCATCTCCGTTTCAAATTAGGCCCACAAAGATTGGCCGGCACAAGGGACACCGTAAAGTGTGTTTGGACCACTCTCGGAGTCAGAGAAGCCAGCACACAGACGTGCGCCATCCCCCCTGAGAGTGGTCCAAACGCCACTCCCTTGTATCTGGCATTCTGAGGTAAATTTCTGAGGTAAAGTTCTGAGGTAAATATAAGGTAAATAAATCAAAGTCTGGCCAGCACAAGGGACACCGTAAAACATGTTTGGACCACTCTCAGAGTCAGGGAGGATGGCGCACGTCTGTGTCCTGGCCTCTCTGACTCCGAGAGTGGTCCAAACACGCCCTATGGTGTCCCTTGTCCAAACCTTGCTGGCCTAACTGTGCTGTCCTAACTCCCAGTTAAGATTGTGCCCTAAGTAAATAAATAAAATGTTTTCTGGTTAATTGGCCATAATGTTTGATAGAATACAGATGCACCCACACAGTTGTTTCTTTGCATTCTGCATTAAATTACCTTTCCAATGATATATAACATGATGGTATTATTCGTACTTATCAACGTTTCAACAATTTTGGCCTCTAGCTCAGCTTGTTGCCCCCTAAAGCTTATTACCCAGTGCATTTGTCCCCCACACCCGCTTAGACATGTCACTGAGCCATGACACAACACAGTTTGAGCCTAACAAATCCCCTGAACTCTTTTAGGGTTTTTTGTTTTGTTTTGTTCTTGGATGCAGAATTTTGGTCTGATGAAAGGACATCATGTCTAAGGACATGACTAGTGGCTGATGTTACAAGGGGAGTAAGAATGGAACCTGCGCTTCTGAATTTTTTTTTTTCTTGCTGCAGTTGCTCTTGCTCCTGTTGAGCGAACTAAAAGATTCACCAGCTGAAAGCCACTCTAGAAATGTTATTCCTAGCACCAGGCTCATCCACGGCAATGTCAATATTTGTGAACAGGGATGGGCCCTGCTGACTGCAAAGCTCCCACAACGGAGTGGAGGGTGCTGCTGATTCATAGACTTTGAGAGCTGGGAGGGACAAAAAGCCCATCTAGTCTACCCCCCCCCCCACTCCACCCCAGAAGCTGGACCAATCACCAGATCCCATCAATGATCAATGGATGCTTTTCAGACCACAGTATCTCTCAAATAGCTCTGCCGCTTCTCTCTTGCTGCCTCTTATTTCTGAAACTCCCTCCCCGATCACTGGAAGGCTGCCTCCTATCTTCCTTCCTTCCAATCCCCCCTCAAAATTCCCCTTTCCAATGAGGCCTTTGGCACAACCCCTTAGCCACTTTTCCCTGGTGCAGCTAAGCCCACGTGTGTGTGCATAAAATTATTTCCCCTGGGTTTACATTTGCTCGGATTTCGGGGTTTACATTTGCTGGGTTTACATTTGCGACAGCATGAAAGAGGCCAGTGACTGCACATGCCCGGCTTTTGAGCCTCATGCGCAGCCCCCGGCCAACATGGCGGCAGCCAATGCCAGTCCGACACATCACGCAGTGTGTGTGGGGGAACCGATCAAAGTTCCCTCCCTGCCACATGCGCAATGGGAGGTCTATTGCATGGACAGAGATGGGCACCTCCCACCAATCTGCTGGCAGAGGCAAGTGCTTCAGTTTGCCTCATGAAAGGGCCGGCCAAACGCCCAAGTGTTCCTTCTCCTTCTCACTCCATAGCCTGGCAGGCAAACAGTGCATATTTTCCTGAGAATATAAAAATCCATCATCTGTATAACGTTTCTCTGGAACTATCAAGAGACATAAGCTCTCAAGTCTTGGGCTTAGAGATCTTCCTCATTCTGCCTTGAGTCCCCCATCAAGCCTGGGCTGCGGTACCTTATGGCTCTTTTTTTATTTCTTTGCTTAAGCCCCTGAGACCCTGTCTAGAGAAAGGATCCTAGTATGCTGATTTTGTTTTCCTTCGTCGACGGGGGAGAACTATTTCACACATAATTATAACAGCCGCGGAGAGATTGTACGAAAAGGGCTTTACTGGAAATTTCAAGGGACCGAACAAGGCAAACCCTGTGTTTAATGTCAGCAGCTTGGAGAAAGATTCCAGACTGCAAGTGATGGAGGACGACAATGCAAAGTGTTCAGGCTGCAAGAAAGGAACCCTTCAGGAGAGATGGAGGTCTTCCAGGTGCCAGAATACACTGAGACGGTACGGACTGCTGCCCTAGCCCAGCTCATCTGCCCAGGTCTGGTGGATTGCTTTTTGCAAGAAATTCCTGTACAGAAGATCACGGGAAAAGAACAGAATCAGCTCAAGACTCTCAAGAGTACATAGGGCTTTGATGACCCAGGGAGAGGGCATTGAACTGTGCCTTCAACAGACAACATGGTTACTGGGAAGAGCTAGAGCAGCGTTTCTGAAACTATGGGTTGGGACCCACTTGGTGGGTCCTGACCCAATTTCTGGTAGGTACTGCAGAACCTCCAATGAGTTTGGCCGGCACAAGGGCCACCCTAAAGCACATTTGGACCGCTCTCGGAGCAAATGAGGGAGGAGCCTTTCCTAAACGCTTAACAAGTGTGGCAGCATGCAGTGGGGTTCCTGGACACTGCGCTGCCCAGCGGCAACCCTAGCCCCCCCATGCTGTCCCCCAAGCTTTGCTGCCTCCACAAGGTGTTCTGAGGGCCAGAGAGGCCATGCGCAACCTCCCCAGCCCTCAGAAGACCTTCCGGTTTTCAGCAAAAACCAGCGGTGACATTTAGAGCACAATCCTAACCTGGATTTAGGCTGGCAGAGTTAGGCCAGCAAAGTTTGGCTAGCACAGGTGTTGCCGAAAATCGGCCCAAAATGGTTTTCATCATGGGAAAAGCATTTAAAAAGGCAAACAACCAAACGAGAGAGTATGAGGATCAACTTTATTACACCTGCGCAGGCGGGCCAATCTCCCTGCCCCACTTGGCAGGCAGAAAAAAAGAGCAAGAGCATACAGTTCCAAATACTTTTTATATCCCTCTCCCCACCCAAGCTGCTGCTTGGTGGAAAATTACTACACAGGGGCTGGGACATGCTGTGACCATTTTGATAAGGAAGGAGGCTCTGCTGGCTTGAACCAGTTCTCTATCTATTGTGAGGGCTAGCAGCCCTGGATTGGAGAAGGTTACAGGCGGGGGCAAGTGAGTGAAAACAATGAGAGCAAAGAGAGAAACAGTTACATACTTCAGCAGCTTTAGACAAGTGACTAAGCAAAAGACTCAAGATGGCTGCACTTTGGTTCGATGGCAACACAGGGGCCACCGTAAAGTGTGTTTAGACCACTCTTGGAGTCAGAGAGGATGGTGCATAACTGTGTGCTGGCTTATCTGACTCTGAGAATGGTCCAAACATATTTTACGGTGGCCCTTGTGCCGGCCAAACTGTGCTGGCCTAAATCCAGGTTAGGACTGCACTCTTAAAGGCCCTCTAGAGACCTTAGAAGGCTTTCTGAGGGGCTTTAAACATCAACTGGAAGTGATGTTTAAAAAAAACATATGGAAGCCTTAGAAGGACTTCTGAGGCCTGGGGAGGCCGCATGCAGTCCCTCCAGCCTTCAGAAGGTCTTCTATGGGCATTTAAACATCACTTCTAGTTTTCATTGAAAAATGGAGGTGACATTTAAAGGCCCTTGAGAGAAGGCCCTCTGAGAAGGCCTTCTGAGGGCTAGGAAGGCTGCCAGAGGCCTCAAAATACCTCTGTGGGAGGCAGCAGATATGGGCAGCCCTCGGAGTAGCAGTGGCGCCCCTCAGCCATGCCACCCAGGATCACCTGACACCACCCCAGGAATGCCACTGGCAGTGTGTGGGGCACAAATGTGCCAATGTGTAATTCAGGCAGGTTCATCTGTGAAACGTCAAAAGCCACCACAATGGTGTTGACCTGGTACAAGTGGGAAATATCAGCCATGCCCTGAAGACATCCCAGCCATCTCCAGAAGGAACCCATTTCATGCCAGATACGATATGAAGCAGCAGCTCCCCAACTGTGGGGTGTGACTTGATTTTTGGTGTGTCGTGAAAAACCAACTGCTCAAGCAGGGGGGAAAACAAACAAAAACAAGAACAGAGCTACTTTTCCTTGTTCTGAGGCAGCCAGAAATGGAGCTCCAGACAAGAAAAAAAGAGAGGTGAAGGAGCTTATGGGAGTTGTAGTCTTCGTGAAAGCTGCCGCTGTGGAAGTATGCTATGGAAACTTATACAGTGAGCTGTGAAGAGAAAACTGTCACTCCACCAGCTGCAAAGCGTCGGAATGGAGCTGCCCAGAAGGAGACGCAGGAAAGGAAAACCTTGTCTGTGCCAAGCCGGCCTCACTCTTGCCGCTTTCCAACTCCATCTTTGCTTTTCTGAAGGCTGGGGGTCTTTGGCCAAGGCTCTACCTCAAACCTCCAGACATGAAAGCAAACTGTGTGGCTTGGAGAGCAAAGTGGGGCGGGAGACACCACAGCAAGCAGAATGTCTGACAACGTGCACACACAGCCGTACTCGGCGACAACGTGCCAAGTGGGGCAGGGACCTCGAGCCATCCTTTGCTAGCCCAGCAGGGGCATTGGCCGCCTCTCCCCGCATTATGCATCCCTGCAGCACAATCATGTGCTGAAATATAAGGGTGAGAATGCCTCTGTCCTAGCAGTTTCCACTGGGGAGAAGCTGCTCTGCCCCAACATGAAGCAGAAAGACCTGCCCTCAAAGGAGGCTGC
Organism: Lerista edwardsae; assembly: GCA_029204185.1. Classification (NCBI taxonomy): domain Eukaryota; kingdom Metazoa; phylum Chordata; class Lepidosauria; order Squamata; family Scincidae; genus Lerista; species Lerista edwardsae. Next base: position 3,054,592 of record JAJKFI010000026.1, read on the forward strand.
TTATTGTGTCTCTTCATGAGTCTTCATCGCATTAGACTGGCTTCCATCAACCCAGTGGTGTTGCCAGAGGGCAGCTCAGTGCAAAGCTTTGAAAGCACTTCAATCTTTCATGTAAGTGGCCCCTTCCAGTGGCGTTCCTAAGTTTTGCAGGAGCCTGAGCTCCAATGTAATGCAGCCTCTTTCTCTCTCTCTCTCTCTCTCTCTCTCTCTCTCTCTCTCTCTCTCTCTCTCTCACCTGCATAGCCATTCGCAGCTCAGACTGCAAAGCTCCCAAGCTGGCTCTGAGCGTTGTTTTTAGAAAAGCTGCAGAGCAGGCACAGAGCAGAGGGCGCCACATGGCCAGAACCAGGGACGGAGACGTGGATGCAGCCTAACAACCGCATCCCAGCTCTCCCCCTCCCCCCAGACCAGCATGCTCCTGGCCCACCCTCCCCTGCCCAGTTCCTGCCCCCCTCCTGTCCTCCCCACGCCCAGCACCACTCCTGTGCCAGCCAAGTTTGGCTGGTGCACAAGCAGTGCAGAGCAGTCCTGAGCTGGCGACTTTGGGCAAACTCTGCTGCTAGCGTTGGCCTAACAGCCAGTCAGTGCCCTCACATCAGTACTGGTGCTGTTGGGCCGATGCAAGCAGCTAGCATCAGCCAATGGTGCTTATAGGATTGTGCCCCAAATTGTATTGGATTACAAATCTGCGGATGACGAGGACCTACTGTTTAATAGTAAAATTATTTTAAACTTCTAAATACTTCTAAAAACTTCTAAATTGTTTGTTGTTCAGTTGCTAAGTCGTGTCCAATTCTTCGTGACTCCATGGACCACAGCACGCCAGGCCTCCTTGTCCTCCATTAGCTTCCAGAATTTGCCCAATTTCATGTTCATTGCTTTGGTGACACTGTCTAACCATCTCATCCTCTGCCACCCCCTTCTCCTTTTGCCTTCGATCTTTCCAAGCATGAGGGTCTTTTCTAAAGAGGGTCTCTTCTCATGAGGTGGCCAAAGTATTTGAGCTTCAGCTTCAGGATTTGTCCTTCCACGGAGCAATCAGGCTTGACTTCCTGGAGGATTGTCCGATTGGATCTCCTTGCAGTCCAGGGGACTCTCAAGAGTCTTCTCCAACACCATAATTCAAAAGCATCTATTCTTTGGCGCTCTGCCTTCCTTATGGTCCAGCTCTCACATCCATACATTGCTACTAGGAAAACCATAGCTTTGACTATGCAAACTTTTGTTGGCAGGGTGATGTCTTGGCTTTTTATTAAGTTGTCTGGGTTCACCATAGCTTTCTTCCCAAGAAGTAAATGTCTTTTAATTTCATGGCTGAAATCTTCTTCTTTTAATTTCATGGCTGCAATGTTACAATAAGATAAGAACAATTAGAAATGAGTCAGGACAGGGCAAAACGTCATACACAGAACTTGTAGAACTTGGCAGCTTAGCAGTTCCTCATCTTCAGAGAGAGGGGAGGCCACCCTGAACATCTTGTCTCAGCCAAGAAGCTGAAGACCACAAGATGCTGGCAGGGAGTGGGATCTCCTGGGACACCGATTCTGGGGGTGGAGAACTGGAAGTTCTGATCTGCTCAGTGCGCACAGTGAGCTCTTGTTTCACGCCCCAAGGACATGTTCGCTGCCCTTTTTTGGTTGCCCCATTCTTCCATGTGCAAGGAACCTGCCTTGGATGGAGGTGTGCTTTTCAAATATCATAAATGACAGAATGGCTTAAGAACCTAAAAGTGAAAAATGATCCTTGACCTAAGGACAGCCCTAAGGCTCTGTCATTCCCTCTTCTGTCACCCTCATGTTTCTGCCTAACGTTTTTATTGTTTTAAAATTGTGCACTGCATCAATTCCACTTTGGAAAGATGAATGGATTGAGAACTTCAAAAATCCAAGGAAAGGTGGGGATGCAGGAAACTGGAGGGCAGAGCTGTAGCTCCATGGGGGAGCAGCCGGGGGGGGCAGTGCTGAAATGTGCCGTGTAAGCAGCCCCTACCACTCACTGTTGGAGCCATTCTGGGCAGCAACCCACATCAGGGCGCAATCCTAACCTGGAGTTAGGCCGGCACAGTTAGGCCAGCAAAGTTTGGCCGGCACAAGGGACTCCGTAAAGTCTGTTTGAACCACTCTCAGAGTCACAGAGGTCAGCACATAGATGTCTTCCTCCCTGACCCCGAGACTGGTCCAAACACACTTTATAGTGTCCCTTGTCCTGGCCAAACTTTGCTGGCCTAACTGTGCCAGCCTAACTCCAGGATAGGATTGCGCTCTAAGAATCTGATGAAAGTGATGGTCCTTTTTCACAGAAAAATGCACATAAATATTTTTTGGGGGGGGGGCACCGGGTTTGCAAACCCCCTGAATCTCATCCATGGACTTAAGAACCCCTGCTCTAAAGACTCTGAGGAAGGAGGCGAGAGTGACAATGGTGGTAACAGTGAATAAGAAGCATTTACATGGCATCTTCAGAAGGCAAAACCAGGATAAAATTAGGACAGCGCTTACCCAGGGAAAAAGACTAGACAACAAGGACTATTGCTGGTAAATAGGGAAAACTGGAGTTCTGCCTTAAAGATTTTAGGAGACGGGCCACAGTGTGAACTTGGCCATGGACTTGTGAGGTCTGAGTTGGCCTTTTCATTATTCATTTCCTGCTGCAAAGGTAGAAGAACTTTAACAAATCAATGTAGAAAACAAGAAGCCACCCCTACTTGTGATCTCACTGCCATGCTTAGGAGCATCCCCACCCCGTTCCCATGAATGCTGACCCTGGAAGAAATGTCTTCCAGAACACCGTGTTTCTTTTTATAAGGAATAACTGAGGTGTCACTGAAATAGCAGCAGAAAATACAGGTGTCCCACTCTCTACAGTTTAAAAGGAGCTGATGTGTCATCATAGCAGGCAGAGGGAAGTGGAAAAAAAATTACATGGAGTGAACCATGTCAGTACTCGTTCTGATAGAAAACTCCTTTCCTGGTGGCAGGCTCAGATTAACTGTTAAGAAAAGTACCATATAGAGCAGGGATTCTTAACCGAGGGTATCCATACCCCCCTTGAGGTTCTGGGAACCAAATGATGGGGGTAGGGGCTTGCTCTCTAAACAATTAAAAAAAACTGTTGCTAGATTATTCAGTTTCACCATTATCAATGGAGATGGAGGCATTTTGTTCCTAGCTATCTGTATGTAGAGGCGTCTGAAAATGGTATTATTTATTTTACGCAGAGTGAGAAGTAAGCAAATTTGGCTCAGAAAGGCTTAGGGTGCACCAGGGCCACCGTAAAGTGTGTCTGGACCACTCTCAGAGTCGGGGAGGATGGTGCACATCTGTGTGCTGACCTGTCTGATTCCAAGAGTGGTCCAAACATGCTTTACAGTGTCCCTTGTGCTGGCCAGACTTTGATTTATTTACCTTTTATTTACCTCAGAAATTTATGTCAGAATGCCAGATACAAGGGAGTGGTGTTTGGACCACTCTCAGAGTCAGGGAGGATGCCGCACGTCTGTGTGCTGGCCTCTCTGACTCCGAGAGTGGTCCAAACACACTTTATGGTGGCCCTTGTGCTGGCCAAACTTTGCTGGCCTAACTGTGCTGGCCTAACTCCAGATTAGGATTGTGCTCTCAGGCTGTAATCTGATTCTACTGGAAACAAACACCTCTATCCATATGTAAAGTATTGTAAAGTGAAGTAAAGTATTGTATTGACATCTTTTGAAGTCATACCAGTGCCTAATAGGACTTGTGATGATGATTATGACGACAGTCTGGCGAAGGGGGCATGAGGTCATATTGGGCAACCTGTTGGGGTGTGTGTCTATAATAATACACACCCCCTGTGCTGGAACAGGCAGGCCAGTAGGCCTGCGCTGTATCCAGTGCATGTTAGGTGGCAGCTATAGGCCACCTCAGGGTACAGGGATATTTCCCCCTTACTCCAGGGTAAGCTCCAGCAGTGCCAGTAAGGCTACTTGGATCAGCACCAGTGAAATTGCTGGTATAAATCTGAGCGGCCCATTCAAGGTCGACCAGGCCGGGGCCAGGGGTTAGGATCCAGCATAAGTGCCGAATCCTGCCTCGACTCCCTCCCCAGGCCCTCTCCTGTCCTGATCCTCATCCCCCTGCCTTCCCTCTACCCTCCCCAACCGCCCATGCCAGCCGGACTCGGCCAGTCTTATGTTGGGCAGCTGCCTGCTGCAGGCTGGCCTCCATGCATCCTTGTGCCTGCCCAGCCTGCTCTGGATTGGTGCAGACATGCCTTACGGCATGTTTGGGACACTCCTAGACTGATGCAAGTGACAAGCACCAGGCTAAGTGTGCAATAGGATTGTGCTGTCACAACTCTTTGTGTATAGGGAAAGGCTTCGTACAGAGTAGGGCCTCTTCTGTTGAGTACCTGTTAGAGAGGGAAGTGGAAGCTGATTCTGAAGGCTTCTGCCTTGCTACTCTATGCAAGCTGCGGCCCAGCGTTGGTCCTGAGATGCGATCAGGCAGCACTCTCGGCTGCGCCCCCTCTGGCCGCTTCTTCAAGACTGAGGAAAGTCTGGTAATGGGGCAGGGCCAACATGGCCTGAGATGAACCTTTGTGGCTGAGCACAAGGTGGACAAACAGGGTCATTTGGGGCAAACTGGGAACCCTCCCAGCGTTCAGACAGGGGTCTTTTGCAGCCTTCCTTGGAGCTGCTGCCAGGACCTGGGCCGGCCGTCTTCAGCAGGAGCTGAATGGACTAAGCGGCAGCTCCTCCCCTTCGGAACTTTCCCTTCTCAGTATTGCTGGCAGAAAGCTCAGCTCCCTGACCAGGTGGCTTCCATCATCATGACTTTGTTCCTCTTGCCTCCCCAGACGTCCACAGTTGCCCCACAGCTGCTGCCAAGCTCCACCAGGAGGGCAGAGGGACATCATTTTTAAAACCAGACATTTTGAAAACCCACTGAAGGGAAACCCACTCAACTGATACACTCCCCAGGGCTGTTCACGGCAACAAGTGCTGACTGGGTCCTTTATTCATCGTCTGCCAAGACCGTCCCAGTGAAGAGGACCTTTGGTTAGGCCGGGATTGGACTCACCTTGTGGCTATCCACTGCAGGCTTTGCTCTCTGCCATGACATCCCTTCCGGTGGGTCCCAGACAGATTCTTTTTCTAAAAAGTGGGTCCCAGTGCTATAGAGTTTGAGAACCACTTATATACCATTCAATGCAGAACTTCAATGGAATTCAGTGAAACACCCTGCAGTGTAATATCTTCATTCTATCAAAAGTTATGACCCCCCCAAAGGAGCCTCCAGATGCAAGAGCAGTATTTCTCTAAGTACTATGTGCAAGGGAGCAAAAGCAGGGAAGGGCACTGACATTCATCCATTGCTTGTGGAAAAATATTTCCTGCATTTATTTTCTGCCATTATTGTTACTCATTTCGTGTCATGACTATTACTATCTCCCACCTTCACCCATCTCACAGGGCTGTTGTGGGGGCAAAAGAAGGGGAGGAACCAGGCACACCACCCTGAGCAACTTGGAGGGTGTATACAATGTGAAAAAAATAAATAATGTTACCATAGGGGGGTGTTATAAATTTATGGGCCCCAGGTGCCAAATGTCCTAGGTACGCCACTGCCATCAGCCCAGTATTATAGTTGTATGATGAACATAAGGCATGAAAAGCTGAGAGGAGTGGTTCTTCTCCCTCCTCCGCTGGAAGCATTTGTGGTGTTGGCACCAAGCATCCCAGCTGGAGCAACTTTGCATGTTGGTAACTGTTCCCATGAAAAGCCCTTTTGAAAGTGTAGCTTATGGAGAAGAAGGGGGTGGGGAAACAGCCCGGTAAAAGCAGGAGAATATCTCAATCATCCCAGAACGTGATGGTGTTTTCTGCCATCTGGGATCTAACCCAGAGAGCTGAATTTCACCTTACCTTAGGTAACTGGAGTCTTGCTTGAGTCACTTGTCCTATCCCCGTTGAAGAAAGATTGTGCCGTGTGGTGTCTGTGGTTATCGTATGCAGATGGGGAATTGTCTGGGAATCTGGACGATCATAAGAAAACAGGAAGAGCCCTGCTGGATTAGACCAACCCGGCATCTCGGCCCCTTCCTCCAGCATTCCGATTCTCCAATCTGTGATACGTCCAGTGAACTTGCAGGTGAGGCATGAATTCAACGGCTGTTCCCTGCTGTTGCAGGGCCAGTACAAGCACTCCCCCAGGTTTGCCACCCAATTCACAGGTGGGAAAAAGGAGGGCATGTGGGTCATTTTCCAAGAGTGGGTGCAGACAAAATGGGGGGGGGGAAAGACCACCATGACAGATGGTGGTGCCTGCACCATTGCTTCTCCCAGCAGCCTTTGCTTGGACAGCCCCAGCAGGTAAGATTTTCAGTGAGCTTTCAAGAAGGGAGCTATTCTGACCCTGCCCCCAATACGGTAATTTCCCACCAAGAAAAGCTGTATCTTGCAACTTGTATAAGCTGCTTTGGATCAAGCCTGGCCTTTGGGCCCTGTAGCCCAGTATTCCCTGCTTTGACCAAAACAGGTCATGATTTTATGCAGGTCATGGCCAGCGATGGGATCTACAAACGACCTGAGGGAACACTGGGCGGGACTTAGGCGGGACATCCGGGTGATTGGCAGCCCATCCGCAGCGATCCACAGCTGCCCTGGCCTCGCGGGGGGGGGGGGCTCCTGCTCACTGCGGAGGATGGGTGAGGGTCGCGCCGGGTGCCTGGACGAGCAGCGGTGGGGCGCGCTAACTGACAGCTGCAGAATGCTGCGGACGGGCAGCCAATCACGTGGAAGCCCCACGGAAGTCCTGCCCAGCATTCCCTCAGGTCGTTTGTAGATCCCATCGCTGGTCATGGCGCTTCATGGTCGCAAGCGGCAGGCCCTTCCAGCCCTGCAACCTGATGTCCGTAACACCAGGGGTTAAAATGAGGACCTTCTGAAGCCTTCTCTCCAAACATGCACATCTGACCTGCTTGGGCCTGTGGCAGATCTGTTACCTCTTCCCATTCTTCAATCAGCTTTGGATTATAGATGCCTTTAAAAGGGGACTAGACAGATGTATGGAGGAAAGGTCCATCACAGGTTACAAGCCACGATGCGCATATGCAACCTCCTGGTTTTAGAAGTAGGCTATTTCTGAATACTCAATGCAAGGGAATAGCAACAGGATACAGGTATCTTGCTGACCTGTAGCCTCCCTGAAGCATCTGGTGGGCCACTGTGAAATCCAGGAAGATGGACTGGATGGGCGTTTGGCTTGGTCCAGCGAGGAACATTTTAAGCTTATGGGAGGAGCAGTTCGTTTGGCCTTCAGGGATGTGTACCTCTGCTTGGAGAAAGCAAGCTGCTTGTGCAGTAAGTTTTGGATATCCTAGTAAGAATGCTGGACATCCTGCAAGCAGGATAATTTCTTGCCAGAACAATTAAATAGTGGATGTAGGAGTGTAGCTAAAGAAGTGCAGGGGTGCAGTTGCACTGGGCAACAAGGTTTAGGGGGTGGCAACAAGCTGAGCTTGGCACTAGTGGCCAAAATTGTGTAAACCTTGGTATGTATGAATAATACCATCATGGTACATATCACTGGACAGGTAATTTAATGCAGAATGCCATGAAACAAACCAGGGTGTAAAATCTTTATTCTATGGCCAAAACAAATCAAAAAATGAAAATATAACTCATGTAGAAATTGTATAACTTATGTATAACTCATGTAGAAATTGCGGTTTGTTAAAATCGTGAATTGTAAGAATAATACTGTCATGTTATATATTGTTTGATGCAGAATTTCATGCAGGATACAGTGAAACAAACCAGAGTGTAATAGTTTCATTCTGTCAAATGTGATGGCCAAAAAACCTGAAAACGAAAATACAAAACGAAAATGAAAAGTGTGATGTCACTTCCTACTATGATGTCACTTCCGGGGCAACATTTTGCCCTCTGCACCAGGCTACACTTACATGAGCTACACCCCTGAGTCGATGGGCTATTAGCTGGCTCAGTCCATTTCACCATATTAACTGCTGAAGTTCCCTGGTGTGCTGTCTCCTGCTGTGTGCACGTTTAAAGAAATCCCGTCCTGACTCGGAACAAAAGCAGTCTTTGCAACGTATGAATCCCTTGTGAGCTCTTCAGCATCAGCATCAATGGTTATTTCTCTCTTGCTAACGGTCCTACATGCCGGGGCTTCCAAGTCTGTGGCAAGAGGGCAGTTCTGTCCAAAAGCAGGATTTCATTTAGTGCTGATTCACAGGGAAATGATGGCTTTTTACCCAATCATTATGAGTTGTGGTCCATGGGACGCCTCTTCTTCTAAATGCCAGAATTTGGGATATATCTGACCACAGTGACTGGCACGGGGAGTTGATTGCAAATGCATTTTGGGTCTGTGCCACTGCCCTCCAATCACGGAGCTAGTGTATTTGGAGAAATGCACTGTGCTATCACTCAACTCTGGGATGTGATTTGGTTTTCCTGTTATTGAAGCTGTTACATAGACTGCAGCAGGCACACACAGCCAACAGCAACAGAATGGGAAGCTTTGCAGATCTCTGTTTTTCCATCTGCTCCCATAGAAGGGGCTGTCCTTTGGGTATGGCTAGAAATGCTATGTTTCCCGCCTATTGTTTGCCTTTGTTTCTATATCTGGGAGCACTTTTCATTCCTCAGAAGCCACTTCCCAGAGCGACCCAGACCTCTGGGGTGGGGGTGGGAGCTAGCGGGGGGCGGTCATCATCACCATCACCCACCCTCCTCCAGCCCAGGGCCTGGGACATTTGCCTCCTTGCCCCTCCTCAGGTACGCCACTGCTATGTACAGTTAATATATTGCAATGACTACCAGTGAGATGGTAGGAATGTTTTCCAATGGATGCATGCCTTTGGTTCTCACATGAACATTTGCAAATGTGCAAAGAAAGCAAAGGGAAGGAGGACTGGATTTGTCTACAATTCAATCAATCAATCAATCAATCAATCAATCAATCAATCAATCAATCAAT
>JAJKFI010000026.1:3063823-3077896 GCA_029204185.1 Lerista edwardsae
CAACCAACCAACCAACCAACCAACCAACCAACCAACCAACCAACCAACCAACAGGTACTTATATACTTTTCAACACGAAGTTCACAAAGCGGTTTACAGGCAAATAGTAATAATAATAAAGTTAAATGGCACCCTGTCCCAAAGGGCTCACAATCTGAAAAAAGGCAGACCACCAGCAACAGCTACAGCTACTAGAAAGACTGTGCAGGGGTGAAGAGGGACAGTTGCTGATGTCACAATGATCCTTAACTCTGCCCTAAGAGGAGCCTTTTCATAACTGCTGCTATCATGCTGTGTGTGTGTGTGGAGCATGCTGTGTGTGTGGATTTCTCCCAGCAAGGAAAAAGCTGCAAGTTCTCCAAATCCAGTCTACTGCCTGCCCATTTTTCTCAGTGTTCTGACTGCAGAACCGGCATTATGCCTATGAGTGCCCCTGAAGAAGGGGCAAGTTGGCAGTGCCACCAACACACCTCGTTTTTCTCACCAACCTTTAGATGGTTATTGAAACAGATTTGGCTCCTGCTCAACAACCGAGCTCTTGGGCAACAATTGAACCTTTTTCGGCCCATGTGGCAATTTCCTTTCTTATTTCCTTTTATAAATAGGACCACATGTTTCAGAGAATGCCCCAAAAAGAGATGAAACTGACTCTGATCAAAGGCAGCTCCGGGAATAGGTGATGTCACTGGAAGTGCCGATCTCCGGAGTTTGGCAGTGAGACGGGAAAATGGAACCACCACCTCCCTTTGCTCCAAGGGAAAGCTTCAATGCTGTCTCAGCATCCCTGCAGCGGAGAAATGGAGAGAGCACCCGCGAGCATGGATTGGCATGCTAAAAATACAGGCCAAGCCCATCTGATGAAGACGACCTAAAAGGCCAACATAATTTGCCAGTGTTGCAGGATTTATGCTTTCCTTCCTAGCAGAAAATGTGAGCAATGAAACATATTGAGTCAAGGCTTGGACATCCTTCCCGGTGTAACACAGAACTGCATTATCGGCATCTGTCTGTTTCCTCGTTCATGAGTGGCGCTGAAAAAAGGAAATAGCAGGCACTGGAAGTATAGCGAGAGGACGGCATGAAAGGAACTTGGAATCCAGATTTTTTTTCTGCTCTCTTTTGGAAAAGGCTACTTTTCTGCCTAGCATTCCCATGAAAAGGTCACCTAAAGCAAAATCCCAGCTGAAAAACATTGGGGGGGAATTTCAAAGGGGTGATGCAAACATTTTGATCTGACTGGCAACAAAGGGAACTTTGCTCCTCTCAAAGGAAGACAAAAGGAGTTTTGATCAGGGGTGAAGCTAAAGAAGTGCAGGGGGGTGCAATTGCACTGGGCAACAAGCTTGAGGGGGGCAACAAGCTGAGCTTGATATTAGTGGCCAAAATTGGGAAAACCTTGGTATGTATAAATAATGCCATCATATTATATATCGTTGGAAAGGTAATTTAATGCAGAGTACAATAAAACAAACCAGAATGAAATATCTTTATCAAAGGTTATGGCCAAAAAACAAACAGAAAACAAAAATATAACTGTCAAGTAAAAATAGTGGTTTCTTAACATTGTGATTTGTAAGAATAATGCTGTCAAGTGATATACCTTTTGATGCAGAATTTCATGCAGAATGCAGTGGACCAAATTGGAGCGTAATATCTTTAATCAATCAAAAGTTATGGACAAAAAACCTGAAAATGAAAATACAACTGTGATGTCACAACCTGTTGTGATGTCACTTCCGGGGCAACAACATTGACTTGTGAATCTCAAGAATGTCCAACTATCCAAGAATCACACGAGCAGATTCTTCCTGGTTTCCACTATGTGCTGATAAATGCAAGAGTCAGGGTGATGTCGTAGTTTGGGAGTTGGACTTGGAGCCAGGTTCAAATCCCCACCCAGCCATAAAGCTTCCTGGGTGATCTTGGGCCAATTGCTATCTCTCATGGTGCAACCCTAACCTGGAGTTAGGCCAACACAGTTAGGCAAGCCAGGTTTGGCTTGCCGAAAGGACCCCATAAAGTACATTTAGACCACTCTCAGAGTCAGAGAGGCCAGCACACAGACGTGCACTATCCTCCCTGACTCCGAGAGTGGGGTACCCGAGACTCCTAATTCCAGGTTAGGATTGCGCCCTTAGCCTCACCTACTTCACAACATTGTTGTGAAGACAAAAGGAGGGGAGGAACTGTGTACACCACCCTGAGCATCTTGGAGGAAGAAATATATGTAAATGATACATGTAAACAAGACTGATTATTAAATAATTTTTTTCAGACTCTTTGGCTAGGATATATGATATTTGATGGTTCCCAGCATGCAGAGTTTCTGACATTTACCGCAACACATACACATTTCAAAATAAAATGCTATTAATAATTGGGGAGGGAGGGGGACAGATGAGCCCTCCAGATTGGTTCCAAGGCATTCCTTCTCTTTTGCCCCTCCTCAGCAAAGAGAGGGGCTACATCTCCAACACTTTGCCATTTTCAGTTGCACATATATTTTGAGTGCTGCCCTTTCATGGTTGACATGGAACAAAAGCCCTTTTTTTCCCTGACGTTGGGGGGGGAGAGAGGAGGGGGCACTCTGGCCCCGGGCGAGAAAGAACCAGAGCTCCAGGAAGTTTTAACACCATTGCGCCTCGGACTGACCTTGCCGAGAGAAGGCCTGGAACGATTTAAACGTCTTTCGCTTAGATAAACGTAACTGACCTCACGGAGACATGACATAATCACACCATTTGTGGGGAGAAAGCCCTGGAGACTGGCGTCTCTCAAACACTGTTACCTTATGCAGTGGAACAAGACGGCCAGTCTTTTAAGCCTCTCAAGGAGTTACAGTCTGTGGCCGAGCCAGACTGCATGGCCCTGTTCCCTGGGATGAGGAGAAGGGAGGTGGATTCAAGGAATCTGCAAGTTTGCTCAGAGAAGGAGTCAGGCGCTCGGTCGAGCCCTGGGTGCCTGGTGGAAATTCTCCTCCAGATGCTTCTCTGATTACCCACTCCGCAGAGAAACCCTCTTTTGTCAGAATGCCACATCTCAGTGTGATCCCAGCAGTCTATTTCCCGCTGCCTTTCCAATACTTCAGAACTAGGCGAGTCAGAGCTGCACAAATAAATCTGCTTCCCTGTCAACGTGGGACAAGTGAAAATCACTGGCTGTTCACTCAGGAAAATGGCAAGTTTGCCGCCTGGAGAATGGACTGTCAAGGTGGCCACAGATGCTTTTGGCACAGGCCATGGCTACTTTGCCACCTCCTTCATCAATCAATCAATCAATCAATCAAGGTACTTATATACCGCTTTTCAACACGAAGTTCACAAAGCGGTTTACAGGCAAATAGTAATAATAATAAAGTTAAATGGCTCCCTGTCCCAAAAGGGCTCACAATCTAAAAAAGGCAGACCGCCAGCAACAGCCACTAGAAAGACTGTGCAGGGGTGAAGAGGGACAGTTACTCTCCCCCTGCTAAATATAAGAGGAGCACCACTTGAAAAAGTGCCTCTTGTCCAGTTAGCAGGGGTTAACTTTCTTGTCATGAAAGTAGGAAGAAATTTGAACTAGTAGGAAGACGTTTGAAATAGGGAGAAATTCAGCCAGCCCCCCCCCAAAAAAAAATCCCTGTAATTTTCCAGGGAAACCCAACTTTCTGTGTGATAAGTGATATTTCCTGGAGTGAGTGAGTTCTTGCATATCTCTAGTTCAAAGCTAATACAGTCAATTCTTGTTACCTGCTGGGGTTAGGTTGCTGGAAAACCCAGCAGATAATGAAATCAGCAGATACCAAATCATTGATCCTATGGGATCGATAGGGCTAGGGGAAAGAGTAGCTAACCTGGCCAGGAATGCCAGCAGTAGATAGCTTCAGAATGGTTCGTATAGCTTCATATAGCTTCAGGATGCCCACTGCAGATTCAGGATGGCCAAGGATGCATTAAATGGCCTCAGGGCGCAATTCTAAACTACTTTCCAGCACCAGGGTAAAGGCAATGCAGCTCTAATGTAAGGGAGCAAAAATTCCCTTGCCTTGAGGAGGCCTCCGTGACTATGACTCCACTGCAGGATGCAGCACATGCCCCACTGGCACAGCTACGACTGTGCTGGGAAGTGGGTTAGGATTACACCCTAAAGCATGCAGACACCCTGCGATCAATCTCTTACCATCATTTAACAGGATTTCAGCTGGCAACTGGGTTGGGAAAGACCCCAGTCTGAAAAGACCCCAGACTGAGTAGTCAGTCTGCTTTGCCATGAAGTAGTTTTATTAACACTGAGATATGACAGTGAGATTTACAGTGAGACAGTGAGATATGACAGTGAGTGGGTGCCTTCGGGCACAATAAGGCGGGGTAAAAATCTAATAATAAATAAATAAATAAATTTATCTCTGCAAAGCTAGAGGCCTGTATGGCTTACATAGGAATGTCACCAGTGATGTCATGCAGGGGGTACGCGGGGGTACGCGAGTACCGGTTTCTAGGATTATGGCTGGCCCCGCCCATTCGCCCGCCCACTCGTCGACTCCACCCCCTGCAACGTTTGAATTTCCTGCATGTTTGAGTTGCCTGCATGTTCTCAGAGCCAGGCAGACAGCAAGCGGAGCCTTGCCTTGCCTTGCCACTGAAAAATGAGCTGCTCTGGGGTTTTGGGACTGTTGGGTCACTTTAACATGATGCCAGGCCTCCTTAACATGTTCTGGGGGTGCTGTGGAATACTGTTGCAACTGTTGGGTCAGTTTAAAATCGTCTGAGGCCTCAAAAAGGGCTTTTTTCATGTCCCTTCCTGCCACGACATCACTTCTGGCTTATGACGTCACTTCCGGTGGGCGGGTCCCGACACGTGCCAATCAAAAGTGAGTACCTGTTATTAAATCATTTAGATGACACCACTGAATGTCACCCATCGGCAAACAGAAGCGGCCTTGAGGTGTCACAATGCCACTTGACCGCATTGTTCTTGTGGCTTTCTTGATGACCATGGATGATGTCAGCCATGTGCCTGCGTGGACTGGATTCGTGGCTGGCTACTGCTACCAAGGGATGTGGTGGCGCAGCGGGTTAAACCGCTGCTGCTGGGCTTTCCGACCTGAAGGTTGGGAGTTCAAGACTGCATGACAGAGTGAGCTCCTGTTGCTTGTCCCAGCTCCTGCCAACCTAGCAGTTCGAAAGCACATAAAAAATGCGAGTAGATAAATAGGGACCACTTCGGTGGGAAGGTAACAGTGTTCTGTGCGCTTTGGCGTATAGTCATGCCAGCCACATGACCACGGAAGCTTGTCCTCGGACGAACGCCGGCTCTACAGGCTTTGAAACAGAGATGAGCACCGCCCCCTACAGTCGGTCACGACTAGACCATTCGGTCGTGGGGAAGCCTATACTTTTTTTTACTGCTGCCAAGCCATTTCACACAGTGTGATGTGCAATCATATGAACACAATTTCTCTGAATGGCGAATGTGCTAAAAAAAAAAAAAAGTATGCAATTCTGTCCCACTAAGAAACCCCACAAAAATCTTCTAATAAGAGCATCCAAAAAGAATCCATTTCGTGGAGCCTTTTCCAACTGGAAAAGGGAGGGGGGGGGAGATTTTCTTTAAATTAAATTCCAGGCAAGCTAAACATGTCGTACAGGGAAAAGTCTAAGATTTTCCAAAAGGGCAGCTTCCGTTCCACGATCCCCTCCATACAGAAGTCCTTGGATTGTCTCCATTCGCTCCAGCAATATGGGCAGACAGGCTGGAAACGTGTCATCAGCTGACAGACAGGCCATTAAAAAAGCCATAAAGGCACATGAGGCCAGGCTTTAAAAATAGCTTTATATGGTCTAGTCATCTGGGAAAGTGTAAGTGAGCTGGGCGATTGGTTGGTGGATGCATAGGTTGGCTCTGGTGGCTGGGATTGTTGTCCGGGTGACCAGGGAAGGAAGGGAAAGGGGCGAGCAGAATAGTTGGTGCTGTTCCTTGTCTGTGTGATGCATCCTTTCCTCCTACAGATCTGTGTGCAAAGGAGAGAAGGGCCACAGCAGAAGGCTTGAGAAACAGGGATGCTGCCCTTAAGATCACTTGAAATGCAGTCCCTGTTTAGACACTAGTTTCTAATCCCAGTTCTTGGTAAACCAGCCTGTAGGCAGATATCTATTTGGAGGTCTAAAAAAAAGATAATAAACATATTATACACAAATACACATGAGGTATGGTCTGGAGGTTAAAGCTGTGCCTTGCCCAAAGAAGCGAAGTTAAATCCTCACCTGGAGTTAGGCTGGCGAAGTTTGGCCCGCACAAGGGACATGGTAAAGTATGTCTGGACCACTCTCGGAGTCAGAGAGGCCAGCACACAGACGTGCGCCATCCTCCCTGACTCCGAGAGTGGTCCAAATGTGCTTTACAGTGACCCTTGAGCCAGCCAAACTTTGCTGGTCTAACTGTACTAGCCTAACTCCAGGTGAGGATTGCACTCTAGTGGGAGTAGCCCTGGCCGTGATTTGGATGGGAGACCGTCGTAGCTGATAAGCTGTTGTGAGAGGACCGAGCCACAAGGTGTCACTGTCGCTGTCCATCACTGAGCTATGAGAGGGCATAGGAGTCAACTGTGATAAGCTTTTGAGAGGTGGAGGAGTGTGGAGGTCAGCTGCCAAGAACGAATAACACTTGGCTGATTGTGGCTGCTCCTGCTGGAAGCCTCGATGGCATGTGTTGGCAAAAGAATGATGACCACAAAGGAAGGTAAACATCTAGAAATGAAGAGTTCTATACAACATTAATGGTAAAAACTCCATTTGAAAAGGGTTTAGGATTGGGGCATAAGCCATGACTATTTGGACATCTATATAGACATTAACATCTGTCAAGTTTCTTCTCCTTCCTAACCTATACCGTCTATATCAGTGGTTCCCAAACTGTGACCCGTGGTTCCCCAGGAAGCTGCAAAAACCAACCAGGGGAGCTGCGGAATCCTGATGAAAAATCCACCTCCCTCTACAATGTACAGGATTGTAGCCCTAATGGAGAGCTATGGCCAATGGCCCAGTAGGGCAAAGGAGCTGCCAGTCTAAAAGGTTTTGGAACTATTGCATTATACTGTTCTTTTTATGTCTTTTGAATCATGACAAGTAAATAGAACCTCCAAGCTCAAAGGCAGTATATCATTAAGAGCACAATTCTAACCTGGAGTTAGGCCGGCGCAGTTAGGCCAGCAAAGTTTGGCCAGCACGAGGGCCACTGTAAAGCACATTTGGACCAGTCTTGGAGTCAGGGAGGATGGCGCATGTCTGTGTGCTGGCCTCTCTGAGAGCAGTCCAAACATACTTTATGGTGTTCCTTGTGCCGGCTACATTTTGCTGGCTCAACTGTGCTGGCCTAACTCCAGGTTAGGATTTTGCCTTAACTGCCTGTTCTTGGGAACCACAGAAGTGGGCTGTTACTTTCATTGCTCTGCTCATGTGCTTTCCAAAGAGCATTGGACAAACCACTGATTGGAAGGGGATGCCAGGCTAGTTGGGCTTCTATTTTCAAGCATCAGGATTTTTCAGGTGGATAAGAGTGTGCCATTTTACAATATTCTTGTCCAGAGCCATAGCGATGCATCTGGAAGTGCGGGACTTTGGCATGACATGGCAATGGTCACCAATGGCACCGATCAAATCCGGCAGCCTCCCACTCTGCACATAGGTGGACAGTATAGAAACTCTTGCTGGGGTGGCAGGAATCCCAACCCTTCCAGGGAAAGAAGGAATACTGGGCAGGGGCTTAATTGCAGCTGACCTTTTAAACCCAAACCGGGACATAAAGAGCCTGTTTTACTGCTGTGTTGCTGAGGGTGTGCAAGTTGATTTCTTGGCCATGAATAGGGGCTTTGTAGGAAGCCACTGTGTGGTCATTCACAGGCTTTCTGTTGGCCTTTTCAGAGCTGCAGGAAGTGTAAGCGGGAGGTGAGCAGCAGGATCAGGTAGCCATCCTATCAATGAACAGATGTCTTTGGAGCCGTGGAAGGAAAGGGTGGCAGGATGCAGCTCTCTCAGGGCCATTTAACCAACAGACGCACAGACAAGTACTAATCTATGCATTCAGAATAATCATGTGGTTCTCTTCGGATGAGAGTCTCCCACTGCGGGTGGCAGGTGGTACAAATTTCAGTGCTTTCTCTTGTGTATGGTTTTCAAATCCAGCTCCTTGCATTTAAAACAGGGGGCTCCAGATCTGCTCCAGATCTAGCATTTTGCGATGCTAGCAGCGACGTTACTTACAAAATTAAAATAGGATAAAAGCCCAGGCATCCCAAGTTGATGATGGTCAAAAAACTCATGGGACCATCAGGTAGAAAAGGTGTTGGAAAACGAGCAGGTGAAAACTTTGTGGGACTTCAGGATCCAAACCGATCGACACCTGGAACACAATACTCCAGACATAATAGTGATGGAAAAGAGAAGAGTGTGGATGATTGACGTTGCAATTCCAGAAGATGCCGGAGTCGAGGACAAAGAACAAGAGAAAATGTCTAAATATACAGACCTGGCAATTGAAACCACCAGGCTGTGGATGAAGCATGTCCCCATCATCATTGGGACCCGGGAACTATATCGAGAAATTTCTCAAATTATATGGAAAAACTGCAGCTCCCTGCCATAACACCCCTGGAACTGCAAAAGATGGTACTGGTTGGAACATCAGACATTCTACGGAGATATCTGGTTGATACCTGGGTATCTGGTGGAGACCCGTAACAGATCAACAATTCCAGTAATGCTATTTGTGTGATCTTTTTGCTCTAGTGACTGTAGCCCCTGACCCAAAGGGCATACAGAGATATTTCTTTTTCTTAGATAGCATGTCCACGTTTCTGCTGGAACATCCTGGAGTCTCACTGCAAATAAATGGCCAGTATCCCAATGTCAGTTTGCAACCTTCATTCACTGTGATTTGTACTCATCATTGTGTATAATGGTACTAATAAGGATATTGTAAATCATTGACAATACGCCCTTGAACTCGATCAGCAGAGACAGAAATTTGTCCCAATGGCTGCAATTCTCACCTTAAATTATTCACCCTCAACTTATTTAAAATGGAACTCCTCATTTGCAAGCAGTGATTGAGAAATCATTCCCGCCTTTCCATTATTTTTTGACAATTTCTTCATCTGCAATAAATTGGCCATCTCCAAAGATAAGCCCATCAATGTGGTACTTGAAATTTTGCTCCATAATGAGAAATCTCCCAGCATGTTTCATCCCAAGGAGTCCTGTGCGGGGGGGGGGGGGGGCACAAATGGCAGCTGCCAGCCAAAATCCATAAGGAAGAGGGGGAAATTGTTCCCTTCTGACATTGGCACTCCCTGAAACTGTGAAAGAGGTAAGGCCATTTCACAACCTCTTTAAACTTCTCTCCCCCATTCAGTCCAAAATGTTCAACAGAGTCATTGGCTAATTTTATTATTATTATTATTATTATTATTATTATTATTATTATTATATAATTTGGTTTTTTAACTTGCAATATATGCTGAGGTGACTCAGAGGCTAAAGCAGTGTTTCATTCTGAACAATGCCTTTATTTGTTTTGTGAATTTATTGTTTATTGTGTGTGTATGTAGCATTGTTTGTATGTTGCTGGTAGCCGCACCAAATTCCAGGTATGGTCACATACTTGGCCAATAAAATCTAAATCTAAATCTAAATCTAATTATAATATATATAATATAATATAATATAATATAATATAATATAATATAATTAATATTAATATTAATATTAATATTAATATTAATATTAATATTAATATTAATATTATTAATAATAATAATAATAATAATAATAATATACCGCCTTTCTTGGTCATCAGATTGCTCCTTTGACTTTAATTCAAGGCGGTTTACATAGGCAGGCATTTCTTAAACCGCAAGGGTTTTTATAAATCGCAACAACAATGTTCTAATCTTACAAGAACGACTACATGCAGATGACACTTTCATATCCAGTCCTTCTATCTGGCCGCACAAATGCCTTCCCCCGGCTGATAGACGGCTTCTTTGCTCTCACCAAAGAAAGAAACAGCTGCCCCAGCAACTCCCCTCTCACAGGCAGCTGGAGAGCAGCTCAAGTCTTATCAGCTGCATTCTTCAAGGTCTGCCGCACACGGAAGCTTCCGGTGTTTTCAAACTGGCGACCTTCAGATCTTATCTTCAGGCAAACGGAGGCTTTAGCAATTACAGTGTTATTCTATACTTCCTTCACGGAGTACAGGGCAGCATAGACTGTTCTCCTCCTGCTTGACGTTCACAACAACCTTGCGAGGTAGATTAGGCGAAGAGGTTGCGACCGGCGCAGGATCACTGAGCAAACCTTACGGCTCAGTGGCAGGGGCAGCTCAACCTGGGGCACTGCCCCATATGAACCCCACAGCCGCAGGCTGGAGGAGGGAGGTGGTGGCAGACTTGAGGTGAGGCACACCCCAAATCTGTCTTCCTTGGAGCTCAAGACCGCAAACTGGTACGTGCTCATACTTTCCCAAGCAGTGAGGAGTTCTAGTGTTAGCTGGGTGTTAGCTGGGTCCAGGGAAGAAATCACAGGAGCCTTCTGGTGTCTTTGCAATAGATTAGTGGTTCTCAAACTTTTTAGGCCGGGACCCACTTTTTCGAATGGTACCTGTGACATCACTGCTGGTGGGTCCCAACACAAGTGCCCTTTACCTCCCGACTCGGAAAGTGAAGAGAACTGGAGGAGAGGAAGGGTGGTCAGGTCTCCCACACCTGCTGCGCCCTCTCTTGCAACTGGCACCCACTGCCCCTTCATTGCCTCGCAGCACCCTTTATACGCCTCTGTGCTCTGCTCACTGTGCCGCCCTAGTTGGATGCAAAGGACAATCTGCTGGCTGCCCAAGTGCGTCTGCCCAAAAGCACGGGGGCCCAATCTGAGGATGTTAGCAAATTGCCCTGAAGCCAGCCTTGGATGGGGAAATGAGTCACTGAACAGCAAGAGTCAGCCCCCCTCCCAGACAGATATATGGGGTCCTGAGGGCCTCTGTAAGCTCCATTCAGGATCATCAGTGAACTGTTAAGAACATTAACTAGGCTCCTGACCAGCGATGGGATTAACAAACGACCTGGGGGAACGTTGGGCGGGACATATGCGGAACTCCCGTGCCCGTCAGTTCCGCCCCGCTGCCTTCCCCACTGCCGCGTGGGCCACCCAAGCCTCAGAGGGGGTGCCTGCTCACCTGGGGGGCCCCCCAGGTGCCCGGGCACGCAGCGGTGGGGCGTGCCAACCGGGGGCAGCAGGCCCAGCCCGTGCAGCCGGCGGGGCCGGCGGCGGGACGGAACAGACGGGCTGCCAATTGCGCGGGCTGCCAATCACGGGCTTCCAATTACGAGTACGTCCCGTCCAACGTTCCCCCAGGTCGTTTGTTAATCCCATCGCTGCTTCTGATTTAGAATGCAGTCCTCACCTGGAGTTAGGCCAGCAAAGTTTGACCAGCCCAGCGGCCTTCGTAAAGCATGTCTCGACCACTCTCGAATGGATAGGCACACACCTGTGTGCTGGCCTCGCTGACTCTGTGAGTGGCCCAAACATACTTCATGGTGTCCCTTGTGCTAGTCAAACTTTGCTGGCCTAACTGTGTTGGCCTAACTCCAGGTTAGGATTATGCTCTAAGTACCACTGGTTTGGATGCTGAATTTCTGAACAGGTTCACATGCATGTGAATGCTAAATGCAAGCTAGATGATATGCCTGTGTGTGTGATTGGAATCCCTTGGGCCAGCCTAACTCCAGGTGAGGATTGCACTCTTATTCACTTAACCACTGCAGGCTGGCCAGCATGTCTGATTGCTGATCTTTACACTAAAAGAGGGCTCCCGGGGGACTCTCCCACCCAGGCATTAACCAGATGCAGACTTGCTTGCTTTTCCACAAGCAAGCAGAAGTCTGTGGCTTCAGTCCATGCCTTTGGACTGATGGATCAGCCCCGGCCTCACCCAGGCCCACCTACAGCTGGAGATGGGGGCCTCCTGAGAGGATATAAGTAGCACTTCTTTCCCTCTGGTTGGGTCTTTGTGAGTCAAGCTAAGGATTGTACAACCTGGCGGTCAATAGCTGCCAGCTTTCCTTTCTGTCATTCCCTCCAAGAAGGAGTACGGTAGTCATATCATAATTACCGTGAGTCAGCACTGCCTCAACCATGACCAAACTCGCCCATGGAAGGCACAGAAACGGCTTTCAAAGGGGGGCGAGACAAATCTGTTGAATGGAACCCATTGATTGAGGGACACACGTGCCGCTTTTTTTTCATATTTGTGGCTAAAGCAGCTCACGTGCAAGGAAAAGCAACCCCAGGAACACACCCATAAAACAATGCAATGGAAAGGAACTAGAAGTGGAAAAGGAAATGAATGGCAGCCGCACGGCAATGCAATCTATGTAAGATCAAGAAAGAAAACACAGTTGGCTAGTTGGGGAAAAAAAAGATGTTGCTTGTTTGCTGGAAGCTAGAAAGGAGGCTGTATGGATCTCTTTTGGTAGGGAGATCCAGAATACAGGGCCACTACAGAGAAGGCCCTGCGGTGGGGGAAGCTCCCCATCACTGCCGGCCCAGCCATGAGATGCCTCGAAGCAGCTTCTGACAGCCGCAGACGGTAGGGGGCCAGGCGGTAGCAGATTTGAGATACCTCCACTGCCTCCCCCACCCCAGCCCGCTGCAGACCTGTACTGGTCTACTTCCTGCTCACTGGAACAGGTAAAGGGCCATGTTTTTTAAAAAGATTCCCTGCTTTCCCCTTCTCACCGCGCTTCCTGCTCTGCCCCTTGCAGTGCCCAGCCCAGGGACTCTTTGATGCCCGTCAGCACTGGAGCACAGAGGCAGATCTAAGGGAGGGCAAAGCTCTAAGTTTTGCAAGAAGCCTTACCTTGCAGTGGAAATCACTCCTCTCCTGCACTGTTCTAGCCAATCCTCACAGGGAACAGCAACATCTTGGCGTTGCTCACCGGCTACAGCAGCAAGGGAGAGGAGGGATTTACGTGACAGGGTAAGGCTTCTTGCAACACTTAGAGCTTTGCCCTCCCTGTAGATCCGCCTCTGCTGGAGCAGCCAACCAGCCCATCACTCAAGCAGGCTGCCTCTGGGTCTTAAAGCCCACCATCTGCATAGACGATGCCATTAATTAAAGTCAATGGAGAAGTCCAATGACCAGAAAGGTGGTATGTAAATACTGTTATTGTGGTGGTTGTGGTTGTGGTTGTTGTTGTGGTTATACTGTAAGCACTCAAGGATCCACATTTTGTTTGTATTTGTGCAAGGTTCGGTAGCGCATCCCCTCCCACTGGGACCTTACATTTTCCAATCTCATCAGGGCCCTTGGTGGACAGGGGAAAGGGGTACCTACACTGTAGCTGGGCCTGAGCTCAGAAAGGGGAGCCAGGAGCCGAAGGCGGGGAACTGAAAGATTCCATCAAGTTCCTCCCCTTGTGGACTTCTTTCTAACTCCATTTCCTCTGCCCTTCTAGTTGTTGTTGTTGTTGTTGTTGTTGTTGTTGTTGTTGTTGTTGTTGTTGTTGTTGTTGTTGTTGTTGAACCTGGGTTGTCCCTTATTTAGAAATTAATAGCTAGCAACCCTACTTGGGAGGTGGAGCTGAAAAATTTAGGGAAGTAAACAACTGGTGAAGGAAAGCAGAAGAAGAGACGGGGAAAAGACCTTCCCCCCCCCCCACCAGACACACACTTTTATTTTGCGTTACACATCCCCCCCCCAACAAATCAAGTGGAGAACTGAAGCATTCTCAGCTTTCCGAGAAGGCTCCAGGACTGGACGTACAATGGTCACATCTGTGCTTCTGCTCGGTGCTGGGAAGGTCCTCTGGCCGCAGAGCAAAACTGGCGTCAGCTTGTGACAGAAACTGCCTTGACAGGGTCCGCTCCCCGCACTGGGCCCAGCCCTCTGCGCGATCCAGCTTGGCTGCCACTTTTCCTGCCAGCTTTGAACGGCTGCCGTAAATTCCTGCTCCGTGTCATCTTGTTCAGTGCAAACTGGGCAAGATTTCTAGAAGCATCCAAGAGGCCCGTGTGGGGAGGCAGGAGAGAGTTAAAAGCT
>JAJKFI010000026.1:3096013-3133988 GCA_029204185.1 Lerista edwardsae
TAAGTAAGTAAGTAAGTAAGTAAGTAAGTAAGTAAGTAAGTAAGTAAGTAAATAAATAAATAAATAAATAAAAGGTTTTCTGGCCATAACTTTTGATAGAATACAGATATTCCAACATGGTTTGTTTCATTGCACTCAGCATTAAATCACCTTTCTGATGATATATAACACAATGGTATTACTTGTTCTTACCAAAAATTTTCACAATTTTGGCCACTATTGTCAAGCTCAGCTTGTTGCCCCCCCCCAAGTTTGTTGCCGCCTGCACCCCTTTAGCTACACCCCTGCATTTACTCACGTATGTTCTGGAATCAGAAAATCCAATCATCTGCATTAGCTCCCTCCCATTCTTCCTGGGATTTCACTGTTTATTGATTACTATGTGGACTGTGCCATTGCCTAGGTGCCAGTCAGCTGCCACGCCCTGCCAATGCTGCCTCCTCCTGCCAGTGTACTGGAAATGTCAGCAGGAACTACAGTACTCTGGGATTTGTAGTTCTTGAGGCTCTTCCACCTAGCCTGGCACTGGCACCACTCTCTGCTAACGCTCAGATTGGCTCCACAAAGGGTGGGCATCCCATGCAGATTAGGTGGGCAGAAACCTGCTCTGTGAATGGGAAAGCAGAGGAACAAAAACAGCTGACTTAACCCATTCTCCTGCCACTGTTGCTGCCATCAAATGAGAATATGTTTCCCCCCCCCCCTGGTTTTCTTCTTCCACCAAACAGGCCAGAATTATTGTTGTAGCCCCAGCAATTTACCTGGATGGTAAATTGGGCTGGCATTTAGGAACGAGCAGGCACATTTTAAAGACTGAGGTCACAGAGTAACAAGCTTTTACTAGATATTTTGCAAAAGAATCAACAAACAGGTAGTACAGAAATAGGTTCCAAATGCATCACCTTTTGCCACAACCTTTTAGAGCAATTAGAGAATAAAAACTAAAAGGAACAAAATGGAACAATGTTCCAGGCTATCTAGCCTATCAGCCAGTTCTAAACCAAAGTTATTCCTTTTAACTCAAATGCATTCCCTTTGTTATTCCAGCCACTTGCCTCTCTCCTGCAGCATCCACAATACTCCCTCCTGGCTGGTCTTATTTCTGGTCTGGTCTGTGCTCTCTCTCTCTTTCTCTCTCTTACAGAACCTGGTTTATGTAGCCCAGTCATAATTCTTCCTGATTTGGACCAATCAGAAGGCAATACGTTGAGTTTCTCTTTCCTCAAAACTCCAGGTCAAATTGCAGTTTCTAATTCCTGAGCAGATATTGACTAACAGGGTGGCAAGGAAACTCCCTCCCTCATCCCTAACACAGATCTATATTAATGAAAGGAAACAGATTTGCACAAACATCCTCAAGTTTGATATGATGTGGCTTTCGTTTTCTCACATGCTGTATGCTGCCCTGGCTGAGCCATCAGGTTTCTATGAATGTGTACCTGTTCCAAACACACACATATATGCTTGGACCTTGTGGCTAAGGGAGTTTACCACTAGGGCCAAGCCAGGACTTTTTGGTGCTTAAGACTGTATACCTGCCCCCTTACCTGGCAATGTGCCAACTTCCACTCTTAAAACTGAGTGTTGGGAGAGTGAGATCAGGTAAAAGGAAATACTTTTTAATTAATTAAAGTGGGTAATTAATCTGAGGAACTCCTTGCCGCAGGAGGTGGTGATGGCATCTGGCCTAGATGCCTTTAAAAGGGGACTGGACAGATTTCCGGAGGAAAAGTCCATCGCAGGTTACAGGCCATGACTATTAGTGCAACCTTCTTACTTTAGAGGTAGGCCACCTCGGAGTGCAGGATGCGGGGGAGTGGCAACGAGACACACATATCTAGTTGTCTTGTGTATTCCCTGAGGCATCTGGTGGGCTGCTGTGAGATGCAGAAAGCTGGACTAGATGGGCCTTTGGCCTGATCCAGTGAGGCTCTTCTTATGTTCACTTCCTGGATTGGAAAAGGAGGAGGGATGCAGATCAGAAAAGCCCTTCTCTCCCTTCTTCAATCCAGGGAAATCAGCAGGCCTTCAGGCAAGTGGGCTTACAGAGGAGGGTGCCCCTACCTCTGCTGCCTGAAGCCACTAGCTCAATTGGCCTCATAGACAGACCGGCCCCAGATACCACATGTGTTTATACAATCACGGTGTGGACAAAGTGTTTGTGCCCTCTCCCACCATAAAAGAACTCAGTGTCACTCGATAAAATTGGCAGTTATGTTCAGGACAAACATGACGCAGTATGAAGTCTGATGCATAGGGGTGGGTTTTTTTGTTGTTGAAAACTGCCTTTTGGGCATTAACAATTGCCTTTTGGCAGTTAGAATATCTGAATAAAAACACAAATCATCCCATTTTGGTGTTTATTTTCCAGAAATCAAAATAGACTACTTTTCCAGTTAGCAATAATATTGTGGCTGCATCTGCTGACACTATATCACCTGTATAGTGTACCTGGTACACTTTTAAAGGATTTAAAATTAATAAAAATGAGAACTTGGATTGAGAATGTGGAATAAAAACACATAACACCACAATTTGCTATTTTATTCAAGAAATTTTGGAAAAAATATCACCCCAAAAACCTACACCCCTACTGATACAGTGTGAACTTTTAGATTTGATTGCCACAGGATGTGGTGACACACAAGGACTTAAAAGGAAACGAAACTTATCCTCAATGAGATTGTCTATTACCGGCTATGAGGCTTGATGGCTCCACATTTAGAGACAGGAATAGTAGTTAGTGAAAATAAGAAAAGCCTTGCTGGATCAGACCTAGGCCCATCTAGTCTAGCATCCTGTATCTCACAGTGCCCCACCAGATACCTCAGGGAGCACATAAGACCTGCATTCTGGCTGCCTGCCTTCTGTTGCCCCTCTTGGCATTCTGAGGTAAATTCTGAGGTAAACACACTGGTGGCCAGTCAAGATTCTCCACAGCATTTCTCTTGGACAGTCACCAGAACTAGATGCTCCTCTTCAGACATGTACTCATAGAAACAAAAGAATAGCCCCCCTGGATCAGGCCAAGGCCCATCTAGTCCAGCTTCGTGTATCTCACAGTGGCCCACCAGATGCCTCAGGGAGCACACAAGACAACCAGATACTTGTATCTTGCTGCCACCCCCACCCCCGCATCTGGCATTCTAAGGTAGCCTATTACCCTTGCTTCGCCCAAGGAAGACTCCAGAATGAGATTGGGATTTAACTTTATTAAACACAAGTGTAAATCATGAAACCTACTGAACACCCATCCCTCCCTCCCAAAAAAACAAACAAAAAACCTGCCATCCATGGCCAATTTGGATGACAGAAAAAATTTTTTATCCAGCCTTTGTGATGTGCGACCAGCTAATCTCAGACTGGACATACTTGTCACAGTTTATAACTTGTGATAGAATTTTCCTCCATAAATCTGTCCAATCCCCTTTTAAAGGCATCCAGGCCTGATGCCATCACCACATCTTGAAGCAAGGAGTTCCACAGACTAATTCCAGTGGTAGAAGGAAATGTGAAAGTTTGGAGCTGAGTACTGCTGGAACCAGGATACTACAGCAGGGCTTTTCTTGTGCCAGTTGTCCTGGATGTTGCTAACCTTTTCTTCAGAGTGAAGTGTAACAGTGCAAAAAGATGGGCCTGTGGAAAAAAAAACCCTTGTCCTCTTCTCCACATCTATTAAAGGCACAGAGGTGAGAGTTGAAGTACATTTGTGCACACACACACCTCAAATTATACTTTCCGAATTTTGACTGCAGATATTCTCTGGATGTGTGATGATCTGACAACTGACATGCACCAGCAGAAAGGATTTGAAAGTAACTACAGCACACCCCAGCTTCATTTTGGAGACATCATTGTATTGTGAAAATATTGTACTGAGAGCCCCGTAATTCTTTCCAAGACCTCAGAAGCAATGGTGTAGCTAACGCCAGTGTAGCCCAGTGCAGAGGGCAAAATGATGCCTCCGAAATGACATCACAACAGGAACTGACGTCACAATTGTATGTTCATTTTCTGGGTTATTGTTGGCTATAACTTTTGATAGAATGAAGATATTACACTCTGGTTTGTTTCACTGCACTCTGCACAAAATTCCACATTGAATGCCATATAACATGATGGCATTATTCCTAAAAACCACAAATTTAACAAACTGCAATTTTTACATGAAAGTTGTATTTTTGATTTCTGGGGTTTTTTGGCCATTAACTTTGATAGAATTAAGATATTACTCTCCAGTTTGTTTCATTGCATTCTGCACTAAATCACCTTTCCAATGATATATAATGTGATGTCATTATTTGTACATATTAAGGTTTTCAACATTTTGGCCATATAGTGTCAAGCTCAGCTTTTTGCCCCCCTAAACCATCCTGCACTTCTTTAGTTACACCCTGGCTCAGAAGTTAAAAGTGTGCGCCACAGATCTAAGCTATTTCCCTCACTAAAATGTTAGCTTAAAGTTGCCTACTGTGCTCTTTAGGGGCCATGGTTATCAGTTAGCACAATTTTGTAAATTATCAGACACAAATTACAAGGCTGTATCCTTCCCTCAATCTATACAGCCGTAATGTTAAAAACGCTGCTATTGGCAGAGACACTACCCAATACTTGCACTCACATCACTGATTGGCTTATCTATCATCCATGAGATCCTTCTGGCAGCAATCATGCGCCTGAGGGAGAAATTAAACAAGGTTGAGAGAGAAAAATTGCCGGTTTATTGAGCGCTCGGACAGAGTTCACCTGAGGGTTTGAAGTCTGGCATGAAATCTAAAGCATCTTTTTGAAAAAAGGAGGACTTCACAGTCAACCCAAAATCTGACAAGGGCAATATAAAACAACACAGTTAGCAGTCTAAAAAAAATAATGTGGCAACAAGTTCCTGAGACAAAAAACAGCCACCTTGAGCGCAAACTTTTACTTGAATAAAAAAGGGGAAGTGGTCCAATGCCTTTTACATGGTGGTTTCACCAGGTGCAAAGCGATCTAACAACAAGTTTTAACGGTCAGGGCCTAAATTCTGAGCAAGCTAAGTAGAGGAGGGCAAAGTAAGGTGGCTTTTCAAACACAGGTCAAACTAAATGGTTAATATAGTAACCCAGTGGTTCTCAAACGTTTTAGCACTAGGACCACTTTTTAGAATGATCATCTGTCTGGGATCCACCGGAAACGATGTCATGGCCCGAAGTGGTGTCATTATGAGCCCAGAGCCTGCTGCTTTCCTGAGAACGCAGCAGTAAGTTGAGCGTTTTCCAACTTTTCAGCCATTTTCCAATAGTAAAGTGAATCAGAAAGGAGAAAAAAAAACCTATTTATAACCCTGACACAAGCAAAACAACCACAGCCCTTCACCTTTTCAGTATCCCACTTTCCCATATTTTCAATATGGCTGCTCTAGGTGCTTCGCGACCCACCTGAAATTGGCTCACAACCCACAGTTTGGGAACCACTGTGCTAAACGATACTGGGAGTCAGCTGACTCCACTTAGCCAATCAGGAAGATTTTCTTGAACTGGTATGAATGCACGGACAGTTAAATGATGAATGTCAAATTTCACAAATTCCCAAGTTTTGCAGGAAGTTATTTTTGGCAGTTACAGGAGCCATATCCTTTGTTACAGCTGGCATCCTCCTCAGCCTTCTGCCTTCAACTGAATTCTGCTGATCCCTGAAAGTTGCAGCCCACCTCTTCCTTCCCTAGGGAGGGCCCGTGTTTAAATGGCTCTGTTTGCAGAACTAAAAGCATCTAGTAGAGGAAGGAAGGAAGAACTTCCTATATATAGCAGAACTTTCTAGCGAGTGCTTCACGAGCAGCGAGTGTTGTCCTACAATGAAGTGCCTGGTAAACAAGTGAGTTACGCATCTGCACGAGTTAAGCAGCAGGGCGAGGAAGACAGGGCCCCAGACTCTGCCCTTTCTCTGAGAAGCAGGGCATCTCCTTCCTAAACAAACACAGAGATGGAGGCAGACAGCCAGCAGTTGGGTGGGGGGCTATCCAGTGTTTTGCACAGAGTGCCACATGTATGACTATATGCCTCTGGGGCATAAGTCATGGGTGTGTCATCGGTGCAAGGAGCTCCAGGGACTCAGGGAACACGTCTGCTCCCCAGAGGCCTTGGTTGCAGACCTGGAGAAGCAGAGGCAGGCAGCGAGGGTCCATGGT
Organism: Lerista edwardsae; assembly: GCA_029204185.1. Lineage (NCBI taxonomy): Eukaryota > Metazoa > Chordata > Lepidosauria > Squamata > Scincidae > Lerista > Lerista edwardsae. The sequence continues at coordinate 3,102,180 of JAJKFI010000026.1, forward strand.
GAGACATCTGGGGACTTGCAGGCTTCGTCCCACCCTCAGATGGGCAGCTCCTCAGCTGCTGGGGAAAGGAGTCTCAGGGCTGGAGGACGTCAGCCTGGAATAGAGGGAATCAATCCCCCAGCGGGGACCCCTTCTTCCGGGGACGAGCCCACATCCAGTCACACTAAGGATGCTCCTCAGTGGGAGGGGGGTTGTGGTCTCCTTGTCGTGGGCAATTCTATAGTTAGGAATATAGAGAGGGGGGTCTGTGATGGATGTGAGGACCGCATGGTGACTTGCCTGCCTGGTGCGAAGGTTGCGGATGTCACGTCTCGTCTAGACAGGCTGGTAAGGAATGCTGGGGAGGAGGTAGCGGTCATGGTGCATGTTGGCACCAATGACATGGGGAAATGTAGCCGGGAGGTCCTGGAAGCCAAATTTAGGTTGCTAGGCAGGACGCTGAAGGCCAGGACCCCCAAGGTAGCATTCTCAGAAGTGCTACCCATTCTATGCGCAGGGCCAGCCAGGCAGGCAGAGCTGAGGGGTCTCAATGCGTGGATGAGACGGTGGTGTCGGGAGGAGGGGTTTAGATTCGTTAGGCACTGGGGGACGTTCTGGGACAAGCCAGGCCTGTACAAGAGGGATGGGCTTCACTTGAACCAGAATGGAACCAGGCTGCTGGTGCTTAACATTAAAAAGGTGGCAGAGCAGCTTTTAAATTGATCCCTGGGGGAAAGCCGACAGGAGCCGAGTGGCGTCTGGTTCGGAATTCCTCATCCCTACGGGAAGAGGAGGGTGGAGGAGTACTATAGAGTAATGGAGGAGTAGGAAATAGAACTTCAAACATGAGTGTAAGTGACAATTTGTCCAATAGAAAGAGAGGTGGGGAAAAGGGATAAAAAAAGAGTCCCTCCATAGGGAACCCCATATATAGGTATTATGCAAATGCCCAAAGTCTCCGAGCAAAGATGGGGGAACGGGAATGTTTGGTGGCTAGGGAAAACATTGATATAGTAGGCATAACGGAAACCTGGTAGAATGCAGAGAACCAGTGGGATACTGCAATCTCAGGCTATAAACTCTATAGGAGGGACAGAAAAGGGTGTGTTGGTGGTGGGGTGGCCATCTATATCAAAGAAAGGATAGAATTCCCTGCTAGGTCTCCCCAAAGGCCCTAATGCCCTCACTAGGCTAACTAGTTTCCCCTCCAGAGCAGCCTCAGAGATAGGCAAGAGGGAGGGGGTTCATTCACCCACTGGGCCTCCTCTCTTCCAGCATGAGCAGCTTTGATTGGGATCACCGGCTGGCCAGCCTCCTCCAGACTGCCCTCATCACTGGCTTAGCTCCAAACTACCCTAAGTCTAGCACCAACAAACCCCACCACCAAACAATAGGCAGTCAGCTTGCCCAAGCCATAACTGCCTCCTCCACTTGGTGGCTCCAGGGGTGTGGCAGACATACAACAATTCCTAACAATAGTCTCCCAAAACAACCTTACCTTATCTAGTCCTTCAGCCAGTTCCTCAGTCCGTCCTTCAGGCAGTCAGTCCAGCCAGCACTCCATCAGTCCAATGCCTACCTGGTGCCCTCCTCCAGCACCTTCCCAGGGCCCTCATCCAACACCGTCCCAGGGCATTTACTCCAGCTCCTGCCTCCCACTTTATACTGAGGCCAGCCAATCATAGATGGGGTGGCCATCTATATCAAAGAAGGGATAGAATCCAGCCGAGTGGAAACTGAAGGTGGGCCAGACTCCACCATAGAGTCACTGTGGGTTAAACTACCAGGCCATAAGAGTGATGTAATAGTGTGTGTGTGTGGGGGGGTGTGCTATCATCCTCCGGATCAAAAACTTAAAGGTGACCTTGAAATGAGGAAACAAATCAGGGCGTTGACCAAGAGAGACAGGATTGTAATCATGGGGGACTTCAATTATCCTCATATCGACTGGGTCAACTGCTGCTCTGGTCAAGAAAAAGAGACCAGATTCCTTGACGTGCTGAATGACTGTGCCTTAGAGCAGCTAGTCTTGGAGCCCACCAGTGGACAGGCGACTCTGGATTTAATATTGTGTGGTACTCAGGACCTAGTTAGGGATGTGTTACTGAGCCATTGGGGAACAGTGACCATGCTGCGATTGGTTTTGCCATGCAAGTCCAGGAAAGAGTGCAGAGCAAATCTGACACAAGAACCCTTGACTTTCAAAGGGCAGACTTCCCTCAGATGAGGAGGCTAGTTAGAAAGAAATTGAAAGGGAAGGTAAAAAGAGTCCAGTCTCTCCAGGCTGCGAGGAGGCCCAGCCTCCACTAGTAGAGGCCCAGCAGAAGTATATACCACAAAGAAAGAAGGGCTTGACAAGGTCCAGGAGGGTGCCTGCAATTAAGTGTTGGGAGAGTGAGATCAGATAAAAGGAAATATTTTTTTACCTAGTGGGTAATTAATCTGTGGACACCTTGCTGCAGGAGGTGGTGATGGCATCTGGCCTAGATGCCTTTAAGAGGGGATTGGACAGATTTCTGGAAGAAAAGTCCATCATGGGCTATAGGCCATGATGGATTGTGCAACCTCCTTACATTAGTAGTAGGCTACTTCAGAGTACCGGGTGTAAGGGAGTGGCAACAGGATGCAATCATCTTGTTGTCTCATGCCTCCCTGGGGCACCTGGTGGGCCGCTGTGAGATACAGAAGCTGGACTAGATGGGCCTTTGGCCTGATCCAGCGGGGCTCTTCTTATGTTCTTATCTGAAGCTGCTGCAACTCGCAATCCAACGCTTTGCGCTGGCATTTTGAAAACGCCCATCTCCGCACAGCCTACCCAAGGAGCTTTTTGCGTCCAGACAGGCTACAATCATTTCTACAACTTAGACAATTTGAGGGAGAGGGAAATTGCTCAATGGGAGCAAGGAAGGAAGTCTTCCTGCTTTCTCTAAAAATATTTTTTCAGAAACCACAAATGCTGCGGAGCTGACTGCTGGGGCAACAGTGCTGGAGATGCTGTCATTTTTGATATGGAAGGCACCCTGGTGTCAAGAGAAAGAAAAAGAATACCATTTTAATCTCTTCTTGAAAGCAGCATTTTTTCCCAAGGCTCTAAGGCAGGGGGTCTCCAAACTACAGCCGGGGGGGGGGCAATTCTGGCTGGCCACAAGATTTTATCCAGCTCGCAACAACTTATAGACATGCCCCAGTATCTGCTGGGGTTCCATTTCAGACCTTCCCGTGGATACCAGGGACGTTTTAAAAAGATAGGGGAACATAAGTGGTTTTTCTGCAACAAGGCAAAGAAAAGAGATTTGTTTAATCTTCCCCTGTCTTTTTAATAGGTGTCCCAGTCTCTATGGATAACTGAAACTGTGGATACTGAATCAGTAGATATCAGGGCATGTCCGTATTTGAGATTTTTACTCATTAAATATTTCTCAGTTTAAGCATATTGTTTCTTTGTAAATGTCACATTGCTCATTTGTTCTGAATCATATCATGCATTTTATTAAAAAAAAATCAAGTAAAACTTATTCTTTTGAGGGCGCAATCCTAACCTAGAGTTAGGCTGGCACAAGCTAAGCCAGCAAAGTTTGGCCAGCACAAGGGCCACTGTAAAGTGCGTTTGGACCACTCTCGGAATCAGGGGGGATGGTGCACATCTGTGTGCTGGCCTCTCTGACTCCGAGAATGGTCCTAACACGTTTTACGGTATCTCTTGTGCCGGCCAAACTTTGCTGGCCTAACTTGTGCCATCCTAACTCCAGGTTAGGATTGTGCCCTGAATTTCATTCATTCACTCATAAAACTGATTTTTTTCTGGCCTGCGAAAAATCAGTAAGATATATGTGGCCCTCATACTGAAAATGTCTGGAGACCCCTGATCTAAGGCTTAGTTCACTAAAACTGTAGATAAGATTATCCCAGGTTATGGTCCAAAAAAAGAAGAAGAGTAATGCAGTCACCTTATTGAAGCTAAGTAGAATCTGGAGTGGGTCACGACCTGCCTCAGCCTTCTCTCCAAACTTGGCAGCAGAGGAAAAAGAGCTGGAGATAATTCTCTGTCACATTGCCCTAGTGATTCCAGCGGCTGTTCAGCACTTGGCAAATGCTCTTTGCAAATGCACCAGCCAGAACAGGTGAGGCCTTCAACCCTCCCCACCAGCTCAGAGCAATGACAGCTGCCAGCACAAGGAAGTCCCCACCTCCCCTTCTAGCTCACGCCTAGAGGAGAGCAAGGAATGAACCTGTTTGTTCACTCATTGTAAGTGCCACGAACACAGGTGGCACAATAAGCTACCTCTCTGCAGCCAACAGAATGATCGATGTGCAGAGAGAACAATGCCAACTTCAAACTACAGGTGGCCTTGGGTTTAAAATGGGTCTTGCTTTCTCCCAAAATCCCAGGGACTTTCCATCAGTCACCACTACTTTTCCTGTCCCAACCCTTCCTAGGCTCCTTACGTTGAAAGGCTTACGTTGAAAGCCTAGAATACGTTGAAAGGCTTGTCTTACTTCTCCTTTCCCCACCTTGAGCTTCACCTTCTTTTATTCTGATTTTTGCCTTGCAGTTGTGGCGTCCATCCTGTCAATTAGGTTCAGACCTTGTAGTTCTCTTTTAGCGTCTGCAAGTAGTGCAGCCTTCTGCGCTAGCGGTCTGCTCTTTGACCTTGAATGTGTCACACCATCAGTAGCCGGCCCACCTTGTGCACTTAACCCAGAAACCTTCCAATCCGCCATCTACTAGAAGGGGAGGGAGGAATAACATGTTTGCCCTCCTGAGCTACTTAGAAGGGTTGGATAGAAATGCAATTACTACTAATAATTATTCGTATCACTGCAATGTTCCCTCCCATTGAACGGAGTAGCTCACAACCAGATGTATTAGGAGACACTGCGAGAGTGCAATCTTAAGCTGGCACAAGGGCCACTGTAAAGTATGTTTAGACCACTCTCGGAGTCAGAGGCCAGGACAGACATGCACCATCCTCCCTGACTCCAAGAGTGGTCCAAACGGGCTTTACCGTGGCCCTTGTGGCAGCCAAACTTGGCTGGCCTAATTGTGCTAGCCTAACTCCAGGTTGGAGAAGACTCTTGAGAGTCCCGTGGACTGCAAGGAGACCCAATCGGTCAATCCTCCAGGAAGTCAAGCCTGATTGCTCCCTGGAAGGACAAATCCTGAAACTGAAGCTCAAATACTTTGGCCACCTCCTGAGAAGAGAGGACTCTTTAGAAAAGACCGTCATGCTGGGAAAGATGGAAGGCAAAAGGAGAAGGAGGCGGCAGAGGATGAGGTGGTTAGATAGTGTCACCGAAGCAATGAATATGAAATTGGGCGAACTCAGGAAGCTAGTGGAGGACAGGGAGGCCTGGCGTGCTGTGGTCCATGGGGTCGCGAAGAGTTGGACACAACTTAGCGACTGAACAACAACAATTCCAGGTTAGGATTGAGTCCTGAATAGGGTATGTAGATGTGACCTGGGAGTTATTTCACAAAGTGCAGCTGGTCTATTTTTACTGCAGAAACACTGGGCACGACATAAATGCATACCCAACAAATACACAGACATACCAAAAATTTGACCCAACATAATTTAATTTAAAGGCACACAAACACATAAGTTATTAGAATCTGCTACAGGGCAATTTGTCTTTTCACATTTCTTGTATCTTCCTTCCCGCCAAGGAACTCAGGGTTATATACAGAGTTCCTTCCTTCCTTTTGTCCTCACAAGGGGAGAACTTCACAGAACCAATACCCTTTCTGTAAGGATCTCATGAACACGATCCGTGGCACCCTCTTTTCTTGCAAGCCAGGCAGCACCTTATCTTAACAGTCACAGGACAAATTCCAGCTGGGGGTGGGTGAATGAGATTTTTGGGCATCTTGGCCGATGCCAGTAGGAGGCCCCAGTCGCGGATCTAGGGGGGGCCAGGGGGGGCATGAGCCCTGGGCACCATCTTGGGGCCGTCTAGGGGGGCGCCAGTGGCCCCCGCAACATTGCACGGGTAGATCTGGGCTCTGGAGCCCAGGTCTACCCATTGGGACCAGCCGTGGGCTTCCTCTAGGGAGCCCAGGTCTACCCGCGGCTGCTTCTGGTGGGTAGACCTGGGCTCCCGTGGGGGCGCACTTCTATTGGGTGCCCCGGGCGCCATTTTGACTAGGTCTGCCCCTGGGAGGCCCACAACTGTCATAGGAAAGAAACAGCTGGCATAAGGCAGAGGAGACTGGGGTCTACCCTAAGAAAATAATTGCCCCAAAGTGCACAGGATTGGAGAAAATGAGTCACAGTCCCACTTGGTGGTGGTGGTGGGAGGGTCCAGTCTGGCCAAAGATTGCCCCTTCTGGCTGCAACATAGCCAATCCAAGCTCTGAGATTTCCTTGAAATGCACTCTCCTTTGGACAACCTAATTGGTGGATCCCTCAACAGATCTCAGCCATTAGCACCATGCAAGACCTGTGTGTCTGCTGATGCTTAGGGGTGATGCGGAACGACCGGGTAGGAGACCCAAGCAGGGAAAACCCTGCCTGGTAGCAAAAAATGGATGGGCAATCTGACCCAATTGCAAGGGTAGTATATTCCGAGTGGGCGAACTGGACAGGCTGGATCAACCAAGACCTGCGAGTCGAGTTGCATGCAAATGGAGGCAGGAGATGAGGACTGGCCAGGGAATTCAGAAGTGTCTCAGAACCCTGCTTCTTTATCCAAAGAAGATAAAGAAGTTCTGATTTATTTATCACAACTCTTTATCCAAAATGGAGCTTCCTTATTCTAGAGCCAATCCTCCTACAAAGGACCAGTCCTAGAATACAGGAGACTCAAGATGGGTGATACTAAAGGAAAAGGGACACAAAGTCTTTGCCTGCCTGCCAGGTGTCCATCCCAAAGACATGGCTGGTGTCGTCACAAGCACCCTGCGTGTCAAGGTATCACTCACCATGCAGACAAGTTTCAGGGGGCTGTTAGACCAAGGGGGAGCTGGCCAGCACCTGTGCCAGCTGGCTGCGGGATGGCAAGCCAGGTGTGCTTCCTGTTAAGTGTGGCCAGTTGGAAACGGCATCAAAGCCAGGCACCGTCTGCATTCTATTCAGATGGTCCAGTTAACCGCTGGTGCCGCAGCGATGCTAAGGGCTGCTGCGACAGATATCAGAAGGTTTTGTGCAAAGAAAGCAGCTGGTCTTCCAGTATCTGGATGTCCCAGAGGCTCCAGGAAGAGAGGAGCCTTTTGTTTAACAGATGGCCTTGCAGTGGAGCCAGGAGCTGCAGGAATTCAAAGCAAGAGGGGGCCCCTACCATCAGGACCGCAAAAAAAAAAAAAAAAAAAAAATCTCCTAGGACACTAAAAAATCCTAGCAAACAGGTGCAACATAAAGAACCTGACAATTTTCCCATAGTGATCAATAAGCTCTGGTGCTTGCCTGTAAAAGAATACTGTGCAAACTAACCGCCAGTCTTGTACAAACACACACAGGGCACAATTCTAACCTGGAGTTAGGCCGGCACAGTTAGGTCAGCAAAGTGTGGCCAGCACAAGGGCCACTGTAAAGCACGTTTGGACCACTCTCGGAGTCAGGGGGGATGGCGCATGTATGTGTGCTGGCCTCTCTGACTCCAAGAGTGGTCCAAACATACTTTACGGTGTCCCTTGTGCCGGTCAGACCTTGCTGGCCTAACTCCAGGTTAGGATTGCGCCCACAGATAAATATTAAAGTTCCATACACGTCTGCAGCAGTACGTTAGGGCATCAGGGCTCATTCCTCGCTCATTATAATTAGATAGTGAACCCACGTTTATGCTTCTAGGGCAGAAATAGGCAACCTGTGTTAGGCAACCAAGAATGCCAGCTACCCACCAAGAATCTCTCACTGGCTGTTATCCCATGATCCTACATGTCAATTCACCTGAAGGCCAATTGTTCTTGGAAAAAACCTGCAGAGAGGGAATGTTTTGCAGGAGGAAAGGGTTTTGGTGGGCAGTTGTAATCTATGGGGCTGAATGTTGCTCACTTCTGTCCTGTGACAAAGCAATCTAGGGGACCAGCACAGAATGCTGGCTTGGGCTACTTCTTTTCAAGACTTTTCTCATTCTTTTAAAGACACATACGCATCTAGTGTTGCTCTTCAAAACAAAGGTGTACTGTATAGAAATTCTCTTCTTATCGTTGGCCTTGAGTTTTCTTTGGGCTGTTCAATCTGATGAGTCTTTTTTTTTCAAGTGAAGTCACAACAGTGACTCTCCAAACAACAGCTTCGAGCATTTGCTCTTCACTTAGCTTTCGTCAAGGTCCTTTGGCCAATACTGGTCATCCATGTAGTGGTTAATATCTGTGCCACTGTCAGGAGGACTGGAGGGGAGGCTGCTGGCCAGCTCTTGTTCCCACTGGATTTCCACCAATCGGTAAAGCTCCATAGACGTCCGAGCATCTTCCACTGAGCAGTGTCCATTTTTGCTACCCTAACAGAAGGAAAGTTAAAGGCGTAAGTGACTTTAGAGTAATTTGAACCACTAAGAGTGCAATCCTAACCTGGAATTGTGCCAGGCAAGCTTTGCTAACTTGTGCCAGCCTAACTCCAATTTAGGATTGCACTCTTAATCCAACCCAGGAGGAAAACCCCTGGGTGAGTGAAGTCACTTTTCTTACCTGGATCTCTTTGTGCAGTAGCTCTCTTGCTAAGCTCTTGAGGGAGACATTAGTCTTGATGGGGAGCCCCACCTTCTCTTTCAGGAGAGGGCTCTTGCTGGTGTCTCGCGTCCACTCCCGAGGATGAAAATATTTCAGGGCCAGGAAGTCATTGTGAATGGCGTGTCCCACCACTATTTTGTTTCTCAGTATTTGTAAGATCTGCAAGTTACATCCCAAACACAGTTAGACCCCCATAGCCTCTAGGCATGTGAAAACAAGACTCTCTTGACCTGACAAAGACAATTCAAATTATAAACCACTGGGCAGGATTGCACACGGGTGCATGTTTAACATGCATTTTCACAGCACTTAGAGAATTTAAGCACTTCCTAAAAATTTAAAATTGGGGCTGTCACCTAGAACACAATCCTAACCCGGAGTTAGGCGGGCATAGTTAGGCCAGCAAAGTTTGGCCAGCACAAGGGACATCGTCAAGTAGGTTTGGACCACTTTGGGAGTCAGAGGCGCCAAAACACAGACATGTGTCATCCTCTCTGACTCTAAGAGTAGTCCAAACACATTTTACAATGTTTCTTGTGCTGGCCAAGCTTTGCTGGCCTAATTGTGCTGGCCTAACTCCAAGTTAGGATTGCACCCCTAGTTAAATAAATCTTAGTCAATAACTGATTCATCAAATCATATGTGTTTCAGAGCCCAATCCTACGTGTGTCTACTTAAAAGTCCCATTATAGGCAATGGGACTTATGCCCAGGTAAGTATGCATAGGATTGCTGCCTTAGGGCACAACCTTAATCAAATTTCCAGCACTGACATAGCCGTACCAATGAGGCATGCGCTGCAGTGGTGTTGAAGGCATGGAGGCCTCATCAAGGTAAGGGAATTTATTTATTTATTTATTTTATTATTAGATTTGTACCCCGCCTTATTGTGCCCGAAGGCACAATGTTTGTTTGAGGGAACAATGTTTGTTCCCTCACCTCAGAGCTGCATTGCCCTTATCCGGGTGCTGGAAAGTTAATTAGGATTGCACCCTTAGTCTATCAGATTTCCATATGGGTAAAACAATACTTCTAAAGCAAGAGGTGTATTCTCTTTACTCTTAGGTCACGATCATGTGTATCACAGCAGTTATTATCTAGAACAGCACCTCCCCAATTCTAGGTTGCAACCCACTATCAGGAAGAAAACTGGGCCATTTCCCCTTAAGAGTAATGGCCCAGTAAGGATTGTTGCACAAAAACCAGAAGTACGCTCTGATGGCAAAACATAGCTAAAATGTTTTTTTACTCCCGGACCCTCCTCAAGGCCAGTGCATCCTCCCTCCAGGGTAAGCACAAAAGCCCCTAGGTTATCACAGAGCCACAATCGCTGTAGCACTGTCAGACTACCTCCCCGACTATAGCCCCTGCAGATACTAACTTGCAGTCCCAAAGGCTAAGTAGGACTTTGGGAACCACTGCTCTAGAAGAAGCATTCCCTTCTAAGAATTCTATGCCCATCTATGCCTTAGAAGAGGCATTCCTTCTTTGCCAAAGACGGAATGGCTCTTCTAAAACGATGGTAGCGACCTGCAGTTTTGAAAAAGGACTTCAAATATAAGTAATATATTTTTAATCTGCCTGACTGATTATTTGATGGCTCCATTTTAGACTTCCAAAAGCTATCAGATCAATGAAGCGAATCCATTAATTAGACACAATTACCATCATGATTTCTACAGTATGAAATCTCAAGCTCTCAGATGGTGTGGATTCAGAGTGCAATCCAAAATTAGGAATAGTTAGGCCAAGGGATTAGCACAAGGGATACCATTAAGTATGTTTGGACCATTCTTGGAGTCAGAGAGGCCATCACACAGATGTGCACCATCCTCCATGACTCCAAGAGTGGTCCAAACACGCTTTATGGTGTCCCTTGTGCTGGCCAAACTTTGCTGGCCTAAGTGTGCCGGTCTAACTCCAAGTTAGGATTGCGCTCTCAAACTGTTACTTCTTTTGCTTACCTCCCGCCGTGCGACCCTGAAAGGAGTTGCACGTTTCATGTGCTGCCGGGTGACCCCACTCCAACGGGTCCTGTAATCTAAAATAGGAAGCACCGGCAGGATGTATTTGTCATAGATGACCTCCCCATCGTAGTTCACCACTGTACACCGGGCCAGCTCACTTATTTTCCCGACAGGCCCAGTGCCCACCATTTCACAGTCAATGGCCACACACTTCCTAGGCTTTTTCAGCGACAGGCAGGATAAGGGATCTGTGCATGTTGAAGAACCGCTAGGCAAGGTGACCTTGGGGTGACGATCTTGAGAAGATGAGGACTGCTTCACTGTGCCAACTGTCGCACTTGGCCCAAACGTGCTCCTGTGAGTCTTCACTATCTCTTTCTCCTCCATCGACCAGCTACATTGGCTGGCTTTCCGGGGCTCGGAGTCCTGCACGGTACATGTTTCAGAGGGCTCCATCATCACCTTCAGGCTCTTTTCTCCCGATCTCAGCAGCGCCCTCTGCTCCAGCTCCCTGCGTGCCATGAACCGCTGATGCTTCCGGCTCTTCTTTTTATTTGGACCACAAGCTTTGGCACCTGGGTGAGCCTTACTGAGAAGAGGACCTGGATCCCAGCCAAGGCAGGAGCATTTGTGACGTTGGTCATCCATCCCTAAGGTTTCCCTGTGATCAATTGCTGCTGGTGTCGCCCTTCCGGAAATGTGTTTCATGCTTGATGGCATCCTGACCAAAACAAAACAAAACCGGACACAGTATAGGTGGTGATATCAACAGGAAAGAACTGCTGAATCAAATGAAGAGACTAAAGTATGGTGGGGCAGAGATTTTACTGCCTACATCAGTGGATCCAGAACTGTGGGTTGGGGCCCACCAGTGTGTCGCAAGCCAATTTCAAGCGGGTCGCAAAGCATCTAGAGCAGTCATACTGAAAGTATGGGAAGATGGGATGCTGGAAAGGGGGAGGGCTGTGTGTCTCTTTTCCTTGCGTCAAGGTTGTAAATAGTTTTTTGTTTGATTCGGATTCACTTGGCTAATGGAACATGGCTGAGAAATAACACAACTGATTTAATTATTGCATTCTCAGGAAAGCAGGAGGCTCTGCCATCACAATGACTTCTGGCTATGACAGCACTTCTGGTGGGTCTCAGACAGATTCTCATTCTAAAAATGGGTCCCTGTGCTAAAAGGCTTGAGAACCACTGGTCTGCGTATTTTTACAGGCATTCCACAAGAGCATGTTTCTTTATCAAACAGCAAAAGATAACTTCCCCACAACTTCAACCCCACTGCAACCACTCTGACTCACAATCCTCCAAGGAAGATCTCTTGGGGGGGGGGAGTGCCACCACCCACCCCCAAACTCCTTACCAGGGGACACTCATATTGGCAGCCCACAGTCAGCACCGATGGCAAAACACAGTCCTTTTCAGAAGATACTTGCCGGGACAGCTAACCCAGAGCAAATATGGAGTCTTCCACGAAATCTGTGATTCTTGTGACTCTGCCATTTATCATTGTTGCATGTTTGCTTTGGAGTTTAAGGCCCGTACAAGGTTGGTGGTGGTGGTGGGGGAGTTTGAACTGACAACGTATTTCCTCCCAGCCCCCTGGCACGCTTTTCACCTCCCACATACGATTTCTGTACATAAAGCAGAGGAGACTTGCCCACTCTCGAAGCTGGCCACCCCCTACTTAAATTAAGGCGAGAGCAGGGAGGGGAGGTGGAACCGGCCCCCACGGAGGAAATGAGGGGACACGATCTGTAGATTCTAACCCCCTTCTCCCTGCCCAATTGCTGGCCTCCCTAGAAGGCAGCCTTCCCCCCAGGCACGGGGATGGCATTCGCGGCCTACCATTCGCCCCATCGATTTCGTCCACCACCCACTGCTAATCCCTCGCTTTGCTTAGGGACCCCAAGATTTTGCAGCATCCCCTAACAGCTCCCCTGCTTTGCTTTCTGCTCCGGGCCCACAGATCGGCGCCCCGCAACCCCTTCGCCCGGCGCCCCATTTCCTCCTTACCTAAGCGAACTAGTTTCCCCACGTGTCACTCCCGGAAGCGCCGGCTCTGCGCTGCAGCCCACATGCCCGGGCAAGTTCTGCTCCGCGGCCCCACCCACCGTCGATTATTGGTTCCCTTCGCGGGGTTGATCTACATAAAGGGGCGTGTCTTCGCGTTTGAGTAATTGCTGGCGTTCGCGGTGCTGGCCGCCTCTCCGGGCGCGATCGGGTTGCTGCTTACTCGGCAGGGAGTCCTACAAACGGCAATGGGCTTACTCCCATGCAAGGGGCTACGGAGCCTTCGCTTCTCCCGCGGTGTGCTCTTTCTGAAAACGACAGAACTGGGATGGGCTCAGCTTTGTCAAGCGGACAGAGGAGGAGCTTCTGCTGATCCAACTGGATGGAAAAGTTACTTTTCTGTGGAGGAAACTTCCCGGCATGAATAATACTTTCTGTTTAGGACACGCCATATAGAGATCGCGATTAGAGAGCCCCCGAGCGCTCAGTGCCGCTCTTTCCATCCTTCTCACTCGCCTTCATCTGAGGCTCCAATCCTCTACGCGCTTTCCTGGAGTAAGCCTTATTGAACAGAATACAGCTTACTTCTGGGAGTACTTTTGAGACGTTCAAAATTATGCGTGGGATGGATAAAATGGGTTGAGGGATTTCCCCCTCCCCCCTCTCTCACAATACCAGAACCAATCCACTAAAATTGAGTTTTGGGAGAGTTGAGAACTACTTTTTTTAATGCAGTGGGTAATTAATCTGTGGAACTCCTTGCCACAAGAGGCGGTGATGGCATCTGGCCTAGATGCCTTTAAAAAGGATTGGACAAGTCCATTGCAGGCTACAGGCCATGACGGTTTAGTGTAACCTTCATACTTTAGAAATAGGCTACCTCTGAATGCCGGATGCCTCTCTGACTCCGAGAGTGGTCCAAACATACTTTACGGTGGCCTTTGTACTGGCCAAACTTTGCTGGCCTAACTCCAGGTTAGAATTGCGCCCTGAATGTATGAAATATTGGTTGGCCGAGAGCCTATAGGTGGGGAAACAACCAGGCAGGCAGCCACTGTCTCACTTGAAAGATGCACGGAGACAGACAGCCCCTCTTTGCACGGAGACAGACAGCCCCTCTCCAGGCAATGACAGCAGGCTGTCAGACTAATTTGTTGGGGTTCTTCCTGCCGGAAAGCTTTCATCAGACTGTCCTGCCGGTTCCTCTGGCAGACACCAGCGTGCTCTGTCTCAGCTGCCTGCTATGCAAGCGATGGGCAGGCCGGCCGGCCACAATGCAAAGCCACTGTGCACGGCAAATGCGCACAAAGCAGCCTCTGTGGAGGGATGAGAAGGCAGCAGGAAGGAAGGCCTTGCACACAGCCACAGCCAATTTCCAGCCCTCCTGACACAGGCAGAGCTGCTAATGAAAAAATCCTTCCAGCAAAGAAGAGTGTGCAGTGAGAGATGAGACCATGCGCTGCGCAAAACAGAGATCATGTTCCAGGCTCAAGCTCCCATTGTTGTTACTAAAAGAAATGTAGGGTGTTGGTTTTTTTTCGGGGGAGGGGGGATTTAATCCTACGTATGGTTCCCATCTTTTTGTCCTGGCCCTATGCTCCCTTTCATGTGCTCCTGATGGGCAGCAAGCAAAGCATATGCCCCTCTTTCCGTCATCTCCAAGCCAAGAGGCACCTTTTCCTGGTACATTTCTGCACGCCAAGCTGGCTCTTAAAGGCACAGGAGCAGAGGCAGGAAAAGTGATGTCAACCCTAGTAAAAAACAGTCACTTTTTAAAATGACATGTGCTTTTGAAATAGCATTGGGGAAAAAAAAACTCTCTTTCCATATGCTGGAATCTAGGCCTATAGCTGAAAATGGTGCATCTGGCTCATTTTGATAGCATCACTTGGAGGAGTCACATGCTGCCCCAGGCTAAGGCAGAGGGGCATTTAAGCTAGGGTGGTGGGTGTTGCCCCCACTCTTTCAGATCATGTATGATTGTTCTTCAAAGTTCCTTAGTGCTACTGCGCATTGAGCAACTACTGCAAACTGTGAAAAGAGTGTATGTCAAAGGTAGGGGTGTGTTTTTTTGTCTGACATTTTTTCCCCAAAATTTCTTGATTAAAAATAGCAAATTGTGGTGTAATATGTTTTCATTCTACATTCTCAATCCAAGGTCTCATTTTTATTAATTGTAAAGGCCTTTAAAGTGTACTTGGTAGATGATACTGGTGATATAATGTCAGCAGATGCAGCCACAGTATTATTTCTAATTGGAAAAATAATTATTTTAGAGTGCAATCCTAACCTGGAGTTAGGGCAACACAGTTAGGCCAGCAAAGTTTGGCTGGCACAAGGGCCACCATAAAGCACATTTGGACTACTCTCTGAGTCAGGGAGGATGGCGCACGTCTGTGTGCTGGCCTCTCTGACTCTGAGAGTGGTCCAAACACATTTTATGGTGACCCTTGTGCCGGCCAAACTTTGCTGGCCTAACTGTGCCAGCCTAACTCCAGGGTATAGTAGGATTGCACGCTTAATTTATGGAAAATATCTTAAACACCAAAATGCAGTGTTTTGTGTTTTTATTCAGATATTCTAACCACCAAAAGGCAGTTGTTAACGCCCAAAAGGCAGTTTTCAACACACAAAAATCCAACTCCTAGTCATAGGCCTGCACAAAGCCTTTGTCGCAAAGCTTGCTGGGTGATCTTGGGGCCACATTTCACAGGCAGAGGTGTGTTTGTGTCACCCACCTAGTCTTTCAGTGTGTATTGTAAACTCCTTGAACAAGGATCTGTATTTTTGTCCATGAAAAGAGTTGCATTAAGGACCACAATATTGCTGGCACACTGTGACCATTGTCACGATTATTGTTGTAGATTGCTGTTGTTTTACAGGCAAGCTGACAAAGGTGACGCATGAAAGGGCTCTCTTAGCCATGCCGTTTGTGAATCTTTGTACTGTCCTGATTTCTTCCTCTCCCACCTGGTCACTCATTAATTTTGGCCGCTTCCCCGAGTGCCTAAATTCTCAAGTCGTATCATGGAGTCCAGCATGGAGGAGAGAGATGGTAATTTGCACTCTCCTTTTGTGCAAATAAGATTTCTAATAGGGGCAGACACCTGCGGCTTTCATTGGCAATTGGACCACAGGAGGCAGGGTGGTTGCAAGAGGCTGCGTGAAACAATAGCAGATTGGCCTCTTCCCTCCATGCAAATGAAGTGGGGTGCGGAAGGAGAGAGGGAGGCGGCCCCAGCACTAAAACGCTGGTTGGAGTCTATGAAAACTTTTCTTTTATGGAAATTAGTGGCATAGCTAAGACATCTGGCACCCAGGGGGCAAAATCTGAAAGTAATTGCAGTTATGCAATGACATCACCACCAATTACATCCAGGTTACGGCACACTTACATAAGAACATAAGAAGAGCCCTGCTGGATCAGGCCAAAGGCCCATCTAGTCCAGCTTCCTGTATCTCACAGTGGCCCACCAGGTGCCTCAGGGAGCACATAAGACCGCAAGATGCCTGCATTTTGTTGCCACTCTCATGCACCT
Organism: Lerista edwardsae; assembly: GCA_029204185.1. Classification (NCBI taxonomy): domain Eukaryota; kingdom Metazoa; phylum Chordata; class Lepidosauria; order Squamata; family Scincidae; genus Lerista; species Lerista edwardsae. Next base: position 3,118,348 of record JAJKFI010000026.1, read on the forward strand.
GGCATTCTGAGATAGCCTACTTCTATAAGCAGGACGTTGCACATACCGAGGAGCAGTTGTACACCACTCAGAGCGCAATCCTCACCTGGCATTGCGCTGATGCAGGGTTCTTGTGCTGGAACAGCGCTGTCTCAAATGTGCCATCAGGCTGCGGAATTAGTCGCTGCGCTGGCGCAAGCTGCAGCGCTGATGCACAGGCACCACCGCACCCGTCAGCTGTGCCGGTCAAGCGCCGGTGTAGCTCTGCCAGCGCAGGACTGCGCCGAGTGTGTGCCAAAGGTGTGCTGGGCTGGCGCCATGGGCGGAAACGGGACATGGCCATTGGACCATATCCTAACCCCCATCCCTGGGCTGGGTGGCCCTGATTCCGGCCTCTCTTGGCCTTGTGGACCTGCACCTACTACTTTGCTGGCGAAGATCCAAGCAGCCCCATAGTGCTGCCTGGGGCTTACCCTGGGGAAACATCCCCTTGCTCTGCACTGCGTTGCTGCTGCCTCCTAACATGCTTAGGATGCAACCGAGCCGCGCCAGCCTGGCTACTCCAGAGCAGGTTAGGATCGGACTGCCCAAGTGACTGAGGGCTTTTTTCGCTTTTTCTTTTGCTCAAAAAGCAGGAGACAATTGTGTTTCCCTTTTCTAGTCATTTGGCAACAACCTTTGATAGAATACATATAATTCAGTGTGGTTTGTTCCCATTGCATTCTGCATTAAATTACCTATCGAATGATATATACTGTATGTCGTGATGGTATTATTCACAGATACAAAGATTTCCACAATGTTGGCCAAGAGTGTCTGGCTCCCTTGACACCCCCTCAAGGCCTGGTACCAGGGGCAATGTGCCCACTGCCCTCCCTAGTTATGATGTAAATAGCACATACGGGGAGCATGTGAACCAGACTAGAATCATGGTTGAGGAAGCATTAAAGCCCCCTAATGCTCTGCCAAGGTACCAATTTGGATCATGTACCCTGCACACTCTTGTATAAGAAAAAGGAAACATGATAGTACTAATGAGGCCACTAACTAAGGTCATGTGTCATGTGTGGTTTGGCCTTCAGATTCACTGTTGCGATGGTGCCAACAGGATGGCGACTCTAGTGCAATCTCTGTATGTGTTGACGGTCTCGGTAAATTCCAATAAATAATAATAATAATAATAATAATACATTTATTTATATACCGCCTTTCTTAAGATCACTAGATTTCTCTAATGATTGAACTCAAGGCGGTTTACATAGGCAGACTTTCTCACAAACCCGAAGGTTTTTACAATTTACAGAATGTTCTGTCTTCCAAGAACAACACTCATACAGATCTTTCTTTCTGGATTTAGCCTTCTTTCTTTAGCCACCCGTCTGTCGTCTGCTGGCTGATGAGGCTTCCCTGCTGCCACCAGAGATGCAGCTGATTTCAGCACACTCCTCCTCCCACGAGGCAGCTGAAACTCAGCTTTTAATCAGCCGCAGTTTCCAAGGTCTGCTGCTCGCAGAGACTTCTGGCAGTCCCGAGCTCATGACCTTGAGATCTTCAGGTGTTATCTTCAGGCAAATGGAGGCATTAACCCTCTCGGCTAAATCTTCTGCCCATTTTGGGCAGAATCCCTGTCCCCATTTTGCCAGCAGGAAACGTCTTTTTTAAAAGCCCTGTTAATGTGCATACACGTATGCTAACATCCTTCAGCTATCAACCCTGCGGTGGGATCTGGGAATAAGGAAGCGGAACGCTGGGCGGGCCTTACGCGTGATTGGCAGCCCGTCCGTTCCGTTCCACGGCTGCCCTGGCCTGGGGGGGGGGGCTGCCCCCGGTTGGCGTGCCCTACCGCTGCTCATCCAGGCACCCGGCGCTCCTCCCCCCTGTCCCCCCTGGCGAGCAGCCCCCCTCCGAGGCCAGGGCAGCTGCGGAACGGACGGGCAGCCAATCACGCGTAAGTCCCGCCCAGCATTCTGCTTCCTTATTCCCAGATCCCATCACTGTATCAAGCCCCTTCCTTGTTACATATCAGTAGGGGTGTTTTTTTCCAGTGATTAACACAGAATGCTAAATAATGAGAATTTTGTTTCATACAACAAAATTTAGGTCAAACCGCAAAATAACACCACTTTTGTTTATTTTTGACAGAGTTTGATACAAATTTTGATCATTTATGCAAAAGTAACACCACTTTTGTTTATTTTTGACACAGTTTTGAGGAATCCACAAATAGTTTTCAGTAAGGGATCAGGAGGAGGAGTGGCAGAAACAGGAGGAAGCTGGCTTAAACTTGCATGAACATCGTTCACAGTGTGAACTGGGGCAAATTTAATGGAACGTGGAATTAGTAAGCAGCAGTTTCTTGACTCTCCAAGCAGCAACCAGGGTGCAGCTTGGGAATTTTTGAGCAGGTTATTTCTGGCTGGGGTGTGTGTGCCAGTAACTGTTTGCCTTTGTAGGGCCATTCACGCTTATTTTATTGCTCAGTTTGTACAATGTGCAATTAAAATTTGGATAAGAACACGTAACACTGCAATTTGCTATTTTAATCAAGACATTTTGGAAAAACAACCACCAAAAAACCCCACCCCTTAATATCAGATTAGGGGCAAATACTGCTATGAAAGTGCTGTCATTTTAAGGTTGGTTTTTGATTGATGATACGGTTTCAAAGATCTGTTGTCCCGGTGAACTGCTCGCTGGGCCTCTTGGCCATACGCTCGGAATATCTATATCAGAAACACAGTGATGTGAATGCATCAAAGGAATCAAAGCCGTATCATGCCAGGAGCAGCCCCCATCGGCTCTTCTCCTCCCGCCGATCGGAAAGGAAGGCGAAGGCATGAAGGGGAGGCAGATGGGAGAGCAGACGAGACAGCAGGTGTGCAGGGGACTCACATGCCAGTCTGGAAAGAGACGCACATACAGATGTGACAGCTCCAGGTGTTTGGAGCCGCATCTGGGAAAGAGGCACCTGCAACTCCCCTTCCACGGCACAATTATCAGCCTGTCTCTCAAAGGCTACATCTGCGCTGGCAGCAGAGTGAGATGGAGGAATCTTTGGGTAGCCGAATGGACTGGGGGGATTCTGCAGGGAGGATGCCCTTTATTACACACAATCCTAACCTGGAGTGAGGCCGGCACAGTTTGGCCAGCAATGTTTGGCCGGCACAAGGGCCACCGTAAAGTATGTTTGTACCACTCTCGGAGTCAGGGAGGATGGCACACGTCTGCATTCTGGACTCTCTGGCTCCAACAGCGCAATCCTATGCATGCCTACTCGGAAGCAAGTCTCATTGCGTTCAGTGCAGCTAACTTCATGGAAGTGAGTATAGGCTTACAGCCTGAGAGTGGTCCAAACATCCTTTACGGTGGCCCTTGTGCCAGCCAAACTTTGCTGGCCTAACTCCACACACGCACACACACACACATACCCTGCACATAGAAAGAGACCTAGCACACCAAGGAAAAAAATTTCTTGGCAGTCCCTCTCTGCTAGTTTTCTATTTCCAGTAAGTCTTTTTCTTCCCATACAGGAATGCTCAAAAATATGATCCCCACACCTGCAGTCTGCAGTTCATTCTACCACCCCATTCTCCTGCCTGTTTACCTTCAGCCTCTTAGCCACCACATACTGTACACCAGGTTAACAATAGCCTTTAGTATTTACTTACTACTTTTCCTCAGTATTCCAAGCAGTGCACAAAAATTGCAACAATCCCATGTGGAAGGCTAATAGTGTTATTCTACATGGGGAGGGGGTGGTATGGCGATGTGACTAACAGCACAATCCAAACCTGGAGTTAGGCCAGCAAAATTTGGCTGGCACAAGGGACACCGTAAAGTGTGTTTGGACCACTCTCAGAGTCAGAGAGGATGGCACACGTCTGTGTGCTGGCTTCTCTGATTCCAAGCGTGGTCCAAACATACTTTATGGAGTCCCTTGTGCTGGCCAAACTTTGCTGGCCTAACTGTCCCAGCCCAACTCCAGGTTAGGATTGCGCCCTAAGGCAATCCATTGAGTTTAGGGTTTAGATGAGATTTGAATGAATAAATAATATTTTGAGTCAATAATACTGCGTAGAACCACTGCATAGACTTGCTCTTCTTTTGGGAGTTGGGACATAAGGTTGAACATACACCTACCCCCCTCTTGACATGTTTTAAACAGGTTTTAATTTTTATTTCCATTTGAAGTCTGCATATTAACGAGACCGACCTATTTCTTGCATGGCTGAGCTTCTGGCTTCAGTCTAAAATACCATTCTCCACCTTTGCCTCTGTGTGTTTGTGTGTGTGTGTGTGCATTTGCCAGGGAGCTTCTCTCTATTTCTATAGTTTATATTACTGCTTAGCCACTAACTTATCTGATCTCAAGGAACCACACACTGGACTACAGACAGATAAGATGACTACCATATCTTCTTTTGACTGATGGGAATGTGCATTTCAGACCTGACCTCTCATTGCTTTCCTCAGCAACGTTCACAAAAGCAACAATTGAGGTGATCAGAAACAGAAGAACGATGGAGCGTGTTGTCCAGCCCCCATATGTACCTTCCTGTGAAACACCCGTGGGCCCATAGACAAATGACTAGGGACAAGCTAGGTTTCCAAGACATCACTGTTGCAAAGGCCAGGCGCCATAAGGCAGACTGTGACTTGTTGTCAAGAGATGAGCTACAAAACAACAAAATCACTAGTCTTCCATAAGGAGCAGAGCATGGTGTGGAGCAAGTTCTGCTTCGTGGTGGTTTCTTCAGGCTCTTGGGACAAGTCGTGGCCGGCAGAGATGAAGGTGCACAAACAAACGCGCGAGCCGTCCCGTGAAGGACTGAGCTGAACTGCACCCACTTGGAATCGCATGGATATCGCCTTCTTTCTTGGCCTGCAAGCAGAGTGATGGGTGAGAGGAACCAGGATTCAGCAAGGCAGAAAGTGTGTGTGTGTGTGTGTGTGTGTGTGTGTGTGTGTGTGTGTGTGTGAGAGAGAGAGAGAGAGAGAGAGAGAGGTGGATACAATTTCAGTTTTGGCTTAGAACAGCAAAACCTTGAGTGCTGACTCTCCTCAAGGTGAAGACTAAGAGCGCAATCCTAACCTGGAGTTCGACCAAGTTTGGCCAGCACAAGGGACACTGTAAAACATGTTTGGACCACTCTCAGAGTCAGAGAGGCCACCACATGAACATGCGCCATCCTCCCTGACTGAGAGTGTCCAAACGGCACTCCCTTGTATCTGGCATTCTGAGGTAAATTTCTGAGGTAAATATGAGGTAAAAGCAAAGCAAAGTCTGGCCAGCACAAGGGACACCGTAAAACATGTTTGGACCACTCTCGGAGTCAGAGAGGCCACCACATGAACATGTGCCATCCTCCCTGACTGAGAGTGGTCCAAACGCCACTCCCTTGTATCTGGCATTCTGAGGTAAAATTCTGAGGTAAATATGAGGTAAAAGCAAAGCAAAGTCTGGCCGGCACAAGGGACACCGTAAAATATGGTTGGACCACTCTCGGAGTCAGAGAGGCCACCACACGGACGTGCGCCATCCTCCCTGATTCCGAGAGTGGGCCAAACACGTTTTACGGTGGCTGTTGTGCTGGTCAAATTTTGCTGGCTTTAACTGTGCCAGCCTCATTGCAGGTGAGGATTGCACTCTCAGTCTCTGACTGCAGAAGGAAGCTGTGAGTTGAGCCTGAGTCTGCAGCTTCTGTCCAGTATTTCAAAGAGGGATCTCTCCGAACCCTGCCTGGGGAAAGCAGGGAATGGACCTGAGACGACCCACAACATGCAAAGCAAGTGCTGGAGTCTGGACCTCTTGAGATACGGCTCCATCCCTCTTGCCAGTCACCACCCACCTAACCTCACCCAGCAAGGGCTTGGAGGCAATTGTGTAGCTACAGGTAGCCACGTGTAGCTTGGAGGCAATCTTGGGTAGGTGCCACTACAGGTGGCACAGTAAGTGCTGCAGGTGCTGCCACCCACCGTGTACATGGCTCCTCCCACTTGCCATCAGAGCCAATCTGGGCAGTGACAGCTCAGATGGCGAGTGGGCAGGGCCGCTATACGATGCGTTGCGGTGACTGCAATTCTGACCACGACACACACCCTGTGCAGCTACATTACTGCTTGCAGGAGTTTTCATGCCTCCTGCAAGTTGCCCAGAGATCCACTAGCAGATCTAGATCTTTTCCCCTGGCCCATTTTATAGGCTAACATTTTCATGCATCGTTTCCCTTAATTTGATACAGGTTTTTTTTCCCCTTCCACATTTTGTTAGCTATTCATTCCCCCCCTTTTTGAAACACGTAGGCTGACAGTTTCTAAGCGTTTCTGCTTTTCCTTTTCAGCCACCTGAGGGTGTGATCCTTTTCTGTAAGAAACAAGAAAAGTTGCAATTACTCTCAAGCCATAATTTGACTTTCTCCTTTTCAGCTCCTTCGTGGCTACAGAACCTCTTCCCTCAATCTCTTTCTCCTTCATGCTCTCACATCTAAACATGCTCTTTTCTTTCACCCCCAGCTGCTAAGCTAATTAATGTTTCCCTAATGGCCAAGTCTTTAAAATGTTTCACAATAACTTCCTAGGAGGTCACCAAAGGTCATTTGGTTCTTGGAGGAAATCTCTAATCTGGTTTATTGCGCACGGGAAAACCATGGGGTACGGCATGGCAGCAGGTAATTATCCATGTGCTGTTCTTTGGGGATCTTAAGCCTAGGCTTGTTCTGCCAAATCGTTACTTGGAAGGAGAAATCTGGCAAGGACTCTGTTGGCTGAGAAAGAGTGGATTTGGACCCAAGGGAAATGGAAGGATAATCAATGGTGGGAGGAATGCCTTGAGAGCACTCGGACCACAGTCCTATCCTCACTTACTTGGGAATAAGCCCCATTGACTATAATGGGTAGACATGCATAGGCTTGTCTCACAAATGAGGTGTCAAGTGCCACAGATCTCAACCCAGGGGTTCTGCAGGTCAGGTCCTAGTTTCCTGCTCTCCCTGCTGGTTGGAGGAGGGAACTGCGGGCAGTTTGAGTCAGGGCACTGGCATCATAACCCAGAATCCTCTTGGCCCTTGGCATTGGGTGATCTCAGATTGCCAATCCCATGCAACTATCTTTTATGACTATAGCTCCCAAATCTGCTACCGTTCCCCAGCAAGAGCAAATCTCTGCTGGGGGCATCAGCCTATGTCCTTTGGTGTTGCCGATCTACCCACCCATTGGTCCTTTGCCTGACATGCTGTGTCAGGCACTTGCTAGTCCTGTTCCCTTTAAGCCAGTGGTCTTCAACCCAGCAGTGTCCCTAATGAGGGAGCGGAGTGCTAGGAGCCTTACCTGGCCATGCAAATCGCGCCTCCCTCTTGCCATTGTAACCCATCGGCATGGGGAAAGCAATGCCTCAGCACTGCTTACTTGCTGCAGCGCAAGGGAAAGGAGGTATTTAGACAGCAAGGTAAGGCTCCTTCCAAAACGTAGCACTTGGGCCCCCTCCCAGGTAGGGATGCTACTGCTTCAACCTTTTTCATGCCATCACCCAATAAACAAAGTAAGTATGAGACTGGGGACTCACCACCAAGCCTGCCCCCTCCAAGAAACCTAACTGACCAACCTTGCCCCAATTGCCACCTACTCCGTACCCTTTTTATGGTTCACTGTAGCCAAATATTCTTGGCTATTCTTAGAGACAGCAGGAATATCAAATTTACCCTGAAACCTGGCACTATCCTAGCAGATAGTAAATTCACAGAAAATGAACCATTGATCCCATAGGATCAATGGGGTTACGTGGAAGGGGTACATTACCTGCCCTTAGAAGTATCTAGCAGTATCCGGCTCAGTATCTAGTATCTGACTCTCAGGAAGCCAGCAGAGTGCAGCAGGAAGTGCCAAAGATATCCAAATGCTGCAGAGCCCTTCCAGAGGCTGCAGGGATCTTCAGAATGGCACCTGCAACCAGCAGGGACCACTTAAACATGGCTGGTGGATGCTTCTGCCAGCCATTTTAAAGGAGTTGGCGCTGGTCACAGGTGCCTTTCAGAAGGGCCCTGCAGCCTTCGGAAGATCTGCATAGCGGATAATGAGGACAGAGGCGCAGATAACGAGGAAAGTAGCAATTCTGCCCCTCGCAGATAAGCAAATTTGCAGATAGCAAATTCTCATATAAGGAGGACTGACTGTATCTTCACGTGTGTCTGCATTTTGTCCAAGCAAGGATCCTGTGCAACAGACAATTGAAAGAAAATACATGTAAAAGAAAAAAAAAAGCAGCTATGAGTCATGCAAAAAATGCTAATTCAGAACTCCTATTAATCTTTCTAGATGCCCTAAAGGCTTTTGATTACAATGAATGGCTTTCCTAATCTATTCCTAAGTGAGGTAGATTAAAGGTTTGACCATTAGCTTCAATTTTTGCTTCAGAAGTTTTTTGCAAATGGCTTGTATCCAACTAAAAAAAAAAATCCAAAATGGAAAGCTTTCAAAGACATTTTTTTAAAAACCTGGATAAATGCCAAATATAAAACTCCTGAAGCAAAAATTGTAGTTAATCATCAAACCTCTAATCTACTCCATTTAGGCAAAGGAACTTGGCATCAATGTCCTCTGTCAGCCTGACTGCTCATAGCATTAAAATTAAAATCCAAGGAACAATACGTGAAATCACTTTATAGATGTGGATGATATTTCCCTCCCAGAGAACAACAGATACTGTGAAGTAGGGCCAATTTGCAGGGAAAGAAATGGGAAAGGGGAACATTTTGCAATTTTTCATATGTAAAATTGAGGGGACACATCACAAAAGTAGCAGCAGTCCGCAGCATTCATTTCCCTCCAAATCCCTCTTCTGAACAAGAAACATCACATTGTGATGTTGCATTATTCAAGGGCAGTTCTAGGGGGGGGAAAATTGGGAGTCCCCATTGGTAACTGGGATTTTTCCTCTAGAAGCTCTCTTGGTCCAATGCTACGTCATGATGCAGTTTTGTTCTAGGGCAGTGGTTCTCAAGCCTTTTAGCACCGGGACACATTTTTTAGAATGTCCGGGACCCACCAGAAGTGATGTAACTGCCAGAAGTGCCATCATTGTGATGCCAGAGCCTGCTGCTTTCCTGAGAAGGCAGCAAATAAGTTATTTCTCAGCCATTTTCCAATAACAAAGTGAATCAGAAAGAAAAAAAGCCTATTTATGCCCCTGATACAAGCAAAACAAACACACATCCCCTTTCCAGCATCCCGTCTTCCCATATTTTCAATATGGCTGCTCTAGGTGCTTTGCGACCCACCTGACATTGGCTCGCAACCCACTGGTTTGGAGGTCAGTTTGATCCAGACGTGTCAGCCTACCGGTACGCTGGGCGTGTCTTCCGGGTGAGCGGCAGCGCGATCGCTGCGTTCTGTTGCGTAACGGCGAAAGCCCGCCCGCTGCAGCGCCCAGCGTACCGGTAGGCTGACACTACTGGTTTGATCTGCATTGCGCCCATGCAACCCCATCAATTTTTGAACTGGAACATGTTCACAGAAGACAGCCACAGATTGTGGGCCCATCCCTATCCAACCTTCCACCGCTGATGCAGCTCAGGTAAGGGAGCTAATGTGCCTCTGCCTTGAGGAGGCCTCCATAACTGCCTCCTACTGTGTGATGTGGTGCACACCCCATTGGCACAACTGCATCAGCACTGGAAAGTTGGACAGGATTGAGCCCTAATTCACTTTTCATGGATGGACCACCATGGTTAACAGAAGTCCAGACACTAACAATCGAATAGCATACACAATATCTGATAATCCAACAAAACAAGCCACAAGAGCGCAGCAAAACAATGGAAACTCAGGAAGGCAACCACTAATTTTTGAAAGTCAGATGAAACAATGTAACTTTTTTCCCTGCCTTCAGAAAGCTAGCAGGGAGGGGAGGCAAGATGGGGCTACTTTGGGAAGGAGTTCTCTTTATTTTAACGCCACCCTTCCTCCCTAGAGCTCAGCGTGGAACACGTGGTCAGGGGATTTGAACCTGACTTTTCCAGGTCTCGCTTCCAAACTGCTACACCATCCTGGTCTCCTTTTCCCATGGTCTTGGGGTTGCTGCAGAAAAGGCCCTCCTGCTAAGAGCCGTCCTATGAGATGAAATCTGGAGCAGAGCCTCATCAGCTCATGCTGGCAGGAGTCTCATGCAAGCGGCGCACAGGATCAGCCCAGCTCCTCTGTGCTTCTCTTCACGGTGTTCCTTTGCTCCCATCCGTTTCCTCCCAGCCCAGTTCAGCCCCACTATCAGAGCTTGGTGAAGAAACATGTGTGAAATAGCAGACTGCAGCAAGGTCATGCGTGGAAGGAGTGGGTTCAGCTGCCTCTCCTTCACACTTCTTTGCAGGTAAAGAACAGACACCCTCCGCTTGCTTGATGCACGAAGACAGGTGGAGAGTTCACCTGTCACATCTAGTTCAGCTGCAAGGAGCAGCAGGTCGCCAACTGTGCCAAGTCTAATGGACCTTCAGGAGCACTAGAGCTATGGGAAGTGCAATCATAATGCTGTCAAGACAGATAAATGGTTCTAGGACCACTAAACAATTCACTTATGGCCCAATCCTGAGCGGCCCAGTTCCCGGAGCAGCAGCAGTGCCAAAAAGGTTACTGCAGCAATCTGCGGAAGCTCCAGCAGCTTCAGGAGTCTCCTCAAGGGAAGGGGACAGTCACCCCATTCCCCCAGGGAATGGCCCCTGGCCCCAGCCATGGGGCTGCCAACTATTTTGCAGGTGAAGACTGGAGCAGCCCCATGCCAGGCACCCAAGCCCAGCATGGGGGTTCAGGATGCCACCAGTCCCACCCAGCGATGGGATTAACAAACGACCTGGGGGAACGCTGGGCGGGACGTACTCGTAATTGGAAGCCCGTGATTGGCAGCCCGCACAATTGGCAGCCCGTCTGTTCCGCCCCGCCGCCGTCCCCACCATCCGCACGGGCTGGGCCCACTGCCCCCGGTTGGCACGCCCCACCGCTGCGTGCCCGGGCACCCGGGGGGCCCCCCAGGCAAGCAGGCACCCCCTCCGAGGCCTGGGCGGCCCGCGCGGCGGTGGGGAAGGCAGCGGGGCGGAACAGACGGGCAGCCAATCGTGCGGGAGTTCCATGTATGTCCCGCCCAGCGCTTCCCCAGGTCGTTTGTTAATCCCATCGCTGGTCCCACCCCCTCCTGGGGCCACTCCTCCCCTTCCCCTGCCCAGTCCCACCCTCCCCAGCCTTCCACACGTTCTCCCCTTGCCCCCAAAAGCTGTTATACTAGCCGTGGTCTCACCACAGTTGGCTGAATGGCAGCCACTCAACCGTGCTGAAGATCTGTGCCGCGGGCACAGACCCATGCCAGCACTGGGGCCTTTGGCAGTGCTGTAAATGTACTTTACGGCCCCGAAAGGCTAAAGAGAACCATGCACTTCTTTTATCTTTGCTGATCATGTGGCCTGTAAGGAAATTGCAAGAAGAACATTTTTGGCTGAAACAGTTCTTTGAAAAGATAACAATATCTGGCAATCAGAATAGTCCAGGCCCAATCTAGCCAAAGCTGAGCACTTTTAGAGTGCAATCCTAACCTAGTTAGGCTGGCACAGTTAGGCCAGCAAAGTTAGGCTGGCACAATGGCTGCCGTAAAGCACATTTGGATCACTCTTGGAGTCAGGGAGGATGGTGTATGTCTGTGTACTGGCCTCTCTGACTCCGAGAGTGGTCCTAACATACTTTATGGTGGCTCTTGTGCCAGCCAAATTTTGCTGGCCTAACTAAGCCAGCCTAACTCCAGGTTAGGATCGTGCCCTTAATTCCTACCAGCGCTACATAGGAGAGAAGCCCATGGGGATTTAAGAGTGCTCAGTGTAGGCTGCATTGCATCCAAAATCTTTAACATACTCTTATAATATCATTGTGAAACGGAGCGTGTTTGGAAATGCCTGATCAGCAGGTTGCCAAGACCCAGGTCACTCACCACTGGCTTTGACGGTTGGGAAAATGAATGGCGGCACAGCACCAGTGCTTTGCGATGCATTAATTCAAGGCAAAACTGCTTTAAGGTAATGACAGGGTGGTTTATTAACCACCTCAAGCATAACCAAAATAATGGGCACCTATGAGCCCTTATGTTGGAAGCTGAAAAAAAGAAATATAGGAAAGTACTATTATTTATAGTGGACTTCCCCAGTTTCTAAGAAATAATGGTTTGATATGGCAGGGAAAGATTGAGGGTGCAATCCTCACCTGGAGTCAGGCTGGCAAGTTTGGCTGGCACATAATGTATGTTTGGGCTACTCTCGGAGTCAGAGAGGCCAGCACATAGACATGCACCGTCCTCCCTGACTCCGAGAGTGGGTCCAAACGCACTTTATGGTGTCCCTGGGGCCAGCCAAACGCTCCTGGCCTAACTCCAGGTTAGGGTTACACTCAGTGGTGTCATTCAAATTATTTAGGAACAGGAACTCACTTTTGATTGGCACTTGTCGGGAACCCAGAACCCAGAACACCTCGTTAGGATCCGGAACGCCCATTCTGGTCCATTCCCCCTGAATGACATCACTGCCTTTGCCCCCCTAGGAATCCGGAGTAGCTCCCTTTAACCCTCTGAGTGCCGGCCAACCAAGAAGAAAAGCTCTTTGCAGAGGAATTGGGAGGGGGAGGAGAGTGAAGTGGGCGGAGTCAGCCCTAAGTTTAACTAGTGGAACTGAGTTCCCCCGCGTTTCCCCTGCATGACATCACTGGTTACACTGTGATAGTAGGGAAAAGGAAGCACATTGATTGTTCGATGATCTGTGAGGTCCCCCGATAAGCTCCCAAGGGTGCCCTGGGATACAGTTTGAAAATCACTGATGGTGTGCAAGGGAGGGACAGGTGGAGATCAGCTTGTAGAGGGGTGAAGACCCGGAGGACTGTTTGAGTTAATTTTGTACCAAATGTTCTTGCAACCTATCTTAGCTGCCTGCCTGCTCTTATTGCACTTTTTGATGGCAGCCTTGAGTCAGAAATTGCATGAGATAATGAGGGGGATGAGACATCTCAGCCACCGTAACCGCTGTGTCGCCACATCCAAGAGTGTGTGTGCAGTTAGGGGTGGATAATGTGCTTGCATTGTTGGTGCTAGAACAGTGATTTTCAATGCTTTTCTTCTCACAGCACACCACCTCTATGGTCTTCTCTATGGTCTTCGCCTCTTGTGATGTCACTTCCGGCTTCTAGGACACTCTTCTGGGTTCCACAGCTCTGTTTCTAGGGCAACTGTCTGTAGTAATTAATTGTCTATCCCTCTTCCTCCACTGGCAGAAGCAATTTCTGCAGAGCTTGGAAGAGTTTTTCAACTGCTGTGTTCCAAACTCCTGTGGACCTTTCATGGCACTCCAATGTGCCACAGCACGCCAGTTGAACGTCGCTGTGCTAGAATACGAAAAACCATCTGAACCAAGGATGGGGTGGTAGGACTGGAAGCAGATGGAGGAAGGACAGTAGTTCTTGGCAAGGGGGCAGTGGTGACCAGACTCCCAACCAGGTTTGAGGAGAACTTATCACCTAATCTCCCTCCTTTCCATCCTATGACAGTGCAAGGGAGTAGCCACAGGATGCAGGCATCTTGTGGTCTTGTGTGCTCCCTGAGGCATCTGGTGGGCCACTGTGGGATACAGGAAGCTGGACTAGATGGGCCTTTGGTCTGATCCAGCAAGGCTCATAGGTTCTTACGAAGCCATAGGGGCAACACTGTGGAACTCTTGCGCTTCAGCCCCATGGAACACAATCTGAGTCAGTGAGAAGCTTGCCCACTCTCTCACATCACCTTGGGCTATGCCCCAAGTCCCCAAACTGGTGCCTCGCACTCAACAGGTGCATAGCTACCTTACAGTGGCACATCAAGAGGGCCCAGGAATGTGACAGAGTAAAATTCTATTGTTTTTTTTTAATAAGGATGGAAGTCCTGCTGCATAGATGAGCTCTTTATGGGTTAAAAGACTTCAAGAGCTGGTCCATCCCCCTCACTCTTCCCCCCTGCCCACAGCTGCTGCTTTTGAGTCCCATCTGCACGCAACCATCAGAGTGGTAGCATTCTCTGACCTTTTCATCGTGTGGCTGCATCCTCCGCAGTGACCTGGAAAGCATCACTAATGTACCTGAGAGAATTCCTCGGGCGAGGAAGAGAAGTCTCTTCTTTCAGCGATCAGCCTTTGGAAGACCAGCTGCTGTGGATGGTGCCAAATGGACTTTTTAAAAAATGGATGGCATTCACACACTGTTGCCTGTGCCACGATGTGCACCACGGGAGGGTTTTCCTGAGCATATGCTGGGAGGATGCGGAGATGCGGACAAAACACAAAATGCTGCAAACTTGGGAGCCAAACGCAACTTCCCAAGAACCTCAGTTTTCTTTTTAAAATGGGTTTCTAGTCCTTATGGATGAAGATAAAAGCTGGAAAGCACCTGGACAATGCTTGCTGAAATCTGCAAGTCACATCTTCAGTGCTTAAGGAGGTGCACCCTGCATGCACCTTGCTCCTCCCCATCAAAATCCAAAATGTTTATGCCAATTGAAACATTGATCCCCTGCTAACTTACCTGCTTTGGCAGGGGAATTGTTGATGCAGCCAGCAAGTGGCATGCGTAAGATTGGTCCTGCAGTCCTTGCAGTCAGACTGGGTGTGGAATTGAACCATTTGGATTTCCTGAGCCTGGATCTGGAGACATATTTTCCCACCTCTACAGGCTTACTTTTCCATCACTTCACAAGCAAAGCAAAATTATGGTTCCAAATAGCTTTAATTGGAACGTTTTAATGCAATCAAGTCTGTGTTTTTTTATTCTACTTTAAAAAAAAAACCCTGCTTCCCCTGTCATTCTAGATTTTTGATAGTATTTTCATATAAAGAATCACTCCAAATAATTTTGCAACAGCATGGTATTGCTGATCAATTCATGCCCAGTTTTATATCTCATATTTCCGCAGCCTCCACCTCCAAGGAGGAAAGCTCTAACAGCTGCCTGGCCATCTGTTTGTAGCTAAACCGGAGCTTGAAAAATGCAAAATATGGTCACAACGTGCTAAATCGATTTATGGTCCTGATCCTGCAAGGCTGTTCAACTCATGACTTCCATTAAGCACCTATTTCCCTTGAGGCCCAACTTACTATGGAATGGGTAAGAGCGCAAGAGCTCCAATGTTTTTTTGGAAGCTGTGGATTTTTAAAAAACTAAAAAAAAAAAACACCCACTAAACACCCTTGGGAACGATGGAGATTTTCTAGGAGCCAGCTTGGAGGTAGACTTTTGTTATTCGACTTCTGTTAATAGTGGCTTGATCAATTGTTCTTGATCAGGCCACTATTCCCAACACATTCTGTCACAAGGCCAACTATTTTTCCCATTTCCCATAACCTTTATTGGCATATACAATAAATAGCAAAGCAAATTAATAACACAGGATAAGTAAAGTTCTAAAGGATCATAGGGAAAGGGTTAATTTCATAATCATAGCTAAAAAAACTAGCAACAGAATTAGTGATCAAGGGACAACAATCACTAAGAAGAATAGGAAGGGGATCAGGGAAAGAACTAGAGAAGGAAGAGATAACAAAGGTTCTAGATACATCCGACGAAGATGGTGGTGGACTGGACATCTGAGAATTATATGTTCCAATGAATCCGGGAAAGGTTGCAAAAAA
>JAJKFI010000026.1:3139280-3164320 GCA_029204185.1 Lerista edwardsae
GAAGCTGACCAGCTCAAGGACTCACAGGTGTCTATCTGATCTGGAGAAGCAGAGACGGAATGCCAGTTTCAACCAGTTCTGGACTGTGAGAAGTGAAACTGCAACAAGCAGTAGTTGAAGGAAGGTGGATACCTAGCTCAAGTATTAGGGTAGACAATCTGATTATATTAGGGACCCCAAGAATCCTTCTGAGGAAAGAGGCAGCTATTTTATCTAGATCTTGATTTGCAGCCTCGATCCAGATTGGGGCTCCATATAGAAGTTGGGGGAGAATTTTAATTTGAAAAATATGAAGAGCAGCAGGAATATACTGGTTGCCTCTGGTATAATGAAATCGAGCGATCGCGTTTAAGCGTAACAAGGCTGAAGAAATGGCATTTTTGCGATGAGGAAGCCAGCTGTGTCGGAAATGAAAAGTAATCCCCAAATATTTAAAAGTCTGAACTTGCTGGAATGATAATTTACCTATCTTCCAGACCATCGGGGCCCAAGATTTTGAGAAGACCAAAATTTTGGTTTTCTCAGAATTGATTAATAATTCATTAGAAAGACAGTATTCTTGAAAAGAAGATAGCAGATGACGAAGGCCAGATTTTGTGACTGACAGCAGGACTGCATCATCAGCATAGAGAAGGATAGGTACGGGAACACCATTAAGCGAAGGAGGGGAGTTTTCTAAACTAGAAAGAAAGGAGGGCAAGTCAGCAAGGTATAGATTGAAAAGGAAGGGAGCAAGTATACAGCCTTGACGGACTCCTTTGTTGATAGGAATTTCGTCAGTCATGGAGCCTATGCCATCAAGGCGAATTCGACAAGAATTAGAAGAATGGAGCCACTGAATTAAAAAAAGAAGGCGAGGATCAATCCCCCAATTGGTCAATTTCTTCCACAGGATATCCCTATTGATTGAATCAAACGCTCCTCTGAGATCTATAAAGGCCGTATACAATTTGATTCCATAGTAGGCAGAGTATTTTTCGGCCAAAAAAGACAACGTGAAGGCATGGTCAACTGTGGAGGCACCCGGGCGGAAACCTATTTGTTCCCTACCTGGCAAGCCTTTTGAGAGGGCCCAAGATGTAAGTCTATTAAGTAGATATTTAGAGTAGAGCTTCCCGATAATTGAGAGTAGGCTTATTGGCCTATAGTTGTCTGGAAGAGCAGGGTCACCCTTTTTAAAGATGGGTACAATTGTTGAAGAAAGCCAAGAGTCGGGGAACAAACCTGATTGATTAATTAGAGTAAATAGGTTAGATAAGGGGTTCGACCACCAAGAAGGGTTACTAGTAAGAATTTCAGCTAAAATTTCGTCAGGACCAGAAGCTTTCCCAGGTTTCAAAGTACTAATAAGCTCTATGACTTCATCAGGAGTGACTGGTGGCCATTCCGGAGAGTCAGTTAGACACGGAGTAGAAACTTTGTATATGACTGGTGCTGAAAAAATTCTGGAAAAATGAGTAACCCAGGTAGAAGCAGAGATGGTAGAGGGGACATTACAAACTGGGGGGGAATTTGTGCGAGAAACAAGTGACCAAAAAAGTTTATAATTATTGGAATGAATCGCTTCATAAAGTAATTGCCAGTTGCGTTGAGCAAATAAATGCTTCTTTTCTTCTAAAAGGGTTTGACATGACTTCCTGATCTGGAAATATAATTTTAGAAGGGCCGGAGAGGGGTCATGGCGAACTAAGAAAAAGAACTGTCTAACACACTTCTTGGCGATCCAGCATTCTGTATCAAACCAGGAAGGAGCTTGTTTATAAGAATTTGTGGAAAGAGACGCTCTAAGAGACTGGACTAGCGATTTGGAGAGAGACTCATAGATAACAATAGCAGTAGAGGGCAAGATGGCCTCAGTCAACTTCCGATTTAGATTTATAGATTCACTCTTTCTAGACCAAATGTTGAAAGCTTCCTCAATCTTGGGAGACCATTTAAGGCGAGGTGCAAATTGTGGGCGGGAATAAGTAGACAATGTATTACAAGAAGGAAGAGTTAGAACAAGAAGAATAGGCAGATGGTCACTATCAGATCGAGGGTCGATAGTAAAGTCTGAGAAAAGGGACAGAAGGTCTGAGGTGGTAAGTGCATAATCTAAAACACTAGTTCCCCTAGAGGAAAAATGAGTTAGTCTACCTGGGATATCACTAGCAATAGAGCCATTAAGTATATGTAGATTGAATTCAAGACAAAGATCTATCAGGTGTGAAGTATAATTATTGAATGCGGGATCTTGTGAGAATCTTAAACACGCCCTGGCTATCTGAGAACACCAGCCTATTCATTACCAGTTGCACTATGTTTAGTGTTGTTGTTCAAAATCATGAAACAATATATATTCTCACACTTTTCACCTGTTGTTCTCAAATTTGAAGTATTGTCCCCTTCCGTGTAAGACTGTGCCGGCACTGCGTTCAGCGTGTGAGGCCATGTTCCATGTGCCATTGCTGCCAGAGATCTGATTGGCGAGGACTTGGGAGAGGAGTGACAAACAAGTATACAAGCAAGAGGAATGGCAAAGTGACCCAGGGGGTGAGAACAGAGGTGCTATAAGCAAAGGTGTATTTTCGTCTGTGAAATGGTGAAGGGTACATGAGAATCCCCATATAAGAATACCAGGTAAAAGCATTAGTCCCAAACTGTATGCATAGAGGAATGTAGCAAGGAACTGGAGCTGCCATCTGCCATAAATGGAAGAGGATTTTGTGAAGGATGCTGCAGCCACTGCAGGCTACCTTAGTAGACTCAACAAAGAGTCTGGGAGCATCACTGATTTCAGCAGAAGCTGTCACAGACTACAGTTCACTTCATCAGATGTATGAAGTGAAATCCTCAGTAGAGCTCCGAAAGCTTCTGCTGCAATAAACCGGTTAATTTGTCAAGATGCTCAGATGTCCATTGTTGCTCTTGCTTCAACAGACCAGCACAGCAAACTCTCTGAAAGCCACTAGACCCAGACATCTGACTTTAATTTTATTTCACCACTGAGATTCAGCTATTTTAAGTTGCTGTGAGGATATTTTACAGCAAAAAGAGGGGCAGAAGCAGTGGTGTCATTCAAATGATTTAGGAACAGGAACTCACTTTTGATTGGCACTTGTCGGGAACCCGGAACCAGCCACGGAGGATCCGGAACGCCCGTTCTGGTCCGTTCCCCCTGAATGACATCACTGCCTTCGCCCCCCTAGGAATCTGGAGTCGCTCCCTTTAACCCTCTGAGTGCCGGCCAACCAAGAAGAAAAGCAATTTGCAGAGGAATTGGGAGGGGGGAGGAGGGAAAGTGAAGTGGGCGGAGTCAGCCCTAATTTTAACTAGTGGAACTGAGTTCCCCCGCGTTCCCCCTGCATGACATCACTGAGCAGAAGTGTTATAATACCCACATATGCGTACCTTTTCCATGCAACAGAGTGGGAAAAAAGTCCAATGGCCCATTTCCTTGCTACAAGGAGGTTGTGAATCAGAGTGGAAAAGCAACATCCGTGGCATGTAACACTTCCCTAAGTCTCAATTTGCATGATCAGCAGATGATTTGAAGCAAATCAGACTACCCAGATTTGAAGAACTAAACCAGAATATGGCACCCCTAGTGACTGGCCCAAGCAAGCTCATTGTGGTGAATGAGGACACAAACCTGGTTTCACATCTCCTACTTTTAACACCCACGCCACTGGACCATGCTGGCTCGGTATTCTACTGCACTTGACTGAGGGCGCAATCCTGACCTGGAGTTAGGCTGGCACAGTTAGGCCAGCAAAGTTTGGCCGGCACAAGGAACACTGTAAAGTATGTTTGGACCACTCTCGGAGTCAGAGAGGCCAACACGGAGACGTGCACCATCCCCCAGTCTCTGAGAGTGGTTCAATGGTGTCCCTTGTGCCGGCGAAACTTTGTTGGCCTAACTGTGCTGGCCTAACTCCAGGTTAAGATTGCACTCTGACTATAACCTCCTCTGAGCACCAGTCCTTTCTGAAATAAATCAAAAAAGTTCATTCTCTTAGGTGGATCTGCTTAATAGGGGCAAGAGTGATGTAACATGACATATTGTCACACTGGCCATACATAGTAGTTTTATATTTCACCATACTGATTATGCACAAGCAATTATGCACACATTTCACCATAACTGATTATGCACAAACGACACAATTTGTAGGACTTACCAATTAATGGCTTCCTCATCTATACTTGTACCAGGGACGTGGTGACGCTGCGGGTTAAACTGCTGAGCTGAGCTTGTTGACCGGAAGGTTGGCAGTTCGAGACCACATGACGGAGTGAGCTCCCGTTGCTTGTCCCAGCTCCTGCCAACCTAGCAGTTCCAAAACATGTAAAAATGCGAGTAGATAAATAGGGACCACTTTGGTGGAAAGGTAATGGCGTTCCGTGCGCTATGGTGCGCTATAGTCATGCTGGCCACATGACCATGGAAGCTTGTCCTTGGACAAACGCCGGCTCTTCGGCTTAGAAACGGAGATGAGCACTGCCCCCTACAGTCGGTCACGACTAGACCATTCGGTCGTGGGGAAACCTTTACCTTTACTTGCAATCCTAAACACCTTTACTGGAGAGTAAGGCTGTACATTTATGCACCTTTACTGAGGAGTAGGCCACTTGAACAGAACAAAATTTATTTCTGAGTACCCATGTTAACACTGTGCTGTCTGCAATGGATTATTGCTCAATCCCCGTGGCCTGGATGACTACTAAGGCTCAAGGTTTATTTATTTGCTATCAGTAATTAAAAGTATTTATTCATCCCAGACAGCAAATGTAGCATAGTGGCTGAGGTGTGAATCAGACCTTCTCTGGTCTAAATCTCAGCTCTGCTGTGAACTCAGTAGCAAATCACTCCCTCTCAGCTTCCCCAGATGCAATCTGGGAATGATAATAATACTTATTTACCTTACAATATTATTGTGAATCTCTGAACGCTTTAAAGCACTACACAAATGGTAAAGATTATTATAAACATTTGTAAAATGCCCAAGGCAGCTAACAAAGTGTACACAGTCATTAAAATAAAACATTAAGGGCCCAATCCTATCCAACTGTCCAGCGTTGATGCAGCCACAGTCTAGCCCAAAAGTAAAGAATTAATGTTCCCTTAGTTTGAGGAGGCTTCTGTGAATGCCCCACCACCACGACACGCAGTCCACACCCTATTGGCACAGCTGCATCAGTGCTGGGAAGTTGGATAGGATTGGGTCCTAAAATCATTAAGGATGCTATTTTTAAGACATCGTAACACAAATAAAATTTGGAAATAATACATTAATAGCAGCAGAACCAGAAAAAGACCATACGTGCTGGTGGAACGTAGAGGAGAGCCATTCTAACAGATCTTGAATATGGTTCATTTGGAAGAAGATTTAGAGCACAATCCTAACCTGGAGTTTGGCCGGCACAGTTAGGCCAGCACAGTTTGGCCGGCACAAGGGACACCATAAAGTATGTTTGGACCACTCTCGGAGTCAGAGAGGCCAGCACACAGACGTGTGCCTTCCTCCCTGACCCCAAGAGTGGTCCAAACTCTCTTTACGGTGGCCCTTCTGCCAGCCTAACTCCAGGTTAGGATTGCGCCCTTAACTACTTATTTATCTGCTGTATTTGTACCCTGCCTTTAAGCCACCAAGGCTGCCAGAGTAGCTTACTTACAGAGTAGCTGCCGAAGCATCTCGCAGAACAATAAAAGCTTAAAATCAAACAATAGGAAATCATTACAACATAAAGATGGCAGAAAAATGTTTTGTTCCTTCTTTTCTCCTCCTCCTCCTTTTCCTCACAGGGCAGTTGGTGGTTCTATGGCCACTGAGAGGGCAGGCCAAGGGCGGTCTTGGGAGCTGGACGGCCCAATTGGAAATATTTTTTGCTGGGCCCCAGGATCACAGCCAAGGTCTGCAGTCAGCAGAATCTTGAAAATATAAATAAAATTTATTATAGGCTTTATATCAGTATAGTTGAATTGAAAGCAATCAAAATGTGCACTTAAAAAGTGCATGTGGGTTTATGGACCCAAGAACATTTTAATATGAACTTGCATGCATGTGTGCGTACAACAAGGAAGCAAACAAAATGCGTAGATAAGTTTTGAAAAGTAAATACAGGCATGCCTTGGTATCCACTGATTCTGTATCCACTGTTTCAGTTATCCATGTATACTATTACTACTAGGATGCCTATTAAAAAGATAGGGGAACATTAAACAAATCTCTTTTTTTTTTACTTTGTTGCAGCAAAACCACTGATGTTCCCCTATCTTTAAAAAGCAAGCCCCAGTATCCACAGTTTCAGGTATCTACGGGGAGATCTGGAATGGAACCTAGCAGATAAAAACATAAGAGCCTTGCTGGATCAGGCCAAAGGCCCATCTTGTCCAGCTTCCTGTATCTCACAGCGGCCCACCAGGTACCTCAGGGAGCACAGGAAACAACAAGATGCCTGCATCCTGTTGCCACTCCCCTGCATCTGGCATTCTGAAGTAGCCTACTACTACAATAAGGAGGTTGCACAACCCATCATGGCCTACAGGCCACAATGGACTTTTCCTCCAGAAATCTGTCCAATCCCCTCTTAAAGGCACCTAGGACAGTGCATGCCTGCAGTTACAAAGCCATCTGCTTTAGTGATTGCAAAATGAGTTAGTAAAAATACTGATTTTATTTTTACCCTATTTTGGTGGGGCTGGTGATTCTATGAACCACCATTGGGGGCAATTGGTTTCAAGATGGCCCTGGGGAGGGCATAATTCAAGCTGAATGAATACCAGCAGGCAGAGGTGACAATGGTGGTTCATAGAATCACCAGGAACCACCATACACCCATGGATGTTGGTTAAGGACAGATGCCATGCACCAATGGTTGTCCGACTGTCTTCTCGGGCAACAAGGTATCAGCGGTTCCTCAGTGAGAAATAGGACTAGGGTGTATGCCAAAGTCTTCCTGAGAAAGTAATGTGTAGTATGTTTTCCTTACTTACAGAGTATTCAGTCATCATACTTTCCTGTCAAGGTGATGGATGGATGGCTAGATGGATGGAGGTGTGCCTGACAGCTTTCTGTAGTTGTTTGCCATGTTGACATTTTGCTGGGGAAACCGTTGCCATGGTGCTGGAAGGCTCCCAGTGGGGTGGCCCAGCAGTCTTGATATTTCCCACGATAGTGCTGGCATGATGGTGGTGGTGGGTGGGTGGGGGGCAGGCATCGTTGTTGTTGTTGAGGCCTGCTTGTGGGGAGATGGAGAGAAGTGGTGGTGGTGGTGGTGGTGGTGAAGAGATGTATGTTGTCATGGCGCCGAAGGTTGTCATGGCATCCTGCTAGGCAGCGGCTGTCATGGCAAGGCATCCAACTGGTGAGAGTGGTTGGCATGGCAACCTCATGGGGATTGGCATATTGCCTCCCCTCTCTCACTATAGAAGAAAATTGCCACAGGGTTCTCTTTTGGGGGTTGGGGGGGGGTCTCATAGCCCCACCTCAAATGATGGTCACTGTCAGTGGTACCAACTTGATTTCAACAAGTTGCTCAGTGGGTGAGGTACTATAGCCACGCCCCGAGCCATAGCCACACCCACATAGCAATAAAATAGCAGCTTTAAATTAAATTACATAAATTATATGCACAATCTAAATGTATGTGCAGATTACATTTATTCTGAACACAGATGGTATATGCATCATTTATGCCTCCCCATCTCCTTTTCCAACCCTGAATACTGTCAGTCCTTCTAGGCCAGTGATGGCGAACCTATGACACAACAGGTCAATGGTGACACGCCACAACATTCTGGGTGACACACCAGAGTTCATGAACGCCCAACAACAACTGAGATTGTTTTGTGCACTCACCTCGGTGTGGTCGCTGCTGCGAGGCCAAGGCGAGCGCCAACACGCGCAATGGTTGTGTCGTGCGCAACCATTGCGCATGCTGGGGCTTGCCTTGGTCTGGTCGTGTGCAACCACACTAAGAGGAGCACGAGCATGCACAGTGCACGACCAGGCTGAAGCAAGCACCAGCATGCGCAAATGGCTGCACACCACTGTGCATGCTCGCACGCCTCTTGGTGTGGTTGTGCGCGAACAGACCGAGGCGAGCACTAGCATGTGCAATGGTCACTCACTGCACGTGCTTGCACTCCTCTCGGCTTTGGGGCTGGCCCAGTGGTGTCATCTAAATGATTTAAGAACAGGTACTCACTTTTGATAGGCACGTGTTGGGACCCGCCCACCGGAAGTGACATCATAAGCCGGAAGTGATGTCGTGGCAGGAAGTGACATGAAAAAGCCCTTTTTGAGGTCTCAGCAAGAAGGTTAGATGACAGGAGATGACATGATGTCATTTTCTTGAAGCCACCTCGAGTCAACTAATATGGCTGACTCAGATCTTTCCCGCCAAGGAGGATTGCCGCGGATTCACTAATAAAACTCTCCCTGCACATGTGTAAAAGTTAATATCTACCTCGTTAAAAATGCCTGTGTGTTCTGCATACGGGTGCACGAATCGCTGTCAGAAAAATGGGATTACTTTGCACAGGTACTTAAAATCATTGTGATTAATTGATACTGAAAAATATTACCTCATAAAGTATGCAACCCTTCACAAACTGAAGTAGGTATGAAGAAGTAAAAGGAACTCAATCCACACACAACCTTCAGCAGTGATTTTTCGGATACAAAATGTTTGGTTTGCACACCAGTAAGACTACACATTTGGCCACTCATCTGAATACCTTACATTACCGATAGCGGAACTGTTGTTATTGTGAATTTTACACCAAATGTTATG
Organism: Lerista edwardsae; assembly: GCA_029204185.1. Lineage (NCBI taxonomy): Eukaryota > Metazoa > Chordata > Lepidosauria > Squamata > Scincidae > Lerista > Lerista edwardsae. Next base: position 3,148,059 of record JAJKFI010000026.1, read on the forward strand.
TGCATGTCAATAAGACTACACATTTGATCATGCTTCCAAATAATATAGGTACATTATTCCGATGCGCATCCGAATAATCACTGCCCACAACCTAACCCCCTCCTTTTTTTCCCTTCCCGTTTACACTTTTTTGCCCACCCTCCCCTTTTTTTCTTTCCTTCCTGTTCACACTTTATTTTTCCACCTTTCATTTTCTACTGTAATATTTATGAAATTCTAAACATTATCAGAATTTTTTTTTATGGGGCATGGCCGATTTAAATAGACAGCATTTCGTCCGGTATGTTCAGTAATATAATTACGAGGAATTTAACCTTGTAATTGCATACTAACTCATAATAAGGTTACCAATAATGTTTCTACACGATCACATGTTTTTATTTTCGTAAATTTTTATTTCAGGAGTAAACTATTCAGTCCTAAACAGTACGAGCAAAGCAATCTGAAATGCTTGGAATCAGCATTGTTTTGAGTCAACTGACATGGCTGCTAAGCCCGCCCCCTGGCTTCAATTCGCTCCTATATTTTCTTAAGGCATGTCCTCTCCTGTTATCTAACCTTTTTGGGTCTCAGACAATTTTAAACTGACCCAACAGTTGCAACAGTATTCCACAGCACCCCCAGAACATGTTAAGGAGGCCTGGCATCATGTTAAAGTGACCCAACAGTTCCAAAACCCCAGAGCAGCTCATTTTTCAGTGGCAAGGCAAGGCAAGGCTCCGCTCACTGCCTGCCTTCCTGCCTGGCTCTGAGAACGTGCAGGCAACTCAAACGTGCAGGAAATTCAAACATTGCAGGGGGCGAAGTCCATGAGTGGGCGGGCGAATGGGCGGGGCCAGCCGTAATCCTAGGAACCGGTACTCGCATACCCCCACGTATCCCCTGCATCAAGGATGTTAGATACACTGGATAAGGCATGACGTCACATTCTTGAAGCCATGGACCTGGACCGAACAATATGGCTGACTCAGATAATCGCCGCGAACCTCCTTGGCCGCGAACGACGAGGATTGCCGCCGGAGGGGCTCTCTCGCTCGCACGGCGCGTGTGTGAAAGTTAATTTTATGGGGGGGGGAGTGTAGAAGTTTAAAAAAATACTCTTAATAGCCTAGAAGTAAAAAAGAATTCCTCTCATATTGACAACTACTTGTGTCATGAAGAGATTTTAATGTAATTTTCCTACATATTTATCTAATTTTTGCCCACCCTCCCCTTTTTTTCTTTCCTTCCCGTTCACACTTTATTTCTGCTTGTGTAGATTTCAAAAAATAAGTCTGTCAAAACAGTGCAATCCGAGTTTAAATAGACAGCAAGTGGCATTTCGTCCGGTGTGTTCAGTAATATAATTACGCGGAATTAAACCTTGGAACTGCATATTAACTCATAATAAGGTTACCAATGATGTTTCTCCACGATCACACGTTGTTATTTTCGTAAGTTTTTACTTCAGGAGTAAACGATTCAGCCCTAAACATCATGCGAAAACCCATTTGAAATGCTTGGAATGAGCAATGTTTTGTACTTAACAACATGGCCGCTAAGCCCGCCCCCTGGGCGTCAATTCTTTTCTATTCATTGTTAAGGGAGGGCCGGGGGTTGCCCTGCATGACATCACTGGGCTGGCCCAGGAGGCATGGGAGTGCACCACTCTGGGGGTATTGCGGTATTGGGGGTTCCAAGCACCCACACCTCGATTTTTTTGGGGGGGCCCTAGTGGTCACTGTCATATTGAGCCTCTGCTGCTGCTCCTGCAGCATCCAGCTAGGGGAAAATAGTTACTAGGGCGCTTTGGGGCAGAGAGAGAGAGAGAGAGAGAGAGAGAGAGAGAGATGCTCCTTTACTTGATTGGTTGCCACGGCAGCTGCAGAAGGGAAAGAAGCTCCAGAGTCGCCGTCGCGCCCTCCGGCCACCAGGGGCTACTGCCAGAAGCGGGAGGGTAGAAACGATGAAACCAGAGCGGTGGGCGCTCTAGCACCTTGAATTCCATGGTGATAAAGAGTACTTCCGGCTGCGGGTGCGTACGCTCCTGCCGCTGGTGTGCCGGCTACACTCTGGGGACTTGTTGGTAGAAGTGGATCGCCTCGGCGGAAAGATGGCGGCCACCGTCGCCACGGCTGCGGAGTGAGTTATGGAAGCAGCTAGGACGGGCTCGCGTTGTGCCTGTGAGCGGGTGGGGAGGAAAGCGGAGAGCGGCTGGAGAGGAGGCTCTCCCTGGCAGACCTCCGGGGCACGGAAGCCCACGCTGTGTGTGCGTCCCCGCCCAAGCCCCTCACTGTGGCCTCCCCCCGCCCATCACGACTCTGAGCCCCCCCCCCCCCGCGGCCCCTACGGAAGCCGAAAGGCTCAGTCGCCTCCCGCACCGTTTCTCCTCGCAGTCTCCAGGCGCGCCCCTTCCCCGCTTGAGCCACAGTCTGGGGGACGGGCCAAGCCTTCCCTTCCCCGCATTGTGTTCTGGGGACACTTAAAACCGACTAGGGTCTTTTTGGGGGGGGGGGTGCGCTTGGTGCTGTTATTTTTGTTATTAACAGTTTTTAATATTATTAAAAATATTTTTAATATAAATATAGAACAAAATATTTTGTTATTAATAACAGTTTAAAAAGAGGCGGTTTTGCAAGCGGTGCTCCTCTTATATTATCTGATTGCACTGTTTATAATTTTAATATTGTAAGCTGCCTGGGGTGCCCCACCATAGGGCAGAAAGGCGGGGTAAAAATTCAGGAAATAATAATAAATAATATTTAGCAGAGGGAGAGCAGCAACTGCCTGTCTTCACCCCAGTGCAGTGCCTGTTGCTGGTGTTCTGCTTCTTGCCATTTTGGGACTTAAGAAGAGCCCTGCCGGATAAGGCCAAAGGCCCATCCAGTCCAAATCCCTGCATCACATAGTGGCTCACCGGATGCCTCAGGGAGCACACAAGATACCTGTTATTACACTCTTATTATTACTCTTGCACCTGGCATGAGTTGATTTTCTTTGTCAACTAGGAACTGTTGTTGTTGTTGTTGAAAAGCAGTGTATAAATATTCTTAATAATAATATCTTGGATGTCTCCTGATTTTCTTTTATGCTTCCTCTGTTTTCATTATTATGTGTTTACATGATAACAATGCTTAAAAAGTAGCTAAAAATACTTTGGATCAAGGATTTCTCCTCCTCCTTCCCCACCTCATGAGGAGAGAAGACTACGTGTCTGTGATTTACTGCTCTCTAGCCTTGCTTTCATCCAAGCATAGTAATCTGTGGAGTTGCTGTCTACTGAGTTAGACCCTTGGTTTATTTAATTGAGAGTGCAATCCTAACGGAGTTAGGCCAGCAAAGTTTGGCTGGCACAAGGGCCACTGTAAAGTACTGGGCCAAAGTAAGTTTGGACCACTCTTGGAATCAGAGATGCCAGCACACAGATGTGCACCATCCTTCCTGACTCTGAGGGCGCAATCCAACCCAGCGCTGGAATAGCAAGTCTGGCTGGCCAGCACCATATCCAACGCTGGGTTGGGGGAGGCTGGAGCGTGCGCTCCTTTACCATAAGGGAGGCTCCACCCTCCCCTATGTGCTCCTCGGATCTGTGCCCGCTAAAGAGCGGGCTGACGGGCTTAGAATGTGGCTGTATGGCCACCTCCCAAGCCCACCCAGGTCCTGCCCAAGTCCTGCCTACCCCACTCCCACCAATCCCCATCCGGATACTAGGTAGAAAATCCCTTGCGCTGACCGTCAAGGGAGGCTCTCCGTTGGCGCTCTGAAGCCAACACTGCGAGCAGCGTTGGCTTCAGAGCTTCAGCCCTGGCGTGAGGGTGCTGCTTGGTGCCCGTGTGCCGGTGCTCCGCCCCTTGCATCGAAGTCGACGCAAGGGGCATGCTTGGATTGTGCTGCCCAAGTGGTTCAGATGCGCTTTACAGTAGCCCTTGTGCCAGCCAAACTTTGCAGGCCTAACGCCAGGTTAGGATTGCACTTTAAGACAGACACTGGCTCCCCAAGGGTTCAGGCACCTGACAGATTCTGTTTCTCAATCTCTCTAGAGATTGTTCAGGGATAGAATCTGAGACTTTCTGTGTGCAAAACAGGTGTGCTGCCACTGAACTGTGAGTGTTCCTGATGAACATGCAAAACTACCATCTCCAAAGTCAGACCATTGTCAGACAACATCTCCTCTTTTTGACATTTTTCAACAATTACACACACCACTGATCAGAGACTAGAACTTACAGCCTGTACGTGGGAATAAGCACAAGACTTTCTATACTAGTGTTCACACTAACTACAGAAAGTTTTTTTTTTAAGTCTTAGCCAAAGATGTCTGGATTTTGGATGTCCTGAACAGGGATCATCTACCTGTACAAAACTGCCCACCTCTGTTCAAAACTTCTCTGTTGTATCTCTGCATGAGTCACATCCGTGTGTTCCAATTAGGAAGTATATCCAAAATAGTGACTCATGTAGAAATGTGTGAGGAAACGCACAGTTCTTTAGATGAGTGATCCTTTTATTCTTAAAAATAAATACTTTCAGGTTTGCATCCAACTTTATCTCAGCAGAGATGCCTTTTTCTTCTTCTAGGATTTTGGGAAACACCAGAATTAAACTAGAACCAGGAAGACTCATGTTCAAATCTCCTTTCAGCCTTGAAGCCCACTTTGCAGCCTAACCTCCTCAGGTTGGTTGTGAAGTTAAAAGTATGATGGGATGGGTAGAAACTGGGAACTCCTTGGAGTCAAGGTGGAGATTTATGCTCTGTCATGTTCTTTGCTGTCATCTGATCTTGTGATCCTGCTGTACAGGATGTGTATTAGTAAGCTCTTAGTGAGTCCTTCATGATGGTTTGATCTTCAGTATAATCTCAAACTTCAGCCCCTTCTAATCTGGCATTGTGAACATCCTGTTTGTTAAAGTCTACTTCAAGCACAACATTTGAGAGCACTTGTATCCTGGTTCCTGTTTTATTCTTATTTCTAGTGTGCCCTCTGTTGCATAATAGCAGGCATTCATTTTCCTAATGGTTCCATGCCACTTGAGAGAATGTTTTTGTGTTGTCATGACGCACATTTCCTCCAGGGCTGCATCAGATTCAGCGTTCCCGCCTGTTAACTTGATCCGTATTGGGTGGAATCATCTGTTTTCTACAGCAGTGCAATGAAGTGAGAAATCTGTGTTTCTCCTTCCCATCCTATGACTTCCCGTGCCTCCTTATAATTTTGTAATTGTTTTGCTTGTAGTAAATCAAATTCTACGTTTTTTTTAATAAACAGACCAATGTGTTGCTCCAAACACCCTGCTCACACTTTATGCATTGAATGTGTGCATCCAACCAGTGTCCAGTCCTCTGGTACAAAAGACTGGGTAAGAGCAACAGAGAATCTGGTGACAGCAACTGGCACATTTATTATGGCATAAGCTATTGTGGGTTAGAGTCCCATACCCATTTGCAGTAGCTGATTTGGCTTTAGTGCTAATCGTTGTTAGTTTGGTAGTAGGGCACCTGCTTGGTGTGCAGAGAGTTGCAAATTCAATCTATGGCAGGTCTTCAGGAAGGGCAGTGTCTGAGCCCCTGAAGAACTGTCACCAGCCACTGTCGATAATACTGAGCTAGATGAACCAATGGTCTTATGGGATAAAGCAGCTTCATGTTATCATCTGCTTAAATTGGTGCTGTGTGCAAGTCTAGGGTTTCACTTGACCTGTCCTCCCTGCAGCCACATTCTTACAGCGCCTGTTTTTCTTTGCTTTTCTTGACAGCGTGATCTGCCTTGTGACACTGTCAGGCTCTCACCATCCTGGGTCTTTTCCTGCTTGAAGAAGATACTATGGATTATGAGGCCCCGACCATAAGGCCGCGTCGGATCCAGAACCAGAACGTCATCTACCGCCTGGAACGCCGAAGGATCACCTCCGGCAAGACCGGGACTCACTGGCACCAGGTCCGTGTTTTCCACCAAAATGTCTTCCCTAACTTTACCGTGGTCAACGTTGAAAAGCCGCCCTGCTTCTTGCGGAAGTTCTCGCCCGACGGACGCTACTTCATTGCTTTCTCCTCGGATCAGACCTCCTTGGAGATCTATGAATATCAGGGGTGCCAAGCAGCAGAGGACCTCCTGCAGGGCTATGACGGGGAGATTTTGGCCAATGGCAACGACCAAAGGTCCATCAATATCCGCGGGCGCCTCTTTGAACGCTTCTTTGTCCTCCTGCACATCACCAACGTGGCCTCCAACGGAGAGCACCTGAACCGCGAGTGCAGCTTGTTCACGGACGATTGCCGCTACGTCATTGTGGGCTCCGCCGCCTACCTGCCCGAGGAGCCTCACCCGCCGTTTTTTGAGGTTTACCGCAACAGTGAGTCGGTGACGCCAAACCCCCGCTCTCCGCTGGAAGATTACTCTTTGCACATCATCGACCTTCACACTGGCAAGCTGTGTGACACCAGGACGTTCAAGTGTGACAAAGTCATCTTGTCGCACAACCAAGGACTCTACCTGTACAAAAATATCTTGGCCATTCTTTCCGTGCAGCAGCAAACCATCCACGTCTTCCAGGTCACCCCTGAAGGCACCTTCATTGACGTCCGGACGATCGGCCGTTTTTGCTACGAAGATGACCTGCTCACGCTCTCCGCCGTCTACCCAGAGGTCCAGCGGGATTCCCAGACAGGCATGGCGAACCCCTACAAAGAGCCGTTCATCAATTCCCTGAAGCACAGGCTGCTGGTCTACTTATGGCGAAGGGCCGAGCAAGACGGGAGCGCGATGGCCAAAAGGAGGTTCTTCCAGTACTTTGACCAGCTGCGGCAGCTGCGCATGTGGAAGATGCAGCTGTTGGACGAGAACCATCTCTTCATCAAGTACACCAGTGAAGACGTGGTCACGTTGCGGGTGACGGACCCTTCCCAGGTACGGACCAGGCCCTTGTGGGAAGTGGAAGGCTGTTCTTGGGTGGATGGAGGCTTCCAGGCAGCACAATGGCTTTTGAGTTTGGGGGTGTTAATGTAAGGCGAGCCCTGTTTGATTGGATCAAAGGAACAGCTAATCCAGGATTCTGTTTCCAGCAGTGGCCAGTCAGACATGTCCCACAAGCCCACCATCAGGGTGAAGGCAACAATCCTCCCATGTTCTCGGTCCCTTAGAAACTGCCCTGTTTATATCCTGCTGTTCTTTTGTTAGGGAACTCAAGGTGATGCTTAAGAGGTTTTGAGGTGGTTGCTCATCTAGCACTCCCCGGATGTAGACCTGCTTGGCTTAAGAACATAAGAAGAGCCCAGCTGGATCAGGCCAAGGCCCATCTAGTCCAGCTTCCTGTATCTCACAGTGGCCCACCAGATGCCTCAGGAAGCAACACAAGGCAACCAGATGCTTGTATCTCAGCTTCAGCAAGGCTTCAGCAAGGTGGCTGGATCGTGTGCCCTCTGGCAATGCCAAGGGATGGTTATTCACAAGGCACACTATTTCTAAACATGGAGGCTCAACTTGGCTATCATGGCTAACTATGGCTCTAGAGCAACTATAGAGCAACAGGCTCTCCAGGAATCTGCCTTATCCTTTTTAAAGCATGCTTGGCCTTTGGGTCATTGCCACATCTTGTGGCAGTGAGTTCCACTGTCCATTGCGTCAACTGGTACTGAAGCCTGTCAACCCTGTCTTTGATCTGCTTGTATTGTTCTGTACCGTCTTGCAGTAAACCAGAGGTTGTCCAACTCCTCAGGAGTTTGAGAACGGAGGTGAGCGTGTGTGGCGGAGGGGGAAGGCAGCCACATAAGCCACGGGGTTGTCCCGCTACCGGGGACCTTTGATCTACTGAATGATCACTGGCCTCCGGTGGGTGTGGGGAGCCCCACGGACGCTTCCACAGGGCTCCTCAAGCCTTGTAATATTGAAAAATAACTAGTGCAACCCACTTTGGGGTTTTGATTGCAAAACCAGTGCACAGCTGCAGTTGCCCCCAAGGCGGCAGCTACTCCCCATCCTTCACGGATATGCCATCCTATCGGACATCTGGGTATGCCTTCTGAGCTTCCAGCAGGAGGAGCTTCAGGCTGGCCACGCTGTTAATATTCCTTCCTTAGAACAATTTCCAGAATATCCCATCTTTCAAGCATCTTTGGCAGTGACCGGAAGTGATGGGGGAAAATGGAGAGTATAGAGCAGCGGTTGCCAACCTGGGGGTTGTGTGTCCCCCCCCCCCCCGAGGACATGTGTCAGCATTTGCTTTTGGGACACTGCCCCCTTATGGAGCTGGGGGCTCCTTGGGTGCTATTAGTAGGGCCCTTCTGGGTCTCACTGCTGCCACCACCGAACACGGGCATGTAAAAAAAAGGGCTTTTTAATTGGTGTGCTGAGTGAGAGAGTGAGACCCAGAAGTGCCATGCTACAGGTCCCGATTGGGTCCCTGCCCTCTTTAAGGTGGTGGCGCTCGATGGAAGGTTGGGAACCGCTGGCATAAAGGCTGAAGCTTAATTGGTGGTAGCAGACTCCGGGGGGGTGAGAGAGCCTTCAGCAGGCTTTTTGCATGACTCACTAAGTACATGTTAAATATATGTATAATTTTCAACCATGTATTCAAGGAACTTTTGTTTTAAGCGAAAGGTAACATGCTCAAGCTGCCCTACTCTCTGCAAGCTTGAGCAATGAGCCTTTAGTCGTGTAGAAATATGTCTAGTGCATATTTGTTGTTTGCTTAGCATGTTCTCCAGGGACAGATTTTTGCAGAAGTTCCTAGGCGACTGATTGCAAAACCAAAAAGCGGCTTTTGGACATTCTTGGATAAGAACGCCTGCAATTCAAAAGAAATAGTTAATGGTGCTCGGTCTTTCATTTCCCCAACAGCAGGGAACCCTGAAGGGTGCACTGTTTAGCAGGCAACGGTGGAGCACAATGCACTTTAAAAGACTCATCTCGGCATGTTGGAAATATTAAGGCAGGAAAAGAAAATAAGTGCCCCCCCAGCCCTCCCCAGAGAAAACCTCCCAACGCTCACCTGTCTGCATATACAGGGGGAAAATAATTTGTTGCCAACTGCCACCTGGCTTAAAAATGGTTTCCCAGCAGGATCTAAAATTAAATCTGCCACTCTGAAAAAAAAAATGTTTCGTGTTTGGCAGGGAAAGGAAACAAGGAACACTGAAGTGTCCAGTTTTGAAATATAAACAAAGCAAGCCAAACAGGAATTGGAGGAATTTCACATTGCTTTGTAAATAATTTGATGGTAGTTAGTAGCGAAGTTAATCTGGCGCCCACTGAGATGGCTGGAAGTACAATAAACCGACTGGTGAAATGCAGGCCTCTCTCATCCGGCCCTCAAATCGTGTCTGTCTTGGTTGGTGGTGGTGGGAGTTGGTTGTCAACACAGCCTCTGCGCCATCCACTTACGCTCAGCTGGGTGACTTCTAATTCTGCTTCCTCCCTCCCAGCCGTCCTTCTTTGTGGTGTACAACATGGTGACCACCGAGGTGATTGCTGTCTTCGAGAACACGTCAGACGAGCTGCTAGAACTCTTTGAGAACTTCTGCGACCTCTTCCGCAATGCCACGCTGCACAGTGAGGCTGTGCAATTTCCCTGCTCGGCCTCGAGCAACAACTTCGCGAGGCAGATCCAGCGCCGGTGAGTCCTTTGGGCCGTGGAGGGTAGCTCAGTCCGTTTGCAGTGACTCTGGGGAAGGGAACTAAGCTGGCTTTGGTTTAGAGCAGTGGCCTCCAAACTGTGGGCCGCTGCGGGCTGAAAAAGCCATCTGGGCAAGGTGCTTTCCCTCCCTTGCCACAGCCTCCTGTCTTTCCAGCTGATCGTATCAGAAACTCACACTGGGCAGCAGCAGTGCTATCCAGCCGGTACGCTGGGCGGGACTTACGTTTGATCGGCAGTCCGGGGCGTGCGGGAACGCGGCGTGACGCAACGGGCGGACTGCCGATCAAACGTAAGTCCCGCCCACTGTACCAGCTGGATAGCACTACTGCTGGGCAGCCACGTCCACCGCCCATGCTGTGCGCCTGGTTTTCTAGGCCGGAGCAGCTGCCCAGCATGAGTTTCTGAGATGATTGGCTGGAAAGATGAGGGGCTGCCATGGAGTTATTATACACTGGAGAAGCCATGACGTCACATTCTTGAATCCATGGACGGAACAATATGGCTGACTCAGATCATCGCCGCGAAGGAGGAGGATTGCTGCGAATTCTCGAATAAAAATCTCCCTGCACGCGTGTAAAAGTTAATCTCAACGTCTTTAAGCATGCCTGCGTGTTCTGGATACGGGTGTGCGAATCGCTGTACGAAAAATGGGATTTAATTTCCGTGGAAAGATTCATGTATTCACATTACATCGGCTCAATAAAACGACCGTTCAGTGAGTACTGAACATTAACAGAATTTGGGGGTGGGGGTGAGTGTAGAAGTAAAAAAAAATACTCTTAATAGTCTAGAAGTAAAAAAAAAAATTACTCTCATATTGACAACTACTTGTGTCATGAAGAGATTTTAATGTAATTTTCCTTCGCGGCGATGATCTGAGTCAGCCATATTTTTCAGTCCATGGCTTCAATTCGTCCCTATTAACTGCATGGGCAGGGCCAGGGGTTGGGGGCTGCGGCACTGAACAGGAAGCACTGTGCCTGGAAGGCTTTCTCAGTGCACCGGAGCTGGCCCACGGGTCAGGGTTTGGCGCCTGCTGGTTCAAATCATACTAGTTCTGCTTAACATAGTTATAGCACTTTCAGAGTGTGTGAAGTGGTTCATATGTATACGTTGTTGCAAGATAGTATTAGCCCCGCCCCTTGCCTAAGGCCACCAGTTTGCTCATGGCAGAGGCGAGATTCAAGCTGGGAAAGTCTTGTTCCCAATCCAGCCTCTTAGCCCCTCCTCAACCCTCCTTGTTAGCGCGCCTGAGGTGTATGTGGCGCTTCACTAATACTGAGGGTTTATATAGTGATTAGCTGGTCCTTACCCAACGTTGCCCAAGCTTCTATTAGACAGGAAAAGGAATGAATTCTATTGAAGTAATTTTATGTACAGGTAACTAAACGTATAAGTACAGTATAAAAATTATAAAGTAAAATGTTTTACAAATTCACCATAATATTAATTTAACTCAAACCTTGATTATCAACAACAGTTTTAGTTTCACCTCCAGGAGCAAGAATAAACAAATGCTTGGGTGAACCTACCCTTGAGCAAGCAACATAAAGTTGTCCGTGGGAGAAACATGGCGATCTCAAATCCACTCCGCAGTACTTAATAGACTGCCCCTGTGACTTGTCGATCGTGATCGAGAATGCAAGTCTCACTGGAAATTGGAGTCTCTGAAAGTTAAAAGGGAGATCCGTCGGAATGAGTGTGATCCGTGGGGTAAAAACTGTTTCACCCTCTCCCTTTCCTGTTAAGATTGTCGCTTCAATTACATTACCCAGCATCTTCTCGACACACAGCCTTGTGCCGCCGCAAAGTTTTGGCGGGTCAAGGTTCCGTAGTAAAATAATTGGAGATCCCAGAGTTCTATTCGTTCTGTTTGACTACACTTGGGCTTAAAAGTCATCGGGACTGTCACCAATCAGCTTGGCGACCCCGAAAACAATGGATTTGACACTAATGTCGGTCATTTTGGACATTTTATTGTTCACCCCTTCTCACCCCCCATGCTCATGGGGGCTGAACGTGGACTTAAACGGCATTGGGAGTGTCACCATTCGTCTCGGTGACCCCGAAAACTTTGGATTTGACACTAATATTGGCCGTTTTCTATCATTTTTACACGGCACCCCCTTTCCACCCCCACCCCTGGGGTGCTAGGGGTGTCGTACCCCCACAGTATTTGTTGCCAGATCGTAAGGCATATGTGTACCAAGTTTGGTGTAAATAGCTCCAGGCATTCCAGCAGGTCATGGTTGACATTTTATCTTGTACCCCTTCTCACTCCCCATGCTGATGGGGGCCAAACCTGGACTCAAACGGCATCGGGAGCATCACCGCTCATCTCGGCGACCCCAGAAACTATGAATTTGACACTGATACCGGCCGTTTTCAATCATTTTTACGTGGCACCCCCTTCGCACCCCCACCCCTGGGGGTGCTAGGGGGGTCTTACCCCCACAGTCTTTCTTTCCAGATCGCAAGGCATATGCTTACCAAGTTTGGTGTAAATCGCTCCAGGCCTTCCAGAGCCTATGTGGAACGTACGTACACACTCGCACACAAACATACAAACATCTGGTTTTATATAGAGAGATTAAAGCATTCAAAGTGTTTCATGATCGTTCTTCGTCATCTTTGTAGCAGTATTGCCAGTATAAGATAGGCCAGTATTGTCCCCATGACGCAGATGTAAGGCTGAGATGGCTTAGCAAATGGCCCCTTGGTGACTTTGTGACAAGAGGGAACATTTGCGCGGGGGGTGGTGGTGGGGAGAATGCCTATTGGGAGCAAGGATGGAAGAGGAGGGAGAAACCAGGGACGAACCATACGAACTATAAACTTTGTTTGAGTGGGATACAAGGACGAAGGTATATGTGCACCAAGTTTGGTGTAAATCGCTCCAGGCATTCCAGCAGGTCATGGTGGACATTTTATTTTGCACCCCTTTGTGGGAGAGGTCTGCTCTGAGCTGACGTGTGTAGACCCAAGTGGAACACCACAGAAGTGCCCTGAGTTCCAAACAACAAGGCCATCCAAGAATATTGTACTTACTTCATTTCTGTCCTGCCTTTCTTCAGTGCTGGAACTCAAGGTGGCAGATGTAGAGTGCCCAGGCTGTCTTTTGTCCAGGTGCTAAGCCTCCGCTTGCTTAGCTTCAGCAAAATGCCCGTAGCATGTTGTTGCAGTTTCACATCTCACAGTACAGAACTGGTAGAAACTGGCATTCCGTCTCTGCTTCTCCAGATCAGATAGAGCACCTGTGCGTCCTTCAGCAGGTCAGCTTCCCAGCTTGTTAGGGCAACTAGCTGAACAGTAGTTGTACTCCCTTTCTGATAGTGTAACATAAGCAGGCAGTTTCACACGGGAAGCCCTGGCTGCAAACACTGCACATTCCCATGAGATCATAGTGTTCTAAGGGTCACCCCATTGGGTAAAATGGGGCACAAGGGATCTTCAGGTATCCACCTACCAGATATACTCTGGTGGCATCCCTTTGTTCTTGTGTAGAAGGAGTTATTCACTGTGTGTGCGCTAAGATGTAAAGCTGCACTGAAACGCCGCCTGCGAGCGGCAAAGACTTCACCGGCTTTCCTAGCCGGCAGACTGAAACTTTTCACCTATCTCACTTTCGCTACAATAAAGAGACTTTTGTTATTGAGATGTAGCGTACGCTTCGTTACTTCGCTCCGGAGCGCTAAGGCAAGCGCTGGGATAGATATCCAAGCCTCCAACTCTGCTATTATTCACACAAATCCACAACACATGTGCCCATTTACCAGTGGCTCCCAAACTTGTTCAACCGGTAGTTCCCTTGACCCCTTGGGCTGCTCCGCATTAGGGCCAAAATCCTGTAGGTTGTTGAGGGCAGCGGGTTTTTCGCGAGGATTCCGCAGCTGCCCTGGCTGGTTTCTGCCCTCTGGTTTCTCCAGAGGACTGTTAGAACTGCTGAAAAAATAATTAGAACTGGCCTGCCCTCAATAGAGGACTTGTATACTGCTCAGGTTAAAAAGCGAGCAGTGAATCCTTTACAGATCCTTTACACCCTGGTCATAACTTGTTCGACCTGCTTCCTTCTGGTCGTCGATATAGGACTCTGTACACCAAAACATCTAGGCACAAAAATAGTATTTTTTTCCCCTATGCCATTAAACTGTTGAACTCGTAATTATGCTGAGGTGACTTGGAGTTTGAGGCAGTGTTTTATTCTGAATAATGCCCTTATTTGTTTTGTGTATTTATTGTTTATTATGTATGTGTAGTACTGTATGTATGTAGCCGGTAGCCGTATCAAATTCCAGGTATGGTTTACATACTTGGCCAATAAAATCATCATCTAATCTTCTATGGACCCCCAAAGAGCCCAAACAGCTCACAGTTTGGGACCATGGTCCATGGTCCACTGCCATAGTATCCCAGTATCCCTGGGATACTGACTGATGGGGGAATGGTATGACTGAGTTTTTAGCACATTTCCAACCTGCAAGGGAAGAAAACTGTTCTAGCCTGTGCACTGGCAGGAATTTTCCAGGCAGCTCAGCAAGAATAGACTCCTCTTCAAGGTCCTTCACCCACCGTATGCATTTTTCCCCCTTTACATAATCTGAGCCGTAATGGCTGCAGAGAGATGGATTTTCACCCTCATCCTCTGACCTCCAAATACCCATCTGTCACGGCAAGCCTTTCAACCTTCATGTGGCTTGCAGAGAACACCTAGATTAATTTGATGGGTTGCTAATCCATTTCTCTCCCTGTTTGTGCTCTATGCCGTATTCATGTCTGTAATGAAGCTTTGCATGTAACGCAGGTTTTCCCCTGGCTTATCCTGGCTTCTGTTCCCCTGATCTAGATTGTCAGCCTCTCGGGACCAGCACCTTTTAAAGTGCCGTGTGTAGAGGTGGGAGAAAATGGTTTCATTTTTCTGCAGATTTCGGATTTGTTTTTTTACAAAAATGAGAAGTGCAGAAAGCTGTGTTTTATTACTTCCCACTGTTTTCTCCTACCTCTAGCTATGCCCATTGATGGCATTGTAGAAACAACCATAATAATTGCTTAAAGCAGATCTAGGGAAGAGGCCAGTTCCTTTGCTCAGGACTTACTCTCCCCCAAGCAACATGAGTACTAATTGAGGGATATAGGAACTAATTTATTGCCTGGGCTTTTCATTCTTGCAGGGTTGAAGCTTTAATCAAGAGAGTAATCAACTAGTTCCATTGTTGATATATTGGCGGCCACTAATTACGATAAGTGAGGCTGCAGGTTGAGGGCAGACCTTAGATTTGGTTTTTTTAAAAATTATTTTTCCTATTTGGGTTTTGGTGTATTATCGTTATGGAGTCTACATATGGAAGATGCTCTTTTCTTTTAACAATGAATGGAAGTTTTGCCTGATTAAACTATAATTTTTCTTATCTCAAACCAAGTGTCTGAAAGAGGTGACCTAAGCTGTTTCAGGAACATGCACATTAATTTACAGTAATTGGTTACCTAATCCAACGTTTTTCATCCTTTTCTTCACGGGTGTCACCTGAGGGTGCCTGAGATGTCTGTCATGTCACAGAATCCCTGTGTGAGACTCCGCCTGAGTGCACAGTCCTGACCAACTTTCTTGCACCGGAGTAAGGGCAATGCAGCTCTGAGGTGAGGGAACAAACATTCCTTTACCTTGAGGAGGCCTCTATGATAGCTATACCACTGCAGGATGCGGAACGTGCCCCATTGGCACAGATATGTCAGTGCTGGAAAGTTGGTTAGGATTGCGCCCTGAGAAGTGTTCTAGGACCCGTTTTGAGTCCTGGCTCAGACTTCTCCATCGTAGTGTTGCCCTGTGCGTATTAAGTTGCATCCTAGACCTTGCCCAATGCTTCCCACTGGCTGAACATTGCAGGGCTGTCAGAGGTAGAAAGGCACACGAGATACAGCAGCTGTAAAGCAAATACCCAGGCCCAAGGAGGAGCGAGCCCGGAGCCCAGCAGTGGAGAATATACTTTGCATGCAGAAGTCCCTGTCCTAAGTCCCTGTCATATCAAGCTAAGAGGACCTTGGGGAGAAGGGCTTGGAAAGGACATCTACCTTAAGACTCTGGGGAGCAGTTGGAAAACACAGGGGTAAATGGAGCGTTGGTCTGTGATAGCTTCGTAGATGTTCATTTGAGGGTTATCAACTAGTTAAATAGCTTTTGCTCTTCAATGAGAAGGTAATGACTGGCAAACGTCCCTGAAAGACGGCTTGCCCAGCCAGTACCAATCGCCCTCCTGCCGTTTTCCTCTTTTGTTTGCATACCGTTGTGGTTTTTTGTTCATCTGCAACCCTAAACCGTTCCTGTGTCTGCTTCAGGTTCAAGGACACCATTGTGAACGCCAAGTACGGAGGGCACACCGAGGCGGTGCGGCGGCTGCTGGGCCAGCTCCCGATCAGCGCTCAGTCCTACAGCGGCAGCCCCTACCTGGACCTCTCCCTCTTCAGTTACGACGACAAGTGGGTATCTGTCATGGAGCGCCCCAAGACGTGTGGCGACCACCCAATCAGGTAGGAAGAACCTGTCCTGCGGAGACTGGGTGGGGCACGTGCAGCGGCGTCATGCAGCCGGAACGCTGGGCGGGAGGAACGGGTGAGCGGCAGCCCACCCGTTGCGTTCCGGTCCGTTTCGCCGTCTTCCC
>JAJKFI010000026.1:3164720-3176569 GCA_029204185.1 Lerista edwardsae
CGGGGAAGATGGCGAAACGGACCGGAACGCAACGGGCGGGCTGCCGCTCACCCGTTCCTCCCGACCAGCGTTCCAGCTGCATGACGCCGCTGGGCACATGGCTCTTTTGATGTGTGCTGCCTGAGCAAGTGCCAGAAAAAGTAAGGCTGACCAATAGAACCGTCTCATTTTGACCCACTTCTCAGCCTCACCTCCCTGTTCTGGAAAGCGTGGTGACTCAATGGGTCCTCCCTTTTCAGAGGCCCTGTTCCTCTGGATGCTGGGCGAAAAGAACGAAGGAAGGATTGTAACCTCCTTGCCTTTCTTGAAAGAGGTCCAGAGGTGTCTGGTTGCTTGAAAGCAAAATGCTGAAAATGCTAATCGCCAGCACAGGCCACTACACCTTGGTATGTTTGTGTTCCGTATTTCATATTGTGTTTTAATTTTGTTTTTATTATATTGTTTTAATATTGTTTTCATATTGTTTTTTAATGTTAAATTTTATATTTTTTGTAATGCCGCCTTGGGTGCCTTCGGGCATAAAGGCGGGATAAAAATCTAATAAATAAATAATAGAGAAGCACGCCTGAAAACTGATTCTCTGCTGCCACTCCCAACGGCCACTTCCTAAGGAGATGGAAGAGGAGCCAAAAGCCATCATTTTGATTACCTGTCCAGGGCATTCTTGGAGAAATTCATTTCCTCCCTGCCACACTGTGCCTTTCCAGGATGTGCAGGGACCACAAGGGGCCACGGCACTTGCTGTCTCCCACTCATCAATCCTGGCTGTGTTGCACCATCCGGGCTGATTTTTCCGCTTGTTTGTCTCCCTGCCGTCCTTGATGGTTCTAGGAAGGCTCCACCAGGCAGCCTTTGTCTGTCGGTGGCAATGTGTGGGTTCCCTCCCCCCACTCCAGTGCTGCAGATGTTTTCAATAATGGGCTTCTGTCGTGAGCAAAGCAAGTAGCCACCTTCTCCCTGCTGAAGAGGCTCGAGGCAACAGGGAGCCATAGAGTTCCTGGGTGTTCAGTGCACACATCGTGCTAGGAGAGTCTTTTGATTGGAGGGTGGGGGGGGAGACGACTCTTGGCCTTTTTAAGAGCCTCACTCAACAAAGTTACTGTGGTGCCTTAGGCAGAAAACTCCAAATGGGGCTCTCCGTAGTGAGCATCAATAGCACAAAACGAGATAATTGATCATTACTGCTACGTTTTAGCGCCATCTCTTGTCTGGGACCGGCTGCAGCACCTCACCTAATGGTTGGCTTGGACGGGGTTGCCGCAACTAGACTAGGAGGATATATCCTGGAGATTTTCCTCCCATGAACCTAGGTAGGGAGTCTGACCATTGGTCCTGCTGGCTTATATACTACCAACGGCCATTTAATGCTGACTATTAAAGAGGTAACGATCTTTGCACAAAGCCTGTGTTCCTGCACTGAGTGAGGGTCCATCGTCTCCTTTGTAACATGAGACTTCCTGCTAAAGATGTCCTTGGACTCTGTGCTTAACAATCAGTCATTGTTCAGTCGCTAAGTCGTGTCCGACTCTTCGCAACCCCCTGGACCACAGCACGCCAGGCCTCCTTGTCCTCCACTAGCTTCCGGAGTTCGCCCAATTTCATGTCCATCGCTTCGGTGACATTATCTAATGATAACAATCAGTACTCAGCTTTTTATGGTGGGCATGCTGTTATTTTCTTCAAAGCCTTTCATGTGCATTCCCTCTGAGATCACCTGGAACTGTTAGCCACTTCGTAGGTCCATATTGTTACTCCCCTGATACTTTTATTTAGAAGTAGACAGTAGGATCTAAATTGACGGGTGAAAACAGTATGTATGGGTTATATTTTTGTCCTGCCCTTCTTCCAAAAAAATTGCGTGTACATGGTCCCTCTCTTCCCCATAGCTCCGTGACAGAAGATCTGCTTTGCAGACAGAAGATCACAGGTTCAATCCTGATATCTCCAAGTAGGACCGGAAAAGACCCCTGCCTGAAATCCTGGGTTGCTGCTGCCAATCAGTGGGGACAATCCTGAGCTAGATGGACCAAGAATCTGACTTGGAAACTGGGGCAGCTGTTGTCTCTAGATTCAGACAATCAGTGTGTCTAGCAGCTCTCCAGGCAGGGCTGGCCTTAGGACCTGCAGGGCCCCAGGTTCACTGCCAAGGTCCGTAGAATCTTCGATATAGAGAAAATGTTATCTATAACTCAGTGGTAGAATGGAAAGCAATCAAAACGTGCACTTAAAAAGTGCACGAGATTTTAAAGACCAAATGACCCTAAGCATATTTTAATACAAAATTGCCTGCGAGTAAGCCTGCAAGGAAACAGAGTGTGTGGATAACCTTTGAAAAGTAAATCATTTTCACTATATCCTTTTTTGAGATGTGGCGATGATGGAAGTTTTTTTCCTCCCCTCCGGAGCGACAGACCACAGGACCAGGAATGGCATCTATAAGAGGGCACGTCTTGCTCTCATGACCGGGGCCGGAGCGCACACTCTGCCTGCCTGGGTCGCTGCCACAGCCTGCCTTCTCTTGCGAGGCTCTTGTTCCTGGTGGGCTGTGATGGCAGCATCAGCCTTGCCTTCTCCAAACACTGGATCTGGCCTGCAGGTCATCATCTGGCGAGGGCTGTTCTCAACAGGATTGTTGTCATCTTCCTGCCATTCCATGTCACCCACTTGCTGCCTTCTGGATCCTTAGCTGCAGCCCCACAACTTCTGGAATGGCCATTCCTTGATTTTCTGGTCTCTGGTTCTGGCGTGATTCTTTTGGAGCTCCCCAGCTGCCTCCCCTGTCCCCGTAGAGAGCTGCCCTGCTTGGATCTGCAGTGGCAGGTCAAGGAGAGCAGGAGGTATAAGAGTTGTCCAAGGTTCTCTGACCCAGCCCTCTCTTCCTGTTAGAAGCACAGGCTTAGGAGCGAGGAGCCTCAGAAGTTTAAAAGGCAATCTCGTCGGGAGCATTTTAGAAGCAGAACAATTTGCCGGCAAACTTGCCATTTTCATAACAATTGGCGGAGGGTGGGGAGTGCTCCATACGGCTGTTCTTATTGACACGCATCTTGCATGTCAGTGTCTAATTTATCTGCGGCGTGTGAGCCCATGGAAATGGCCTCTGATTGCAGAGCACTCTTCAGAATAGATTTAAAAAATACCAAACGGCGCCCATTTTGGAGATTACAGGGCGCTCTTCTCGAGGAGGGTAAATTGCCCTGAATTGGAGTAGAAGAGCAAGCCACAGACCATATTTTATTATTTAAAAAAAGAAACCCACTGCCACCCCCGTGGTCTTTATCTCCAATCCCCCCCCCCGCCCAAATGCGCCTTTCTCTAGAGGAGAAAAGCATTTAAAAGCTGGCTCTCAAGATGGTTACACTTCCACCTCGTCCTTGCCCGCTAATAGTCAGGCTGGCTGTGGTTTTTTTGGGGTGGGTGGGTGGGTGGGGGAGCGAGAATAATGGCTATGCAGAATGTGAGGAATTCAGCAAGCTGCATTATTGAAATGTGGGGGTGGGGAGGGGTGTTTGTTTATGGAAAGAGCATCCTCCGTTCTTTTCTGTAGGCAGCTGGAGCAGCCAGCCAGAAGGGCGGTCTGCTGGGGGAAGTGGCATCTCCAGCCGTAGGAGGGCATGTTGTGCTGAGACAGGAGGGGAAGCCAGGGTTTTCAAGGAACACCTTCCCCAGGGATTTGTCTGCCAAGGGACTCTTGCAGCAGAAAGAGCATGCTCTCGGGCCTGTCTCAGTTTATTCGGGGCACTGCCTGCCTGCACCTATTGCCCCGCATGAATTGAGCAGGACTCTGGAATATACCCAAGGCTCCCTGGAGCTGTGCTCTGCACATGAAGACAACAATGTTTATGCACAAAAGTTTCCCCTCTGCAGCAGAGAGATTCAGGGGGTCGGGAGGGAGGGAGTGTTCCCACAATTGCTTTTTTGAAAGATGGAAAAGGCCCTTGGAGTTCATGGAACTCTAGTTTGCCCCTTGGAAGGCAAATGTCTCTCCTTCCAAAGGTGTCTTTCAGGAAACGTTCTTGTGTGTGTGTGTGTGTGTGTGTGTGTGTGTTAATTCAATAACCTGGCTCATTCCCTGATTCAGGGCGCAGTCCTAACCTGGAGTTAGGCCGACACAGTTAGGCCAGCAAAGTTTGACTGGCACAAAGGACATTGTAAAGTATGTTTGGACCACTCGGAGTCAGAGAGGCCCACAAACCGATGTGTGCCATCCTCCCTGAGAGTGGTCCAAACACACTTTACGGTGCCGGCTCTTGTTCTGGCCTACCTCTAGTTTAGGATTGCGCCCTGAGTTTCATACAGTCAAGGCTGTCCTTCAGGCCTCATTGTCAGTTTCTTTCTCTCCCTTCCTTGCAGATTCTATGCCCGAGATTCCGGCCTTCTGAAGTTTGAAATCCAAGCCGGACTCCTGGGTCGGCCGATCAACCACACTGTCCGGCGCCTGGTTGCGTTCACTTTCCACCCTTTTGAACCCTTCGCCATCTCAGTGCAGCGGACTAATGCGGAATACGTGGTGAACTTCCACATGAGGCACAGCTGTACATAGCACAGCTTTCAGCGATGGCAGCTGTGGCCATCGGGTTGTGTGCATTTTGTCGCAGACGCACCAAAGCAGGACTCTCGCACCCTAGAAAACCAAACTTGTATGCCCCATTGAGGACCTAACAGTGACATTCGTTTTAGCTCATAACAGTGCGTGGCTCTTACAGATCAGCAAGCCCTGGTGACTTCAGAGTTGTTGTGCTGTTTGCTGTGTTCTCCTGAAGTTTGTTTGGCTATGTTTGGCCTTCTCTCCTTTATGGACCAATTGCATGGTCTTTTAAAGTCTTCCTGTACACATAAGCGCTGTATTTTGTGCATGGGGGCAAAATGCAGTAGACACGCCACTTTAATTTTGCCACGGAGTTTAGCCCACCCCTTGTCTCCCCTTAACTCTGTTCTTTAACAGTGGGAACAGATCTCCACTCATTACCATTTCAGGATCTTTCCACCTAACTCAGAGCAGTTATTTCTTCCTTTAACGTGTTGTTGTTGTTCAGTCGCTAAGTCGTGTCCGACTCTTCGCGACCCCCTGGACCACAGCACGCCAGGCCTCCCTGTCCTCCACTAGCTTCCTGAGTTCGCCCAATTTCATGTTCACCTTTAACGTGGCTGGGGTGCTATCTGAGTTATCCTAACTAAGCACGATATTGGGAAGCAGGCACATTTGCACTTGCTTTTCCCCCTTTCACATTTCAAACAGCCGGATCTGTTTCCTGTGCTGAATATGCAGAATTTTGAATGGTAGTGGTGGATTATTTTGGATGCTGCTGGAATGAACAGGCATGTCACTTTTCTTGCTTGAAAACACTGTTTCTTATTCTTTATTCCTCTGGGTCATTCCTTTTCCTTCCAGTTCCTGGTTGACAGTAAACACTGGTGTGTCCTGATTTCAACTGACAAATAACCTGCCTTCTAACACTTCCTGATCCCCTGACTCTTCTCCCCCCTCCCCAGCTTTTTAAAGCGACAGTAGGGTACCTCTTGTTTCTATACACAGCAGCTGACTCACACAGTGTTTTCCTAACCACTGTCAACCCCCCTGAAGTTGCAATTAATTTCTGGGGGAGGAGAGAAGGCAGGTGCCTCTCTCAAAGCTCACCCCCTTCCCTTCCACTCTGCAGCTGCTTTAAGGAGAAACAGGATGTAATTGCATCCTTGCTTCAACCCTTTCTTGGCCCTGAAACCACACGTTTAAAACCCAAGGAAGCTACCTCTGGCTTTCAGACGAAGCCCTTCCGTTCCGCCCCATCCTGCCCTGTGCATGTGCTCAGAACAAAGTCCCGTTAGGTTGAGTGGGGGTTACTGTGAAATACAGTACGTGTGCATGCGATTGCAGCCTTGCAGTGCAGGCCTGCAGAGAAGCCAGTCTTGCGAACCTCAGCCCTGTGTCAGGGCATGCAACGGATTGCAGCCTTGGGGTACAACCCTGTAATCACGTGCGAGTGAATGCAATAGAATGCAGTGGGGCGTCTGTCCAAACACACATGCTTCAGGTTGCAGCTTTAAGGTAGCCACTGCACCCCATCTGCCTGCCGCCCTTTGAAGGGGCAACCATGAGGCCACCCCAGGCCCAGTGGCGATACTCCAGAGAAGCCCCCCCAGGGAGTGGGGCAGGGGAATTTAGCTTCAGTCTGAAGATGGCAGCTTTTGGGAGTGCACAGTCGATGTTTCCCAGCTGTGTTGCTCCTCTGCACATCAGTGGCATAATATTGGAAAGGGTGTGAGGGAGGTGCGTTGTCCAGGCCTCCCTTGAATTACTTTGGGACCTGAGGATTTCCAAAATGCTGGCTAAAAACAAAGTATCAGGGGAGCTATTGACTAAGGGGGGTGAGCTGCCTTGAAGCATCACAACATTAAGCATTTCCTCCCCCAGTGGAGATCAAGGGTTTGTGTTTGGGTGCTGCACAGTCACTGCACAAAGATGGCATCTGTGTCCTTTTTGTTTCAACCCCTCTCGCTTTAAAACTTTGGATAGAAAACACGAAAGGAGAGGTGGGGAAAAGGCAGATTTTTTTTTAATGTAAGATTTTTTTTTCCCTTCCATGCTAAGGTATACATTTGTTACTTATGTGTAATTACTAAGAAGAGAATCAAAATAAACCAAAATTCTATTTTTAGATGTTGACTTGTTGTCTCCTCTCTTTTTCAATACGTATCTCTACCAGTCGGAAGGCTGAGGACATGTTGTTAGTATCATTTATATCCTGTCTTTCCCCCATGAGCTCCTGTGATAAAGTTCTTGCACATGTTCATGTGGCTGGCCAAACGCACCAAACAGGTGGGCATTCTCACGGCAAACTGCCCTCCAGTAGCACCACCCCTTCTAACAGCCAGTCCTTCAGCCAAGGGAAAACTGAAGTCCTACCTGCTAACTCCCCAATTCTTGTAAGCTCTGAGTTCCCCAAACTCCAGTCACTTAAGACTCAGGTTCATTGCACTAGTAGGCTGAATGGCTTTGACCAGACTTAGAGACTTCCACTGAAAAGCATTGTGATGTTGGTGATGCCAAGGGATTGGAAAGGCTTGTCTGTGATGGTTGATCCATGAGTGGCATCTTGTTCACACACGCCACTCATCACTTGAGGCTGTGGACACCCAGAGGTGAGCACGTGTGTGGATGGGCCTTTAAGCCCTGCACACCTGAAAATGGGCCAGTTAGGGGAGGTAGTATCCCTTTTCATCCACAGAAGTAGCATTTTCCAGCCTCAAGGGGAACAAGGCAAGGTTGTGCAAGGTTGTGTTTTGTTTTGTTTTTGCAAGGGACAGTGTCCCTTATTGCAAAAGTGTCAGTCAAGGGAAGAGATATAGAGGTAGCCTGGACACCTCACCCCCTCCCAGAAATTCTTGTCTGCTTTCCAGCCTGGAATATGATTTAAAATGTTAATGAGAGGAACAAGCCAAGTGCTGCATTGTGACTCCAAACAACAAGGCTCAGAGTTGGCCATTTAGCAGCTTCGTAGACACTAGCTGGAGATTTGAAATGCAGCCGTACTAGAGATTAGACGTACCTGTTGCCCTTGGAGAGCACTTCAAGGGTGGGGAGAGCTCATTTCTGCCCCCCCTCCCCGCCATCGCCACTCTGGGATGGAACTCTTGTTAATCACTGTAACCATGACAACTCAGAGCGATGGCCCTGCACAAGCAGCTCTCGATGTGAAAACGCGCTCCAAAGTGTGACAACAGAAGGCAGTGGTTGGCGTTGGTTGTCCACCCTCTGTTCGGACGAGGCAGGGACCGGTGATCTTGCACGGACCCAACGCTTTGTGATGCTGCACACTCTCCGACAGGTGTGCCGTCTTAGCAAAATGGTGGATGGTTGTGCTTTTCGCTTCTACTGTACAAGGAACAGAACTCAGATATGCCTCTGAGTTTAAGCTGTCATCAATAATGGCATTTGTTCGTTCTACCATTTGTTGTTACAAGAGCTTTGGGGTGTCTGCGTTAAGTGGAGTGTTTTTCTTCCATGGTAACCAAAACAGCACCTGATTGCCGTGCATTGGAGCACACTGCTCAACATTCATGCGCTTGTATCCATCCACTGTGACCAGTGATGTCATTCAGGGGGAACGGACCAGAACGGGCATTCCGGATCCTAACGGGCTCTGTGGCTGGTTCCAGGTTCCTGACAAGAGCCAATCAAAAGTGAGTTCCTGTTCCTAAATCATTTGAATGACACCACTGACTGTGACACTGCCTTAGTCATGGGTCCATCAAGCCCAATACGGATTCTCTGGAGCAGTAGCAGCTTTTATGGGATGGAGGCCTTCTCAGCCCTGCTCCTTGAGATCCTTTTAAGGGAGATGCCAGGGACTGAATCTGGGGCCTTCTTCATCTGTTGCTGAGCTGTGGGTTCTCTAGTAGTGAACACCTGAAGCACCTTCTTGCTGAGTTGGACCCATTGTCCATCTCTCTCAGTCCTGCTTGCATTGATTGGCAGCAGCTTGACAAGATTTCCAGAGAGTCTTTTCTAGCCTCTCGAGGAGAGACCGGAATTGATACACCCCGAAACTTGAGATTTCCAAGGTGCTGCCTTTCGATGTCACAAAACTGCCAACCTTGGGGTGAAAAAAGGGCAGGGGGAAACCTTGTGCCAGGGCAGACAGAGCCTTACAGTCACGAGATGAAGCCCAGTGGAAACAACAGGGCTTTGCCAAGCATCTGCCTGGGAAAACGGGGGGGGGGGGGAAGTTGGCAGAAGAGGGACTTTTTGGAAAAATGGTCAACTCTGCATGGAACACGGAGCTTAGCTGAATCTTGCCAGGACAATGCCTGCTCTGGGGAGACCAACAGCAAATGAGAGCGACAAAAATGATTACGGGGCTGGGGCACCTCCCTTATGAAGAAAGACTGCAGCGTTTGGGGCTCTTCAGCCTAGAAAAAAGGCGCCTGAGAGGGGACATGATTGAGACATACAAAATTATGCATGGAAGGGATAGAGTCGATAAAGGGATGTTTTCCCCTCTCTCAAAACACCAGAACCAGGGGGCATCCGCTAAAACTGAGGGGTGGGAGAGTTAAAACAGATAAAAGGAAGTACTTTCTTACCCAGCGGGTAGTTAATCTGTGGAACTCTTTGCCACAGGAGGTGGTGATGGCATCTGGTCTTGATGCCTTTAAGAGGGGATTGGACAGATTTCTGGAAGAAAAGTCCATCGTGGGCTACAGGCAATGATGGGTTGTAGCCTCCTTACATTAGTAGTAGGCTACTTCAGAGTACTGGGTGCAAGGGAGTGGCAACAGGATGCAAGCATCTTGTTGTCTCATGCCTCCCTGGGGCACCTGGTGGGCCGCTGTGAGATACAGGAAGCTGGACTAGATGGGCCTTTGGCCTGATCCAGCAGGGCTCTTCTTATGTTTATGTAAATGTTTGTCTGCTTCTTATCACTGGCATTAAATTTCTCCAAATGATCCAAAGCAGTGATTGGTTTTGCTATAAAAGCATGCCCCGGTATCCGCTGGAGTTCTGTTCTGGTCCCCACTAGGGATACCTGAAACCGTGGATAATGGGGATGCCTTTTTAAAGACAGGGGAACATCAGAGTTTGCAGCAACAAGGTAAAAAAAGAGATTTGTTTAATCTTCCCCTATCTTTTTAATGGTGCAATCCTAACCTGGAGTTAGGCTGGCACAGTTAGGCCAGCAAAGTTTGGCTGGCACAAGGGACACCATAAAATATGTTTGGACCACTCTTGCAGTCAGGGAGGCCAGCACACAGACACGCACCATCCTCCCTGACTCCGAGAGTGGTCCAAACGTGCTTTACAGTGTCCCTTGTGTCGGCCAAACTTTGCTGGCCTAGCTGTGCCAGCCTAACTTCAGGTTAGGCTTGTGCTCTAATAGGCATAGTTATCCATGGATAACTGAAACCATGGATACCGAATCAGTGGATACCGGAGCACACCTGGTGGTCAGAGATATCACTAGGGTAGAGTGTGAGGGGCACATGCATTGGGTGCTATGCCAATGGTGCTATCTGCCCCCCTTGGCTTGGCATGACTGCTGCTTAGGCTCTGCCCTAGTGATGGAGGGGGAGCAGACAGCTTTGTGCCACTGTTCCTTCTCCTCCTCCTCAAACAGAAGGAGTGGGGGTGGGGGTGCAAAACCACCAATGCCACCTCTTGCAGGGAGAACCCGAAGGTGACATCACATGCCATCATTGGCAAACCAGAAGCAGTCTTAGCTGCATGGTGAAGAAACACGCATGGGAAGCTCTGACTTTGCTCAAAAGCTCTGCCTGGCTTTTATGAGTTAATTTGGGTTTCTCTTTGTCCCGTGGATCTGCTTGGGGAGATCAGAGTCCTGACAGACCCATCAATGGATGAGCCCCTGCCATAAACCATCCGAGAGCAAATGAAAGACGGGGCTCCACAAATTGTAACAGGAGGGCCATTTCCAATAATTGCTCAGGAAAGTTGTTTGCCTTAGGGCAGGAGGAGGGAGAGATTGCAACCATCTTTCTTAGTTTCAGCGAGGGACTCTCTGTGGGGCCTGGTGTGAGGTTAGATAGAGCCCATATCTATCTATCTATATATTTGTATCTATCTACACTGTGGAGCAACTGATATAGCAGAGAATCAGTGAAATGACAAAAGAAAAAACAAAACAGAAGCCGCTGTATCTTGCTCAGCCAAATTCTCAATTCACACTTGCAAATAGTTGCTACCTTTTATCTGCAGTGGTTCTGGTACCAGGCCTGAAGGCCTCTGAGCATGTGCAGAGATCCAATGTAGTTCCACTGCTGAACTGCTCTGACCATTAGGAATTCCTGATGTCCAACCGGAATCTCCCCTCTTGCAGCTTGTACCCATTGGACCCAGTTCTACTGTCAGGAGGCAAATGAGAACAAATTTGTCCCTTCTTCCATATGACAGCCCTTCAGGCGTTTGAAGAGCATGATTGTATCTCCTCTCAGCCTTCTCTTCTCCAGGCTAAACAGGCCAAGTTCCCTCAAACTTTCCTTATTATATAGGGTTTGCTCTCCAGTCTGCTGATCATCCCAATTATTTTTTGTATATGAATACTGTTTCACAATTGGATAGTTTTGAGGTTTTATCAATGGCTGGTAGCCAAACTGGCAAGATAGAACCCCCATGACCAAAGGCATAGGCCAATGGTTCCCAAACTGTGGGTCAGGACCTCCCAGTGGGTCGCAAGTCAATTTTAGGTGGGTTGAAAGTCACCTGGGGCAGCCATATTGCAAATATGAGAAGATGGGATGCTGGAAAGAGGGAGGGCTGTGTGTTATTTTGCTTGTGTCAAGATTGTAATTAGGATTTTTTCTTTTCTTTTCTGATTCACTTTGCTACTGGAAAACGACTGAGAAATAACCCAACTTACTGCCGCCTTCTCGAGAATGCTGCAGGCTCTGCTGTCACTCCTGACCATGACATCATTTCTGGTGGGTCCCAGACAGATTGCCATTCTAAAAAATGGGTCCCCCCGATGCTCAAAGATTTGAGAAGCACTGTCATGTGCCATTCAACTGCAGTTCCTGGACAGCAATAATAGGAGAGGCTTCAGGCCCTGCCTGTCCACTTCCTGGAACACCTGCCTGGTCATTACAGGGAAACAAGATGTCGGACTAAAGTGGGACCTTGGTCTCATCTAGCCTGAAGGGTCCCCAAACCCACAGCATGCATCCACTTGGCTCTATTGCTGCTACCTCTTCCACACACTTTGGGCCTTGGATCAGTAACTAGGAAAGGAGTGACGCCCATCAGGAGGTCAGATTTGGTTAAGGGCAGCGTTGTCATTCAGCCGGAACGCTGGGCGGGAGGAACGGGTGAGCGGCAGCCCGCCTGTTGCGTTCCGGTC
>JAJKFI010000026.1:3178944-3189501 GCA_029204185.1 Lerista edwardsae
AATAATAATAATAATAATAATAATAATAATAATAATAATAATAATAATACTTGGATTTATATACCGCCTTTCTTAGGTCACCAGATTTCTCTAATGACTATAACTCAAGGCGGTTTACATGGGCAGACTTTATTCAGAAACCCAAAGGTTTTTACAATTTATACAGAAATGTTCTATCTTTCAAGAACTACAAACATACAGATGGATCTTTCTGGATTTAGTCCTTCTTTCTGGCCACCCGTTTGTCTTCTTGCTGGCTGATAAGCGGCTTCCCTGCTAGGGAAGGTTAGGGTTAGCTTTCTGAATACAGGCATGCCCCGGTGTCCACTGGGATTCTCTTCTGGGCACCCCCGTGGATACCTGAAACCGTGGATACTGGGGACACATTTTTAAAGATAGGGGAACATCAGTGCTTTTGCTGCAACAAGGTAAAAAAGGAGATTGGTTTAATGCTATCTTTTTAAAAGGCACCCCAGCATCTATGGTATCAGTGGATAATTGAAACTGTGGATACTGGATCAGCAGATACCGGGGCATGTCTTAACATCTGAATACCAGTTAGAGGGCAACAATGGTGGTAAAGGGATATACCTTCCCCCACTATTGCCAATGCACATTCAACATGTTGTAAGGACTAGAAACATGCTTCTTTATTCAGTGTAGAAAAAAAGAAATGAGGCCTGAGGTTATCAGTTATATATGCAATGTCACATTTTGGGTCTTTTTCTGCACTCTCAAAGTATCCCACCATAGGTGCAGTTTAGGGAATAAATAATAGAATCTGAGAAAAGGTGTTACCTGCAACCCTGGGGCTGGAGGAGGCAGCCAGTGCATTGTTGGGCTGCAGCCCTTTTGTTCTTCAGCTGCTGTGTGCCGCCCTGTTAGGCAGCTTTCCAGGAGGGGTGAAAGACAAAGCCAGGCTTCCCTGAGCCCTCCCCACTGAGCTAAGCAGGACGGATCAGCCAGGAAGCAAACATGTCAAGATGCTGCATCTCTCTGGCTAATGGGCAGCTGGAAAGGTGATCTCCAGCCAAGGTACACAGGGGCCCAGAGAGCAAAGCAAACAGGAATGTATGGAAAGGCAGGTGCCTGATCGCGCAGGTGGAATAACAGGTCTCCCTGCCATGAGACCTCCCTTCTTGGCCCAAGCGTTGTTGCAAGATGCTAACCAATTCTTTTCTTCTAAGCACAAGACTCCAAGCTTAGCGTCAGTGTGTCTGCTTGATATACAGAAGGTGCCAGGTTCAATCTAACTGCTGCCACTGAATGCAATAAAACGTGGGTGAATTTTGACTTCCGTTTCTTCAAGGAGGGTCACTCAGGAGTAAGATTACAGCTGTCAGAAGTGTGATCATGCGATCAATAGAGCGATGCTTTCATAGACATGTTGAAAAGGGCACCCTTTCACCATCAGTGGAGTTGCGCAATTGAGGCACATTTGTTGTGTTGAGGGTGCCTCCGTTCTAGGGTGCTGTGAGGCAGAAGGTGGAGAGGGATCTCAGATCTTCTTCCTCCTGATTGCTAAGCAAAAACCCAAAACCCTGCTTTTCCTCCTTTCCCCAGGAGATCTGGGTCAGTAGTAGGTCAGCATTGCATGTTGAAGGTCTCCAGTTCCATCCCTGGGGGCATCTCCAGGAGGGGACCCAGCCCAACATTCAGGGGAGATGCTTCCAGCCAAGGGAAGACAATCCTACCCTAGATGAATCTACTCAGCTGGAAACAGCCAGCTTTCTATCTTTCCCCTGTAATGCAACCTGTGGAAATGGGGGGGAAAAAAGCTCAGGTGAGGGAACCGGGTGTGAATATCTGTGTGCAAGGTCAGTTCCAGCAGTGAAAACCACTTCCTGGGCTCAGAATAGACCTTGTCTTTAATTCAAAGGAGATGATTGCTCATATGAGTGATTATTTTGCCCCTAGCTCCAGTAGACCCTGAAAACTGGGTTTGTCCACTCCTGATCTGAGAAACCTCCTCCCACCCCATGGTACTGATCTTCTCCCTCAATCAGAAGAGCCCTGCTGGACCAGGCCAAGGCTCATCTAGTCCTGCTTCCTGCATCTCACAATGGTCCACCAGATGCCTCAGGAAGCACACAAAACACGAGACCTGCATCCTGTTGCCACTCCCTTGCACTTGGGTTTCTGAAGTGGCCTAGTTCTGCGATAAGGAAGTTGCATGTACCCCTCATGACTTGTAACTTGTGATGGAATTTTCATCCACAAACCTTTCATCCACAATCCCCTTTCAAAAGCATCTATCACATCCTATGGCAAGGCGTTCCACAGATTAATTACAAGATCACAGGGTAAGGTCAATACCTCCACCTTACAAAGTTCAGTAGGTAGGGATGTGGGCAATCAGTATCTTTCTTGGTGGCGGAAACCCACACTGAAGGTGAAAACTTCCATACCTAGGAGTAAGCCCCATTGCCTATAATGGGACTTATGCCTGAGTAGACACGCATAGGATTGAGCTCCTAGTCCAGCCACCTTTAGACAGCCATTGGAGACCCTTCAGGAGGCTTTGAATTGGGTCTGGTTTGGTGCAGGCACCTGCCTCTTTGTCCAGGTTGGGGTTCAGTTTTGCTGCTTTCAAATTCTTTCGTGGTGTTATGTGTGTGATGTGATGTGGAGTGCGGAAAGCATTTATATGCTTTTGTTAATCCTTGTTGTATAACCAACTTCAGCTTTTGTGTGATGGGAAAGGTAGATCTTTTTGTTTTTAACACTCTTTAACTGCAGGCAGGGGGGTTAGCAAGTACATCAGAGCAAGTACTCTGCACCTGAGATACGTTGCTGGATTGAAGCAATTTATCTCCAACTATTTTTTAAAAAATAAGATTATATATTTCGCTTCCATAAAGTCTACTGAAATCTCCATTGCTGATTTTACAGTAGGCTATAAAGCCTACTGAAAATCAACTCCCACATCTACTGTTAGGAGGGAGAAAAACAGATCTCTCTTCACTTTTTCCACTCTCTGCATTCCTATTTGCAATAGAAAGAAGCAATAATCATAATCGTGCTCCCCCTCCCCATTTCCTCTTTCCTGGGCTTGCTGTTCCCCCAGCATATTTCACCACTGAGCCTTACTGCTGTTCGTTTCCTTGTCCCATTGCAGGCCCACATTTGCCTCCCTCCCCTGGAGAAAATATGTTTATTCAAATTTTTTGCTCTGCAGTCAGTTCAAATAAGATTATTATTTTTTTAAAAAAGGTCTGTTGAAATGCATAACAAGGCCAGGAAGGAGTTAAAACGGCTGCCCGGTTACCATGGCACCCTTTCTTTTAAAGAAGAGCGGAGTGAGTTGATTACAACATTAGAAACCAAAGAGGAACCAAAAAATAATAATACTAATAATGGAATCAAGGGAGGCAGACACAACAACATTTGCTCCAGTGCTGGCAGCTGGACCAAAGGTGTATGAGGGTGGGGGGAAATCTACGCCCCATTAGCAGTCATGAAAAAACGAAGTATGTTTACTGGCTGTTCATTAACTATAAGCAGTCGCTGTTCTCCACTTTCCTGCAAGGCTGGCTTGGACTAATCAGGCAACCTCTCGATTGCAACAGTCAACATTGTGGGGAGCAGCTGGGGAGGCGATCAAGAGCAGATAACAAATACTGCCCCATTTGCTTTTGTAGAGTCTTCCCTACTGCACCACCTGTAACACAGCTCTGGCTTGGATAAGTCAGGCCAATGCACATTTGGCTGTCTTAAAAGTTAGGGCCTGTGCCTGGGTGTACTTGGGAAGCCAATTCCAAAACCAGCATCAGTTTTGCCCAATCCAATCTAGATGTGCGCCATCCTCCCTGACACAGACAATGGTCCAAATGCGCTTTACGGTGGACCTGGTGCCGGCCAAACTTTGCTGGCCTATCTGTGCCAGCCTAACTCCAGGTTAGGATTGTACCCTAAATATGGTGAAGGCTACCCATGTTATCTTATGATCCAGCATGTTTTAAGATATGAATGTTATATATTGGTTCTCATTGAATATATGATCTGACTGTGTAAGCTTCTCCTCTGGTTTCAATCAATGCCCAGTGCATTCCAGGACGCTTTGCACTGGCAGGGCTTCTGGTGGTCATTTTTATTGAAATAGTCTTATTCGGGGGGGGGGGGCTCTAGGGGGGAGGGAGGGAATGACAGTCACGGAAAGGAGTGTGACTGCAACTGCCAGCCAGTTTCAACCCAATTTCCCAAAACTGCCTGCAAATCTTGTGATCAAGGGTTGTTCTTCTTGTGTTTTTTTTTTTGGAGGGGGGAGGGAGATAGGGAAAGTGGATTTGAAGTCCAACTCCAGATACAGGAAGACTCCTTATGACCTGAGAAGTGGTCTTTGTTGAGAAGGGGACTATTGAGGGCCTACTGCTGGACATATTCCAGTGCTCACTGTATAAAGAACTTGGCACTATACCTGTGGATAGTTTCCTAATTGAAAAAGACCATTGTACACAGGACAAGTGTGCAACTGCAGCAACAAACGTGTTGGGGTGGGGTAAAGGAGAATTTGGGCAGGATACGCGGGTTGACTATGTGGGTGACAACCAGGCTTTTTAACTCCCCTTTTGATTTTACTGTAAACCCATTTTGCTCTATCCTTTGGCTGTGACAAACACAGCCAAAGGTATTCTGAACCATGTGCTAAGACAGCGGTGGCCAACCTTTCTACTTTAGGGCTCCTGGATCTTTGGGTACAGGAGGGAATTTCAGCAGGTGCAGCTTGTCATCTGTGGGATAACAAGCCACACCTGATGAAATTTTCAATTTAATACAATTGTTAAAGGTCCAGGAGCCCTAAAGTTGAAAGGCTGACCACCCCTGTGCTAAGAGAAGGGTAGTGGCAGGGGAAACAAAATGCCATTCAAACGCGCATGCTTGAAACAAAGAAAGGGAGGGAGAGACCATGTTGTGGCAGACTTTATGGACATTTCTTGTTCAGACAAAATGATGCCCTTTTGCTCAGACGTGTCTCCATGGGAGTAGAGGAATGACACGTCGTCACCTCCAAGGCCACGCAAGCCACCTCAGCAACACCCACCCACAAGTATGCAGCACAACGTATCTCTCCTCCTTGTTCGGCCCTCTGCCTCCGGTCACAGCCTTCGCGCCTTCCGTGGACGGCAACCGTTGTGTGGAATTGGAGTGTTGTCTGTGATGGAGATTACCTCCAAACCGCCCATGGTTAGCCCTTTGATGGCTGCCTGGAAGAGAGAACAGAGGGTCCACGTTTCTTTGGATGCTTATGAACAGAGAAAGCTTACTGCTTTGGGATGCCACCATTCAGCATTTTCACTCCCAAGTTGGCCACCCGGTGATACTACCCAATTAGGCTTCTATCAGTTCTGAACCTATGAGGCCTCTGAAAATTAGCCTTTAGCTAATATAAAGATGATCACATTCTGCAGCCCTCAGTCTTGCAAAGAAGCTAGATTTCATATTTTCAGGAAATTAGGCGTGTAGAGCCATGATTGTTTCTGCATTCAGGAAGCTCTTGAGGCAACCTGAAATCTAGTTTGGCTAACTAAGGGCCCATTCCTACCCAACTTTCCATTACTAATGCAGCCATATCAATGGAGCATGTGCCACATCCTGTGGTGGGGGTGCAGTCCCAGAAGCCTCCTCAAGGTAAAGGAATGTTTGTTTTCTTAGCTAAGCTAGGCATTGTGGCTGCATCGGTGCTGGAAAGCTGGATCACTAAGGCAGCAATCCTTTGCATGCTTACCTGGGAGTAAGACCCATTCAACAGGTTGGTGTATGCCTGCCTAACGCTGCTTGCAAGACTGCTACAAAACTGCAGCCTAGGGAGCCCTGAATATCATGCCTACATTTTTCTCTCCATCCCCTTGTTGTTAAGCTTAACACCCAGTCTGAAGAACAATCCTGGAGAACTAGAAAAAAAATTGTGCACACATCTGTGACATTTCAGGAGGTCCTAACAAAGCCATCAACCTGATATCATTGTGGGACATTTGTCCCCCAACCCAAGGAGCCACCTATGATCTGAATAGTCCTTAAAGAGATCTAATAAGGATAAAAACCAATAAGGCAATTCAAAAAAATCATTAACACAGCAGAGCAAAGCCAAGCCACACACAGGTTAGCAGACTTCAAAACCAATTAAACAATACTTTTAAAGGTTTGAACAGATAAGCAAAGGTCTTTGCCTGGCACCAAAGGATGCAAGATTAATCGTCTGGGGAATCTACTGGAAGATCTCAGTAATCCTCACGATAGCTATTATTATTCCTGTACTGCAGGTGAGCTGGGTTCAAAGGCTGAGAGGGTCTTCACTTATCTCATTTCAAAGCCTTGAAGCCCTCAACACAGAGGTAGAAAAAACAGCTGTGACATTGAACAGGGAAAACTAGCTATGTTCATCCCAATCTCACCTGCATCTCCCATTATCATCTCCCCCAATGCCTAAAGTGAAGACTGGATGCTCCTTAGGGCAGGAATCCGTCTCCTTGGATCTCTGTTAAGCACCATAATTGACAGCAATAGGTATGTAACAAAAAAAGAACCCAGGTACATACCATGCGGCCAGGTCCCAAGCCTTTCACCATGACTCGTACATGGGACACCCCCTTTGCACAGGCTTTCTGGGGAAGTGGGGGAAGAGAAAATATTTTAGGAATTTAGGCACAGAGCATGACTGCCACCCCAACACTGTGATGTTGCCGGTCCTTTCTTTAGGTAGCCACAGCTATGCAGAAAATCCAGGGTTCAACTGCCAGGTGGCTTTAAAACACAGAATAATCAAGTGCCAGGTGGCTTTAAAACACAGAATAATCAAGTCCATGAAAGACATTCTGCTAGAGTACTTGAAGAGCCGCTGCCCATCAGAACTGACAATATTGGGCTCAACGGACCAGTCACCAGACTTGGTAGACAGCATATTCACATGTGAAATGTACAGAGCTGTGAGATCCTGACTTGTTCATCCTTTAAGAGTTACACAGAATGGAGAGACTTGTCCTCTCCCAGAGTGGCCCCAACAGAAGAAATGATTGTGGAATGTTTAATGCTAGTCAATTCAGTTCAATGTTCCCTGCATCCAAATTGGCGATGTCCTACTCAGTGGGTACCACATGCCAAGCCTGCCATCTAGTGGCAATTTCAAGACTTTTCCATTTCAAAACCTCTGACACTCATAGGTAGAGGTGTTTGAAAATAGTGTTATTTATGTTACTCAGAAGTAAGCCCATTGTGTTCAGTAAAACTTAGGCTGTACTCCTATCTTGCCCACTAGAAACAAACACCTCTACCCATAGGATAGCAACGCTTTTTTCCTGAATCTTGCCAATGTACCTTATATACATGTATTTTCAAACAGTTTGTTTAATGCATATGTTACACTTTTGGGGTGTATAGACACTCACACAAAGATCTTGGGTGTACATCTAGGAAATATACAACACCAACAGTATACACAGAAATAAGTCTCACGATGCTCAATGGAACTTAGTCCCAGGTAATTGTGCATAAATAATAATTATTTGGAGCAAACCACTTGTTGATCACGGTCTCAGCTAGACAGCACTTGGGCTTGATGTACATCTTATATTTCTATCTCTCCTCACCGCTAAGGAACTCAGGGTGAAGTGCAATTCCTTCCACCCTCCATTTTATCCTTACAACGATCCTGTGAGGTAGGTTAGGTGGTGAGAGCGAGACTGGTCCGAGGACCACCCAATAAGCAATAGGTGTGTAACAAAAAAGTGGGTATGTAAAATAGGTATGTAACAAAAACGCCTTGTTTGTTTACTTGGGGGAATGTCTGCTCCAAGCCACTGAGCTGCGTGGATTCCACTTACCGTTGCTGCTGCTATTCCAGTGGTCTGGGCTGCAACGGCGGTGGCCTTTTTGGCATTCTTGAATCCTTCGGAGCCACAGGTTGAGCGGGCCAATGAAACATTCTCGTGTGTGACCACCTGGATGTGAGTGCTGCAGGTGCGACGAGGAGAGGGCAGAAGGGAAACCTGCTTTAAGCAGCCATAGACCAGGCTCCTAACTGCACCCCTTGAAACCACATTTCAGACAGCCTGTAGGATGGCCTACAGCTAAGGAGTGCTCTCTTCTAAGCTAAGCTGTTTTAAGTCAGGAGGGCAAAGCATATGTGGCCTGGGCTTAACTTGTGGGAATCCCATGCAAAATGACACCCACACTAGCGACTTGGAAAGCAAACACTCTTCAAGGTTAGCATACTGCAGCATGGCTGACACATGGCAGTGCCTTTGCATAGAATGCCGGATAGCATATGGCCATCTCAGCTGAGGGTACCAGCACCCTGTACCAGGTGCAAAACACTGGCTTCCACTTTCCCAATTCTAAACCACTGGAACTTTTTTTTTCCAAAAGTCTTGCTCAGAAGCCAGCCTTGTCTCATGGAGATCACATCCGCCTGGCATCTGGCGACTTTGGTCAGCTGCCAAGAAGCAACCCAGAAATATTGTAGAGGTTTTTAATGGTAAGAGGGTTAGATGAGCTTCTAACTCAATTTACACACGCAGTGCACAAGGAGGGGCTGTGGCTTGGCGAGGGAGGAAGTGTGCACACTGCACGTAGACGGTCCCAGTTTAGTCCCTACATCTTTGGGCACAGTGGGGGAAAAGCACTGGCAGCAGTACTGAACTAGATGGACCAAAGGTCTGACTCAGTAAAAGGGCAACTTCATGTTTAGTGACAAGTGAACAGCAGAACGCTGATTTGATAAAAGCATACAGGTGACCGAGATCCCTGAATTTCCTAGCAATAAGCATTTTTTTAAAATTATCCTGCCCCCTCCCATTGGCATCAACAATTCCTATGGAATTTGCTCCAGGCAAGAAGGGTGGATGGCCACTGGAAGAAACAGGTCCAAAGGGGACAATTCCCCTTGCTAAGGGTGATAAATTCTCTCTCCTGGAGTACTGTTTGGTTCAAGGACTGTATTGATTTGTAGGTTTCTATAGCTGTCTCTGGTTTTGCAAAGAAAACAGCATGGAAATAATTCTAAGATTTCAATAGAAAACAGACACCCCACCCACCCAAGGACAGTGAAACACCCACCCACCCCTCAACATGCAAATGCCAAAGCCCTGTTCTCTGTGGAACCTGGCTTGAAGATGAGGGTGGGGGATGCCATCCTTCTGCCCAGTGGCGTTTCTACAGGGAGGGCAGAGCTCTAAGTTTTGCAAGAAGCCTCACCTTGCAGTGGAAATCAGTCCTCTCCTGCATCGTTTTAGCCAATCCTCACAGGGAACAGCAACATCTTGGCGTTGCTTACTGGCTACAGCAGCAAGGGAGAGGAGGGATTTACATGACAGGGTAAGGCTCCTTGCAACACTTAGAGCTTTGCCCTCCTTGTAGAAACGCCACTGCTTCTGCAGCACCATCTGTTTCATTGCAGTGCTTCCTCTGACCACAGCAGCAGTGGTAGTTCTCTGCTGGCTGGTGGCCACCATCCTCTCCCGCCCCCACAAACCCCCACTCAAACAACACCAGGACATCACATAGCATCATGTCAAGAGGAATGAGGTGGGGGAGAAAGATGGCGGCCTCCAACTGCTGAGAGCCCCCCCTTTTGCCCCTCCACAAAATAGCCACAGTGGACCTCCCACGGCCTGTGAATGGGGTGGCAAAGAGGAGGGAGAGGAATCTCAGCTTTTAAGGGCAACTGGAGCAGAGCCATGAGTCAGACGAGGCCCCTTTGCATTGTGCCTTTGCCAGGAACTCATGGGCAGTAGCGTAGACAGGGGAGCACAGCATTTTAAGTATGGCAGGTGTTGCAACACACCTTGTAAGTGGCTCCTCCTACTCCCGGTCGGGGCCATTCCAGGCAGCACTGGCAACATGGTGTTGACTTTGCTGCTTGGAATGGCTCCAAAGGTGAGTGGGAGGGGCTGCTTATACGGTACATTGCAACTCCTGCAGTACTCCTGCTGTCTAATGGCTACGCTACTACGCATGGGGCATCCCTAGGCAAGTCACTCTCTCTTTCTCAGCACCTCTGATACAATATAGGGATAAACCCTGTATAATGTGAAAATGTGTTGCCTTTTAAACAGATCTGTGCAAAAATAAAAACAAGCATCGGGTCCTAAGCAAACCTAACCCTAAACCTAGTCCTAATTTTGGTCTCCGTGGGCTCACACCAGGAAGAGCTACCCACAATCCAAGTACCCAGATCCTTCTAGCTGTCTATATCTCCTCTAGGCACACACACATATGCACACACGGAACAGCTCCCAGCACCAACTCAATTTCCGCTAGTATCACAGGTGGGAAAACTGAACTCTTACTTGTTATACGTTGCTTTTATGTGAACAATGGGGATTTCGTCAAATGCCTTCCCGGCCCATCTCAGCCCACTGTCTTTTCCTGATGCTGGAGGGAAAAAGCTGAAAGGAAGAGGGGAGGGGGAAAAAATCACATGGGAAACAGTACCTGTGCTAGCCTTTAAAGCAGTGGTTCTCAAACATTGTAGCACCAGGACCCATTTTTTAGAATGACAATATGTCTGGGACCCACCAGAAATGATGCCATGGCCGGAAATGCCATCATTGTGACACCAGA
>JAJKFI010000026.1:3192553-3230288 GCA_029204185.1 Lerista edwardsae
CTCCTGAAGAAACCCTTCCTGGATCCCACTAATTTAAATAACTTTCGGCCAGTCTCAAATATCCCATTTCTGGGCAAGGTGATTGAGCGGGTGGTGGCCTCCCAGCTTCAGAGGGTTCTGGAGGAAACGGATTATCTGGACCCATTCCAATCTGGCTTCAGGCCGGGGTTCGGGACTGAGACTGCCTTGGTCGCCTTGGTGGATGACCTACGCCGAGGAATGGACAGGGGGAGTGCGACCCTGTTAGTCCTGCTGGACCTCTCAACGGCCTTCAACACCATCGACTATGGTGTCCTTCTGGGTCGGCTGGCTGCGTTGGGGCTTGGAGGCACTGTTTTACAGTGGTTCCGCTCCTTCCTGGCTGACAGATCCCAGAAGGTGGTGCTGGGGGACGCTTGCTCGGCACCCCGACCTCTTAAGTTTGGGGTGCCGCAAGGGTCCATCTTGTCCCCCATGCTATTTAACATCTACATGAAGCCGCTGGGAGAGGTCATCCGGGGGTTTGGGGTGGGGTGCCATCAATATGCTGATGACACCCAACTTTTTCTCTCCTTCCCCCCTGATTCTGAGGAGGCGGTTGAGGTTCTGAATCGTTGTCTAGAGGCAGTTGGGGGCTGGATGCGGGCGAACAAGCTGAAATTAAATCCGGATAAGACAGAGGTGCTCTTGGTCCAGAAATCCACGGCTCGGGTATTGGACTATCGCCCTGCTCTGAACGGGGTTGCACTCCCTCTGAATGAGCAGGTCCGCAGCTTGGGGGTTCTCCTGGATTCACAGCTGCACCTGGAATCTCAGGTGTTGGCGGTGGCCAGGGGAGCCTTTGCTCAGCTTCGGCTGATCCGCCAGCTGCGACCGTACCTGAGCTGTGCGGACCTGGCCACAGTGACCCATGCCCTAGTGACATCTAGATTAGACTATTGCAATGCGCTCTACGTGGGGCTGCCTTTGAAGACGGTCCGGAAACTACAACTAGTACAGAATGCGGCGGCTCGGGTGGTTGCTGGGGCACGTCGATTTGACTCTGTCGAGCCACTGCTTCGGCGACTACACTGGCTGCCGGTTCTGTTCTGGGCCAGATTCAAAGTGCTGGTTTTGACCTTTAAAGCCCTTTACGGCTCGGGCCCAGGGTATTTGAGGGACCGCCTCCTCCCATATAATCCTACCCGTACTCTGAGGTCATCTGGAGGGGCCCTTTTGACTGTGCCGCCACTAGGAGAGGTGAGAGGGGTGGCGGCCAGATATAGGGCCTTCTCGGTGGTGGCACCCCAACTTTGGAATACCCTCCCCTTAGAGCTAAGAACTGCTCCCTCTTTGGCGGTATTTCGGCGGGGGCTGAAGACCTTTTTATTTCAGCAGGCTTTTAGTTGCTGACAGGCTGGCTGGTCTTTGTATTCTTTTTAGATTTCTATACTTTTTATGTCCATGGGATGATTATTGTATTTTTATATTGTATTTTTTATATTGTTTTTAATTACTGTTTTTAATTCTGTTGTTTTTATTTGTTTTAACCTGTTTTTTGTAATGCCGCCTTGAGTGCCTTCGGGCGGAAAGGCGGGGTAAAAATTCAATAAATAAATAAATAAATAAATACTCAAATGCAAGTCCTATTGGTTTGATAGGACTTACTCCAAGGTAAGTATATATAAGATTTCAGCCTTCCAGAATCAGAAAGAACAAATGGTGCAAAGCGGCACTTTCATGGAACTCTTCCCCTCTGTGCCCCTTTTGTTGAAAAGGATTGAAGGAGAACTTTTAGCTCAGTTTAAATGAATGATTTTAAAACCTGTAGCTTGACTTGCTCTTGTGATAAGTTATAACTACTGGGAGTCTGAGCTCCTCACTGATTGACTGCAAATCACCCTACCAGTAGACACTGATTAAGCTTCCTCCCACCCATGCCCTACACAGTCACTCTCCCAACCATCTGCTGTGGGTGTTTGTTGCGGTGAAAGCAATAAAGGATTGTCACAACGCAGCAACTAATTTATTTCAGCAGAAGCATTTGCAGGGTATAGTTCACTTCCTCCACGTCATGCACCAGATGAAGAGAGCTTGTTGTCCACAAAGGATTCAGCTGAAATATGTTGATTGGTCATTCAGATGTTGCATTGTTCTTTGTTGTAGTCCCAGCTGCAGGCATCATTATCCCTCTAGAAAGCAGAAGGAACAAGTGGCATCCCACAGCTGTCCTCGAAGTTGCAGAAGTCACCTTACCTGAAGTCAGCTTTGCTCCGGGGTTCTGGGGCTTCTGCCGCTGGACTGGCTGAATTCTCGGCCAACTCCTGAAGTCTCGGGATACCTGACTGCACACCCCGAAACAGGGAGATGCTGCCACTGCTGTGAGAAGAAAAAAGCAGAACACATTGATTAGCTTAAAACAGGGTCTTCCAAATGGAGGGTGGAGAGATGTGACCACATAAATCCTGTTGATTCTTAGGGCTGGCACATCTATTCGAATTGTGGATGCAGAGGTTGTGCTTTGGGTTTTGGTTGCCATCACCTACTCCAGATAGCCTGGAGGTCTCCTTACAAGCTTCCATTTCTTTAACCAAAAAGTAATCAATATGGAACTCCTTGCCGCAGGATGTGGTGATGGAATCTGGCCTGGATGCCTTTAAAAGGGGATTGGACAGATTTCTAGAAGAACAGTCCATCACAGGTTACAAGCCATCGGGGATACGTGCAACCTCCTGATTTTAGAAGTGGGCTACCTCAGAATGCTAGGTGCAAGAGTGGCAACAGAATGCAGGGCTCTTATGGTCTTGTGTGCTCCCTGAGGCACCTGGTGGGTCACTGTGAGATACAGGAAGCTGGATCAGGTTGGCCTTTGGCCTGATCCTGGGGGGGGGCACTTATTATGAGCTCCAGACAAGTTAGAATTGAGAGAAGCAACATCTAGCCAAAGACACCTTTGCTTTTATGGCCTGCTACAAGGTATGTCGCACCATTTTTATCCATCAGTAATCCTAGTCAGGGCTCCAGAGTCTCAGTCTTTTCTGTGCTGGAG
The DNA here is from genome assembly GCA_029204185.1 of Lerista edwardsae. Taxonomy (NCBI): domain Eukaryota; kingdom Metazoa; phylum Chordata; class Lepidosauria; order Squamata; family Scincidae; genus Lerista; species Lerista edwardsae. Next base: position 3,195,561 of record JAJKFI010000026.1, read on the forward strand.
TTTTCCCTCTTGTGAGATATCAGTCAACAAATCATGTTTCTGGCTTGTTGCTATTTATCAATTTTTTAAAAACTAGGTATTCATATCTTGCTGTTCTGAAGCAGTTCCCAAGGCAGCTTACAGCATTTTAAAAGGACAACTGAATAAGAAACATAAACAGATGCACACACAAATCCCAGTCAAAGAAACACAGAATGAAAAGAAACCAGTATCAAATAGCAAGCAAGAATATAAATGACAGCAGAGGGGTGAAAACTAACAAAACATTTGCATACATCATAATGTTTGTATTATGTGACCCAAAAATCACCAGTGAGGGAAGCGCAGAGGTTTCCAAAGAAGGGTTCCCAAGTTTGGGGGATACAATGGAAAAGGCCCTGCACAAGTCAACAGAATGTCAGGAAAAAAGCAGGCCTCCAGTATTGAACAAAGCAGGCAGGCAGATTCGTATGGGGAGAAACGGTCTTTTAGAAATAGCCTCATCCCAGGCCGTTAAGGGCTAAAGATTATAACCAGCCTCTTGAATTATGGGGAATTCAATGTTAAGACTTGAACTAGTTGAGGAGAACCATGAAGGGTGTAATGTGGTGAGGTTAGTGGGGCGGCATGGCTAGAATGTTAGACTTGGCCCAAACCTGGGTTCAAATCCCTGCTCAGCCATGACTCACTGGGTGGCCGTGCCACACTTCCCTATCATTAAGAGCAAACTGAAAACAGGGGAAGAGAACTGTGTACGTCACCATTAGTTCTTTGGAAAAAGGACAAATCACGCACAAAAGGATAGTAAGAACTCTTAGAAGGCAAATGTCTTGTCTTAACTGGAAGAACGCAATCGGCCCAACGTCAGCTGTTGGCCAAGTCAGTAATCTAAACCTGGGACTGCAGCAGTGTATGGGCACATCCCAACACTGCCTCCAGATGTTCAGTGATGACATCATCACCTCAACCCCAAACATCTGGGTTGCCAAGCTTCGCACTATACGGATCTCAGCTGTGCACAGCTACTTGGCCCTGTGCCTTAGAGGAAACACTGGTCGCCATCCTCACCCCACACTCTAACCACTACACCACACTGTCCTGTTTGCAAAATGCCACAGTAACTAAGGAACTGTGGTTGAAAAGAAAACCTCTCCAGTGCACAAGAAGCAGAAGGTAAAAATCAGAAGAGAGAGAAAAAAGCTTGGAGTGCTAGTCGAGAAGTCGGAAAGAAAATGGCAGACAATTTGCAGAGAAAGGGTCTTGGTTCAAGGATGGCTTGGAGAAAAAAAAAGAGAGAGACACTTTTCATTCTCTTCCAATGAAGAGAGGCAGTTGTTTTCCAAGTCAATACAAAACTGTATTTTTAGTCTGACAATATACCGCGTGCAGAGCGTCGACAAGTGAAAAAGTTCATTTGGAGCGTGGCAGCCTTGTGCAGCCATTCCTAGTAATTAACTTAAGTGCCTCTATCTGTAACCTTGGTGGGGTGGGTGGGGGCTGCATCTCCTTTGCTTGGTTCAAGCGTTTCCATGTAAACCAACGGCCTTGCTGTAGGACTGCCGACCGCTCCGGCACTCTGGAAAGAGACAACATCCCTGGCGGCTATGCAATCACAACACTTTTGTTCCCAGCATTATAAAGACTTTTATTTTTATAGTCTTGTTAAAAAAATGCATATTCTTTTCCCCTTAGAAGTTGTTTCAATGGGACTCGTTGTTGCAGTTTCACATCTCACAGTCCAGAACTGGTAGAAACTGGCATTCCGTCTCTCCGTCACAAGATCAGATAGAGCACCTGTGTGTCCTTCAGCAGCCAGCTCCCCAGCTTGTTAGGGCAACTAGCTTGGATAGTAGTTGTACTCCCTTTCTGATAGTGTAGAATAAGCAGGCAGTTTCACACGGGAAGCCCTGGCTGCAAACACTGCACATTCCCATGAGATCATAGTGTTCTAAGGGTCACCCCATTGGGTAAGATGGGGCACAAGGGGTCTTCAGGTATCCACCTACCAGATACACTCTGGTTGCATCCCTTTGTTCTGTTGTTAGAAGGAGTTTTTCACTGTGTGTGCTTAAGATGTAAAGCTGCACTGAAACGGCCGCCTGCGAGCGGCATAGACTTCACCGGCTTCCTAGCCGGCAGATTGAACCTTTGTACCTTTCTCACTTTCGCTACAATAAAGAGACTTTGTTATGGAAATGTGGCGATTGCTTCAATCCTTCGCTTCGGAGCGCTAAGGCAAGGCGCTGGAATGGGTCTCCAAGCCCCCAACTCTGCTACTATTTACACAAATACACAACAGGTTATGGTTTCCAGCGCACGCCGCGCTGCGGAAGAGTCAGCCGTAACCCTGCAGGGGCTCGCCGAGGACCCGATCCGCGGAGCAGAGCGAAGCGAAGACTGAACTGTGAATGCGGCTGCATCCTCCAACTCGCCGACACCCTGACAGATGTCGGATGAGGAAGGAGCGACCGGAGGAGTGAAGGAGGAGGAAGACCTCGAGAACGGATCCGAGGGAGAGGACGTTGGCGACCCAGGGGAACCCGAGCAAAGCGAGGAAAGCGGAGAGGGCGAGTCGGAAGACGACGATCTCGGACCTCTCCTTCCCCCAGCGGGGCCTCCCGACGGCCAAGCGCCCGCCCCGCAGCCGCCGCCGCTCGTTCCCGGGCAGGGCGCTTTCCATCCTCTGCCACCGCCTCAAATACCACCGTTGCAGCCCGCTGCGCCCGGGATTGTGATGGCGCAGCAACCCCCCGCCGCCGCCGCCGCGACGGCGCCCTTTGGCGTTCCAGTTCCACTCCTCAACGACAGCAATTATGTGCAGTGGGCTCATAAAATGCAATTGCTGTTGGAACGAGAGGACTTGTGGCAACGCACTCAAGCGCTTCCTGCAGCCGCAAATCCTGCAGAAGTGGCAGCTGACAGGAAGGCGAAAGCCACTATCGGGCTTGCAATCTCTGAAGATCTTTTGGTTTACGTGAGGGATCTTCAGCACGCTAAGCACTATTGGGACACTTTGAAGGAGCTGTTTGCCAGGGCATCCCTCACCTCCAGCATGGTTCTGACACGCAAACTGTGGAGGGCGCGTCTAGAACCGGGAGGCGACTTGCGAGTCCACCTGAGAGCGATGCAGCAGAACCTCAAAGACCTAGAAGCAGTCGGGGAACATGTGGAGGAGCGCCTCAAAGTGTTTGCGATCCTAAATTCCCTGGATGAAACGTGGGACATGTTTACCCTAACTTTGGAAAGCATCCCAGCAGTGCAATTGACTGTCACCTTTGTGGTCGCACGGCTTCTCGAGGAAGCAGACAAAAGGAAAGACAATCAGAGAGAGCGTGAATTCAGAAAAGGGAAAAACAACAATTCTGGGAAAAAGCAGCAGCAGCAGCAGCAACCCAGAAATGAGTCCCAGGCACAGGTATGCTCCAGTGTGCGCCAGTGTTATGTGTGTGGTTCCATCCATCATCTTGCCCTCCAATGTCCCAAGAAGAAAGGAGGAACCAAGAAGAAGAAAAAGCCCCATGATGAGCAGAGCACAGGGCAAGGAAAGCCTCATGCACAGCAACCCAAAGCGAGCATCGCGTTTGTGAGTTCAGCGGAAGGGGTGCGCACGCGAGAATCCTGGTTGCTCGACTCGGGAGCAAGCCATCACATTGTGACTTCTGCAGACTTACTCACGAGTAGGCGCGCGACAGACCGTGAAACTGTTGCTCTCGCAAATGGGAAAGCAGCTCCTGTGAGCTGCGCTGGAGACGTGTTTCTGCCCCAACTGCAGATCACCTTGGAAAATGTGCTGTGCGTGCCAACGATGTCCAGGAATCTGCTCAGCCTTGGCACCCTCCAGGAAGAAGGATTTACAATTACTTTCCAAGACAACACCTGCACTCTTAAAAGGGGGAATCTCTGCGTGTCTGTCCCCCGAGTGTACCGGCTGTTTGTGCTTGGAACGCAGGCGAAGGAGAAGCAGCAGGCAAGTGCGTACTTCAATCAACCGAAGCACGGACTCTGCCCGCATTTGTGGCATCTGCGATTAGCACATCTGAACCATGACTATGTGAAGAAGACAGCTGAACTTGTGCGCGGAATGGACTTGAAAGATTGCGACGCATTTGTGGATTGTGAGGTGTGCAAAATCACCAAATCGCATCGCGCAAGCATCCCGAAGTTCAGCAGCCGCCAGACCCAGACTCCCTTCCAGCTGGTGCATATGGACTTGATTGGGCCATTGAAAAAGACAGCTGGGGGGGCGCAGTACGTTCTTACTATTGTGGATGATGCTACAAGGTACAGTTTTGCATTTTTGATGCGTCAAAAGTCTGAGGCGTTTAATAAAATTCGCAATTGGGTCAGGTGGGTGGAGAGACGGTTTGAGCATCCCGTAGTGGCAATTCAAACCGACCGGGGAGGTGAATTTCTCAGTGGGGAGATGTCTCAATGGTTGGAAAGGCAGGGCATCACTCACAGACTCACCGCTCCTCGCACCCCAGAGCACAATGGGGTGGCGGAGAGAAAAAATGGGGAGCTCCAGAGCATGGTTAGAGCGCTGATGGAGCAATCAAAACTGCCCAAAGGATTGTGGGGAGAAGCGATGAGATATGCTGTGTTCATTTCTAATCGTGTGTATCACCGTTCAATTGAAGGGGTCCCCTACACCAAGCTATACGGTAAACCACCCGATCTTGCATTCCTAAAGACGTTTGGGTCACATGCTTTCGTCCATGCAGATCGGGAGACACGCAGGAAAGGCGCACCGCGAGCCAAGAGGCTGCAATTCATTGGAGTAGAACCAAATTGCAAAGCGCTCAAATTTCTCAATCCTGACCACAGAACGGTCACCATTTCCAACTCTTATGATTTCTCTGAGCAAAGTATGCTGTCAGATCATGCTGACAGGAGCGTCAGCATCCCCAGTCAAGCTGGAGAAGATGGGGGGGAGGCAAGATTAGAAAGCAGTCCTGATCAGCCGGCAGCATCACCTCAGAGAACTCCAGAGATTCCTGCCACTCCAGCAAGCTCTAACAGGCTGCTGGAAGGGGGGGGAGCGGGGGAAGCCAGTCCAGGCTTGGACACAAGCACTTCCTCAGAGGGAACCACTCCAGAACAAACTGTTCCAACCAGACGCATCCTTCCTCCTAGGGCTTTGCGTGGGGTACCACCTCAGAGATTAACCTATCAGGTGGAGGTGGGGAAAATACCCCAGACATACCAAGATGTCTTAGAGTTACCGCAACCCGAGAAGGAAGGATGGCTCCAGGCTATTCAAACTGAATTGAGGGCAATGCACAACCTGGAGGTTTTTGAACCAGCAAAATTACCAGCTGGAAAGCATGCAATTGATTCCAGATGGGTGTTTGTTCTAAAGGATCAGGAAGGTGCTGAGCCCTTAAAGAAAGCACGTTTGGTAGTTCGTGGCTGTAAGCAAATTCCAGGTGTAGATTTTGAGGAAATCTACTCTCCCACGCTCTCAGCCACAACGCTACGAGCAGCGCTTGCTGTAGCAGCCAGCAAAGGTTTTCAAGTGCATCATTTTGATGTGGGAACAGCGTACCTGCATGCAAAACTGCAGGAAGAAGTGTACATCACAATTCCACCAGGGGTGCAATGTGACAAATCACATTTTCGCCTCAGGAAATCGATTTATGGGTTGAAGCAAAGTGGAAGAAATTGGTACTTATGCCTTAAGGAGCAGCTGCAAAAATTGGGGTTCACACCCTCCACAGCTGATCCATGCCTTTTCAGGAAAGGAAAAGGGGACAAATTGTGTGTTCTTCTGTGTTTTGTTGATGATCTGCTTGTGGTTGCACGAACGGAACAACAGATCAATCAGATCACACAACAGCTGAAAAAAGCATTCACCCTAAAGTGTCTTGGTCCTGTCAATCGTTACCTGGGAGTGGAGGTTGAACGCACAGCTGACAGTACTGGTTTTCTCCTCAGCCAGGAGAGTAAAATCCATGCCCTGCTTCAAGAATGGGGCATGCAGGACAGCAAGAGTGTTGCAACTCCAATGGTGGTTGGAAGGGGGGAGAAAGCAGAAGAGTCTGCACCATTTCCAAACCAGAATATGTACCTCTCACTATTGGGTTCACTTACACATCTTGCGTGCTGGACGCGTCCAGACATTGGCGCTGCAGTCAATCACTTGAGCAGGAAGGCGGCAAATCCCACTCAGGCAGATTGGATAGCCTTAAAGCGTATTCTCCGGTACTTGAAAGGGACAAGCACCCACAGGTACCACATCGCCCCAAAAGGAGCACTGCAATTGGAGGTTTTTGCAGACAGTGACTTTGGGGGAGATGACACCAGGAGATCTACAACTGGCTATGCCATACGTCTTGGGAATTGCGTGGTAGATTGGGGTTCACAAAAACAAAAGACTGTTGCGTGTTCGACACTGGAAAGTGAATACACAGCCTTGAGTCTTGTGACCAACTACCTACATACGCTCAGGCAATTGATGTCGGATTTGGATGCTCCACAGGTAAATCCAATCCGAATCTGGATGGACAACCAGTCTGCCATCCAGATTGCTGGGTCAGAACGAGTCCGGATGCACTCCAAGCATGTGGACATAAAGCACAAACATGTCAGAGAGGCAGTCCAAAATGGGGACATTGAAGTGCTTTACTGCCCATCGCAGGAGAACATCGCGGACATTCTAACCAAAGCCCTTCCTGCGCCACAGTTCAAAGAAGCAGTTCAAATGCTGGACTTGGCGCCAAAGGAAGACTTCCGAGACGAAATGGGGGGGTGTTGCAGTTTCACATCTCACAGTCCAGAACTGGTAGAAACTGGCATTCCGTCTCTCCGTCACAAGATCAGATAGAGCACCTGTGTGTCCTTCAGCAGCCAGCTCCCCAGCTTGTTAGGGCAACTAGCTTGGATAGTAGTTGTACTCCCTTTCTGATAGTGTAGAATAAGCAGGCAGTTTCACACGGGAAGCCCTGGCTGCAAACACTGCACATTCCCATGAGATCATAGTGTTCTAAGGGTCACCCCATTGGGTAAGATGGGGCACAAGGGGTCTTCAGGTATCCACCTACCAGATACACTCTGGTTGCATCCCTTTGTTCTGTTGTTAGAAGGAGTTTTTCACTGTGTGTGCTTAAGATGTAAAGCTGCACTGAAACGGCCGCCTGCGAGCGGCATAGACTTCACCGGCTTCCTAGCCGGCAGATTGAACCTTTGTACCTTTCTCACTTTCGCTACAATAAAGAGACTTTGTTATGGAAATGTGGCGATTGCTTCAATCCTTCGCTTCGGAGCGCTAAGGCAAGGCGCTGGAATGGGTCTCCAAGCCCCCAACTCTGCTACTATTTACACAAATACACAACACTCGTTGGGCTATAGGGGTTTTCTCAAACACTATTGAACTCCATAAATATATGAATCAGGTCACTAGTCCTCAGTGTGCTCAATCTGGCCACTGCTCCTCATCTGCTCTGATTGACAGCAGCTCCCTAAGCTTGTGACACAGATAGTTCCCAGTCCTGCTACTAGAACCTTGCAGCTGGAGACGCCAGGAGATGGATGAACAAAGATTTTTCATCTGTTCCCACTATCTTATTGAATCAGATGATTGGGCTTCCCAGCATAGTTTTGTCTGCCTAGGTGGGCAGCAGCAGCTCTCGATGGAAGGGGCTTTCCTAGTGTCAGGGTGTAATCCAGAGAGAGAGAGAGAGAGAGAGAAATTGGCTGGTGCAAGTCTCTTGCACTGACCCAAGAATGTGGTGAACATGCCATAAAACACATCTGTGCCTCCTTTAGAACAGGTTGAGCCAGCGCGCACACGGAGTCTGTGCACTTGAGGTGGGGGGAACATGATTGACACATACAAAGTTACGCAGGTGATGGATAGAGGGATGCTCTTTTCCCTCTCACAAAACACCAGAAACAGGGGACATCCACTAAAATTGAGTGTTGGGAGTTAGAACAGACAAAAGAAAATTGTTCTTTACCCAGCAAGTAATTGATCTGTGGAACTCCTTGCCACAGGATGAGGTGATGGTGTCTGGCCTGTATGCCTTTAAAGGGGGATTGGACAGATTTATTTTAAAAGGGAATCGGACAGGTTATAGGCTATGATGGGTGTGTGCAACCTCTTGGTTTTAGAAGTAAGCTGTCTCAGAAAGTCAGGTGCAAGGGAGTGGCAACAACAAGCAGGTATCTTGTTGTCCTGTGTGCTCCCTGAGGCATCTGCTGGGCTACAGTAAGATCTAGGAAGCTGAGCTAGATGGGGGGGGGGCTAATCCAGAGGGGCTCTTTTTGTGTGTGTGCGCTAGTAGTGCTACAGCAATGCTTCCTAGACGGCTAACCAGAATGACACAACTCTCTTTAGGAGGAAGAGAGATGCGCATTTGCCTTTGCTCATAAATGGTGAGGAGGTGGAAAGGGTTGGCAGTTTCAAATTTCTGGGTACCTACATTTCATCGGACCTCACATGGACATTAAATACCGATATGCTAGTGAAGAAGGCGCAGAAGAGGCTGTACTTCCTAAGGGTGCTTGGGAGGATGAACCTTTCTCAGCGTCTACTTCTGGCTTACTACCGTAGCACCACTGAGAGTGTCCTCACATACAACATTTTAGTATGGTATGGTATGGGAGCAGCTCTGTAGGGGATAAAAAGGCACTACAGAGAATTATTAAAGTGGCCCAGCATACCATCGGGCTCCAGCTACCCACCCTTGAAGATATTTTCGCCACCCGCTGTTTAAGGAAAGCACATAATATCCTTAGAGACTTTTCCCATCCAGCTTACAACTTTTTTGAATTGTTGCCTTCTGGCAGAAGGTATAGGACTATTAAAACTCGGACAACACGTTTTAAGAACAGTTTTTACTCTAGAGCCATAACAGCATTGAACAATGAACTGAAGTACCAGTAGATAGGGGCAGTCGGACTGTATTATTTCCTATTGTGTGGATGTTTATCATTCCCTATTGTGTGGATTTCCTGTTGTGTATTATTTCCTATTGTGTGGATGTTTGTGTTTCAGAGGAGGAATTTTTTGAAGGGGGGCGGGGAGTGTGGGGATTGGGGGGGGATTGTTGGGAATTCAATGTGTGTGTTGGTTTGGTCTCCGGGTGTCAACGAATTTCATTGTATTGTGTAATACAATGACAATAAATAATAATAATAATAATAAAAATAATGCTACTGCATGATAGCCAACCAGCATACATTGTACTGACCACATCATGCCTTCACTAAGTCATCTGCATGGGTCCCTCTTATGCTTCAAAGGTCAATTCCAGGTGCTGGTTTTAATCTTTAAAGACCTAGATGGCTTGAGACAAGAGTGTCAAAAGGATCCCCTCCCCACTCATGAAACTGCCCACCCTCCTGAGATTGTCACCCCCTGAGATTCTGTGTGTGCCACTGATGGCAGAAGTATGCTGACTATGATGTCCATTCTTCAGCGAACAAGGGCAAAGGGAGGGGTCACTTTTCTTGCAGTGAGCTGCAAAATAGCAGTTCTGACTCCCTAAAACGGGTTGGAAGCCTCTTTGAGCACTTCCCTATTAGGATATAGATATTTTAATAAATGAATCTATCTATAGAGAGACCCACGTGGACACAAAACGGAGGAAAGCTGCACCTGTTGAATTTCTGACTTCCAGGCAGCCTCCAAAGGCACAGAAGCCCAGGGGTCACTATCTGTGCCCCTTTATTACCTCTGCACCCCTTTATTACCCCCAAGCCAAGCTGAAGCCTCCAAACTTTCTATTCCCAAGACCACCACCCTTCCCCGTCCCGCAAGCTCTTACCCAAAGCAGCCCCCCAGACACCCACGCCGGGCGATCGCCAATACAGGAATCATGATCCTTCCTCGCCACCGTCCTGCCTCTCTCCCCAGCACCACAAGCGTTGCAAGGATGCGGTGGAGGGCGGGGATAGGGCTTGAACGCTCTTCTCGCGATCTCTCCCCGGCGCGATAAAATGGCGGCGCCCTGTAAGGCGCGTCAGTGGTACAGCCTCTAGGCGGCTGTGTTTCCCGCCTCTCCGCACGCTCCGCACGCGCGATGGAGCAAGATGGCGGCCCCCAAAGCTCAGGACATCCGTACGGGCCTGCGCTGCATTGTGGGCAGGTGATGGGCGAGAAGAGGGGATCAATACCTCCATGGAGGGGATGGCTCGTGGAGCTGATCATAGAGATAGAAAAATACTAGAGCGACAGACAAACTTAACTTCCGGATACAATCGATTAAAAAACAACTCTACCCTGAACTTCAGAACATAGGACCCTCCGGGATCAAGCCAAAGGTCCATCTAGCCTAGCCTTCTTTCCCGCCAATGGCCCATATTGCAACGCCATCTCCAATCTCAATTTATGGAGACGATCCTCCCATATACTGCAGCTTTATTTATGTAGAGTTCGCTTATTTATTTCTGAGGTGTTTGTGAGTAAGGTCAAGGTAAGGCCAAGGTGACCAGATGTCATAACCACAAAGGATACAGCACCCACTTGCCAGGTGCAAGGGAGTAGCAACAGAATGCAGGCATCTTGTTGTCTCATGTGCTCCCTGAGGCATCTGGTTGGCCACTGTGAGATACAGGAAGCTGTTCCTTTGTTCCTATGAGTACATGTCCTAAGAGGAGCATTTGGTTCTGGTGGCTGTCCAAGAGAAATGCTGTGGAGAATCTTGACTGGCCACCAGTGTGTTTACCTCAGAATTTACCTCAGAATGCCAAGTGCAAGGGCGGGGCCACAGAATGCAGGCAGTCTTGTGTGCTCCCTGAGGCATCTGTTGGGCCACTGTGAGGTACAGAAAGTTGGACTGGATGGGCCTTTGGCCTGATTCAGTAGGGCTCTTCATGTTAATACCCCCCAAAAGTGGGATAATCATGAAAAATGTAGGACTACAAAATATATAATGATTTTGGGGTGACTTATCCTCCTTTAATTCAACCCAGTGAATGAAGGAACAAACCCAGAAGTAACAATGAGGGTAATCCCTCTTGGCACTGGTCCCCTCTGTCTGTCTTGAAGTGTAGGACATTTTGAAATTTACCCAGGACAGAAGGTTGAAATATAGGACATGTACTGGAAAAAGAGGACATCTGGTCAGTCTGGCACATCTGCGCCAGCGAGGAGGGTGCTGAACTGGCGTGGGGAGTGGCGCTGACCCAGGGACGCTGCGGAGGACAAGGCCTCCCCACATCAGCTGAGTTTGGCTGGTGCGGGAGCTTGGGGAGGGCAGGGGAAAGCGGGAGGAGGGCAGCCCCATAGGGTTGTCTGGGGCTTACCCAGGGTCAGGAAAATATATCCCTTTACTCCAAGGTGAGCTCCAGCTGCCTCCCAGCCTGCCTCAAGGTGCAGCGCAAGCCAGTTGCCTGCCTGCTTCAACATAGGTTAGGATTCGGTAGTTTATCACAGCCCAGTAACAAGAGTTCTGTTGCCTTCTTTTCCCAGGAACGATTTTCGTGAGCATTTGGGCAATATATTTGGAGGTTTTCCCCATGCTCTGCCTTGGCTTCAGGTGAGTGGGACCCCCATCCCCGGAAGGTTTGAGAGGTGGGGCTCTTAGCTTGCTGCGTGACATTGGATAGAGGATGTCCAACTTGTGACAGCATTGCAGATATGATCCAAGATCTTTCCGAGATTCATTCTTTTAAGGGGAAACCTTTCTTTTCAGTCTTCTGCAGTGTTGTTTTCATTTTTAACCAGAATCCTGAACTAAAGAGTTAAAGTTGAGGTGAACATAAAGTAGGAAAGGTTTTGTACAGCAAACTGCATGGCTGTTATTTTTCCTATACTTATTGTAACACAAGTGTTGAAAATTAGGAATTCTAAATTTTCCATCATATTGGCAGCTAAAGGTAGTTTATGCTTCTGTTTTTCTAAAAATCTAAAAAAAGGATGGTTTTATGTTTCCATTTCTCTCCCAAAACTGTGTTTCAAATGGCAATACAGTTTAACAACTTTAATTTGTTCAAATTTTAATTCCCAGCTTCCCCTTGTATGGAACGCTATTCCTTTACCTGGTTCACAGCCTGTGAGTGCAGCTGTTTTGCCAGTTTCATCTTCTGGTGAGTTCAAAGTCTTAACATGTGCAGTGTCTGGGGCCAAGAAAGTATTTTGTGATGGATTGTGAAAGTATTGTGATGTATTTTTAGTTTTAAATTTTTAAAAAAGGGAAACAAAGCAAACTCAAGCACCTGCCAAAATACAACGCTGATCGTTAGAATATAATCATGGCGGTTTGGCTTCCCAGGTTCAAATCCTCTGGGTATTTAATTCTGCATATAGATGAGGTGGGAATTTGTTACTAATTCTTTGGAATCATAATATCCAGGTCTCTTAACTTGGTGTTAACTTTCTCTTTTGTCCATTTTAGCATCTGCAGCACCTGGGTTAAGTTCCAACAGCCATGGAGCTACTATGCTGGGCACTGGGATTCAGGATAACATTCTTCTTTTTGGTCCAGTCAAAGTGCCTTCCAGCTAATTCAGGTTTTTTTTTCTGCTACCAGAAGTGCGAACCTGGAAGTGGTTGCGATCGCGTTTTAAATGCTTTCTGAGGCTTGGGGAGCCTTTGCGGGAGCTCCTCAGAGCTCCACATGCTCCCCCTGATGCCAGCACCGCCAGTAGTAAGTCTAAAAAAATTCCTCTTGTCAAGCACAGTTCCTGGGGATCGCGTTGCTGCCTTTGCCCGGCCTCCGCAAGGATTTACGTGGCTCTCCCGGAGGAGTTCGGGAACCACTGGCTTGGCATGTACTATTTTAAAAGTTGTGTATTTTCTGCCTTCTGTTATAGTTGCTTAGCATGTACTTTGCTTGAGTTACAGAAGCCAAACTATTACTATTTTTTCTGCTACTAGCATGATGTTTGAACTTAAAAATAAACCAGTTTGAATCTGTATTTTAAAAGTTATGTATTTTATGCATTTTGTTACATGTTTAGTATGTCTCTTGCTTGAGTTACATAAGCCAAACTATCACGTTTTTTTGCTACCTGTATGATGTTTGAATTAAAAAAAATAAACCAGTTTGAATCCTAGCTGCATGTAAAAATTGAATTTTAAAAGTTATTTTCTGCATTCTGTTACATTTGCCAGTGGCGCACCCAGCCCAGACTCCACCCCAGGGCCAGGTTGATGCTCGGTGCCCCAGCGTCAGTTCACTGCCCCTTCACCCCCCACCGACACCCACCACCACCACACCAGGCTCCATTTTGGAGCCATATAGGGATGAGGGCCGATGGTTGGGCATCCCCCCCACAAAACGGTAGGACCACGATTGACATTTCCTTAGTGTGTACTTTGTTTGAGTTACAGAAACCAAACTATCACTGCCACCAGCATGATGTTCGATTTAAAAATTAACCAGTTTGCATTCTGGTTGTAAATAGAAAACATATTTTAAAAGGTATGTATTTTCTGCATTCTGTTTCAATTGCCTACTATGTACTTTGCTCAAGTCACAGAAGCCAAACTATCATAGAAGAGCAAGGCTAAGGGGGATCACCAGCAAACACCCACTGATCTACAGCAATGAAGCCTATGTGCACTCCCACTTTTCCACATGTGAGCCCCCAGCTAGGAGCGCGGTATATCTTGGCATGTGTCCAAAACCTGGTGGTGCACTTTGACAATTTCCATGTGCCATCTCATTCCATGAGATGCCCCACAACTCCCTTTTTCATCTTATGCACCACCTTGCCTTGCTTGAGTGGTGGTGTATTTTTAATAATATTAATAATTACAAAAGGAACTTCTGGAGAGGCATCCATGTCAGTCTGTTGCAGCACAAGCCACAAAGAGTGTCACTGAGTGGGTTTACAACAGAAGCTGGAATTGGTCAGCCTTTCAGACAGGGCCAGCTCATCCATGAGGCCAACTGAGGTAGTAGCTTCAGGCAGTAGAGTGGTGGTGGGGCACCCATGTCTGCCTGCCTATGTCAGGTGACATGAGGCTTCTTTAAAAACAAGTTCCTAGCTGGTGGTGCAATACATGTGCTCTGCTAATGAGGCAAAGAAACATCTCTTAAGAGCAGCTGTCCCTTTTCACCCAGCATGCAGGAAATATCAAGTTCAATCCCTGGAAGCATCTCCAGGTTAGGCAAAGCCAGTGTCCTATCTGAAACGTCAGTATCTGACTGACAGGAGCTGCTGTCAGTCAGTGTTGACAATACTGAACTAGATGTAGCAGTGGTTAACAAACTGTGGTCAGGACTCACTGGTGGGTCATGAGCCAATTTCAGGTGACTCACAAAGCACCTATTTTCCCACCTTGAAAATATGGGAAGATGGGATGCGGGAAATGGGGAGGGCCATCTGGTTATTTTGCTTGTGTCGAGGTGGTAAATAGGCTTTTTTCTTTCTGATTCTCTTTGCTGTTGGAGAATGGCTGAGAAATAATTCAACTCATTGCTGCATTCTCAGGAAAGCAGCAGTTTCCGGTGTCACAATTACGGCACTTCTGGCCTTGATCTCACTTCTGGTCCCAGACAGATTGTCATTCTGACAAATGGGTCCTGGTGCTAAAAAGTTTGAGAACCACTGAAATGGAGTAAGGACTTGATGTGACAAAAAGCAACTGCCTACATTTTGTGTTTTCAAACATCTCTTCTTAGATTGGGAACTCTTTGGGGACAGAGAAACACCTTTCCATTTCTTTTGTTATGTAAACAGCTTTGTGGGGGGGAAATGTGCATAAACAGTCTTCTTAATAATGATGATCCAATACTCAAAGTGAGAGGAGGCTCTGTCTCAAGACTTGGCATCCTTTGGTGCTGGATTGGGGCTGTCATATGGGAAAGACACCCTTGGTGATAATCCCTATTATGTAGAATTCACTGCCATGTAATGTACATCAGGCCCTGTCTTTTATGGTGTTTTGCTGGAGGTTTTTCTTAGGTGATCCTGATTTTTGCTAGCCCCTTGGATAATTTTGTCCGAGGTTGTCTCTGTTCGGGTGCTGTTGTATTGAGCAAAACAGTGGTTCCCAACCTGGGGGGCAGGACCCCCAAGCTGATTTTCAAGGGGTCACGGAGAGCTGGGCACCACCATCTTAGAAAGCTTGAAAATCTGGGTGCCACATCTTGAAAACTTATCTTTAACTATCATCTGCTACCATTTGGAAACACAGAGCCTGCATAAAAACATGCTGGGTGACAATGTGAGGTGAGGAGATGTGAGGGGTGTGTGTGTGTGTGTGAGAGAGAGAGACTGAACAGAGAGAACCTGTGTGTGTTTTGTGATTATTCTTTGAGTGATCATTGGTGGTTAGCATCAACTCTCCAAAGCACAGTACTTTGTCCCCGAGTACCCACGTTTTTTCCAGCAGGAATGCAGCTGGGTGTGACTGCCTCAGCCCCTCACTGTGCACAGCACAACAGAGCACAAGCGCAGCCCTGGGTGCGGTGACAGGCCCAGGAAAAGACAAATTGGGTGAACACACACACACACTTTCTATCCATCTATTTCTCCAAATGGGGACAGTTATGAGTGGGGCTGGTTATGAGTACACCGTAATAATGTGATTTATTTAAAACAACGATATCTCTTCTGCTTAATGTAATCACTTCTGGCCCTGCCAGCACAATGACACCACTTTCTGTTCACTGTGTAATGACATCACTTTCTGCGTAATGACTTCTGGTTATAGGTCTGTAATATTGGAACTGCCAATTAAAATCTTCAAGATTGCTTTCAGGAGTCACCTTGATTCCTGGAGACTCCAGACCAGTGCTAGAAAGGTAACAAGTCTAAGGCATGGCAGATTCGTGGCTTGAACAACACACCAGCCTCACTCTTATCTCTAATCTGCAATACTGAAAGTGGTCTACACTGCAAGGCTGTCATAAGGCATGCAGCCTAAGAGCACACACAAACCCTTATAATATAGGGATAATGTTAGTAACGGAATTCGCAGAACTATGCTTGAAAATGTGTACATATTTTTTTTTAAAAACCCGTTTTTTTAACACACAAAAGACTGCAGTGCAAGTCTATGCATTTCTGCTCAGAAATAAGCCCACATTCAGCACCGTGGACTTGCTCCAAACAAGTATGTTTAGGATTGCATCTTTAAAGAGAGAAAAGGAAATTCTCTCTGTATTCCTATTTTTTAAAATTACTGTGTTTTTCTCAGGAGATGGTGGTTGGAGAACCTGCCACTGTTCAAACCCCAAGAGGCTTCTGAAAAGGCTGCCTTAATAAAAACTCGGAAATACTCCATGCGACACTCAGATGCGTGTCTCTGGCCTTTCATTTCTCTGGCGTCCAATCTCCCTCCCCACATTTCCAATGGTTGAACTTTTATTGCGGTGCATTGTGGTCACGTGGTGGTAACATGGCGGCGCCCGTTAGGCGGGCGCTGCTGTTCCGTGCTGCAGCCGCATGGGCTTTCTCGGGATCCTCCCGCGGCCTCTCTGGCTCTACGGCTGCTTGGTCGAAGTGGAGGCTTTTCGGGGCGCTCTGCTTGCAGAGGCCGCCCAGTTTAGCGCAGACGATGAGCGCGGAGGAGAAGGAAATGGCTGAGCTGCTCCAGCAGGTGGGGAAGAGTAACGCATGCGCCTGGACTCTTGACCGGAAAGTTTATGCCAGTGATGGATGCGATCAATTGTATCAGTGTAGGATGCTAAGGATCTATCGCATTGGATTTGGGGTTGGGTGGAAAATCACGTATGGGAGGAGCTTCTCCCTAAATTTTAACGGAGATAGTGTAAAATGTATGAAAAATGATTGTCTATTATTTAGAAAGTTTCTTAACAACAGCAAAAGCTTAATAGAAATGTTAATGAGGAAAAAATATGAAGCATTGCATTTTTTAAAGTTGGCATTTTAAAATTCTTGTATATGTGTCATTATTTGGTGTATTCTTTGCAGCGTTGGCAGAACAACTGGCAGGAATACAGTTTAAAAACAGCTGAAAACAACATAAGGCAGTAATAATCCAGCAGTAATAATATTTTTTAAAACTTGCAGTCTCAATCACCTCTAGAAAAGCCTTGGCAAATAACATGCTGATGCTGAAAATCAATCCATAGTCCAATCAACAGTATTTATGTACTGTTTTTCAACACAAAGTTCACAAAGTGGTTTGCAGGCAAATAATAATAAAGTTAAATTATTAACTTTAATAATTTCATATTAAAAGACGTTGAAGACCTGTCCAGGCTTGACTTGTGATTGCCTGCTGAGGCTTGATGGCAGCAGCCAAAGGAGAGAACCACACTGGGAAGGCGACATCTTGGCCTGAGGATTGGCGGATCACAAAACAATACTGTAGATTTGTAAAAAAAAAACCCATTGAAAAAATGATGTTTTAAGCTAGCCTGCTCATGTAAGCCGCCTTGGGCATTTGCTTCAGCATGGGAAAGGCGGGGTATAAATTCTTCAAAATAAAATAAATGCCTCCCTGTCCCAAAAGGGCTCACAATCTAAAAAAAATGTATGCCAGCAACACCCACAAGAAAAGACACTGTGCAGGAGTGAATAGGGACAATTCTCTTGCTCAATATAAGAGGAACACCACTTGAAAAAGTGCCTGTTGCCCAGTTAGCAGGGGTGAAAATAATATTATCCTTAGAGTTTTGCTTTGGGCAATGAACGTATTTGCTTATACCACCACCCCCTCTCATCTTCCCAACAATCATGCGAGATTGGGCTAGTAACTTGGTATCAGGTGATAAAGCAAGTTTTGTGGCCTCATGGTTGTCTTTGTGCCTGGCTTTTGATGTAAAAACAGACATTTGAGTTTCCATTCTACTGGGAGCAGAATACTAGTTTTGAATGAATTGTAGATTCATCTGATGGGGCTTTCCTTATGAGTTTATAGGATAGACTAGAAACATCATTTAATTGCATATGTTTGTTGAAGGCAGTATAGCATAGTGGCTAATGTGTTGACTATGGCCAAGGGGACCTGGATTCAAATTTCGGGCCATTTATTCAGTTACACATTTTTATTTTGAGCTTCTTGACCTCTTTAGAATAGCATGGTATCTTCTCCCCTTGAGAACTGGCTGCTCCTTTTTGCTTCCTACAAATGAGACAGTGAAAATGGTTCATTGGTCCTGAGGCTTCTTGTTTGGAGTTTGCTGTGCATGATAGGCTCCTGAATATGATGGTGCTCTAAGACTTCAGCACAGCAAATACTCTCCTTATTTTTAAAACAAAACGTCCGCTATCATTTGGTTACATTCCTATCCAGAATACAGAGAGGTGGGGGAAAACTTCCAGAATTCTGCTTGTTCCACTACATTTTGTGTTAGTTTGTAACGTCTTTTAGATCTTGAAGGGAACCAGAGCTTCTAAGCAATGCAGCATTCAAAGAAATGATTTGCAGAAATCTGCCTGCTGGGAGGAAGATTTGACTGTTGGAGATTTATATTATTTATTTATTTATTTGATGTATTTTTATACCACCTTTCTCCAGATTTCACTGGACTCAAGGCAGTTTACATGGGCAGGCTCTTCATAAACGCCATTTTTCCATTGGGGTTTTTACAATTATTGTTCTATGTACCATTCACAGAACCCTCAATTTCTTCAGATGTTTTCCTTTCAATGTGTGGTCATGATTCTGTCTGCACTCTTGCACCTTCTGAGCCTTCACAGGCCACCACAGATCACACCTTGGCCAGTTCTTTGTCAGCTGACTCCTCCACACTCTTCCCATTCCTCCACAAGCACTGTTAGTGACTTCCAGTCTCCCATCCAAGGCAAATCCAAGGCTTATCCTGCTTAGCATCTTCAGGCAAAGGCAACAGCTCAACCGCCAGACCACACCTCCTGCCCCTATATTTCTTTCTTTTCACTCAGGGTAGTAGATTCAAATAACAGAACCCCCCCCCCCCGCCTTGTTAAATCTCCTCAGGGAACTTCCCTCACCCAGGCTGACTGGATTCTGACAGGAAAAAATACTTGAGGCAGGGGCTTGTTAACATTTCAAAACAAGAACTTGGAAGTTTACTCATTGTTTCAGTCTTATATCAAACTTTCAGCATCTGATTAACAGAGAGAGGTTTGGACTTAAATGATAGCAAAACCCTAGAGCTTAAAATGGTTGTGGCATCAGAGGCCCTGATCTGTCCTGTCAGATCCATGACAGAGAGCAAGAGAGGGAAAAATAGGCCATGAACCCAGAGTCACAATATACAACTGTCTCCTCTCAGCAGTAGCAGTGGGCAGAGTTGTACCATTTTACCTCAGAATGTCAAGTGTAAGGGAGGGACAACAGAGTGTAGGCAGCCTGTTGTCTTGTGTGCTCCCTCAGGCACCTGGTGGGCCACTATGAGATACAGGAAGCTGGACTAAATGGGCTGTGGCCTGATCCAGTGGGGCTGTTCCTATGTTCCTAAGAGTACATGTCTGAAGAGGAGTATCTGGTTCTGGTGACTGTCAGAGAAATGCTGTGGGGAATCTTGACTGGCCACCAGTGTGTTTCCCTCAGAATTTTACCTCAGAGATTTACCTCAGAATGCCAAGTGCAAGGGAAGGGCCACAGAATGCAGGCAGCCTGTCATCTTGTGTGCTCCCTGAGGTATCTGGTGGGCCACTGTGAGATATAGGATGCTGGATTACATGGGCCCTTGGCCTGGTCCAGCAAGGCTTTTCTTATGTTCTCTTGTTATGGTACAGTCATTATCTATAAATTTAACTGCAAGTCCACATTTGGTTAATGTTGATACACTGAGCATGTTGCCACTTACATCTGGAGAATACGGGACTTCATAGACTATGATTTCATTTATTTAATCATTTGCCACATATAGGTTCCCTTCCCTATATCTTTCTATATCTATATCCTATATCTTTTCCTATAATTTAAATCTTTCCATCTGCTACTGTAATTTGACCTCTTATGTCTATGTCCAATTCTTGAAAAAAGGCTGAACACATGTGTGACAAACAGCCTGAATCAGTAATCCACATTTGATTTCCTAAGCTTTGCTCCCTTGCTGTTCTTTTTTTTTTTTTTGGGGGGGGGGGGGGGTTGCATGTAAATTTGTGAGTGGGCTGCCCTCTACTCTCTTGCCTTTGTTTTTTCTTGAGCCTGATTGTGACTTCAGGTTTGGTTGATCAGCGTAGCTATTTCGAGTCAAATGTCTTTGTTTTCCACATTGAAAACATTTTGGAGACCCTTTTTTATTTTACTCTCTGCCTTGTAATTTAATTCAATCTCAGTGAGGTCCTTTATAGCAGTGATGGCAAACTTATAACATGCATCTCAAAATTGTCACACCAAGACGTTAGAGTGACACGCCAGCATTCGCCAACATCTAACAACTGAAGTTTTTTGTAATGATTTGATATGCTGGATAGCCCCACACATGATTGGACTGTATTTCTTTAACTAAATGAATATGTAACTAATTGTTGCTCTTTTGTTTGGGGAGGGGGGAGTGACATGCCAGCAGAGTCAATTTAGACATTTTTGACACAGCAAACCCAAAAGGTGCACCATCAGTGGTCTATATGGAGCCCTTTCCATTTGTAGTTCTGCAAGAATCACTTTTTACTCCTTTTTCTCTCTTCCGCCTGTTGCAGATTTAAAATTCTCAAAAACTGAAGAACTAAGACATCCAGCACAATATGCCACACATTGATCCTTTGAAAAGTGAGCAAAAGATCATGGAAAAAGCTTGGTCATTCTGCTGCAGTATTTGTCACAGTCCTCTTTTCTTTCCAACTTGACCCCACACAAATCATTAATTAAGCTAAATTGGTCTTTCATTCCCATGCTCGAATATGTCAAAATGGTCAGCATCTCTTTGGCTGTGTTTGCCTCTCTCGCATAAGGCAACTGAAGCTCTGTTAATGATCTGAGAATTAAACATTTAGCCTTTCCATCAGCCTGATCCCATTTATCAATTGCAGCCTCTCCATTTGTAGGGTGGCAGTTGAAGGCAGTTAAGGCTCCATACATCTGTATTCCTGCTTTTATTCTACAATACAAATTGTGGATTTAGCCTGATCACTGGTTGAACGGCTAAAGTCTCTACATCTGATCTTTCTACCATCGTTTGTTAATAAGCAGTTTCAGTCTTTAAAAAGTGAGTGGGAAGACACCCCCCCCCAATTTTTTAAAACTTCAGGTTAATTAAGAGCAGCTTGGTATGTGGATCCTGGGCCTATAAACTGTTGGAGATTTATATCTTTTTTTCTTTTCTTTTCAGTTGGGGTAGTAGAGTCAAATAGCAGCAGATTTAACCCGCTTGTTAAATCTCTTCAGGGAAGCTCCCTCACCCAGGCTGACAGAATTCTGACAGGAAAAAATGTACGCTTGTTAAAGTTTCAAAATAAGAACTTGAAGTTTACTCATTGTTTCTTTGTTACATCAAACTTTCAGCATCTGATTAACAGAGACTTAGATAGCAAGCCCTTTCAGCTTAAAATGGTGGAGGCATCAGAAGCCCCTTTCTGCCCTGTTCAGTTCCTGTCAGTTCTGTTCTGGTTGGATCTGTGACAGACAGCAAGAGAGGGAAAAATAGACCCCGCCCCCTCGAGAGCAGTTTGGAAGCTACAGTTGGTACAAAATGCAGCAGCCTGAGTGGTTACAAGGGCTAGCCAGTGATGGTGAACCTGACACTCATGTCAAAGGTGATACGCCATCACGTTTGGGGTGACACACCTGCGTTCACCAACACCTGACAAAAACTGAGTTTATTCTACTCATTTTTCATTTTTTTTTAATTATTTGATTTTTTTTATGTAATACGTAGCACCACAAATGACTGGAATGTTTTTGTTGTTGTTGTTGAAATAAATGAATATAAAGAATGGTTTCTCTTTTGTTTGGGAGGGAGGGGTTGACACACCAACAAAGTCAAAATGAGCATTTTCTGAAGTTTTGAGATGCCAAGCCCAACAAGTTCGCTATCACTTGGCTGGACGGTTTGACTCAGTAGGACCACTCCTTCAGCAGGTGCACTGGCTGCCCATTTACCTCCGATCTCAACTTAAGATTGTGGTACTGACCTTTAAGGCCCTTCATGACTTCAGCCCAGCCTACCTAAAGGACTGCCTTCTCACATACATAAGAAAAAGCCTTGCTGGATCAGGCCAAAGGCCCATCTAGTCCAGCTTCCTGTATCTCATAGTGGCCCACCAGATGCCTCAGAGAGCATGCAAGACAACCAAATACTTGTGTCCTGATGTGTTTCCTGCATCTGGCATTTTAAAGTAGATTATTATTACCCTTGCACCACCCCCAAGGAAAACACCAGACTGAGGTTGGGGTTTAACTTTATTAAGCACAATGTAAATCATGTAACTTACTGAACACCCATCCCTCCCTCGCCAGTCTGGGGTAGGCAAAAAAACTGCCATCCACAATTGGCCAATTTGGATGATAGAAAAAAATTCCTACCTGGCCCTCATGATGAGCAACCAGCTAATCTCAGACTGGACATACCCACCATAGCTTGCAACCTATAATGGAGTTTTCCTCCATAAATTTATCCAATCCCTTTTAAAGGCATCCAGGCCCAATGCCATCACCGCATCTCGCGGCAAGGAGTTCCACATTCTAATTACATGCTGGGTAAAGAAATACTTTCTTTTGTTTGTTCTAACTCTCCTAACACTCAGTTTTAGAGAATGTCCCCTAGTTCTGGTATTGCGTGAGAGGGAAAAAAGATTCCCTTTGTCTACTCTATCCACTCTGTGTATAATTTTGTATGTCTCAATCATGTCCCCCCTCAGGTGCCTTTTTTCTAGACTGCAGAGCCCCAAACGCTGTAACCTTTCCTCTTAAGGGAGGTGCCCCAGCCCTCCCCATTACCAGTTCACCCTCTTACCTAAAGGGACTCTCCTTCAAGTGCCCCCTCTGTCCCAAGTGAAAGGGATGGCAGCTTGGGGGCGAATTTTCTCTGTAGCAGCACCACAAATATGGAATTCCTTTCCAGAGGAATTAAAAACTACACACTTCCTCATGCTTTTTGGAGAGGGCTCAAATCAAACCTATTTCGTCTGGCCTTTGGATGATGGTTGGCTGCCTGCCCTCTGTCCCTGTGGAATGCTGTTTGTTTACTTCCCTGGTCAATTGTATCCCACCCTCCAAAGGGCCTGATGAGGAGAGTTGGGTCTCATCTTATTTTTGAATGTTCTCTGTGTTCATGTTAAATTTTTAATGTGTTTTTTTTTTTAATTACGTGTTTAACTTGTGGTTACATTGTACTTTTATGTTCTCTGTACATAAAGGCTGCCTTGGGCATTTGCTTCTGCATGGGAAAGACGGGGAATATATAAATTCTTCAAATAATAAATAAATAAGTCAGTCACAATAAACTGCTGACTCCTCTCAGCAGTAGTCTTTTCCATGTGGACAACTGCCCCCTGTGTTCCAACTCCAACACTGACAACTTTCTGTTTTGCTCTTCAGATGGAGGTGGAGAAAAGCCTCTACTCGGATCATGAGATTCGCTGCTTAGCAGAGGAGAGGCGGCTGAGGAGGAGGAAAGACAAGTATGACGATGAGGACGATGATCTTGGAAAAGAGATTGTGCTGGCGCAAGATCTGGAAGAACGATGGGAGCAGAAACTCCGGAAATTCAACCTGGCGTCGCGGATAACAGGTTGAAAGCCATGATACTACCCTGTAGTTGGGAGAACTGATTTGAACTGTAATCTGTTGGAAATGGACTATAGAGCAGGAGGCTGGGGAAAAGGCAACTTTTATTGTCTCTATTCACTACTGTAAGATAAACTAGATTTGTGTTTGGAGAGCAGCTGTAGCACTGTAATAGCCATAAGGAGGTGCTCTTAGGAAAGAAGACAATAGTTGTCTTGGCTGGAATGGATTGAGGCCCATCTGGCCAAAAAGATGCTCCCAGGACCTTCCTTTTTTTGCTGTTTCCTAATATCTGGTGTTCAGAGGTATACAGCCTGTGAACGTGGAGGTTCCATGGATATGTTTTATGTTTTTACAAAGTAAGCAAATGGCTATTGCATCCAATAAGAGAGTTCATCTTGAATGAGAGAACTGTCCCTCTTTGTTCCAGCATGGCGTCTTTTTCAAAGACTGTTGCTGGTGTCTCTTCCTTTGGGAACACAGGACCACTGATTGATTTTATTACATAAACTGCTTTACAAACTACTCTAGTATATAAGTGGGGTATTATAACAACAACAGCAGCTGATAAAGGTTTAATATGATGTGTGAATAAACACCATCCAACAAACCATGGTTTGAATGGCTACCAAACCAGTCTCTGAAGTCACAGTCTGAAGTTGGTTTGATTATCACACTTTGATCAAATTATAATTTGGAATGTCACTAGGTTTTCAGAGGATGCTATTTAGAATGTGAGTGGCCTTCAGGGAAGGTAGAAGAAGACGGAAATCACACAAAACAGGATTTGCATGTATCCCTGGAACACATTTTGAAGTCTAAAACAGTGGTTGGGTGTTGCATCTGAACCAGCTTATTAAGATGTGAGAAAGGAGGGATTTGTTCACAATTGTTTAAGGTAACAGAGATCCTGTGTATTTAATTTGCTATTATGAGTAAGTTCATAATAATAACCTCTCACCCCGCATCCATAACCCTCCTGCCTGTGCAAGCTAACAATTATTTTTGGTCTAAACCAATTGCAATCAGATTTAGCATGTACTTTCTGAGTATATAAAGCACTCAACGCAGTCCTATAAGGTTAGCGAGTTTCATTATCTCCATATTGTAGTTGAGGCTCAGAGGGGGTGGCTTGCCTATAGTCCATGGCAGATGCAACATTTGAATAAGGAAGTCCTGATTGGTCCATTTCTTAGCTGTTACACTGCACCTCTTCTTAAACAAAAACACAAAACACTTTTGCCTACCTTCTTTGCCAGTCTCCCTGGAGGCAATGGCTGCCCACCCCAGGTGAAGTGCTATTTACAAGCCTGATGGAGTGTTTGACTTCCTACTCCCCCCAAGGAATTGAAGTGAAGCGCTTGTAATTCCGCTGTTGTCTGAATGAAATAAATGGTTAAAGCCAGGTGCTCTTACTTCAATGATTCATGAACAGCAGCCAGAGATGGTCCAAGGAAGAGCAGCTATTTTTAGAGGTAGATGTCACCGAAAGGTCATGGACTTTAGACTTTTGCAGTGCCCCGAGGTATTTTTGGCTGAGCCCCACAAGCCAAAAAGTCTGCTCTAATAAGTCACTGTGTTGAAATGTGGACAGTGAACTATTCAGATGACCTTTTGAAAAGAGAGTGCACAATTGTGCCTGTCACCTGAAGGTGCAGAGGATGGTGTATTATTCTGTCTGGGTTGCAAGCGGCATCTGATCTCTTGCTGGTGTGTCAGGTAGGCAGCTGGTCCCAGCAGTTGCTTCCCAGTGCTACTTCCAGTTGTGCTGCCACAAGGTTTCTGGGAAACAGGCCTGGGTTTGCTCCCCTCTGGCTGGCTGAGCACCTGTGATTCTGGACTCTTTCCTTGGCAGATGCTGACAGGAGCAACGACCAGACATCTTTGAACAGGAAGCTGGACCAGAACTTGCTGCTATTGGTTAAACAGAAGGTTGGGGACAACGAAATTTGGCTCTTGCCACAAGCAGAGTGGCAAGAGGGGGAGACCCTGCGAGCCACAGCAGAACGGGCCTTAGTTTCTCTCTCAGGTCAGTGACTAGCTCTGTATGTGTGGCTGTTTCGGTGGCATTCCTAACCACTGTGGCGCCCTGGGGTATACCTCTAGGGGTGTTGCTCCTCACCTGGAAGTGCCACTCCCTGTGCCCACTGCCTTCCCCTGGAGGTATTTGGAGGGCCAGGGAGGCCATGTGCAGCCTCCCCAGTTCTCAGAATGCCTTTTATGGAGTGAAAAATGTCACTTCTGCTTTTGGGCCAAAAACTGGAAGTTATATTTTTTGGCCCTTGGAAGGCTTTCTGAGGGCTGGATGTGGTTGCATGTGGCTTCCCCAGCCCTTAGAATGCTTTTTTTGGGGGGGGGCAGCAGGCATGAGCATCCCTGGGGTGGGGGGTTGCTGCCCCCAGCTATGGCCACCTGGGGTCACTTGTACCCATGGATACATACCCCCATGAATTCCATGCCTGCCTGCCTGCTTGCCCGCCCACTGCATACTTGTTTGCTGTAATATGTTGCTGGGGCACATCAGTTTGACTCTGTTGAGCCGTTGCTTCGGCGACTACACTGGCTGCCGGTTCCCTTCCGGGGCCGATTCAAAGTGCTAGTTTTGACCTTTAAAGCCCTTTACGGCTCGGATCCAGGGTATTTGAGGGACCGCCTCCTTCCATACAATCCTACCTGTGCTCTGAGGTCATCTGGGGGGCCCCTTTGACTGTGCTGCCACCAGGAGAGGTGAGAGGGATGGCGGCCACAAATAGGGCCTTCTTGGTGGTGGCCCCCCAACTTTGGAATACCCTCCCCTTAGAACTAAGAACTGCTCCCTCTTTGGCAATATTCCGGCGGGGGCTGAAGACCTTTTTATTCCAAAAAGCTTTTAATTGTTGACAGGCCGACTGGTTTTTATATTCTTTTTTAGGATCCACGGGGCTGGTTGTTTAAATTTTAAATTTTAATTATTTTAATTACTGTTTTTAACTACTGTTTTTAACTGTTAAATAATGTTTTTATTGTATTTTTAAATGTTGTAAGCCGCCTTGGGTGCCTTCAAGCAGAAAGGCGGGGTATAAATTAAATAAATAAATAAATAATATGTGTAACTCCCAATTCTCGGTGTACTGCAGGGATCTGGTAGGGAGAGAGGTAAAGTGAAGGTGCCTCCCCCTCAAGTTCTCTACATGCCACAAAGCACTTTGGGTGGCTGGTTTCTCCCTGTAGGGCTTTTTGCTGCTTGAACTTTATGCACAAACTCAGCAAAGGGCAAAAAGAAAGGATCCTCCAGAGGCCTGAGGCCAGGTTTGATGGCCCCATGCATAATGGCTGGCTAGTAAATCAAGCCGAGCATTGTGGACCCCTAGAACTGAAGCACCTTGAATGCTCCATATAAATGCTTCATACTGTTACTTTACGAGTTAATTCACATGTTTCAGTCCTAGAGTCATAATTCTTGATATCTCTGCATACATGCTATTGCCTGATCTTACCTGCAATATTTTCTTCTTTTTTTTTGCTTCCCTTGCCTGATTTCCGGACTTCTGAAGGAAGCCGTGCCTCCGCCAAGTTTCTTGGGAATGTACCCTGCGGCGTTTACAAGTATAAGTTTCCCAAGGCTGTCCAGACAGAAAGTGGTGTAGGAGCCAAGGTGTTCTTTTTCAAGGCTCTCCTCCAGGGTCACCACCTGCCCTTGACCAAGGAGAAAGTGGACTATGTATGGGTCAGCAAAGGGGAGCTAGCTGACTACTTGAGACCCGAATACCACTCCCAGGTCACTCGCTTTGTAGTGGACTTGTGAATGATGGAGCTGGGCCCTAGCCCCATAGCGAGTGTGTGGAGAGGGGCCTACGTAGGAGAAGATGCATATCTTGTGGGTTTTGGGAACCAGAGCGATGCTGAATAAAGAGACTAAGAAGTAATGAGTTTGTCCTGGGTGTTCAGTTGCGAATATATTCCTGCAGGCTCTGGATTGTCAGGCTGGTTTAGTTTACCAGTAAAATATTTCAAATATTCCATGCCAAGACTGCTAATTGTGACAGCTTGTATTTTACAGCTGCCTTCAAAAATTGACTCCAAATGTATTCCCACTTAATAGAGATTTCAGTATATTCCCATGTCCTGCCCTCATAAGATTATATACTGCTTAACCGACTCAGTTTCACAATAGTGTTCCATTAATATCTTATAAATTCTTGACACTACTTGCCTTGTCCCACTTTCCAGGAACGTTTCATGTATAAATGGCCTCTTGGGTTGAAACCTGGGTTGTAAATTAGGGCTTGGTTTTGTTCTTTCGTTTTTGTTGTAATTCTGTAAATGTGTGTGCTCGCTTGGGAATTCCAGGGTACCAGCTAAGGAGAGGAACTGTTCCCTGAATCACTCGCATTTTCAGAAACCTTGTCTTGCATTATTCAGGTTTTTTTTTTTGGTTTTTTTACAGAGTTGTAATGAATTTAATGCACAAGTATCAAACCTGTGGATGATTAACAAAGTTGTTATATCCTGTACCTCTGGGACCAAGTAGTTGCTGGATATCTTAATTTTCTGAATATTAGGGTGTTATACCTAATCCACAGTTAATCTCCCCCTCTCCAAAAGAAACCTCACTGTAGTAACACTAAACATAGTTATTTGTCACCATTCTCTTCTACACATATTTATCTTAGTTGTTTTTTCCATGATGAGTCCTTGTGGCTACTCAGAGAAGTGTGTGGGCATTCTGGACTCTTCCAGCCACTTGGGGGTTTGCTACTGGTTAATCTATTGCAACCCACTAGACAAAAAAGATAAAGAACTAGAAAGAAATACATTTATTAATAATACATTATTAGTAATCAGGGTCCTGTGCTCCCAAGTGTTCTAGAGACCTTACATCAGTGATGTCATGCAGGGGGTACGCGGGGGTACGCGAGTACCGGTTTCTAGGATTATGGCTGGCCCCGCCCATTCGCCTGCCCACTCATCGACTCCGCCCCCTGCAATGTTTGAATGTCCTGCATGTTTGAGTTGCCTGCACGTTCTCAGAGCCAGGCAGGCAGGCAGGCAGGCAGCGAGCGGAGCCTTGCCTTGCCTTGCCACTGAAAAATGAGCTGCTCTGGGGTTTTGGAACTGTTGGGTCACTTTAACATGATGCCAGGCCTCCTTGACATGTTCTGGGGATGCTGTGGAATACTGTTGCAACTGTTGGGTCAGTTTAAAATTTCTGAGGCCTCAAAAAGGGCTTTTTTCATGTCACTTCCCCCACGACCTCACTTCCGGCTTATGACGTCACTTCTGGTGGGCGGGTCCCGACACATGCCAATCAAAAGTGAGTACCTGTTCTTAAATCATTTAGATGACACCACTGCCTTACATATAGTATATGTGCGTAGACATTGTGCTAGAGCATTGGTTCCCAACCTAGCAGTCATGAATCAATTTTCAGGGGATTGCGAAGAGCTTGGGGCAGCCATCTTAAGAAGCTGGGCACCACCATCTCGGAAGCTTCATTTTGGCTAAGGATTTTGGCTGAATTGCCACTTACTGAATGCTTGTTGCTGTAAGGGAAATTTGCCTTGCTATGGGCTGACCTTGGTGTGTGCATGTGATGAAGTCTCTCCCAGGTCTCTTTCTGAGTGGGCATGTCACGCCTTCCATGTGCATGTCTAGGTGTGTCTCAGAACATGGGGAAGAGGAACATAAATATCTGAAGACTATCTCAAGTTTGGCTTTACCACCTTGATCAGCAGTGGCATAGAGAAGCCACAATGCATTCTGTGCAACGTTGTTCTCAGTGCTGAATCAACCACTGAATTCAAAACGCAAACGTCCCTTGGATACAAAGCATTCAGAACATTCTAAAAAGGAGGTGGAAAAGGAGGTTTCAATTTTCACAAAGTGTGATTTATTAAAAACAATGACCACTTCCTGCTTAATGTTATCACTTCCTGTTCTAGGTGTTTGGGGGGGGGGGTCCTGACAGGTTATCATACCTAAAAAAGGGGTCCTAGTGCAAAAAAGGTCGGAAACTACTGTGCTAGAAATGGAGGACTGTTTCCCCCCAAACATTAATTGTCATTCTAGGGTACTTTAGAAGGCTAAACTGGACTGCAAGATGTGCAGTCACAGACTTCCAGGCCAGACCGAAAGCTGAAATTGTCCAAGTAGCTCATAGGGGTGGCTGGCACCTACCCTGGGGTAAACGTACCCTTGCCCTTGTGGAGGCTCCAGCCTGCTCTCAACCTGTGCTGGATACAGCACAGGCCCACTGGCCTGTCCCAGTGCAGGTTAGGATGGCATCCTTGGTGAATTTTTCAGTTTCTGGATCTTCAAAGGTTGGATCTCACAGGTTCTCTCCCCCCCACCCACCCGTGAATGATAAGGAGGGGCTGCAGCCCAGCAGCAGGGTATCTGGCAAAGAAAAACCCTTGCCTGAAACCTTGGGAGAACTGCCATCGGACAGCACTGAGCTGGATGGACCAGGGTCAGACTCTGGAAGGCGGTTTCCTACTTTTTGTAGGGGCAATTTTGGGATTTTTGTCTCTCAGCATTGAGGAAGGCCCTGCTCCTCTTTCATTGGCCTGGGCCCATCAGGGGTCTCCAAACACGGAACCGAAGATTGCTGGAGATGCCAACCAATCTGTCTGGGTAGAAGCCTTTCCCCCCCCCCTCTTTTTTTTTTAAAAAAAAAGAGGATTGTTCATTCTGCAAGCTGCCCGAGAGTGTGGTGTGTCAGCCCCCTTTTTTTCTTTTGCAGAAGCTGGCATGCTGCTCCAGAGCCAGAGGCTTGCAATAAATAAACCAGATTTCTGTTGCACACAACACCCCCCCTCGACTCTCCCTCTCTCTGTTCTGAAACCACCCTGGGAGACTTGGAGGGGAGTCGGCTCAGCTGCCACAACCTGGGCAGGCAAGAGCGATGCAGGCTGCGAAGGGAAAAATAAATAAGAGCCGGGGATGGAGTTCAGGCCAAAGAACTGCAAATTACTTTCCCAAGGTCTGAGAACGAAAGCGCACTCATGACAGCTGGGGAGGGGCAGGACTGCAAAAGTTCAGGGCAGTGCAAGGCAATGCTGGCTTTTGGCGAGGGGCTGAGAAAGGTCATAGGAATGGGCAGTGCAAGAGGCAAAAAGAGCATCTCAGATAATCTCCCCTTTGCTGTGCTGATAGGCGGGGGGTATGGGCTGATGGCCACACTCCTAAAACAGCAGAAACAGGCAGAAATCTGAGGTGCAAAAAACAGAAAAGCCAGGCACTTGTAAGTTATCCCCAAAACGGAAACCCAAACAGACCCAGGCTTGCATGGAAGCTCCCCAGCAATGCAGCCTCCCTGTGCAGCCCAGCTCAGTCCCTGGAGGCAGAGTTTGCCCCATGTGGTTCTTGGAGCTCTGCAAGCCTTGCCTTTGCAAGGTCGGGCTTGCTTAGTCTCTTGCCGGCTGAAGGGTTGACAGGCCGGATGGGGAGTCCCCAGTGCTGGAACTGGAGACCCACGCCATAGGCTCATGCTCAGACTTGCCAGCTTGATGGGCCCTGCTTCCTGTGGGGCCCTTAGGCCTACTCAGCCTAATGGATAATACAGCCCTGGTTGTGGTAGAACGGAGTCTCTGTCGAGCTGATTAGACAGTGTGGGAGAAGGCCAGCCGGCACAAGAACGGAATAAAACCTTGAGGACCTGTCCAGGCTTGACTTACGATTGCCTGCTGAAGCTTGGTAGCATGCAGCCAGAGGAGAGAACCATATTGTGAAGGCCACACCTGGGACTGAGGATTCAGTTATCCCAGAATACTGTACTGTATGTGTGTAAAGAGAACAACATTCAAAATGGTGGTTGAGGCTAGTCTGCCCATGTAAGCTGCCTTTGGCATTTGCTTTGACATGGGAAGAGCAGGGTTTAAATTCTTCAAATAAATAATAGGCCTCTTTCCTATAGCACTGTGTTTCTCAAACTGTGGTTTTGGGACCCACAAGGTGGGTCGTGAGCCAATTTCAGGTGGACCCCCATTCACTTTAATTGTATTTTCTTTTTAATATATTAGAGGATGCTACCATGTATGTGATTGCGTTTGGGGAAATATTACAGAGCTGTACTTTTAACAGGCACCTTCTATGTAAATGCTTTTGGCTAGGATAGTCAATGGGATTTGCTTGGAACCAACTGCTTGGGAGGGTTAGGAGGGCTCTTTATTTTAAATAAATTTTTATACTTATTGTAAACTTTTAATTTACTTATTAATTTTATTTTGTCGTATGGGGATGTTAGAAATGTTCCTGCTTGATGATGTCACATCCAGATTAATCCCTTCCAGATTAATTACATCACTTATGATGGGACCTGACAGATTGTCAGTCTAAAAAGTGGGTCCCAGTGCTAAAATGCTTGACAATCACAGCTATAAACTAATAATAATAATAATAATAATAATAATAATAATAATACTTGTGTTTATATACCGCCTTACTTAAGATCACTAGATTTCTCTAACGACTGTAACTCAAGGTGGTTTACATAGGCAGACTTTTATTCACAAACCCGAAAGTTTTTACAATTTACAGAAACGTTCTATCTTTCAAGAACAAGACTCATACAGATGGATCTTTCTGGATTTAGCCTTCTTTCTTAGCCACCCGTCTGTCTTCTGCTGGCTGATAAGAGGCTTCCCTGCTCCCCCAGAGACGCAGCTGACCAGCATACTCGTCCTCCCACGAGGCAGCTGGAACTTAGCTTTTAATCAGCCGCAGTTTGCAAGGTCTGCCGCTCACAGAGACTTCCGGTAGTCTCAAGCTCACGACCTTCGGATCTTCAGCTGTTATCTTCGGGCAAACGAAGGCATTAACTCTCTCGGCTAAATCTTCTGCCCAAGGCAGTTGCCAGCTTAAAATAAGCACTGACGGGTGAGCCAAAATTCTCACTCACGACATGCCATAGGCTGGTCTCCTTTGAAGTGAAATAAAAACCACTCCAGTTGGTATCTCCTCCTCAGCTGAGGTACACGTTATGCATGCCAAGTCACATTGTGTCCAATAGGGATTACTCACAAGTAAGTAAGAGATTGCAGCCCAGGCCTCTCTTTGTTCGGATTTTGCAGAAACAGGGTTTGGCTGCTTCTTGCAAACACCTTGGCTGGATGCTTGCTTTCTTATTAAAAGCAAATCAAACTAATTCAAGCCCTCTACAGTGAGCGTGCGCGCGCACACACGCACACATGTTTGTGTTGGAA
This sequence comes from Lerista edwardsae, assembly GCA_029204185.1. NCBI lineage: Eukaryota > Metazoa > Chordata > Lepidosauria > Squamata > Scincidae > Lerista > Lerista edwardsae. Next base: position 3,228,243 of record JAJKFI010000026.1, read on the forward strand.
AATCGCTGCCATGAGAAGCTTGCAGAGTGTTGGATGGGAATGTTGTTTCCCCCCCCAGATTTGGCTGGTACCCATGGCTTGAGAAAGATTTTGGCCAGTGATGCTATGGAAAGAAAATAATTTAACTCACAGCAGCCAGGTGGCCCAACAACTTAAAAGCAATGATTTCCCAACCCTTCTAACATGGAGAACCTTTTCCACATGGACTTGTTGGCTGAGGAAACCTGGGATGTCTGTTATAGGATTTTGCGCATGTAAGTGCATTCTGGAAGTGCGGCACACTTCATGCAAGGGGGCACTGGGCCTCATTCTTGCTCCATGTGAATGTGACCTTGCCCCCTGGAGGCTCAAGGCGGCTCCAACTTGCATTGGCTATGGCGTGCTGGCCTGTCCACTCGAGCACAAGTTAGGATTGTGCCCTGGTCCTGAGACTCGATTCGGGTCCAAGTCAGTGATGTCCGTGACTTGAGTTTCCCAAGTTTGAGTCTGACCAGCATTTTCATGACTTGAGTCAAGTCACAACAACTTGAGTGCCCATCCCAGGTGAGGAGAATCGATCTGTTGATAGATCTCAGGGTGTTGTTTAGCAGGTCAGTGAGATCCCAACTGTTAAGCAAAAGCAATGAAACGGGGGAAGGAGATGAGTTTTATAGCAGAGTGAAGTCCTCTCCTTGAGATTTATTTTTCATCTTTATATACCACTGGTCCTACCTCTAGGCAGCTCAGCGCATGACTTTCTCTCTACTTTTATCCTCACAATGACTCAGTGACGGTTGGACAAAGATATATTGCCTGGCCTAAGCTTACCCAGGAAGGGGTTTGAATCCACATCTTCCTGGGACATGTCTAGAACTCTAACCACTCAACCACACTCTCTTTCTTGGTAAATGATTGGTAAATCTGCCAACCCCTGATGATGGTAATAACCTAAGAATATCAGAAAAGCCCCGTGGATGAGGCCAAAGACCCATCTAGTCCAGCTTCCGGTATCTCACAATGGCCCATCAGATGCCTCAGGGAGCACACAAGCCAACAAGATACTTGCATGGTAAGATCTAAAGCCTTCTTTCTCAGGGTACAGGCAGGGGTAATTGGTCCTTTAAGGATTCCAAGCTATTTAGACCACAGCAGGAGAAGGGGTGGGGGTAGGAAAGCCAAATGGGGCTTGGTCCCTCCCAGCTGAGATACCTTGATATCTCTTTCCCTGCCTGCTTCCAAAATCCATTCCCCTGAAATTCAGTTTTCACACCAGTTTTGATTAGGCAGTGCCCAATAAAGAAGAGTCATAGATATCTTCTAGGGCAAAGTTATTCAAATTGTGGGTCGGGTCCCACATGGTGGGTCACGACCTGATGTCAGGTGGGTCGCAGAAAGCTGGGAGCAGCCATCTTGAAAACTGCAGACTTTATTCTTGCTATATTCCTTGTGTGAGTGTTTGAATTTTCAAGTGAGGTTTTTATTTTTTAAAAAAATTGTTTTTAGTTCAGTGTTTTTATACAGTATTTTATCCTAATCTTGCTTTCTGTCAGAGATGTTTCATGGTCGTGCAGTTGCTTCACTCCCAGAATGCCAGTTTGCATCCTAGGAGTGTCATTTGATTACATCACACTGGTGGCACGTCCTGCTTGATGATGTCACTTCTGGCTATGACATCATTTCTGGGTTAATGACATCACTTCCGGTGGTCCCAACACCTGTGCTATTCTAAAAAGTGGGTTCCCATCTAAAATGTTTGAGAACCACTGTTCTAGGGTGCATTTTTTATTCATGTGGACGACAATAAGGCCCTACAGATCCACCGAGCAAGCTTTATTGTGTGAGTGACGAATGTCTTCACTTTCCTAAGACCACCTGTTTTTCGACCCTTTCAGCTCCCCAATGTACTCTCCACTCTCCGCTTGCTGTGCATTTGCTTTCATTTATCAAAGTAATAGCACACATTACATTTATCTCTCTAGGTTTTACCCTCCCAGCCATTCTATTCCTGAACATTAACACACTCTCTCTCTCTCTCTCTCTCTCTCTCTCTCTCTCTCTCTCTCTCTC
>JAJKFI010000026.1:3236432-3248528 GCA_029204185.1 Lerista edwardsae
AGAGAGAGAGAGAGAGAGAGAGAGAGAGAGAGAGAGAGAGAGAGAGATTAGCACCTGGACGACCCCTTCATCCAGCCTCCATTGACCCTGTTTACTGATTAATTCTGCCTTTCCTCCAAAGCTCTTCTGCTCTTTTTCCCAGAATAATCAGGCCCATTCAAAATCTGGGCTCCAAGTCCTGGAGCTTGGCATCACCATTGTCGATAGGAGAGAAGCCAGCAAAAGAAAGAGAATTTGCTGGATGAGCTGCTCAGCTGAGGAAGTGCACTTTTCAACTCCTCCGCCAACCAACCCATTTCACTTTCCGCTTCCTTCTCCTCTAGACTCCGGTCTGCTAGAAGCCCCAAAGAAAGCATTAGTGATGCATGACAACTTATGACAGTGACCCGTCGCACTCCTTGACCACCAGTTGACCTCCAGTTGGAGTGTGGCATGGTGAGTCCTGCCAAACAAAACCTAAGCAGAATACTGGCAAGTCTGATCAAGGGCACACTTGTGCCAGCATCCCTGTTCCCAGCAATTACCCCTGGGATGCCCACAAGCAGGATATGAAGGCAGATTCCTCTCCTGTCATTGCTCCCTGGTAGACTGCTGCTGAATCTGGAGGAACCATAGAGCCATTATTACTTATTTTATTTTTATTTCAAGAATTCGTATCCTGCCTTTCCTGTAATGAAGCAAATGCCCAAGGCAACTTACATGGGCAGGCTTAACCACCGTTTTTCAATGGTTTTGTTTTTTTACAAATATACAGTATTATGGAATTCACCAACTCCTCAGTCCCAGCTGTAGCTTTCACAGTGTGGTTCTCTCCTCTGGCTGCGTGCCATCGAGCTTCAGCAGGCAATCATGAGTCCAGCCTGGACAGATCCTCAAGGTCATGCTCCGTTCTTTTGCTGGCTGGCCTTCTCACACGCTCCCCCGCAACTCTCACTTGCACTGACTAATCTAATCAGCTCATTAGTGACTCCGTCCTGCTAGAACGAGTACTGCGGCTTGCTAAAGCCTGACATTCCTTCTCCCATCCAAAAACAAGACCACAGATTCTCCTGCTTAGTTTTAGGCAGTATCAGCAGCTCAACCATCAGTCCACACCTCCTGCCTTGTGTAACTGTTGCTAGACTTGTCCTCCAGGAGGTTGTCCGATCCCACTTTAAAGCCATCCAATTCCACAGGCTTAACAGCCCAATCCAGAACTGCCCAGCTGCTGCGGACACAACGGTAGCCAAAAGGCTGCCCCTGCATCCAGTGGCAGCCAGGCAGCGGCTGGGGTCTCCCCATGAGACTGTGACTTTTGTTCCCTTTCCCCGAGGAAAGTCCTGCTGCCCACAATGGAGCTCTGAGGGCAGTGGTGGGATCTCACGGATCCAAGAACCGGAACAGTGACCGGGACTCACTTTTGACTGGCACGTGTCAGGACCATTCAAAGCGGCCTGGCCGCACCCCGCAGCCCGTCCCTTTGGTTTCGCCGCCATTCCTTTGGTTCCACCACCTTCTGCGCTGTGTCCATCACAGAGCCGGCGACAAATGTCAGCAAGTGGGCGGGGCCAGCCCTGATGAGGTTCAGGAATGGCCGTTCCGGCACGTTCCTGCTGGATGACATCACTGTCTTAGGGTCACTGTGGGCTATTTTGCCTGCAGTGATTCAAGCAGCCCCATGTTGGGCTGCCCAGACCTCCTCCAGGGATAAGATCCGGCAGGGGATGCCACCCCACCCCTTCGTGAGGATGCCCCTCCCCTCCTCCGCCCAGGAACTCCATTCCACCGTTCCCAGAATCCCTGCAAATGCTGGTGAGAAGTAACCTTAGCTCTCACCCACGTTGTATGACCCCCTCTGGGTGGTGAGGGGCTGTTGGTGCTGCAGCCCTGGCAGTAAGAGCTCGCTGCCTCTGCTGCACATGCCTTACGGCACTTTTACGACACCAGCGCAAACGCTCCGTTCATACTGCTCATGCTGGTCTGCTCTGGATCGAGTCCTAATTATGCTCTCCGTGTGAAGAAGAACCATCTTTTGCCTGCCCTAAATTTGCTTTCATTGGATGACCTCTGGCCATAGTGTGGTGAGAGAGGGAGGAAAAGATGCTGTCATCTCTTCAGACATGATTGTTCCAAGCTAAAACGCCCCAACATTGTAGCTTTTTCTTCGAAGGGAAATGCTGTGGCCTCTGATGCTTTTTTTGCTTGCCCTTTCTGTAAGAAAGCATCAGCCAGCCACCTGCACTATTAACCTGTGTTATCCGCCTAACAAAGGAATAGTTGGCCAGAAGCCATAACGAGCTTGGAAAACGGTCTGACCTCCTAATCTGGAGCGGTGTTTGTCTATTACCATACACATTTTTGTTAATGTAGAAGAAGAAAAGCATTTGTATTGGGCAAAGTAATATGCAAATTAATATCTAATTGAAGTTAAATGATTCAAAGGGAAATGATTAAATAAGTTAAAAAAAACCCTTTAATCAGTGGGCTGCCTTTGTTTTATGGATTTGTACAGATGTCTTTCAGTTGCAGGCGCAAAATGAGATGGTCTTGTGATCCTAACGGAGTTGCCATCTGCAAGATTTCTTGGCAGATGAACCAGGCATCCTAACCCCAGAAAGTGCCACCCCAGGGCTTTAGAAAAGGAGGGGACCCCACAATAGAAGACACAAGTAATATTTACTAATGCATCTTTGAAATGGACTCAGGAACTGTAACTTGGTGTGTGTGGGGCGCAATCCTAACCTGTGCTGGAAAAGGCAGGCTGGCTCATCTCTGCTGCATCCTGATGACGTTAGGAGGCAGCAGCGGGGCAAGGGGATATTTTCTTCCTGCCCCGGGATAAGCCCCAGGCAGCCCTATGGTGCTGCTTGGATCCACGTCAGCAAAATAGCAGGTGCAAGTCCACGTGGCCAGAGCGGCCCAAATTGGGGCTGCCCAGCCTGGGGACAGGGTTTTGGCTACAGCCCAACGGCCGTGTCCCTTTCTCTGCCCCCGTGTCCCTTTCTCTGCCCCATGGTGGCACTTAGCTTATGGAACTCCTTGCCTCATGAGGTTCACTTGGCCCCCATCCATTTAGCGTCACATTGGCTGTTAACATTGCCTTTGTGTCAGCAGTTCCTTAACTTGCCCAGTATTGATTTTTTTCACAATGCCCGCCCTATGTTGTGTTTGCTGCTGCGTGTCAGTATCGTGGTTGGTCTTGTTGTTTTATTGAAAACGGATGTTACTGTTTGTTTTTCTGTGTACGACACGAACAGCAAACGGCACGTGAAAGAATACCGAGACACCCGCCCTGCAATGTGCAGCCTGTCGTTTCACACCTCGCAGCTACCAAGGTAGGTTTTGAAGTGTTGATAGCAGATGGTAAAACAATTAGACTTCTCTATTGTATATGTTACCCAGAAGAAAAAGAAATAAGTGCTTGGAAATCTTGGCTTGGAAATAATTGAGGACAGCCTATTGCAGAGTCGTCAAGTGCTAGAGGCAGAGTCAAGTCTTTAGCTGAGATGAGCCTTTGTATTTAAACCAGGGGAGAATAATTGCTAACCACAAGGCAGGCAAGGGTAGCAGAGACCTTACAGTCCAAACCTTCCTTGGTGTAAGAAGGCTGGAGCTACAACACTTATGGCTGCCTAACCCCAACCTTTTTCATATCACAACACACTGGCAGGGGGGTGCCCAAGACGGGTGTCCCAAGATGTATTAACTTCTTTTTTTCAAAAAGGAAACTTATTTCTTTTTAATTTACATTTCAGTTGTTTATTGGTATGATAATATACTTATTTGACGTAGTGGCGCTGTGGGTTAAACCGCTGCTGCTGGGCTTTCTGACTGGAAGGTTGGGAATTCGAGACCATGCGACAGAGTGAGCTCCCGTTGCTTGTCCCAGCTCCTGCCAACCTAGCTGTTCGAAAGCACCTAAAAATGTGAGTAGATAAATAGGGACCACTTCGGTGAGAAGGTAATGGCGTTCCGTGCGTTACGGCGTATAGTCATGCTGGCCACATGGCCACGGAAGCTTGTCCTCGGACAAACACCAGCTTAGAAACGGAGATGAGCACCGCCCCCTACAGTCGGTCACGACTAGACCATTCGGTCGTGGGGAAACCTTTACCAAATATATATGAAGTTACGACATTATATGCACTGTCTGTGCATCTTCTCTGGCCATTATTATTATTCATGTCATGTCATGACTTACAGCCTAAGTCTTACTGAACACAATGGGCTTACTTCTGAGTACAACCCATTTTTGCAAAACCTCTAGTCATTATTACTGAAAATAATTTTGTAATGGCAGGGGGCCAAAAATGATGGGCCCTGGGTGCCAAATGACCTTGGTACGGCACTGCTGCCAGGTAAATGTGCACAGGATCGCAGCCTCCTCCTCTGTGTTATTCTTGGAAGCAAGCTCTTTATCCCATCACCTCCCCGACACCTCCTCCCCCCTGCCATCATGAGGGTCTGGAAGAAGGGATAGGTTATGAAGCAGGGTGCTCCTTTGGGAGCCTGGGGCAGGCATAGATTGGTGGACAAATGCATTCCCAGCCTCGGGCCTCCTGTTGCCGGCCTTATTACCAGGTCCCCAGAGAGATGGTGTGTCTGGTTGACACTTTTGGATTGGCTGGGCTGCCTGGTCACCCCACCAGCCGCTGAGCAAGGAGCCAGATGTCTCCCTGTGATTGCCATGGCAAAGGAGAACGGAATACCAAGGGGGTAATGTGGAGTCTGGTGTAAATGGAGGCGGCTCCCAGGAGATCCCCCTGGCCAAAGAAGGCGTTGATACAGGAGGTCACTTGCGCCATGTGCCTCCGTGTCAGAACAATCAGCAAGCGCATCGTGCAACATGCCTACAAATGGAAGAATGGACTTCCTGGATTCTGGCTTGGCATTATTATTTTTTAGCCCATCATTTCAAGATTCTGTTTTCACAGCGGCTAGTGAGATGCTTCTAGGAAGCTCAGAAGCAAGGCACGATGCCCACTCTACCCCCACCCCCATTCAGCACCTGCTATTCAGAGGTAGACGTCCTCTGTACAGGGAAGCTCTAGCTGAGCCACCGTTTGATAGAGCTGTCCTACACGAATCGGCCCAGGCCAGGCATGGGCAGAAGGCTTGCCAGTGACGGATCCACTTATTACAGGGGTTGGCAACCTGTGGCCCGTGGGCTGGATCTGGCCCATGCAGAGCTCATCTTGGGAGGCATCCAGACAGGGAATGGCAGAGCCACCTGCCCAGGCTGTACCACACAACTCCTTTGCTGGGAGCCTGGCAATGATGAGAAGATGCAGTCCCCAAGTATCTTGCCCCCCTTGCCCCAAAAGGTTGCCAACCCCTGACCTACTGTTTCCTGCACTTGCCTAATCCTGCTATCTCTTCCATCCCACCATCCATCCTTCCTCACCAGGCATGACCCAGCTTTCGGGGCCAAACCAGATCTGGCTTTTGAACACATTGTTTACCTTCTGTGTTTTCAGTTGGATTATTTTCCTTGGAAATAGTGACCACAGGGAGCTCTGATCCAGGCAGGGGCCCCGGTGCGGGTAAGAGAGTGTTTTGTGTGGCTGTTCTGAAAACGAACCGATTGGCAAAAGGAAGCTGGTCTTCACTCCACACATACTTTGTTATCCACACCTTGGGCTGTAAACCAGTGATCTGCCTATCCCAGATCCCACCCTCCTTTCCCCTTTTAGAATGACAATCTGTCTGCGACTCACTGGAATTGATGTCATGGCCGGAAGTGCCATCATTGTGATGCCAGAGCCTGCTGCTTCCCTGAGAATACCACAATAAGTTGGGTTATTTCTCAGTCATTGTTCAATAGCAAAGTGACTCAAAGGAAAAAGCCTATTTACAACCTTGACACAAGCAAAAATAACCATGCAGCCCTCCCCCTTTCCAGTGCCCCTATGTTTTCAATGATGATGATACACTTGAAATGGGCTTGCGGCCCCACCTAGTGGGTTCCGACCCACAGTTTGAGAATCAGTGCCCTACAGGATTGGGATCATTCCATATTTAAACATACTGGGTTGCGACTGTTGTGCCAAGTCCGTCCTTCTGCCATGGATGATGCTTTGTGTTGCCATAGCAAGCCAACAGACACAGGTCTGCAGGCCACATTGCATCCAAAGAACTGGCCCAAGACAGGCAGCCCCCCGGGCAATGTTTTCAGTGCTCAGTCGGATCACAAGGGATTAAAGGCCCCACAAGCCAGAGCTGGGAACATAATCTCTAGGAGTTGCTGTGCACCAGAGAGGCCTCAAGGCTTACCTAACCACCTGGCAGCAAACCCTGCAGACATCTGCACAGCTAAAGCTATGTGGCCCATCTCTGCCTTTTCTGCATGGAGAGACTAAGAGTGCAATCCTAACCTGGAGTCAGACCGGCACAGTTAGGCCAGCAATGTTTGGCTGGCACAAAAGCCACCGTAAAGCGTGTTTGGACCACTCTCGGAGTCAGGGAGGATGGCGCACATCTGCGTGCCGGCCTCTCTGACTCCAAGAGTGGTCCAAACATACATTACGGTGCCCCTTGTGCCAGCCAAAACTTGCTGGCCTAATTGTGCCAGCCTCACTCCAGGTTAGGATTGCGCTCTGGGTAACCCCCAAAGAACTGACCAGTCAGCTGGTTAGCTTCCTTCCAGAGCTCAGCCCAGATTCTAGTTGCCATGTAACGGCAGAGAAGTGTTTTTAAAACAAAAAAACCAAGACGTTGGATTGTCTATAAATGTTTTTTCTCTTTAATTTAAACCATTGGCCTTTTGTCTCCCTCCAAGAACGTGTAATAAATAACACCCATGTGTTTTTAACTAGGTGCTAGGGAAAAAAAATGAAAAAGAGAGAACAAGCAGTCCAGGTCTCTGCTTGGAAAGGGCTGCTTCTCTGATGGAGGCCAATGCCGAGTTGCATGTGGCAAGCCGGAAGAGTGAGCCCCTTGGAGGCCCCCAGTGCCCCCTGCAGTTGCCTGCCTGAGGTCAGGGCACACCATGCAGATGTCCCAGGTCGGTGGTCTTCATCCTTCTTTGTGAGGTGACCCTACTCAATCAATCAATCAATCACTCAATCACTCAATCAATCAATCATGTGTCGAACTGGGGACTCACCACTCACCCTACTGGCCCCGAGACCTGATCCACCACCCTGCCTCTATTGTTGCCCACCCCCTGCCCCATTTCACCCTACCCATGCCCTACCTTCCCAAAAAAGCCTATGAAGGAGCAGCCAGAGGAGGGCTGGCCTCAGGAGCTGCAGGGTAAGACAGCGAGAAGAGGCTGTGCAGGATTGTATCAAGGACTCCGTTTTGATAATAATAATAATACTAGTATTTATATACCACCTTTCTTTGGTCATTAGATTGCTCCTCTGACTTTAATTCAAGGCGGTTTACATAGGCAGGCTTTATTTCTCTAAACCCACAAGGGGTTTTTACAAATTACAAAGAAGTTCTGTCTTTCAAGAACTACAATGACATACAGATGGAACTTTCGTGGTCTAGTCTTTCTTTCTGGCCGCACGATTGCCTTCCTGCTGGCTGATAGATGGCTTCTCTGCTTCCACCAAAGGAACAGCTGGCCCAGCACAACTCCTCTCTCACAGGAAGCTGGAGACGGCTCAGCTCTTATCAGTCGCAATTCTCAAGGTCTGCCGCTCACGGAAGCTTCCGGTGATATCGAATGGGCGACCTTTGGATCTTATCTTCGGGCAAACGGAGGCTTTAACCCTCTCAACTAAACCTCTTGCCCTAAGTTAACCTCCTAATAACCTCCTAACCTCCTAATAGCACCATTATTGGAGTGGATCCAAGTCTTTTCTTGCAGAGGTTTGGAGAGGTTGCCATGACCTACCAAACGAGGCTTCATTACCCCCCCATTGGGGTTCCAACCCACAGGTTGGGTGTCCTAGATATTCCCGGGATCCTTTGCCTCCGCACAAGCAGCCACTGAACAGTGCAGGGCTTGGATAATTGCGTAATGCCATTGGGCAAATATGGGATCCTGATAGCTCCCCCCCCCCCGCCCATGGCCCTGAGGGGCCCAACACCACTGCTGCCTGCTCTCCCACCAGCTGCCTGGGCTCTGCCCAGTCTTACTGGCACTCCACAAGCACTGCCAAGCTGTCATTTCCCCAGAATGCCCCACCCTGCTCCCTGATGGTCACATCAGTCTGGTGCCTCTGTTCCAGCCTGGGCATTGCTGCTGAGAGAGCATCTACTGTCAGGACTCCAGACCCAACATGGCGAAGTCTAGAAGCCTGAGTGCATTTTCTCTGTGAAAGTTCCTATGACAGGAGCAGCTAATTAAGAAACACCTGTGAGGAGGAGGAGGAGGAGGAGGAGGAGGAGGAGGAGGAGGAGGAGAAGAAGAAGAAGAAGAAGAAGAAGAAGAAGAAGAAGAAGAAGAAGAGGCCAGCTGTGTGGGATGCCTACGTGCAGAACTGCACACATTGTGGGGCCGCAACAACCAGAGCCCTGATTGGTGTTAATTCCTCTGAAGGAGGTACTGAAGGGGAGGCCTCACCGCCTATCCTTTTTGGGTTGGAAAGGCAAGGAATGCTGGAGGAGGGAAGTGCTGCTGCTCATCCTGTGAATTGTAAGATCTTGCCTGAACTATTGTCCGACTTGTGAACTGCTTACTGTCTGTGATGCCTGATTCCTGGACTGTGTTTTGACTACGAGACTGCCCGCTCCCATAAACACAATTGCCTAATCTTACTACGGTACGCAACGTCTGTCTTGCCTTTATTCCTTCACGTCTGGTTCACCAGCGTTCCGGGGGCACCAACAGTGGGCACAGCTTCACTTACCATAACATCTACCACCATCTCATAGGCCCCAGGGTGTGCACGAGGAGCACTGCAGCCTACCTTTGCAACCACACCACTTCCTACCACCTGCTAATCCCAGGGTCCAATGGGGGGCACTGTTGTGGGGTTCCATGGGGGCGTTTTGTCCAGTGCCCCCAGGCACCTGCAGCCCAGCCCAGGCCAGGGAACCCTTGACGTTAGGTTCCATTTCCTTCTCCATGTGCTACTTCCAACTATATGGAGCCTCCAGTGGGTGAAGGCACCATTTCACCCTGTTTCTGAAGACACCTGCTTGACTCCTTGTTGGGTGGTACATGTGTCGCCCTGCCCTTTCACAGCCATGAACATGCAGTGGGATGGCCAACAAATAAACTCACCCTTCAGTCTTATGGAGAGTCTTCTAGCTTCTGAAGGGCAGAAGAAGACTAGATGAAAGTTAAGCAAAAACTATGCTGATTGCGTCAAATGCACCACAGCGATGCACCATAACAAGCCCTGGGTGGAAGAGCACTGGGTTTGTATCTTGGGCCAACACCATCATTTTGGGTGGCCTGTGGGGGAAGCAGGAATGCATCCTGGAGGATGACAAGATGAGTGGCTCTGGATCCTCCTTTCTTGGTCTGATGCCTGGAAAGCCCACCTGCTCTGCTACCTTCCCTCAAAATGCAGTGTCAGCGAAGCGTCGGGCACTCCCAATAAATCTCATTTCATTTGTGCTTGCGCAGCACTTAAGAACTGCAGAGTGCTGCTTCCCTGCAGCCAAAGAGCCGCTGGTTTAACACGAGGCGCCCTCCACGTTCTCTTCCTGGCAGTCAGTCCTCACCGTGATTGCCGGAGTCGCTGCCAGTCTGCTTCTTTCCACACCGTGGCACTCCCAGGGGTGCACCCTCCGTCCTCTCCCAAGTACATGCTTGGAGCCAACGTACGGAAATGGTGGGTGGTGGGGAGGTGCTGCCCAGTGGCGTCTCTATAGGGAGAGCAGAGCTCTAAGTGTTGCAAGGAGCCTTACCCTGTCATGTAAATCCCTCCTCTCCCTTGCTGCTGTAGCCAGTAAGCAACGCCAAGATGTTGCTTTTCCCTGTGAGGATTGGCTAAAATGGTGCAGGAGAGGAGTGATTTCCACTGCAAGGTAAGGCTTCTTGCAAAACTTAGAGCGCTGCACTCCCTGTCAAGACGCCACTGTGCTGCCAGCTGCTTCCTTCAAGGACTTCTCTAGAGAAAAAGATGCAAATAGGAGAAAAGAGTTTTTGGACCAGGAAGCCTCTTCTGCAACGTCTTCTTCTGTCCTATTCTCCTCCTCCATCTCTGATCCTCTAGCCCAGGGGTCCTCAAGCTTTTTAAATGGGGGGGCAGTTCACTGTCCCTCAGACTGTTGGAGGGCCGGACTAGTTTGAAAAAAAAAAGAACATTCCTATAAACACTGCACATACCTTATTTGTAGTGCAAAAAAAAAAAAAAACCCCAGGAAAAAACAATACAATACTTGAAATGAAGAACAATTGTCATCAATATAAATGTATTAGTATTCCAATGGGAAGTGTGGGCCTGCTTTTGGCTAATGAGATGGTCAATGTCCAGCTCCATATTGGTCGCTGCTAGTCGTAACAAGCCTTGTGTGATGGCTTCCCGCGCTTCCTCCTGCCTCTCTTTGGGTCCCTGACTTGCTGCGCAGGCGCAGGCACCCCGGTGCCAGTCCAGAAGAGAGGAAACTGGCACGAAGAAGACAAGGAAGCCCCTGGGCTGCGCCCCACCCCCTCCCAGCCCCAGCACCTAAGCAGCACGGGCAGGGATGCTGGCCAGCTGCGGAGGCAACAGTCTCAGCTGGGTGGCTGCCGTTGCAAACTCACCGCATGGGCAGAGCTGCTTCCCAAGGTGGCGCCTTGGAAAGAGGCTCGTCAGCTCGCCCGCCGCAGCCTGGGCTCAGAAGCGGCATTGCACCGCCTTGCAAGGCAGCCCCTTCCGAGGCCCGCGTGCCTGCCCCTCCTCGTTTTGGCTCTGAATGATGGGTGGGCCAGGTAAATAACCTTGGGGGGCCGTACCTGCCCCGTGGGCCATAGTTTGAGGACCCCTCTAGCCCAACACTCTTCTCCCCAACCACCACGCTTCTGCTCTATGCTCCTCCTCCTTTTCATCACTGCCGTTCTAGCCCTCTCCTCTCCTCTCCACTTCCTTTTCTGCTCTGTTTCTCTCTTCCTTTCAAATCCAGGAGGAGCACAAGGAGTAGTACTTGGGCACAAGAAGTAGGGCTTGGGCACAGGGAAGCCGGGGCAGTTTTGACCCAAAAGGCACAACCAAGGGGCTGAGCTCCAAACCAGGATTTTCCAACGTTCAAATATCCCTTCTGCCCTGCACTCGCTAGGTAAGTAGCCCCACACAGGCTACTGTCTGTTGATCCCAACGGCAGTGCAGGAATTGCAATACTTACCTTAAGGATGGCATTAAGAGAATATGCGTGAATTGCTTTGCACAATCCAAAAGGGCCATCAATAATATCACATATGTGGATACGTGATATTATTATTAAAGAGGAGGAGGCCAGGCTGAAAGGCTTGGGGATGGGTGGACAGCCAAAATAGGATTATGGGGGTAAGGAAGTGGGCCAGAGAAATGAGAATGCCAAAGCAAGGAAAGAAGAGAAGTATATGTGGCCAGCAAGGCTGAACTTCTATTAAACTGAAATAAGCCTCCACTTGTTTGGTTGCAGGTCACTGTGTGTTTCTGCTTTCACATACCACAGCCTCCTGTTTTGAAAGCTCTGGGCTTCTGACGTGCAAATTCCAGGGGGGGTGTCCCCCCCAAGCAGTGCTCCCTACCTGCTTTGCTTCAACAAATCTAAGCCCCGCAGACCACCCACCGGGCTCATTTCACATCCCCACTAAAGGCTACTCCCCTGTTCATTATCCAGGGACACACTTGGCAAGGGTTCTGCTTCCTAGAAAATGGCGTGTTCTCATGCAGAGTTTACCAGAAGGGACTGAGAGACCCGGGGGGGGGGAAGCGAGTTCAACTCAATGCAACCTGAAAATGCCCCTTTTGCAATCTTGCTTGTTCCTTGACAGTGACTTGCCCTGAGGAGTCACAAGGGAAAAAAATAATCTTGCGTAAATGGAACATGAATGTTTTATGAATTCAGCTTGGTGAAGTAAATTAAAGGGTCATTAATGGGCTCATTTAAAGTGCTTGGCACTTTGTGCTGAATTATGAAAACGAGCACACAGTGTTAAAAATCAAATAGAGTATTAATGGAGATTGTTTAAATCCTTCCTTCTCTCTCTCTCTCTCTCTCTCTCTCTCTCTCTCTCTCTCTCTCTCT
>JAJKFI010000026.1:3248538-3265118 GCA_029204185.1 Lerista edwardsae
TCTCTCTCTCTCTCTCTCTCTCTCTCTCTCTCTCTCTCTCTCTCTCTCTCTGCTCTTTTTGGACCCATGCAGACATTGCATTGAACCATGGATTACCTTCCTTAACCATGGTTTACCATTCTGTCTGTTGTATTAATGTCTGGTGCTTACACTACCAGGAAATGAAACTGTGGTTTGAAATGGGATTTTGCAAACCATGGTTTGCATTAACTTGGTTTAAGTGTTCCATCTGTACTGTAATGCTATCATGGCTAAGGCAGCATCTTCACTTTCTCAGTCTCTGCGAGTGCAATCCTATACAAAGCTGGCCTAGTAAGGCTGACATAGCAGGGCTATATCCTAAAGCCCATTCGGAGGCAGCAGTAGCAACGTGCAGGACAAGGGGAGGTTATCCCCTTGCACCCACATATAATAAGCCCCAGTCACCCCTATGGGCCTGCTCCGATCTGCATTGGCAAAATAGCAGGCACAGAGGAACATGTGCAGGAGCGGCCCGAATCAGGGCCACCCTGGCTGGGGACGGGCTTTAGGATTTGGCACTACAGCCATCCTGCGTCCCAACCCCTGTCTCCGCCCACTGCGCCGCCCAGTTACGCCCCCGGAACACCTCTGGAACGCCCTTGCGGAGGCCCTGCGCTGACCAAGTGATGCTGACGCTGGACTGGCGCATGGCTGGCATCTGAGCGCCAGCACTGCTGCTCGCGCCAGTCCAGTGCTGGTCCAGCGCCGGCCCAGTACCACAGTGCCAATGTGGACGTGCTTTACGGTACGTACGTTTGCAACAGCATTCGACCGGCGCAAGAGTGCAGCGCCGGCGTAGCAAGACTTCCAGTATCCCCCACCACACTATAGCATGTGGTGGATAGGATCTGGTGGGTACTTTTGTCACTTTTAATAATAATAATAATAATAATAATAATAATAATAATAATAATAATAATAATAATAATAATAATAATACTTGGATTTATATACTGCCTTTCTTAGGTCACCAGATTTCTCTGATGACTATAACTCAAGGCGGTTTACATGGGCAGACTTTATTCAGAAACCCGAAGGTTTTTACAATTTATACAGAAATGTTCTGTCTTTCAAGAACTACACACATACAGATGGATCTTTCTGGATTTAGTCCTTCTTTCTGGCCACCCGTTTGTCTTCTTGCTGGCTGATAAGCGGCTTCCCTGCTCCCACCAGAGAAGCGGCTGAACTTCGGCACAGCTCCCCCTCTCACAAGGCAGCCGAAGATAGCTCAGCTGTTAATCAGTCGCAATTAACGAGGTCTGCCGCTCACAGAGGCCTCTGGCTGTCCCAAACTGGCGACCTTCAGATCTTCAGCTCTTATCTTCAGGCAAACGGAGGCATTAACCCTCTCGACTAAATCTTCTGCCCAGTTTGCTCCCTGCCCCCTGTTAACCAGGTTTACTCCTTCCAGTTTGCTCCCTGCCCCCTGTTAACCAGGCAAGCTAAGGAGCGGTTCCACTGGGCATGCAGGAACTTAAACCATGGGTAAAGCAACCAATCATGGTAAGTACAACACCTTTCAAATCCTGTCTCAAAAGACAATTTTCCCACGGTGCCTCTGGCACCATGCCATAGACCCCATTCCCTACTGTGTCTAAGCTCAAGTACATGAAACTGAGGGCGCAACCATAACCAACTTTCCAGCACCAGGATAAGGGCAATGCAGCTCTGAGGTGAGGGAACAAACATTTGTTCCTAAATCATTTGAATGACACCACTGGGGGTATCCCAGTATCCGTGGGGGATCGGTTCTTCCCCCACCCCACCCCATGGATACCTGAAACAAACCACAGACAAAAGGGAACCCCATGTTAAGTAAATGGTTCTCCTCTCCCCTCCCCAAAGGTGTTTTTAGTGACCCCAAGTAAGAATAAAGGAAGGTAAAGATTTCTCCAACATGGATAATTGAAACTGTGAATATGGCATCTGTGGCGGCAGGGGCCCACTTGTCTATGTTGCAGGCAAATGTGAATTTAGTGATGTTGTGAATTTACTGACGTTCCCTTATTTGACACGGCCCCTTACTGTAGAAGAGTCTCTTTCACTTTCCATTTGGTGGTAGCAGTTGTCAGTTTACTTTTATCCAGGCAAGTACTAGAAGCTATAACAAAGCAATTTATCACACAAACCATGTCTGAGTTTGAACCGAGCTTCAGAAGTGCCTCGCTACAGTATAAATCTTCATTCCCAGTTATCTAGAGCACCGCTAATTGATCTCAGTTTTGTTTTTCTCAAGACTGCCTCAGGTTAGCACTGTCGGAAAAAAGAGGCCCTTTGTCTCTTCTCAAAAGTGTGGCTTTCCCGAGGCAGGATGCTATCTCAAGTGGCACAGTGTTGGTGCGCTGGGCTTGGTGCACACCGGCAGAGGAGGAATGGGGACAATGAAGCAGGCCTGTATGCTGCTTATTCTTGCCGAGTCTTGCCTGTCTCAGGGTTGGCATAAAGGGTTGGCTTTGTTGGGCACTTAGGGCACAATCCTAAGTGCCTAAGTTAGGCCAGCACAGTTTGACCAGCAAAATTGGGCTGGCGTAAGGGCCATCGTAAAGTGCATTTGGATCACTCTTAGAGTGGGGTGTGTGGGACACAGGTCTGTGTGCTGGCTTCTCTGACTCTGAGGGCGCAATCCTAACCTGGGATTAGGCCAGCACAGTTTGGCTGGCACAAGGGACACCGCTAAGGCTAACCCAGGGGCAAAATAACACAGGGACAGTGCTTTACGAGGGACGGAGTGGGGGACCGGAAGATCAGCACTCTCCTTATTAAGCTGTCACTTCACAGCATAAGATGGGAAAGGAAGCAATGAGGAATGAAACTGGAAAGGGGAAAGTTTCCCCTCTCCTCTCCTTCCTGACTTAGAGATGGGTGCTGGAGCCAGCCCTGCTGACTGCCAGATATGAAGGCCAAACGTTTGCACAAGCTGCAAAAGTGCTGGAGCGCAGGGCTGCCAATGTCTGCTTTCAAAAATTATGGTCCCTGTGGCCAAGCAAGAGCTCCATCAGGGAGTGGCATCTGGCTGACTCCACTGAGAGCAGTGCTAATAGCAGCGTTATTGCATTTACTTTAAATGTTCTCATCCAAGACATCTCACAATGCAATAAGTAACATGGCACAAGTGAAACGCCATCAAAACAACAAACAAAAACTAATTAAAGAGAACCAAACCAAACCAAACTGGAAATGCACCATGGAGAGCCACAGCACGATATTCCCTGTCGGCATGGCCAGCGTTGCTGTTTGTGCACCTATAGCGGATCTGATGATGATCTGATGAACACAAGACCTCTGCTGGTTGGCATAGCCAAAGTGGCAGCAGATGAGTGTGGAAGGGATCATGTCTTTGGATTGAATGAGTTCTCTGCAGCAACCTAACATCAGAGAAACACCCCACATGAAATACCAAGAATGAATGGTTGGATTTGGCCTGGTCTACCCATGCAGGGACGTGGTGGCGCACCGGGTTAAACCGCTGCTGCTGGGCTTTCCGACTGGAAGGTTGGAAGTTCAAGACTGCGTGATGGAGTGAGCTCCCATGGCTTGTCCCAGCTCCTGCCAACCTAGCAGTTCGAAAGCACCTAAATGCAAGGAGATAAATAGGGACCACTTCGGTGGGAAGGTAATGGCATTCTGTGTGCTACGGCGTAGAGTCATACTGGCCACATGACCACGGAAGCTTGTCCTCGGACAAAATGCCGGCTCTACAGGCTTTGAAACAGAGATGAGCACCGCCCCCTACAGTTGGTCACGACTAGACCATTCGGTCGTGGGGAAACCTTTATCTTTATCTGGGTTTTTACAGCGCAAACCAGACATTGCATTGGGCTGGCGTATGTTTGCTGCGTCAGCCCAGCGCTGTTGTGAAAGTGGTGCAGGGTGGACGCAGGTAGCTGTCTTGGCCCAGTTGCGCAGAGGATGACAGCTGGTAAACCACCCCTGTGCTGGCCGAGTTCAACTGGCACAGTACAGGGGCTTCTTTGGAAGAGGGGAAGGTGGGACAGCTCTACAGGCTGTGAAACAAAGGTGAGCACCTCCCCCTACAGTCGGTCATGACTAGACCATTCGGTCATGGGGAAACCTTTACCTTTTACCTTTTACCCATGCAGCAGGTTGAATGTGAAGTTGGTAGAGCAGACTCCACCATTTCAGGCTGCAGAGAAGAACAAGGCTTTCAGAGTCTCCTTCGCCGTGGGTGGACCTTGAGTTACTCTGCTACCGCCACAAGTAATGATGCTGAGATTGGCATCAGGCCCTTGGCTCCTAGCACTTGCCCAACAATGTCAACCCTGATGGACTTTTGAACAGTCCCCCATGTAAAAAAAAACTTTTCCCACAAGTCACAGGTAGGACAAGAAGGGAAGAGGCTCTAGCCTAGTTCCCCCCTCTCTTTGCTACACTGGCTTTCCACTGGCAGGAATGGGGGGTTTTCACCCAAGGGGCATTCAAAAATGCCTACAGGCTGAAGTGGTAGAGTCCATTGATTCTGCCACCTCTGGACTCTACCATCTCTTTCTTGCGCACGTGTAGACCAGCGTGGATCTGTTGCCCTAATGGAGAAACCTGTAACCATTCAGTAGCAAGTTTAGATTACAAAGCAGATAACTTTCATTCCTAATTGGCTAAGGCTGCCTTTCTGTGTGGACTTACCTGGGGCACTGGACAAGCTGGCAGCATTTACTCCCAAGTAAGCATGCACGGGATTATGCTGCACAGCCATGATTTCCCTAAGGACAAACAATGGTGCCTCTGAGGGTTTGTGTGCTCTGGAATATTTGGAACTGGTTTTTTTTTTCTTTTCTGTAGAGCACTATGAAGAGACATGAAGAGATGGTTATGTATGGTGTGTTATTGGGAAATGATACAAACGAATATATCTTTAAGGGCACAATCCTAACCTGGAGTTAGACCAACACAGTTAGGCCTGCAAAGTTTGGCTGGCATACCTAAAGTATGTTTGGGCCACTCTCGGAGTCAGAGAGGCCAGCACACAGACATGCACCATCATCCCTGACTCGGAGAGCGGTCCAAACACACTTTACAGTGGCCCTTGGACCAGCCAAACTTTTCAGGGAACCTTCAAACAAAGGTTTGAACCTTCAAACATTTTTGAAAGAATTTAATGTGTTTTCACATCCCTGAAAACAACTGTTGCATTTGGTAACCTATGGTAGTCTACAATGTTTTTTACAGGCACAGTGATGTCACTTCCTGCTTAATGACATCACTTCCAGTCTGGGTGTGTGTGTGTCCCAACAGGTTGTTGTACCTAAAAAGTGAGTCCAGGTGCTAAAAAGATTGGGAACCACTGGTTTAATATTACCAGCTCTTTTGAGACAAGGATTCGTCTTTTGGGGGGGGGGCATGTAAATTGCTTTGTGAACTCTTTGTTAAAAAGAAATGTATACAAATTCATAAGAAATAACAACAACAATAACCCGGGAAAACTAGATGCTTTTCCTCCCAGCATGTTACAAAGGAAAAGGGATATGTTTGTAACACCCTAAGGTTATGAGACCTGCACACACCATTTCACATTGCTATCTTTTTCATCTTTTCTCTGTGTACTCATTCCCTCTGTCCTGCCCTGATTTACAAGTCCAGAGGGTGTTTCTTCTTTTCTTTAGTACATACTAGAAAATCATAATTGCTTTACAATAGGCCATCAACAGTTTATTATTTTTCTTTTTGCAATTTCTTTCCTTGTAAATAAGCACAAGGTGGCATAAGCAAACAACCCACAAAACATTACACAAAACAAAGCCAATTTTAAATAGATGGCTAAAAGAATAAATGCGTGATCCAAAGTTCAAAGCAGACCTCTGCTGCTGTCGCAATGTGTGAAGAGGCAGGCTGTGTGCCACACAGCGCTTTAATGTTCATGCGCATGCATGGGCACTAGAGATGACACATGCTCCCTGTAGTGAGGTTTTTTTTAACTTTCTGGGGAGGGTGCTGGACCTTAAACAATGACAAGAGTATCAATTCCCATTATTAGGCATTCTTAAAAGGCAAAACGTGAAATAGAAGAGGGATGGAGTTTACCAGCGACTGTGACCTAAAACCATGAAAAATTGGTATGTGCATGGTCAGAAAACAAGTGATGGACATCACTTTTACTTTTTGAGGCAGGTAATGGACATCACCTGCTTTCTGAGCCATTCAACTACCTACTTCTGAGAAGGGAAAGGGAAAAGCTTACTTACATTTAGGACCGTAACTAAGTGCAGGTGGGGTGCAATTGCACCAGGCAACAAGCTTTAGGGGGACAACAAGCTGAACTTGACACTATTGGCCAAAATGGTGAAAACCTTGGTATGCATGAACAATATCATCATGTTATATATCGTTGGAACAGTTATTTAATACAGAATGCAATGAAACAAACCAGAGTATAATATCTTCATTCTATCAAATGTTATGGCCCCAAAACCAAGAAAATGAAAATACAGCTGTGAGTCACTTCCTGTTGTGATATAACTTCCAGGGCATCATTTTCCCCCTCTACACTGGGCTACATTTTCATGAGCTAAGCCAGTGCTTACATTGGATCCTGTTAGAAAAATTCTCATATCACCTTTCCAAAGTTTATGCTACCATACACATTGGGTGCCATCCTAACTTGGAGTTAGGCAGGCAAAGTTAGGCCAGCAAAGTTTGGCTAGCACAAGGGCCACTGTAAAGCACATTTGAACCACTCTCTGGATCAGGGAGGATGCGCACATCTGTGTGCTGGCCTCTCTCTCTGAAATTGGTCCAAACTTACTTTACGGCTTCCCTTGTGTCAGCCAAACTTTGCTGGCCTAACTGTACTGGCCTAACTCCAGGCTAGGATTGTGCCCCTTGCCAATTATATATTTCACTTGTCATTTCATTAGGGATTAAACTACACAGGTGCCTCTTTGCTTTTCACCCAACTGAGACAAGCCACACAATCAGCAGAATCAGGGAGGGTAGCTGGATTGTGCTGCTTCAGAGTGGGGCAGGGGAAAGAAATCTCACACTGAATTGTACACACACACACACACACACACACACACACACACACACACACACACAGCACAAACAAATCTCTCCTGCAAAGAAGAAAGTGGTGCTTCAGAGGGAAGGCAAAGCCATAGCCATTCTGTAGTTCATTTTAGTTTCTGAAACTATGTAAGAAAAGTTAATAGAAAGATGGCACTTCAATCAATCAACAGCATTTATATACTGCTTTATAAACACTTGGTCCGTATTTTGCAGGCAGTTGTCCGAACAGAGTTCAATCACTTCTGAAAATAAGTGGAGGGATAAGCAGAGGGGTTTTTTGGACTCAGCAAAGAGGAAACAGCCAGCATGCATTGAAAGAATGGACTAAATTAAGGGTAAGTTGTTTTGCAGAAACAGAATGCAGAGTGTCATTATTTTCTTTGAAAGACACCGAATGTTGAAATTGCTGTGCAGGATCATCAAGGCCTCTAATGACCATTAGCTTTCGGAGATCTATTTTCCAAGTCCTTAAGAAGGCATTAAAATGATGTGACCGGATACCTGTAATTATACTACAGAAGTTGCAATAAACAGAGTCCTTTGATGTCCAGCTTGCCTGGCTCCAGAGACACAGAGAGTGTTCCATCATTAATGGCTTGCAGCCTGGGAATGGAACCACGGCAGGGACTGAACGAGGTCCAAAACACAGTTTTGAAGGCATCTCCGAAGCCCGTCTGCAGCCTGATCTCATCACCTCCTCCTCGACTGAATCTCAAAAACAAACCTCTTCTGCTTTGTGCCCTAATGCTTTACACAATGTGCACTCTGTTGCTTCGGCCTCCTGGACGGGCTTAGGAGTCGGCCTTATGGCCAATTCCCAAGCCAGCCCACCCCACCCTCACAATCTCCCTCCCGCTACCAATCGCTCTCCCGCCCCGGCACAGAGCCTCCCTCATGCCAGCAGGCTTCAGATTCCGTTGCTCGAGTGCCAACATGGGGGTGCCAACTGTGCTCACCCAGTTGCATTGACACTATGACGTAGTGTTGACGCAATGGGCATGCTAGCATTGCGCATTCATTCATTCATTCATTCATTCATTCATTCATTCATTCATTCATTCATTTAAAGAATTGACATCTTGCTTTTCTCCCACATTCTGTCCACTTGGCCAACCCTCCCCAGGCAGATCTAATTAGCCATGCTGGACAAGGGTCAAGCGGGCAAGATTGGCATCCCGGCCAATCTGCAGCCTGAAGCAACCGTTTCACTTCCCTTTATAGATGGGCCAGTCCTGCATAAGGCCATCAGTTCAGCCTCTGTAACAAAGCTAATGGAATCTTCCTCCCTCGTTTCAGCTATACCAGATCTTCTGTCTCCACAATTTTGGCAGCAAAGAAAGGAGTGCACCATTTCCTTATGATTAAAAATGGTGCCAGAGAACAACAAAGGACGACAGCCCCCCACCCCCACCAGCCTTCTAAGGCTTATTCTTCTCCTTCTTTTCAATTACCTTGATGAGGAACCTCCTGTAGTTGCCCGCTACAGAACAGAGGTGACAAGATATAAATACACATTTAATGTCCTTGTAATGGTTGCTATGAATAGATACCAATTAATAGGTTCTTCGGCAGAGAAGGCTGGACCTGTAGGAGATTGAGAACCTCAACTGTCACATAGCATCTGCCGAAGGAAACTTGACTTCAAAGGATGATGTTGCACCTATATCTATTGTTGTGGCAGAAGGCAAAAGGGGAAGAGGACAGGCTCTGCGTAGGTATATGTGGAGCTGGCCAGCCCTGGTGGTACTATTCTGTCTGTTCTGTTTGCTACTTCTCTTTGCCCCCTTCTCTTTGTCTTATTCTGATATGCCCTGCCCCTGTTCTTTAACAGTAGCCCATCGTCACCTAGAAAATCCCACAGGGAAGCTTCCTTTGCCACTGTAAGCTAGGAAAAGCATCTGCTGAATTCATCAGGCTGCAGTGAAAGTATTTGCATCTGTGATGGATCTAAGCATTATCCAAACATCCAGGAATCCAGGTGGGTTCATACGGTTAAGTACATGGTGAGCATTAGGATCCAGAGGCATCGCGCCCAAAGGGCATGGTGTAGCAGCTGCCATGGGTGCTGGCGAGGGAGCTGGGCACACCGGGGAAGAAAGTGGCAGAGAACTGGGCCCTCCCAGCTGCCCCTGCCTCCCATACGCTCCGTAATGGAGCAATCTGGAAGCAGGGGGTGTGTCGAGGCTGTGTGGAGGGCCCGGTGATGTCTTTCGCCACCATCCCACTCCAGGTGTGCTCAGAACCTGGTCAGGCTCTGTTAGGATCCTGATAAGATCCTGGCATCTGCAGACCATGTTTAAGGGGTCCCTGCTGGCTGCAGGTGCCATTCTGAAGATCCCTGCAGCCTCTGGAAGGACTCTGCAGCATTCAGAGATCTTTTGGAGCTTCCTGAGGGTCTCTGCTGGATTATTCTGATGGCGGATAAGGTACCCCTTGCACCTAACCTCATTGATCCCATAGGATCGATTATTTGTAATCTGCGGATTTGCTACCTGCAAGGATTTCCAGGAACCTAACCCTAGCGGAAAACAAGGACTGACTGTATGTAGTTATCATTGAAAACAAAATTATACCTCTAGCCATTTGGGGGTCTAGCCATTTGGGGGGGGGGTCCCAGGAGGAAGAATCCTTGGAATCCGAAGAAGGGGGGCTGGGTGAGCTTCTGGTTCTTGATACTTCCCTCTTGTAGAATTCTCTGGAAGGTGGCCTTCAGCACCCCAGTCTTCCCCATCTTCTGAGTCCCCAGGATAGAAGTCTATTATGCCTTTCTAGCTTTATTCAAAGGGACTCTGGCCCAGAACTAAGAAACTCCCTGGTGATTTGACACTGATGGGCAAGGAAGTATAACTGCAGGAGCTGCCTGCTAGTTTTTTTTTTCCTCCAATGCCTGATTCCTTTTATTCAAGGGTGCTGGCATGTCAGCCAGTGGATCTTTATTGGTCCCTCATCTGATCCTTGGCAGGCTTAATGGAGCTTTCCTCATGGACCGAGAGATCCCCACTGGCCTGACAGCCTTTTTTCCTTCCTGAGAATGGAGAGCTCATAAGAAGGTGCATTAGAGAAGTCTGCCAAGCACCACTTATGGGGAATGGGTCAGAGAGATTTTTCAAGGGCTCTCAGCTTAAAAATTGCTGCCACTTTGTAGCTGAAGCTTTTCTCCTCCATCTCTGAGGAAGGAGAGTTTTCAGTGGGTTTTTTTTTTTTTTAACCAGGACCTGGGAAGAAGGGATTCATTGTCTGGGAACCCCGGGGGACTGATTGCGTGCAGAGGTGGGGGGATGTTCCGGGCACCAAAGAGGGAAGGATTCAAACGGAATTACCCAGAGAACATGACAGAAATGGTTTAAGCATTTCAAAGAGAAAGGAAGGGGAAAAAAAAAAAAAGACGAGGCTATAATGTGCGTGCCCTCCCCCTCATATTGCAATCAGAGCAAATTGCAGAAATGTATGCAAATTGGTGCCCATTAGCATGAGATTGCTTAATTTGCAAGATTTGTTCTGATAGCCAACATTTGAGGCTTCTAAAGAATTTGGAGTCTTTGGGAAAGTACTTGGGCAGGGCAGAGAGTTTAGGGGTGACAGAGGCAGTAGGGCCACCAGGGGAGGGAGGGGGAGCAGCAGGAATACGTGTCCTTGTAGGTGATCAGGGACATGTGTGAAGTAAAGGCCCTCCAATCCCTGGCTGATGGTGGGAAGCCCTGCCTCAGAATCTTTGACAGGTGCTTCCCACGCATTTTAGAGCTTTTTCTTCCCATCAGTGCAAGGTTGAATTTTTTCCCCCTTTATAAAGACAACCATTATTATTAAAAGCTGAGAAACTCAGGAATCAACATGCCATTTACCCCCAAAAGCTGCTGTTAGCCCCACGGGGGAAATAGAGACGTATTACTTTCTCAATGGAAGAAACAGCAGCCAGGGGAGGGATGGGTGGGTGGAATCTAGACTGGGGAAATGTAACAGGGAGAAAGGGTTAAAATCCCTCCTGCCCCCTCCCCCGCTGCTGCTTCAGGCAAAGTCAGAGCCCCCTATGGCTGCTTTGAGGAAAGAATAAAAACACTGGAAAATCCAATCATGAGTCTCCCATGTGATGTTAGTTAGGTTCTTAAGAGTAGATACCGCACAAGAGCAAGCTCTCTTGGCCCTCAAATAGAGCGCAATCCTAACCTGGAGTTAGGCCAGCACACTTAGGCCAGCAAAGCTTGGTTGGCACAAGGACCACCATAAAGTACTCTCGGAGTCAGGGAAGATGGCCCATGTCTGTATTCTGGCCTCTCTGACTCTGAGCGTGGTCCAAACATACTTCACAGTGTCCCTTGTGCCAGTCAAACATTGATGACTTAACTGTGCCGGCCTAACTCCAGGTTAGGATTGCGCTCATAGTTACATAGATCTGGTTGAGTAGGCAGCCCGATTGAATGATGTGTTCCTACAGGAAATGTGTATCACCTATCAGGGAAAAAGACTCCTGAGTAAAGAAGGTTGACCAAGGGTAGTAATGCTTAGTGGCTAGCGTGTATGTACCCCTTCCTGCTCCCCACTTTACTGGCCCATCCTTGAATGGGGAAAAAACCTCAGTAGTCTGTATCTGCTGCTGCTAGCCCAAGCTACAGAGACCAAGCAGAGGAGGGTCATTTCCCCATCCCAGGAGAGCACTGAACCCCAGGGGTTCTTCTCAAAAATTAAACCCACAGTAGCACCTGCAGGGTGAAGAGATTAGACAGTCGTCTCATTCAGCCACAGCGCTTACTGGGCAATCATGGACGAGTTGTACACTATCAGTGCGGCCTACCTTGCAGGGTGAGTGTAACAGGCAGTTTCGCAAACCTGGCAAAGGGCAGTTTGGAGGAGACCCTGAGCAGTGATGTGTTAAGGGTACATATTAGGAGTGCCAAGGATGGCGCCTTGAGCTCCACCATGGAAGAAAGGCAGGGCATCAGCGCCCGTGCATAAATAAACAGAAGATGCAGCATTGCAAAGCTGTAGTAGCAACAGCTGAGTGGCCACTTAAATGCCTCTGTGTCCCAAGGAACTGACAAGGGTGATTCAGTGCAGCACAGCCTGAGCCTGACAGCAGTTACATCACCATAAACCATGTTTATGGTGATGCAATTAGGGAGGCCGTCAATATTGCTTAGCCGTGGACTGGCAGTCTGTTCTGCGATGATGTACAGCAGGGCCGGCTTGGAGGAAGCCCTGATGGCAACCGAAGAGCACCGAGTGGGGCTTTGCAATGGGAATGAGCCGCACTGGATCCAACACTGAGGGCGGAAAATCCACATCACCACAATGAAAATGGGGGGGTCTTTCCACCCATTGTGAAGAGTCAAGGATTCCCCATCCAGTGATGTACAAGAATGCACAGATCCACTTATGAAGGCCCAGAGTGCTTTGGTGACACTGGCCACCTTGAAATGGCTCATTCTTGTGCAAACTAGAGCTCTAAAGGCCCATCTCGTCCAGCTTCCTGTATCTCACCATGGCCCACCAGATGCCTCAGGGAGCACACAAGATAATAAGACCCCTGCATTCTGTTGCCACTCTAGCACTTGGCATTCTGAGGTAAAATTCTGAGGGAAACACACTGGTGGCCAGTCAAGATTCTCCACAGCATTTCTCTTGGACAGCCACCAGAACCAGATGCTCCTCTTCAGACATGTATTCATAGGAACAAAGGAACAGCCCCACTGGATCAGGCCAAGGCCCAGCTAGTCCAGCTTCCTGTATCTCACAGTGGCCCACCAGGTGTCTCAGGGAGCACACAAGACAACAGGCTGCCTGCATCCTGTTGCCCCTCCCTTGCACTTGGCATTCTGAGGTAAATTCTGAGGTAAACACACTGGTGGCCAGTCAAGATTCTCCACAGTATTTCTCTTTGACAGTCACCAGAACCAGATGTTCCTCTTCAGACATGTACTCATAGGAACAAAGGAACAGCCCCACTGGATCAGGCCAAGGCCCATCTAGTCTAGCTTCCTGTATCTCACAGTTGCCCACCAGATGCCTCAGGGAGCACACAAGACAATAAGACCCCTGCATTCTGTTGCCCCTGCTTAGCACTTGGCATTCTGAGGTAAATTCTGAGGTAAACACACTGGTGGCCAGTCAAGATTCTCCACAGCATTTCTCTTTGACAGCCACCAGAACCAGATACTCCTCTTCAGACACGTACTCATAGGAACAAAGGAACAGCCCCACTGGATCAGGCCAAGGCCCATCTAGTCTAGCTTCCTATATCTCCCAGTGGCCCACCAAGTGCAACTATATTGTCCAGGCAACTAACCTGTCGGGGATGACATGTTGCTGTCTGGAGGGGTGGGCTGGCAGGTGAGGCCCGGCCTGGATTCAACCCCACGGGCCTCCTATGACCACCAATGGGACTTCCACTGCTGCTGGAAGGGCAGAAGGGGCAGTTGAGCTGGCAAGCACCACCCGTCAGGCCCAAGGAGCAGCATGGGGAGAAGGCCAGAAGGGAGAAATGGGTGTCCAAGGTGAGCCAAATGTGGCCAAAAGAGAGGAGCCACACTGCCCGCAGCCCACAAGGTTGTTCACAGAGCATCAGGAGGTGTGGTGGAGTGGAATGGGCCAGACCCAGGGGAAGGGTATTTAGACCCTGCTGTGGCTGATGATGAGGCGGGCCATGCCAGGATGCTGCATTCACTGTCCAGGGAAGGGGCAAGGCAGCCAAGTGGTGGAGGATGGCGGGTAAAGGAATCCCCTCCCCACTCGAGATTGTGAGGCCTGGCTATAAAAGCCTGAGGCCACTGGGGTAGGGGTTGCCTGCACCCCGGAGCCTGCTTGCAGGCAGGGGGATCTTACAATATGCAATACCAGGGGTTCTCAAACTTTTTTGCACCAGGACACACTTTTTAGAATGACAATCTGTCCAGGGCCCACCGGAACTGATGTCATGGCCAGAAGTACCACCATTGTGACACCAGAGCCTGCTGCTTTCCTGAGAGTGCAGAAATCAGTTGGGTTATTTTCCAACCATATTCCAATAGCAAAGTGAATCAGAAAAGAAAAAAAAGCCTATTTACAACTTTGACATGAGCAAAACAACCACACAGCCCTTCCTCTTTGCAGCATCCCATCTTCCCTTCTTTTCAACCTGGCTGCACTGGGTGATTCGCGACCCACCTGAAATTGGCTCATGACCCACTGGTGGGTATCAACTCCCAGATTGGGAACCACTGTGCTATGTCATATATGCTCTAAGCCACTAGATTTGTTATAGATTTATAAAGTCCACAATCGCCTCTGTGTAATCAAAAGCTTATTACACAGTAAAGAAATGTGTCTTGCCCTGGCCTTATTGCTTAGCAATGCATGTGGATCTAGATCAACAGTATTTATATACCGCTTTTCAACACAAGTTCACAAAGCTGTTCACAGGCTAATAATAATAATAATGTTAAATGGCTCCCTGTCCCAAAAGGGCTCCCAATCTAAATGCAAAATGCCACGAGCAACAGCCACTAGAAAAGACACTGTGCTGGGGTGAATAGGGACAATTACTTTCCCCCTGCTAAATATAAGAGGCACTTGAAAAAGTACCTCTTGCCCAGTTAGCAGGGGTAACCAAGCTACATCAGTACTAGGGTGGAGACATTTATGTTTGAGGCAGGCCAATAAGTTTCTGGAGGTTATTCCTGAACGTAGAGTGATTTTGGGAGGTGGAGAGTCGAGGGCTGTTTATTGCGCATGCCAACATTATATAAGTAAGAGTGCAATCTTAACCTGGAGATAGGCGGCACAGTTAGGCCAGCAAAGTTTGGCCGGCACAAGGGCCACCATAAAGCATGTTTGGACCACTCTCGGAGTCAGGAAGGGTGGAGCACGTCTGTGTGCTGGCCTCTCTGACTCCAACAGTGGTCCAAACACACTTTACAGTGGCTCTTGTGCCTGCCAAACTTTGTTGGCGTAACTGTCCCAGCCTAACTCCAGGTTAGGATTGCGCTCTAAATTCTGGGAATACAAGCGCAGTGCATATTTTTGGTAACCGAGACATGGCTTCATATGGCTGTGAACCAAGCTTATTTTATGTACAGGCAACAGGTATTTACAAAGAGGTGTAAACACTTCGGATAGTTTGTTATGGGGTGTGCCCAGCCCTTCATAGCTGACTTGCATGCCAGGTATGTTGGCGCTTTGCATCGAACAGCTGTTCTTCATAAAGGTCAGAGAGTTCTATCCAAACTAAAAACTGCTTCGAGTCTTGAATGTTTGACATTTCCAGACCGAACCCTCTGTGTGTGTGGGGGGGGGGGAGGGTGGGCGGCGGCGGCAGGACTTGTCTTCCCTGACACCTTGTATGGTTTATCTGATACTGGACTGTACCCCTTTCAGTGCTGGAGTCCAATGTCGGAATGTTCCTTGTGGGAAAAGAACTGTGCGTTTCAAAACGAACATTTTAGGGAGCACTGTGGGCTAGATCAGTGGCATAGTTAAGGGAGGACCGGGAGGGTTCATTACCCCGAGTACCAGGCCCTGGAGTGGGTGCCAAGCCGCAACCCCAGTGGCAGACCCATAGGCCTTCTAGAGGCCTTAGAAAGGCACTTAAAAATGTTCGGGCGCCCAGGTGCCAGATGCCCTAACTATGCCCCTGGATTAGATCCAGCCCTGCCACAGTGGATCCAGTTCACCGGAGACGGCAGGGATGGAGGCTGGGGACTTCTGCATTGTAGGCAGCAGATTAGGTGCTTTGTCCCTAAACTGTGACCCAGTCCTACAACAGAGTGGCTGTTAAAGGTCAACCAATGTCTCTGGCTTGGTCTGGATCTAGGAGCGAGGTTTCTCTAGTTCTTGATTGCTGGTTCTTGGAGCTGGTTCTTGATTGCTCATCAGTTTTCCCCCCGAAGATGCTAAGCTGCCAACAGGGCGCGTTAGCTGCAAACTTATTCAGTTTAGTTTCGAAAGAAGCACTTCTGACCATCAGCAACTAATCTGATCCAGGCCTCCCTCTCTGAAGAAACACTGACATGGGATCGCGACACAGTCTGCTGCCAGCCCTCTGTCCCTTTCAGGTTCAGTGAAGTTTACGGTCCCCCCAAATAAGATTGTCATGAGACAATTCTGTGCCCTGGGCAAGTTTAGAAACGTGCACCTCCCTTTCCCGCTTCAAGACTAGAGCCACTTTGCAATGCCATCATGCTGCATTTTGGTTATGTTCCTTTTGGAAGACATTTGGAATATGCCATTGCTGTGCTTCCCCCATTTACCCAGCTTCTGGTTTCCTCCTCATCCTCTGTTGCTGTGCCTGTGTTGAATTCTAAATTGCATGCGCCTCAGGGCGGGGGCCTGTCCATTTGCCCAGGCACAGTGAGCATGCACTAAACAGTAATGAATTCAATTTATCATCCCATTTTAAGGTTGGGATGGTGGCAAGTCTAGGGAGAGGTGCAGAATTGGGGACTTGTCTTGGAATGACTCCTGCTTTGGGGGGAACATCAAAAGGCCGAATTAGTTGATAACAGAAGCAGTTATTAAGCAGCTTGCATCTCACGGCAGCATTTGGCTTTTCTCCTCCAGGCAAGTTG
>JAJKFI010000026.1:3265128-3280287 GCA_029204185.1 Lerista edwardsae
CTGGGGGTGGAGAGAGGCCTGAATTTGGGACACCTGTGCTGAGCTGGTGGCGCGAGCCGAGGGGCAAGAGCCAAAGGGCTCTTTGCCCGTGGCTCTTCGCCTGGGGAGCTGAGCCGGGAGCCACGAACGTCTGCTGCTGCTTCCCTCTGAGGTCATCTCCCGTGGATCATCAGGCTCCAGCCACGCTTTTATTTTTGGAGCCTTGTCGCCTGTCAGCAAGCCACCACCAGCCGTTTTAACTGAGTGTGTGATAGTATGATTGTGACTTCCTGGCCAGAGTGAGAGTCTGGCCAGGAGAGTGGAAGGTTGTCCCTGCCTCTGTGAGAGGGGGGCAGGGAGGGAAGGAGAGAGGACCTCTGCCTCAGTGAGAGAGGGGCAGAGGCCTGCAGCAGCCCAAGCCTCAGTGTGAGGGGGGTGAGGGCTGCTGCATTGGGTTGTTGGTGGGAGTGTGTGTGTTGTGTGGCTGTGTTTTTAGTTTTTCTGTATCTGTGCTGGTGGTTGGCTTGTAGGTCGCTCCCGCCGGAATTATGTGTTTGACACCTCGAGGGAGCTTGGGGGAGGGGAGGGAGGCCACCATCAGCAGAGTTACGGGTTACGGAAGGTATGGCGGTGGGGGCAGGGCCGGACATTACAGGAGAAGGAGGGTCAGTCGTAGACAGACTGTCCCTCTTTCTGGCCCTTCCCCCATCCCTCTGACCCCTGGTACTTCTGGCAACAGTCCCCTGAGTCTGAAGCTGCTGCTTCTGAATGCCAGGTCGGTGAATAACAAAACCGCTCTTATCCATGATTTAATATTGGAGGAGAAAGCCGACCTGGTATGTATCACGGAGACCTGGTTGGATGAGCTGGGAGGGGTTAATCTTTCCCAGATTTGTCCGCCGGGTTTCCGGGTACTTCAGCAGCCACGACTACAGGGGCGGGGAGGTGGGGTTGCAATGGTCTATCGGGATTCCATCCGTCTCACCAGATACCCTGTTCAGCAGTCCACCGGGTTTGAGTGCCTTCGCGTTGTGTTGGAGGGGCGAGACAGAACGGGGATTCTGCTGGTGTACCGCCCGCCTTGCTGCCCAGCAGTCTCCCTGCCTGAGCTGACGGAGCTGGTCTCGAGCGTGGTGTTGGAGTCCCCCCGCCTTTTGGTGTTGGGGGACTTCAATGTCCATGCCGAGGCCCCGGGAACACCTGCGGCTCAGGATTTCATGGCCTCCATGGCAACCATGGGTCTGTCTCAAAGAATATCTGCCCCTACGCATGATGCGGGACACACGCTGGACCTGGTGTTTACTGCGGGGCAGGTTGATGGTGATCTGGAGGTGGAGGAGATTAAGATCACTCCTTTGTCATGGACAGATCACTGTCTGGTGGGATTTAGGCTTGTCGCGGCTTCTCACCTCTGCAATGGCGGGGGATCGCATTTTATGATCCGCCCTCGGAGGCTGATGGATCCAGATGGATTCCTGAGGGCTCTGGGGGACTTTCCTGTTGCCAGAGTTGGTGATCCACCCAGTGCCCTGGTCGATCTCTGGAATACGGAGATGGCCAGGGCCCTGGATGAGATCGCTCCTGAGCGTCCTCTGCCCAGTCGCAGAATCAGAGCGGCTCCTTGGTTCTCTGAGGAGCTGCGAACGATGAAGCGGCAGAGCAGACGACTAGAGCGTCGGTGGCGAAAGACTCGTGCCGAATCTGACCGGACACGGGCTAGGGCCCAATTAAAAGCTTATTCCAGAGCAGTGGTGGCGGCTAAGAGGGCACACCTCTCTGCCACCATTGCATCTGCAGAGAACCGTCCGGCTGAGCTTTTCCGTGTGGTCCGCAGTTTTTTACATCTTGCCCCCCTTACTGGTAGGGAGGAGCACACGGAGGCTCGCTGTGACGAGTTCACTAAATACTTTACAGATAAGGTCGATCAGATCCGGCATGACTTGGACGCCGCTGTGGGCATATCTAGTGATGTCCCTGGGGAACCTATCTATCCTCCAATTTGGGATTCTTTTCAGCTTGTAGAGCCTGAGGATGTGGACAGGATTCTCTGGAGTGTGAGACCTGCTGCTTGCCCGCTCGACCCTTGCCCGGCGTGGCTAATTAGAGCTGCCCGGGGAGGGCTGGCCGAGTGGACGGGGAGGGTGGTGAACTCATCTCTGAAGGAGGGGGTACTCCCGCCTGCTTTGAAGCAGGCAATGGTTCGCCCTCTCCTGAAGAAGCCCTCCCTGGATCCCACAAATTTAAACAACTTTCAGCCAGTCTCCAATATCCCATTTCTGGGCAAGGTGATTGAGCGGGTGGTGGCGTCTCAGCTTCAGAGGGTTCTGGAGGAAACGGATTATCTGGACCCATTCCAATCTGGCTTCAGGCCGGGGTTCGGGACGGAGACCGCCTTGGTCGCCTTGGTGGATGACCTTCGCCGGGGGATGGACGGGGGAAGTGCGACCCTGTTAGTCCTGCTGGACCTCTCGGCGGCTTTCGACACCATCGACCATGGTGTCCTTCTGGGTCGGCTGGCCGGGTTGGGGCTTGGAGGCACTGTTTTGAAGTGGTTCCGCTCCTTCCTGACTGACAGATCCCAGAAGGTGGTGCTGGGGGACGCTTGTTCGGCACCCCGACCTCTTAGGTTCGGGGTGCCGCAAGGTTCCATCTTATCCCCCATGCTGTTTAACATCTACATGAAACCGCTGGGAGAGGTCATCCGGGGGTTTGGAGTGGGGTGCCATCAATATGCTGATGACACCCAACTTTATCTCTCCTTTCCCCCTGATTCTGAGGAGGCGGTTGAGGTCCTGAATCGCTGTCTGGAGGCCGTTGGGGGCTGGATGCGGGCGAACAAGCTGAAATTAAATCCGGATAAGACAGAGGTGCTTTTGGTTCGGAAATCCACAGCTCGGGTATTGGATTATCGTCTTGCTCTGAATGGGGTCGCACTTCCTCTGAAGGAGCAGGTTCGCAGCTTGGGGGTTCTCCTGGATTCACAGCTACACCTGGAGCCCCAGGTGGCGGCGGTGGCCAGGGGAGCCTTTGCTCAGCTTCGGCTGATCCGCCAGCTGCGGCCGTACCTGAGCTGTGCGGACCTGGCCACAGTGACCCACGCCCTAGTGACATCTAGATTAGATTATTGCAATGCGCTCTATGTGGGGCTGCCTTTGAAGACGGTCCGGAAATTACAACTAGTACAGAACGCGGCGGCTCGGGTGGTTGCTGGGGCACGTCGGTTTGACTCTGTCGAGCCGTTGCTTCAGCGACTACACTGGCTGCCGGTTCTGTTCCGGGCCCAATTCAAAGTGCTAGTCTTGACCTTTAAAGCCCTTTACGGCTCGGGTCCGGGGTATTTGAGGGACCGCCTCCTTCCATATAATCCAACCCGTACTCTTAGATCATCTGGGGGGGCCCTTTTGACTGTGCCGCCGCCAGGAGAAGTGAGAGGGGTGGCGGCCAGGAAGAGGGCCTTCTCGGTGGTGGCCCCCCAACTTTGGAACACCCTTCCCCTAGAATTGAGAACTGCTCCCTCTTTGTTTACATTTCGGCGGGGGCTGAAGACCTTTTTATTCCAAAAAGCTTTTAACTGCTGACAGGTTGGCCAGCTGGTTATTATGATTCACGGGGTTTGTTTTTTGTTTTGTTTTTTTTTAAACTGTTTTTAAATTGTTTGTGGTTTTTATTTTTTGCTATTGTTGTTTAATACTGTTTTAACTGTTTTTAATGTTAATTGTTATGTTGTATTTTTAATATATATTTTGTAATGCCGCCTTGGGTGCCTTCGGGCACAAAAGGCGGGGTAAAAATCAATAAATAAATAAATAAATAAATAAATAAATAAATATTACCATGCTCTGCAGGGATTAGGGTTGGCAGCCAGGCATAAACTGGCAGATCCTTGCTCCTTGGATTGTAGGTTCCTTGGCCAGCTATCACTCAGCTGAACAAGCAATGCCCCTCACCTGCACCCCACATGGCAAGCCCCCCTTTACACAAGTTCCTGGTAAACAGAAGACAGCAGGGGTGTAGATAATGGAAGTGTAGTCTAGTGCAGAGGGCAAAATGTTGACCCAGAAGTGACATCACAACAGGAAGTTACATCACTGTTGTAGTTTCGTTTTCTCTGGTTTTTTGGCCATAACGTTTGATAGAGTAAGGATATTACACTCTGGTTTTGTTTCATTGCATTCTGCATTAAATTACCTTTCCAATGATATATAACATGATGGTGTTATTCATACATAGCAAGGTCTTCACAATTTTGGCCACTAATGTCAAGCTCAGCTTGTTGCCCCCCTCAGTGCTGGTTGCACAGTGCAATTGCACCTTCCTGCACTTCTTTAGCTACACCCCTGGAAGAGAGAAATTAGCAGAGATCACCTGACCTGTGATCTCATGTTCAGTTTGCAAAAAGGGCCAATGAGGAGTGCTCCCCAAAGAATAGTCAGCACGGGTGAGCAATCTGGCTGAAGGTTGTCATGGGAACAACAACCCCATAGACCGTCAGGGGACATGGCCAAGTGGAGGGGCATGCTGGAATTGCTTAATTTCAGCAAAGAAACTGTCAGACGAGTGAAGGCAGGGAGTCTGGTGAACAGGCAGATCGGGGTCAAGATAGCTCCATGTCTCCCTCCCTTCCTCTTGGGAGTAGATACTAAAACAGCAAAGGAGCAAATATTTTGAATGTTGCATGTATTTTATTTTCTGCAGGAGGCAGGCTATTGTGATTCTAGGTCTTATTATAAGGTCAGAGTCACGAGGAAATTATACGTATACGTTCCTGACTGTGGCATTTTCTTTTGTTGCTGCCATTGCTGAGCATCGGTAAATGTGGATGCAGATATACATATATGAGCTCTCTCTGGACAAAGAACTCAGTGCTTGATGGAGGTGTTCCTGGACTGTACCATTTCTAACTGCAGGGGGAGGTTCCATGACCAAATGTTCCTTGGCACACCAAAATGCAATTCCTTGTTCATTGAAGGCTAGCATATCAGGGAGAAAATGTTCTTGCCCAATCTTCTCTTTCATGGGCTAGTTTCTTGCATACAAGGATTATGTTGCTGCTGCTGCTGCTGCTGCTGCTGCTGTTGTTTTTAAATGGAGGAACGTTCAGTTATGCTTTCTCCCAAGGTCACCTGAAACATTCCTGGAATGGGTTCTTCATGAGATGAGCTGCTTGTCTAGAGTTGTTGTTCCCAACCTTGTTGCACCTTGCTGGCACAAATTTGAGTGACCTGGATCGGGACCAACCGGGTCAGAGATGGGGGTTTGGATCTGGCCTAAGTGCTGGATCCTGTCTCCACTCTCCTGTCTGGTCTGGTCGCCCATTGGCACGCCCTCCCCTAGCCTCCCTTCATCCCTCCCTCTGCCTTCCTGAGCCCCAGTGCTGGCTTTTGGATGCTGGACTTACCTGGCTCTGAATGCGGCACAGGGAGACAGGCGCATGGCCATGCGCCAGCCTCCCTGGCTCCAAGAGTGGCACAAATGCGCTTTATGGGGTGTTTTTGACACTCAGGGCGCAATTCTAACCTGGAGTTAGACCAACACAGGCCAGCAAAGTTTGGCCAGCACTTTTAGTATGTTTGGACCACTCTCCAAACACAGGAGAGTGTTTATGTCTCCTCTATGACATAAAGTAAGTTTGGACCACTCAGAGTCAGAGGCCAGCACACAGACATGCACCATCCTCCCTGACTCTGAGAGTGGTCCAAACGTGCTTTGCGGTGTGCCTTGTGCTGGCCAAACTTTGCTGGCCTAACTGTGCTGGCCTAATTCCAGGTTAGGATTGTGCTCTCAGAGGTTGGCCCAAAAATTTGTGCCAGCCTAGAGCACCTTTAGGATTGCGATCACAAAGGCTTTTAGCAGCTAGACATTCTTCACGTATAATGTGGCACGCATATAGAATGTGTGTACAGTGTAACTAGATTGTTAATCTGTACATGCATGTAGTCCATCACCCATTATGTTCAATGTGCTTCGAGCACTATCTCTACTCTCCAATTGACAGGTGCAGGCAGTCCACAGGCTCACTTTTAAATTGAACGGCTGTCAATCCTTCATACAAAAAGTTGTTGTGTGCAAAGGCAGCTGTATGCATGCGCACTGTCGTGTGTGAATAGCTCTTGGATTACATTGATTTTTCCCATCTTTCTTTGAACCCATCTTGGCTTCTTGTAAAGCCCCTGCTGCAAAAACATCACCCAAACATTTCATGACTGTGGTTTAATTTATAATCATTTAATAAAATACATAATTATAGTTACCATTATAATATTATAAATAATATTGCAGGGTATAATTATCACTAATAATTATCGTAATTATAATGCAATATAATTGCAATATGGCTGGTTGTAAATACTCTGGGATGGGAAGGCATGGAGTGCATTTAACTCCGTGTGCCATTTTTAGTATTCCCCCCCCCCCCGCTGGGCATTTTCATTATTTCGTTAATTTGATACGTAGTTGTTTTTATGCCCTGATCCAGGTGGAATAGCACCCAGATCCATGCTTAGATTAATCTCTAATCCAGTGTTTTGGGAAACTATCAAGAGTGAACATAAAAGTAGGTTGAGGGATCTTAGGGCAGAAGGTCTAGTCGAGAGGGTTAAAGCCTCAGTAATGCCTGAAGATAAGATCCGAAGGTCGCTAGTTTGAGACCACCGGAAGCTTCCATGTGCGGCAGACCTCAAGAATGCGGCTGATAAGATCTGAGCTGTCTCAGCTGCCTGTGAGAGGGGGAGTTGTGCTGGGCGGCCAGCTGCTCTTTGGTGAGAGCAAAGAAGCAGATTATCAGCCAGTGGAAAGCAATCGTGTGGCAAGAAAGAAGGACTGGATGATGAAAGTGTCGTCTGCATGTAGTTGTTCTTGTATGATTAGAAGTTTGTGATTTGTAAAAACCTTTGCGGTTTAGAAAATGTCTGCCTATGTAAACCACCTTGAATTAAAGTCAAAGGAGCAAACTGATGACCAAGACAGGCGGTATATAAATACCAAATATTATTATTATTATTATTATTATTATTATTATTATTAAAATCTGTCTCTATTACATAAAGCAGTGATTCTCAAACGTTTTAGCACCGTGACTCACCTTTTAGAATGACAATCTGTCCGGGGCCCACCAGAAGTGATGTCACGGCTGGAAGTGCCATCATTGTGACGCCAGATCCTGCAGCTTTCCTGAGAATGCAGCAATTATGTTATTTCTCGGCCAATTTCCAACAGCAAAGGAAGAAAAAAGCCTCTTTACAACCTTGACACAAACAAAACAACCACATAGCCCTCCCCCTTTCCAGCATCCCATCTCCTCATATTTTCAATACGGTCGCCCTAGGTGCTTTGCGGCCCACTTGATATTGGCTCATGACTCACTGGTGGGTCCTGACCCACAATTTGGGAACCACTGATCTGGTTGCTGTGTTCTCCTCGCTATGCCTCGGCATGGAAGATTCTATGCCAGAGCACCAGCTATTGAGCAAGGTGCCAGTTGCGGCTGCAGGGACACCCATCACCATCCCCGTGTGGGAGCCCTCCAGGCGTGAGGCCAAATTGGGCCAAATTGGTCAAACTACCTTAAGGTCTGCCCTGGTAAGGAGGCTGAGAAAGGCTTAGGAAAGTAGGCTGAAAGAAGGCACCATGGACAGGAATGAGGGAAAGGGGTTAACGCTCGAGTGGGGGCTCTGGAAGGGAAAGGGAATCTGGTTGACAAAGTAAGAAGAGGCCCAAAGCAGTGGTGTATCTAGAGGGGGGCCACACTACTATGTTTTGCAAGCAGCCGCTCCCCCTTCCCTTTGGAGCTATTCGGGGCCAATGTAGCCTCTGTTTTGCTCTAGCCACTGGGAATGGCTCTGAAGAGGAGGGGGAGCAGTCGCTGGCAAAATGTAACTCTGTGATCCCCCTCTAGATACTCCTCTGGCCCAAAGCCAGGACCTGTTTGTGCATTGAAAGCATCAGTCCAGTCTTTGGACACAGGCCTCTTGCTGAATATAATTTAAAGACATGCTCGGAAACGGGGACAAAGCTTCTGGGTGACAGCAGTAAAACAGGCTCGGTTCATCCCCAGGCCAAGAGGCCGTGATGTGTGTGATAGCACCCAGGAACCTGATCCTCTTTGCACCTCCTACATCTCCTACACCTCCTTGTTCTTCCTCTCCGGCAGAAATAGCAGGCACTTCCCAGACCTGGGAAGGACGCGAAAGAGCTGAGGCTGCAGACAGCCTTTGTTAATGACTCCTCTTTCCACCCACAGGGTGCCAGGATCACCTCCTTGCTGGAGCCGAGACCTCTTTCTTCAGAACCGGGTTGCTGCTCCCTCGACTACAGTGGGCATGGGGTCAGCAGAAACGGAGGAGCCTACAGAGCCCAGCTCTAATTCTTCCTACACCAAAGAAGGCAAATTCCTGATTCTTCATCTCCTCCTTCCCCCCCCCCGCCCCGCCCCCATCCACCAGGCCCCTGCAGCGAACAGGTGACCTCAGAAAGGAAAATATGCCTTTTGGGATCAGAGCAAAGGTCTGCCAAGTCCAGCATCCTGTTTCCAGCAGTGCCTCCAGGAAGCCTCCATGCTGCCTACATACCTCCAGGAAGCCGTAGGGGATAGGAAGGCAGCTCTCCGTTAATACCAGGCATGGGATGTACCTCTGAATGGGAATACACCAGAATGGATTTATGCATGGCCTCAACAGCCTGCCTTTCCTTTGAGTTGCTAAAAGCCATGTACCCCCTTTTGTCCCACACCAACCCTGTAAGATATGGTAGGCTGAAAGAAACTGATGACCCAAAGGCACCTGATACACTTCAGGGCTGTGTCAGGTTTTGAACTCAAGTCTCAGATCTAGGCTAACACTCTAATCATTGCTGGGTCTCAGATGCTACTTTCCTAGAAATGATTATTCAGGAGAACCACTGGACTAGAGCAGTGGTATTCAAACGTTTTAGACTGGGACCCATTTTTTAGGATGGCATTTGTGTCAGAACCCACTGGAAGTGATGTCATTAACCTGGAATTGATGCCACATCCGGAAATGACATCACGAAGCAGGAAGTGATGTCATTGTGACATTGGACACTCCTGGAAGGCAAACTGGCATTCTTGGACTGCAGCAATTGTACAACCATGGCATATCCCCGACAGAAAGCAAGACGAGGACAAAAATCCGCATTTGAAAATTCAAACTGTTAACACTCACAAAAGGAATATAGCAAAAGTAAGGTCTGCAGTTTCCAAGATGGCTGCTCCCAGCTTTCAGCGACCCACCTGACATCAGGTCATGACCCACAGTTTGAATAACACTGGACTAGAGCATTGCCCCGGGTGGTCCTCCTGCCTGACCCTGTGTCCCTGTGTCCTGTGGCTTGAAGTTGGTCACCCTGGAAGCACTTAGTGGTGACACTGCTGCCGGGTGCCTGGCACAACAGGTCTGTGAGCTTCACTGGGAGCCTCGGGAGCCTCCAGCAATTACTGGAATGAATAAGTAACCGACTCTTGGTTGCAAAGAAGCCAGCTCCTCTAATGTATGCAAAGAGATTTCCGTCTCATGCCACTGGGCACATCCACGACGCGGGAAGCAATTCTCAGAGCAGCGTCTCTGAGCGCCTCAGAAAGAGCCACGGTGTGCAAATCCTTATCTTCCGTCAGAGCTCCTCCAGCGCAGGTCTACAAGGACCTTGACAAGGAAAATAAAATGACAGGTGGATGCCCAACAGAGGTTACATGCTAAATTAGATTTCACTCGGCAAGAGACGAGAACGGTCCTTATATAACCATCCACCGATTCCAGCGAGCCGCCAAGCAGCAATCCGGTCACTTTCCCGACGTGAGCATCTTTCATCCTTTATTTATACGGCATGAGCAGCAGGGCTGCCAGGGACCTTGTGTCCTGAAGCTGAGCGTGTTACACCTCCAAGGGATTTGGCAGGCGCCCAAGGCACTGGGAGTGGGCAGACGCTGTAAATGTAACCACAGAACATGGCACATTGGTATCCTGCCAGCACACAAAACAATGTATGCTGACCCCTCCGGCTTGCAGATTCTCAAAAGGTGATGCCTGTCTGTGCTTACAGAGGCTGGAGTCTCTTTCTGTTTTTAAAAGGGAACTCAGCTGCTTGCACCCAGATCCGGAACTGGTTGGCTCCCATCTCACGTCAGATTGACAGCTAGAGGTCAGGACCTCTGTAGATTGGGGGCCTTCATTTTAAAGTCTCTGTCTGAAGTAGGTTATTTTCAGGATTTAAGTTCCCACGGCATTCTTTTTGGGGTGGTTTTTCTTTTACTTTTTTCTTTTGCACTTTGACAACAAGTATTTTCCGGCAAGTGTGTGTTTTAAGAGTGCAATCCTAAGCTGTGCTGGAACAGTGAGGCTGGCAGGCCTGCACTCTATACAGCACAGCTTGGGAGCGCTCAAGAGCCTCCCCTATGGGCTCCTCAGATCTGCGCCTGCTGTGGAGCAGGCGCAGAACCGAGGACACTGCGCGGCTCGAATTGGGGCCACAATGCCTGAGGATGGAGGCTTGGATGCTGCCTAACGGCCGCATCCCACCTCCGCTCCTTCCCCAGGCCGGCACACCTCCCCGCCCCCCCACCCCTGCCCACTTTCTCCAGCTACTAACTTCCCTCTTCAGAGGTTTGCTTCATAGGGGACACATGACAGGGCCTTTTCGATGGTGGCCCCCAAGATTACACCTACAGTTAAGCTACAGTTAGTACAAAATGCAGCAGCCCCGGGTGGTAACAGGGGCTAGACAGTTTGACTCAGTAGGACCACTCACTTCCGTACAGTGGCTGCCCATTCACTTAAGCTGCATCATCAATTTAAGATGATGGTACTGATGTTTAAGGCCCTTCATGACTTAGGCCCAGCCTATCTAAAGGACGTCCTTCTCCCATACATACCAGTTTGCCCTCTTAGATCATCTAAAAGGGCTCTCCTTCAAGTGCCCCCTCTGTCCCAAGGTAAAGGGATGGCAGCTCGGGGACGAGCCTTCTCTGTAGCGGCTCCACAAATATGGAATTCCCTGCCAGAAGAACTAAGGACTAAACACTCCCTCATGGCCTTTTGGAGAGGGCTCAAATCATACCAATTTGGCCTTTGGATGACTTCTGGTATATTGTCATAGTCTGTTTCATTCCCTGGTCAATTGTTTTTCCTACCCTCCAATATGTCCTGATATGGAGAATTGGGTCTAGCTTTCATTCCTGTTCATTCTCAGTGTTCCCATTAATGTTTAATTTGTTGTTGTTGTTTTAATGTGTTTTACTTATTATGTTTACATTTAATTGTATTTTATTTGTTCTCTGTAAGCCGCTTTGGGCATTTGCTTCGGCATAGGAAAGGTATAAATTCTTCAAATAAGTAAATAAATTACATAACTCTTTTGCTTTTGAGTGCCATTTCGGATCTCAAAGGTTTCAATGCCTGGTTAAGCCGTTTTTGTTTCATATGGCATTTGAGTTGGGCTGACTCTTTGTTGAGTTTTTCATCCTGCTCGTCTCGTTTTTGACATTGATCATTTCTGCTTTCTTTGTTTCAACATTGTGCACTAAAGGGGAGGGGAACATTGGCCCTTTGCTGAATACCTTGCAGACCTTAAAAGGGTCTGATGCACTTTCGATCTGCTTTCTCCCCTCCATCCGATACTGTTTTTCCAGTCCAGGATTGTCTTTGCATG
Source organism: Lerista edwardsae (assembly GCA_029204185.1). Classification (NCBI taxonomy): domain Eukaryota; kingdom Metazoa; phylum Chordata; class Lepidosauria; order Squamata; family Scincidae; genus Lerista; species Lerista edwardsae. Next base: position 3,276,766 of record JAJKFI010000026.1, read on the forward strand.
GAAGTCAAAATTTAGACTGTGGACAAGATGGTCTTCGTACATGGCTAGAGAGAAAGTCTTTTGATTGCTTGCTTTGTTGTTCTCAGTTAATCAAATGACAGATGGATAAAGACCTCGCTGGGAAACCAGGTTATCCAGATGCTATCGTCGTTGTTTACGTTTTGGCCATCGTTAAAATGTTACAGAGGCCCATAGTCCACCGCGAGTGCATGATGCACATCAAATCAACCCAAATCAAAATGAAATTAATTAAAAGGAAGAAAACGACAAACACAAATGCATTCAAGCTTAGTACAAAGTAATCTCTGTTTATCATAGGAGTCAAGAAGGGGACTCTTTTTCTATGTCTGGTTTTCCAGCACATAGGGACAAATTCAGGGGGTATGAACTAAATTCCAGAAGGAATTTAGTTTTGGATCACATCAGCCAAACAATAACCAGGAAGTTCAGCTCATTCGCACTGCTTCCTACTTCTGCCTGATTATTATTAAGTACTGTGAGAAACCACGCACAGAAATGGCAGCCTTCTTTCCTAGAAATGGCAATCTGGAAGTTATCAAATGGCTATTTGTGAAATCAAAGTCCATTTGTGGCTATTTTGTTAGTTGTAGAGAGATGATGACATACCGAATGAAAGCTTAGGGCGCACCTAAGTTTGGATGAAATTAGTGGTTTTTGCCAATTGGCCCTTCTTAAGAAGATAAATATGAAAAAGGAAAAAAAAAACACCTCCATCATTCAGCTAAGCATAGGTTGCTGTTTTTGAACCTCTGTAGCTTGGGTGTAAAGCAGTAGTTCTCAAACTTTATAGCACCAGGACCCATTTCTTAGAATTGGGACCCACTGAAAGTGATGTCATGGCCAAAAGTGCCATCATTGCAACTTCAGAGCCTGCTGCTTTCCATTTTCCAAGAGCAAAGTGAATCAGAAAGAAAATATCCTATTTACAACATTGGCACAAACGAAATAACCACATAGCCCTCCCTTTCCAGTGTCCCATCTTCAGAGGCAGATCTAAGGGAGGGCAAAGCTCTAAGTTTTGCAAGAAGCCTTACCTTGCAGTGGAAATCACTCCTCTCCTGCACCGTTTTAGCCAATCCTCACAGGGAAAAGCAACATCTTGGCGTTGCTTACTGGCTACAGCAGCAAGGGAGAGGAGGGCTTTACATGACAGGGTAAGGCTTCTTGCAACACTTAGAGCTCTGCCCTCCCTGTAGATCCGCCTCTGCCCATCTTCCCATATTTCAATGATGGCTGCTTTGGGTACTGTGCAACCCACTGGAAATTTGCTCACAACCCACCTAAAACCACAGTTTAAGAAAGGGCTTTGGCTTTAGCTGATTAGAAACAGCTCTCTCTCTCTCTCTCTCTCTCTCTCTCTCTCTCACACACACACACACACACACACACACACACACACACACACACACACACACACACACCCAGCTCATACACACTGCTTCTGAGATGGGGGGGGCAGGCTAAAACTTCCTGGCACTTGAGAGGAGAGGAAGGAGGAAAAGGAGCCATGGAGGCAAGCAGACAGAGATAGGTACCCCCCCCCCCCCGCCGTGAACCTGAAGCAACCATACCAGTTGACCTCATAGATGGGCCGGTGCTGTCTGACATGACCTAATGTGTTACGAAGCATTCCAACTGTGATTCAACTGCAAGCATTCCAATCATATGTTACATACTGCGCTACAAGGTTTTTCAGGTTGCTCTGCTTAGGCATTTATTGGGCTGTTGGTGGAAAGGGGGTAGAAAAGGAAAAAGGAAGGATGAGCACAGCAGGGATCAATGGCTAAACTGAACATAGGGAAGCCACCTGGCCTCTTCATCTCACATCTCTACCTAGGCAGGTGGACGTGGCTGCTGAGTTGCTGGCCACACACCAGTCTCAGCAGGAGACTTGAATAGGAGGTTTCCTCTGAGCTGGCTGCCGGCATGAAGACAGGGATTTCACCGCCTGCACAAATGGCGGTTTGGGGAATTGCATTTTCAATGAAGAACTCAAAAGAGCATTCAGGGAATGTGGTGCTGCTTCATGCTGCATGCAGGGTGCATCTTGTGTCATCACTGCTGGCTCCCGGCTCCTCCCCGCTCCCTGAGCTGCCCCGCCTGTGGGAACACCCTGTTTCCACCCCATGCTGCCCTCCCTCCCATCTTCCCCTCTTCCAAAGAAGCCCCTGCGCCAGTCGAACTCAGCCAGTGCAGGGGCGGTTTACCTGCTGTCATCCTCTGCGCAACTGGGCTGACACAGCTACCTGCGTCCACCCTGCACCACTTTCACAACAGCGCTGGGCTGACGCAGCAAGCATACGCCAGCCCAATGCAATGCCTGGATTGCGCTGTAAAAACCCAGATAAAAGTAAAGGTTTCCCCACGACCGAATGGTCTAGTCGAGACCGACCGTAGGGGGCGATGCTCATCTCCGTTTCTAAGCACTAGAGCCAGCATTTGTCCGAGGACAAGTTTCCGTAGTCATGTGGCCGGCATGACTATATGCTGTAGCGCACGGAACGCTGTTACTTTCCCACCGAAGTGGTCCCTATTTATCTACTTGCATTTAGGTGCTTTCGAACGGCTAGGTTGGCAGGAGCTGGGACAAGCCATGGGAGCTCACTCTGTTGCACGCAGTGGCATCTCTACAGGGAGGGCAGAGCTCTACATTTGGCAAGGAGCCTTACCCTGTCATGTAAATCCCTCCTCTTCCTTGCTGCTGTAGCCAGTAAGCAACGCCAAGATGTTGCTTTTCCCTGTGAGGATTGGCTAGAACAGTGCAGGAGAGGAGTGTTTTCCACTGCAAGGTAAGGCTTCTTGCAAAACTTAGAGCTCTGCCCTCCCTGTAGAGATGCCACTGGTTGCACGATCTCGTACTGCCAGCCTTCCAGTCAGCAAGCTCAGCAGCAGCAGTTTAACCCGCAGCACCACCACATCTCTCAAAACCCCCAGATAGGATAGTGTTATTTTTTCACCGATCTCGGGGTTTGGTTTTACAAAAATGAGAAGTGCAGAAAGTGGTCTTTGTTTCTATTTTGTTATCACCAGGTTCTCCCACCTCCACCATCTGTGCCATCTGATGCGGTGCTGCCCCAAGACAAATGGACCACCATGGTGAGAATTCAGCTGAAACCTTTCTTTTGGCCAGTCAGCAAATAAGGGATGGTAATGAGGTATTTAAAAAAAAAACACAAAGAAGAAAGGAAGATGAAATGGGGAACTAAACAGTTTAATTAACTAGTTTTTCAAAGGCAGCCAAAAAAAAAAAATTATCCCACTCAGTGCCGCTAAAAATATTCCTCCAATTGCTTTTCTTTCTGATGGATTGCTGCTGAGATGTTATCTCTTCACAGTGGGAAGATTTGGGCAGGGATTGTGCGTGGGACAGTCTCTCTCGAAAGCCACGGACCCCACTTAGTCGAAGTGCAAATGCTCCATGCTGCCAAACACGAAGGAACAAGGAGGAAGAAAGTGTGTGTGTGTGTGTGTGTGTGTGTGTGTGTGTGTGTGTGTGTGTGT
>JAJKFI010000026.1:3286066-3306841 GCA_029204185.1 Lerista edwardsae
TCTCTCTCTCTCTCTCTCTCTCTCTCTCTCTCTCTCTCTCTCTCTCTGCGTGCACAAATGAAAATGGAATGACAAATTGCATCCAATTGAACTTACCAAGCTGTGGAATAGGAGAGGGCATCATAGAGATATGGGGATGGAGTGGGCATTATGTGCTATTTTTTTGACACACATAAAGACAGCTGGCCGATCTGTGTAGAACTCTATGGATCTTGGGTTAGCTTGGCACATTGCTGCCACATAGTTCAACTAGAACACATCTTTCCCCTTGTATGCTACAGCGCCCATTTAGGTGCATTGACTTGTAACACTTCATCAGGCTCCGCTGCCCATTCTTGTTACAGTCACACTTGACTGAGAAATCTGAATGTTATCTTAAATAGACCTTGTATTTCCTATTCATGGCACAATCATTAGCATGGCCACTAGGGGGCACTTGAAACATGCTGCGCTGTCACACCAGAAACTCCCGCAAACTGGTGGGAACAGCTTGACTGACAATAGAGTCTTCTGCGGCTTCATTTCTTTTAAAGGATAAAACGGCACGCCTCATGCTAGCACAATTGTTTTAGGTTGCTTTGAGACAGGGATTTCCAACCTTTTTTGCTAGGACCATTTTGCAGGTACAGGTGTCACCAGAGATAGCTGATGTGTGCAGGAATGGGGTGCTTTGCCCCTCTGTTACCTCTGCTGTGCGGGATGGATCCTGTGCAAAGTTGAAGAAGCAGTTGCACACAGTGACTTTTGTTAAGAGCTTTACTGGGACAAAGAAAAAACAACAACTTCGCCATTGTTGAACAAAGCCAGAAAAAGAAGAAAGCAGGAAAAGAAGTCAAAGTGGAGGACTCGTTGTAGTAGGAGAGAGCAACCTACAAGCCTTTAAACCACTGGTTCTCAAACCTTTTAGTACCAGGACCCACTTTTTAGAATGACAATCTGTCCGGAATTGATGTCATGGCCGGAAGTGCCTTTATTGTGACGCCAGAGCCTGCTGCTTAACTGAGAATGCAGCAGGATGTTGAATTATTTCTCAGTTGTTTTTCAACAGCGGAAAGAATAAAGCCTATTTACAACCTCGACGCAAGCAAAACAATGGAGACCTGCCTGTTCCAGTGCAGCTTGGGAGCAGGCTGGAGCCTCCATGGGGCATGTTTGTGCCCTTACCCCAGGGTAGGTGCCAGCCACCCCAATGGGTTCCTCAAATCTGCACCTGCTATTTAGCAGGCACAGAGCTGAGGATGCCATGTGGCTCGAATCAGGGCCACACTGCCTGGGACAGGAGCTTGGGCGCAGTCTAAAACCGCATCCCAGCTCCACCCACCTCTCCGGGCCAGCATGCTTCCTGGCCCTCCCACCCCCACCTGGAAACACCCTCACTTCTGTTTGAAATGCCCCATGCACCAGCCAAACTCAGCTGGCACAGGAGCCTTGTGCCGCAGGCTTCGGCCAGCACTGTTGGGCCAACGTAGGGCCTTGGATTGCACCCTAAAGACAGTCAGGACTTGAGTCAAGTTCAAGTCACGACTCTTTTCCAAGTCACTGGCCAGGCATCTTGAGTTGCGCCCATGTCATGAGTACAATGCGAGCCATGAAGAAAGCAGCATTTTTGTGACTCGATTCCCCATCCTTGCTTCTAGGAAGAATGGGCCAGGCATACATTGCCCTGCAGTCTCCATGAAAGTAGAGCCAAGTCCCACCAGCCGTTCTGTTGAGCCTCACCAGTGGGAGGCCTATCGCTGGTTGAAAAGCACTGTTCCAAGGTTGGATAACAATCATATTTAGCACTTGCACAGCATATTTCAAACGTTCCACATGATTCACATACATTATCTCAACAGTCTGTTCAACCGAATTGAGTGGCACATTTGGCATGATTTCTACTCCTATTGGGATACAGGGGATAAGGCTAAGAGACTAGTCATTCTGTTTCCTGCTTCTCAAGTGTACTCAAGCCTTCTTCTCATAGAATTCCTCAAGCATAACCTAACGTGGGGTGCAGAAGGCAGCACCATGCTGTCTGGTCCTGCCTCCAATGCAGAAATGGCTGCTGGCCACATCCCCAATGGCCACTGGAGGCATGGCCAGAGTGCATTGGCATTGGTGGGAGAAATCAGAAGGTACAGTCTCACTGCTCCTCCAATTCAATAAACACATGGGAGGATTTCATGAGAAGAAGACTTCTACTTCCCCAGTTCTCCTGTGGGTGTCAGAAGGTTTCTCTATACTGTACAGTCAAAGTGAATATTCAGGAAAAACTTTAACCATCGCCAAAACATCACTCAGGATTCAAATGTGAAATTTGGAATTAAATACTTCAGATTTGCCTGATGCACATGGAATTTTGCGACAACATTCAGGGTGCAATCCTTGCCTGGAGTTAGGACGGCACAGTTAGGCCAGCAAAGTTTGGCTGGCACAAGGGCAACCATCAAGTGCATTTGGACCGCTCTTGGAGTCAGAGAGGAGGGCGCACGTCTGTGTGCTGGTCTCTCTGACTCCGAGAGTGGTCCAAACACGCTTTACAGTGGCCCTTGTGCTGGCCAAACTTTGCTGGCCCAACTGTGCAGGCCCAATTCCAGATTAGAATTGTGTCATCAGTTGTTTTTCATTTTAGTAACAACTCTCTGTTGTATTGACAAGCACTGAATATGACATCTCATAAATCCATCAACCGTCACAGTAAATACTTTTGCACATTATCTATCAATGACTTTAATAGGTATTTGGAAGGTACTCCCCAAAGAAACTCATCCAGTGTCAGGCTTGAGTGTTTTTTCCCCCCCAGGCTCAAGTGAAAAGCCTTTTCTCTTTGCCCTGATTTCCCAGCGTGATTAGCCACTAGTTTTCATAGAAACTTTATGGTTCTGCTGGATTTTATGGTCTGGCAATAGGTGCTGCTTTGGTGATTTTATGATATTTTAATGATTGTGTTATTTTTATTTTCTTGGTTCAACTGAATGCCATCTTGGAAGCTTATTTTGAAGGGTAGTTAAGAAATATCCTTAATAAGGTCAATGCTATCGAGGCGAAGTACCATTGCACATTAAACATGGCGCATCGCCACATGCCAAACGTCATTGCCTGCCACCAATCAAGTCTCTCAAAGAGGGCACTCAAATATCACAGCATCTAAAATGCAGGTGCCAAATATTTGATGTCGATTTGTCAATTGTTTGAGCCCATCTCGGGAGTTTTCCACACCAACATTCACAATGGACCATCTGAAAGTGAATTTTGGTTGTACCCAGAGACGTCATCCGGGCGCGCCAGGAACCGGAACGCCTGGATGATTGGCAGCCCTCTGCCCCTACGGCAGAGGCCAGCCACGCCTCCCTGCTCCTGGAATCGCTCCATTTCAGAGCGATTCGGACGCGCGGGAGGGCGGGCGGGCCCAGGAGCAGCTCGCCCGTCCTCGGGAGAGGCGGCGCGGCCTGGGCCCATCCGCGGAACTAGGGGAACGGCGTACCGGGCCGTTCCGCCAGGATGACACCGCGGGTTGTACCTATTGGTGCACCCAAATGATGTGTCAGAAGGCCCCTTTGACTCCATTAAGAGGCTTATGAAAATTTGATGTTCTGATTTAACACTTCTTCATAAATGTGGTGCCCTTTTAGCATTCAAAGGGAGCCTGGTAAATGGAAGGCCCGGCAGCTCCCAACCCAGCCCTTTAAGTGGCCAGGCTTAACTTGATGGCACCAATTAGGCCTCCAGTAGAACCGTCTGCTCTGTGGTTTTCTTAATGCCTGCCCACTCTCTAACCACAGCTCTAAAGGGAGGCACCCTTTGTGGTTTATACTCGGGATCAGAAATGAGCAGATTGAGGTGAAGATGCAGCAATCACACACCCCCCCCCTTGGATGCTTGACTTTGCCTGCCTGCGGCACAAGGATTGTTCTTGGTAGGCAGGACTGAGGCCTCGTTCATCCAGACATCCATTGATTGCAGCGAGCCTGGTTCTGGACTGTAACACGTAAGGGTCAATTAGAGCTTAGGAGTGCTGGGGAGCCTCCCCTATGGGTTCCTTGGTTCTGCACCTGCCATATAGCAGGCGCAGAGCTGAGGAAGCCACGTGGCCTAAATTGGGGCTGCGTGGCCTGGGGACGGAGGCCTGCCTGCAGCCTACCAGCCACATCCCAACCCCAACCCCCTCCCCAGGCCGGCATGCCTATTGGGCCGCTCACCCCCCGCTCAGTTCCTCCCACCTGCCCGTTCTCCCTCCGGCCAGAATCGCTCAAGCTAGTGACGTTGGGCTGACACAAGCATGTAGCATTGGCCCAAGAGTGCCCTAAGTGTGTGCCATTCTGCTGTGCCCTTGGCTTTCCTTTAACAAAGCGTAGCCCGGTACAGAGGGCAAAATGACGTCCCAGAAGTGATGTCACAACAGGAAGTGACATCACCGTTGAATTTTCATTTTCTTGTTTTTTGGCCATAACTTTTGATAGAACGAAAACATTAAACTCCCATTTGTGTCATTGCATTCTGCATGAAATTCCACATCAAGTGGTACAGAACATGATATTATTCATACTGACCAAGGATTTCACAATTTTGGCCACACTAGTGTCAAGCTCAGCTTTTTGCCCCCTTAAAGCTTGTCGCCCGGAGCAGTTGCACCCCCCTGCACTTCTTTAGCTATGCCCTTGCCGTGATTCTGTTCAGGAACAAACCTTGCATGTGTCCTCAAGCAGCTCCACTGTCTTATCCGAGGAGACGACAGTCTATTTGCTTGGCAACACAACTCACTACAAACACTTCAGCGCGGTGCTCAGCTCACCGTGTCAGCTCCCTGTTGAGCAAAGCGCCTCTTCAAGGTCTCCGTCCGACTCCGTACTCAGCGTTCTCTGTGGAATTAGCCTCTTTGACACCTGAGCTCACTCAGTGGAGACAAGCAAGCTCCAAATGACCCTCTGCATGCATTGAAAAGAACCCTTCCCACTTGGCTCCCTCCCGCTTTCCGCAGAACGTTCTTCCTGTCATGTCTTTTGCCTTCCAAACAAAGAGATCACACAACACTCCCACTCGCTCAGTACACACAGGTGTAAACAAATCCACACACAAACAAACAGACCTGCGTGCGACTTCTCTGGCAGGAGAATGAGAGACAGGTATTAATTTTCTCTGTTTTTTCCAACGCTTGGCTCTCCGGAGGAGCTCACGTAATAGAGCTTGTGAGTGGGAGGCAGAAACAGGGCTCCTCCCCGCCCCGTCTTCCGAATAGTCGAGCAGCGTTCGCTGTGGATGGCGGCATCTGGAAGTGATGTCATTGGGCTGGCCCAGGAGTGGAGAGAAGGGTCGAGCATTCCCGGAACAGGGGCATGGAGATGGAGATGAAGGCAGTGCACATGTGTGGAAACTGCACAGACTCAGCTATGACAGTATTGGAAAGTTGGTTAGGATTGAGCCATTGGCCTTAACAGAGACAGCCGACAGCACAAGAAGGGGAAAACCAGGGCCAGCGTCAGTAACCAGCATCTTTAGGCAGTTGCCACCCGATTTTCCAGAGGACCAACTGTGTCGGTGGTCTTCCTGCAGCAGTGACACAGAATGACTCAGCAAAAGCTGCTGCTCATTATCACCTCCTCTCTCCCATCCCATCCACAGACAGGAACTCTCTCCCCACACCCAAGACCTGGGCATCAAGCCCTTTTCAGATGAAGGGGCACCTGAAGAAACTCCTCTGCCAGTGCCAAGGTGTGCCCCACAGCTCTCCCTAGGAAGGCCATAGCCCTCCCAATGAGGAGGGTGCTTACGGAGGGAAATTTGCCAAGAGCCTCACTGACCCTGCTGTGGAAAGCAGAGCACAAGAGAGGTGGTAGGGACGTTTCTGTGATCTACCACTCTACCCGGTGGACCACGTTACGCAAGCGTCCTGCTGGGTCAGGCCAAGGCCCATCTAGTCCAGCTTCTTGTATCTCACAGCGGGCCACCAGATGCCTCAGGGAGCACAAGAAGATATTGGCATTCTGTTGCCACCCCTTTGCACCTGGCATTCTGAGACAGCCTACTTCTAAAACCAGGAGGTTTCACATACCCACCACAGCTTGTAACTTGTCATGGACTTTCCTTCTAGGAATCCGTCCAGTCCCCTATTAAAGGCATCCAAGCCAGACACCATTACCACATCTGGTGGCAAGGAGTTCCACAGAATAATGACACGCTGGATCAAGAAATATTGTCTTTTGTGTGTTCTAACTCTCCTGACACCCTATTTTTGTGGGTATCCCCTGGTTCTGGTGTTGTGGGTGAGGGACGAGAGCATCCTTCTATCCACTCTGTCCATCCCCTGCATAATTTTGTATGTCTCTATCATGTCTCCCCTCAGGCACCTTTTTTTCTAGACTGAAGAGCCTCCAAAGCTGCAGCCTTTCCTCCTAAGAGAGGTGCCCCAATCGTTTTGGTTGCTCTCTTCTGCACCTTTTCCAGGTCCACATTGTGTGCCATGAGACCTCCACTCCCTGTCCTATGCTCTAGAGGGCCTGCATGATACATGCCTTCCTCCCTCCAGCCTGGACTGAGTGCATTGAAGCCAAACCCCTGCGCGTTTTGGTCGGCAGCATCATGCATGCGCCCGTGAATGCATCTCATGAATTACACACCCGCCCAGATGACAGGCTGACATTTTAGCTCCACAACATTCTCCCGTAATTAGTTGAATCTAATGCAACACAGGGAAGGGATCCATTTTACACACACATTATCGTAATGCCTTAAAATAAGATAATTGATTATGCCTCTGCATAAGAAAATGAAATATTCGGTATAATTAAAACCGGCATTTGGATTCTGGCGTGCTGACAGGTGAGACTGTGTGACATTTTTATAAAACGCTTAAAAGCGAAATCCATGCCCACAGAAAGAGAGTTCACAAAGTTTGGAAAACGATCCGATGCGCTGTGTTGAAGCTTGTCTCCGGCGGAGACAAGGAGGAGGCATCGGGTGCAGATGGCATCATCCAAGAGAGTCCATCAGACCAAACCAGACCACCCAGACCACTGCTGCCTGACCCCCCCCCCCCCGACTGGTGGCGATTCCCCAACATTGGAAGGCCCAACTAGACATTCCTGCCGGAAACTCACAACTGAAACTTCCCTGGGGTTAGCAGCAGCCGTGAACTAGGATGGGGAACAAATCCAGATCGGATTGAGGGCCCAATCCCAACCTGAGGTTAGGCCAGTAGTGGGATCTGGGAATTAACTAACGGAACGCTGGGCGGGGCTTCGGCGGGACTTACGTGTCATTGGCTGCCCGTCCGATCGGTCCACCGCCCACCCTGGACTCGGAGGGGTGCCGGCTCGCCGGGGTGGCTGGCTGGGGTGGGCGCGCCGGTTGATCAGACATGCAGCGGTGGGGCGCGCTCCCTAGAAGAAGCCCGCGCAGCCGGCGGGCAGCCAAAGGAACGAAACGGGCGGGCTGCCAATCATGCGTAAGTCCTGCCCAGCATTCCGTTAGTCAATTCCCAGATCCCATTACTGGGTTAGGCCAGTACAGTTAGGCCAGCACAGTTTGCCTGGCACAAGGGACACCGCAAAGTGTGTTTGGAGCACTCTTGCCGTCAGAGAGGCCAGCACACAGACGTGTGCCTTCCTCCCTGATCCGGCAGTGGTCCAAACGTGCTTTTCAGTTTCCCTTGTGCCGGCCAAACTTTGCTGGCCTAACTGTGCTGGCCTAACTCCAGGTTAGGATTGTGCCCTGAAGCCCTGGGGGAGGAATTAGTTGCTTAACTCTCCCAAGGTGTTTTCCTGGTTGAAATAGCACCCCCACCTACATCTTCTCAGTAGGAGAACACTACAGCAGAGCCATAACAGGCTCCAATTGCACCTGGGGGCGAGGTGTTGTCGTGATGTCACCAGCGGCATCATGCAGCCGGAACGCTGGGTGGGAGGAACAGGTGAGCGGCAGCCCGCCCGTTGCGTACCGCTCCGTTTCGCTGTCTTCCCCGCCCCGCGGAGGTGGGGAAGACGGCGAAACGGAGCAGTACGCAACGGGCGGGCTGCCGCTCACCCGTTCCTCCCGCCCAGCGTTCCGGCTGCATGACACCGCTGGATGTCACTCCCTGTGCCACGCCCCCATCGCTACCTTCAGAGCAGGTGAGGAGCCAGCATCCGGCAGGGGCATGGGTGTGGCGTCCCTCAGGCATGCCAATGTTTTCAATGGGCTCTGCAAGTCTCTGCTCCTGAGCCAGTCCCATTTGCCAAATCACCCCTAGGGGAAAAGATGTCTTGCACTTTAACCACCCCATTAAATGATTTCTCTATGACGGCTCTGGAAACGGCAGCTTAAGATGAGCCACTGCATCTCTGCAAAACATTGTTTCTTCCTTCCACCTCCCTCCACGGAACACTCCCAGTCTGGGCTCTGAGCACAGCTAACAAAGTGCAAACGATAAACTTTATTTACAGCGTATGTAAAGAGTGGGAATGGAGGAGGCTAAACATGAAATATATACTTATCATCGACTCTAATGCAAAAATGGATAAGAACACGACTAGGTAATGCCGGATAACTAATAGGCAATAAAATGCAGCCTCCAGTAACCCTGTCAGATGTCCTTGTGCAGTTTCTGGTGGGGAGTCATGAAGACTGTGTTTGAGGGCCAAACTACAAGTTACCTGGCAATTGTGTGTAGCATTAGCTTTTCTCTGCTGCAAGAGCACCCTTTCAGAGCAGAGGAGACCTAAGGTCATAAGAGCCCTGCAGGATCAGGCCAAAGGCCCATCTATTTCAGCTTCCTTTATCTTACAGAGGCCCACCAGATGCCTCAGGAGCATACAGGACAAACAAGATACCTGCTTCCTGTTGCCACTTCTTTGCACCTGGCATTCTGAGGCAGCATGCTTCAAAACTGGGTTGTTGCACACACCCACCATGGCCTGTAACCTGTGATGGACTTTTCTAGAAATCTGTCTAATCCTCTTCTAAAGGAATCTAGACCAGGCATCTTCATCACATCTTGTGGCAAGGAGTTCCACAGACTTAATTACACTCTGGGTAAAGAAATATTTTCTTGTGTCTGTTCTAACTCTCCCGACACCCAGTTTTAGTGGATGTCCCCAGAGGTGGATCTACAGGGAGGGCAAAGCTCTAAGTGTTGCAAGAAGCCTTACCCTGTCATGTGAATCCCTCCTCTCCCTTGCTGCTGTAGCCAGTAAGCAACGCCAAGATGTTGCTTTTCCCTGTGAGGATTGGCTAGAACAGTGCAGGAGAGGAGTGATGTCCACTGCAAGGTAAGGCTTCTTGCAAAACTTAGAGCTTTGCCCTCCCTTAGATCTGCCTCTGGATGTCCCTCTGGTTCTTGTGTTGTGTGAGAGGGAAAAGAGCATCCCTCTCTCGACTCTGTCCATCTCATGTATAATTTTGTACATCTCAATCATGTCCCCCCTCAAGTGTCTTTTTTCCAGACTGAAGAGCCCCAAACGCTGTAGCCGTTCCTCATAAGGGAGGTGCCCCAGGGTTCGGATTGCGCCAACTCCAGGTTCGGATTGCACCATAATGGCCCAATCCTATCCAACATTCTGGTGCTGATGCAGCTGCAATGCAGCCCCGAGGTAAGACAGCAAATGTTCCCTTTCCTTGAGGAGGCCTCTATGACTTCCCCACCACAGAATGCTGCACATACCTCATTTCCATTTCCTCATTTCCATAAGCTGTTTCCATTGGGACAGCTGGAAAAAACTGGGCTGGAAAAAATTGGGCAGGAAAAAATCAAGGCTGGAAAAATTGGATAGGATTTGGCCCTTAGTCAGTTAATTAGTTGAGAGCATGACCCTGAGAAGAGCTTTGTGTTGTAAAAATTCTTATAGTTGTAAAAATTCTTCACCTGTTGGTGACACAAATTAAGCACCCATCCACACCCACACAAAGTGTGTTCCTTCACAACAACACTTTTCACCAATTTCTAAGTATCACTGGGGTAAGCCAGGCTAAGTGTTTTGCAAAGGTAGTCTGTTAATTCTGAAACCAACACTGAATCTCTCCTCCCCCTTTTTCTAGCAACATCCTTCCCTGCTGTGAAACTGACCATTTAATTGACCTCACCCAGAATATTTTGGGCTTTGCCTTGTTTTCTCTCCCTGCAGAGACACTCTTCCTCCGCTTTATTAGAAATTTAGATTTTATCTGTTTTCAAAGTTGGCTGCTAGCTTCCTGACCTTTCAAAACGTGGATTTTTTTTTTTTCATATCAAAGATTTTAAGAGCACTGATTAGGTGTTTGGGAAGCTGCAAAAGGCTCCTAAAGCTCTGAAATGCAGATCACAGGTTTAGAAATACAAACTAATTATCTCTGGTGGTTAATCATTGCTTCCAGGACAATTAGCACTTTTTGGGGTCACTTTGGGTAAAAAAAAACCCCAAAACAAAAAAAAGTGATGAAATAAACTGGGGTAGGGTTTTCACTTCACATGATTTTTTTTCTTCATTTATTCAGAGATAAAAATTATATTTGATTAACAAAAGTATATTTGGTTTGGGGTATCTGTCTAATGGCCAGTGATGAACGGAGGCCCAAGCGCGCCCATGGCTGGCGCCGAAACCGCACCCCCAGGACGTTGCCCTGCCCCCGTGCGTCACTCCGACACACCTCCCTGCGCCCAGAAACTCTCCATTTTGGAGCGTTATGGAGGCCAGGGAGGGCGGGCGGGCCAAAGTGCGCGCAGTTTCCCCTGCGGACTGCACGCAATGGTGCCCCGCTGCTGCCCGGTGCCCATGGCTCACGCCACCCCGGGCTACAGGTCAGATACACGTCTGCTAATGGCCCAGATACTGTGGGCTGTTGTGCTACCAGAAGGCATATTCCGGTGATGTAACACGCTTTCTAGCTGTCACAAACACAACAATGCCAAAGAGCATGGCCTGGTGTGGCTTCTGCAAGCAAAGAACAGCTGGCTCCATGCTGGGGCCTGGGGACGCCCGCCTCCTAAGGCAAGGCGGCACAGGGAATGAAAGGGAGGCAGTGGAAGAGGGAAGTAAGAGGCTGGGGAGGAGGGCAGATTGCAAGTGAGGAGGCCCCCCAAGGCTGAAAGTACCCTGTGGAATGTGATGGGTGCCACGTTGGTGCCACAGCATTGCCACATGGGAAGGTACGTTGTTGTGGGCTGGAGGTTTGCTAAGGACCAATGCGTTGTTGGCAATGTCCTAAAATTACATTTTGGAATACAATGTCCACTGTGTCACTACTACCTTGCAGTGTTTACAACAAATGTGACTTTGGGATTTAAAAAATTATGACCCCGGGTGAGCTTTGGAGCTCAGTTTTGGAAGACTGGCCAATTAGCATCAGGTTCCTGGACAGGAGGGAGGTTTCATCGCTTAGGTTCCTTCTGCTGTCTCACTTAGTGTTTCCTCTTGGAAGGATAACAAGCAGAGAGCCCGGCATGCAGAAAATTCAGGTAAATGGGGCTGGTTTAGGCAAAGACCCCTCAGAAAGGCAAGAGATCAAATTAGCTCTTTCTTTCTTTCTTTCTTTCTTTCTTTCTTTCGTTCGTTCGTTCGTTCGTTCGTTCGTTCGTTCGTTCGTTCGTTCGTTCGTTCGTTCGTTCGTTCGTTCGTTCGTTCGTTCGTTCTTAATTTTCTTCAAATTAGCACAGCACAATCCTGTACATCCACAATGTACACCACAATGCACCATGTACGTGGCCCCTCCTACTTGCCATCAGAGCCATTCTGCGCTGCGACAGCATTGCACTGGACATGCTGTTTGGTTCAGGGAGTGTCTGTCTCCTGCGAGTTGCCACCCCTGCCTGGAATGGCTCCCACGGTGAGTAGGAGGAATCGCTTACACAGCACATTGTGGTGCCTGCAGTACTTAAAGTTTTCCCCCTCTAGCTATGCTACTGGAAGATGCTTCCCGCCCGGGGCACTCGAGAGACTTCTGTTGTATACGGCTCTGCATTTGCAGCATTGTGGCACCTGCAGTACTGACCATTTTGCCCCCCTCTAGCTACGCCACTTCCCCTGTTCACCCCGCCTTCCATTTGTCCCATGTTTTAATACTGCATTTTAAAATTGCATTTGCAGCTCCTTTCACGACTTTGATGCACGATCTGCACGCACGATGTATCCCTGGCACTGAAGATGATAACTTGGTACACACGGAGCTGTAAATTTGTATTCATCCACGCTGTACAGAAGCAAATCAAAACGCACTTGTTTCCTCTCATCTAAAAGAAGTTTTTCAATTGCTCTCTTGAGCTCCTTGAAGGTGGGGGGGGATAGAAATGCAGTAACGTAATGCGCAACTTTAAGCATGACTGAAATGCACAGCACTTGCCCCCCGCCGCACCCAGTGCGCTGGGCAGTTGTCTGGGTCTCTGTGGCCAGCTTTGGGTCTTTCCCTGAACTAGTATAGTCTCAGGCATGCAGGATGCTCTCTTTGCAGGAGGTGCCGGTTTACCTGTGACAGCACCGACAGATGAGTTAATGTTTTTGACACTCAGATTAAACACTCTTTTGTTTCCTTTCCACTTGGCTTGTTTTCAATTGACTTTTTTAACTTTTGAACAAACCCTCTAAAGAGCCAAGTAACAGAGAGTGCATTTTGCTGCTGTTTCCGACTCCCCGCGGACCTGGGCTCACCGCACTACAAACCGCAGCCCCAGGAACGCTGCGTAAATGGCCTAAAAAGCAACCCAGAAAGCCAGGACCAGCTGCTAATGCAAGAAGCAGCCGACACTCAACTTCTCAGCGGCCCCCTTCTTTGCCCCTCCCTGAGTCCACCCTTGCAGAGGCTGCTGTTGCCAGAGGATCAATTCTGCCACAGCAATTAAAAAAAACACCCCTCTTTGTGCTTCTTTGGGCCTCTTTGGGGAGGTCATTCTAGAGGCGGATCTACAGGGAGGGCAAAGCTCTAAGTGTTGCAAGAAGCCTTACCCTGTCATGTAAATCCTTCCTCTCCCTCGCTGCTGTAGCCAGTAAGCAACGCCAAGATGTTGCTTTTCCCTGTGAGGATTGGCTAAAACGGTGCAGGAGAGGAGTGATTTCCACTGCAAGGTAAGGCTTCTTGCAAAACTTAGAGCTTTGCCCTCCCTTAGATCTGCCTCTGGGTCATTCCCCGCTGTTGTGACCAGAAGAAATATCGGAAGGAAACTGTACAGAAATATCGGAAGGAAAAACCACTGACGTTCCCCCATCTTTAAAAAGGCACCCCCAGTATCCATGGTTTCAGGCATCCACAAGGGTGGGATGGAGTCCAGAACGGAACCCCAGCAGATACGGGGGCATGCAGTGGTGTCATTCAAATGATTTAGGAACAGGAACTCACTTTTGAGTTCAAATTCAAATGTTGAAAAAAAAAAACACAAAAAAAACCCCGGAAGCAGCCACGGAGCCCGTTAGGATCCGGAACGCCCGTTCTGGTCCGTTCCCCCCGAATGACATCACTGGGGGCATGCCTGTACAGGTAGTGGGGGCAGGTGAAGGCTGGGTCACATAGTTGAGCCCCTGAGGCCTGAGGCTATTCATTTTCTCATAGGTAGCCCAATCCTAAGTAAGGCCAACATAGTAAGGCCAACATTACAGGGATGTATCCTAAAGCCCATTAGGAGGCAGCAGCAGCAATGTGCAGGACCAGGGGAGGTTTTCTTCTTGCACCCGCTGAAGCCCCGGTCACCTCTATGGGCCTGCTCGAATCTGCACCTGCTGATTGGCAGGCGCAGAGGAACGTGGACAGGAGTGGCCCGAATCAGGGCCGCCCTGGCCCGGGACGGGCTTTAGGATTTGGCACTAAGGCCATCTTGTGTCACTGCCCCCATCGCCACCCACTGTGCCACCCAGTTACACCCCTGGCACGCCTTTGGCATGCCTCTGGCACGCCCTTTTGGAGGCCCTGCGCCGACTAAACGCCACTGACGCTCAACTGGCGCAAGGTTGGCACTGTCAACGGTTGTGCCGCCCAATTGACGTTTGCGATAGTGTTCAGCCGGCGCAAGAGCATAGCGCTGGCGCAATGGGAGTATAGGATTGCGCTCTAAGAGAAATGGATTGAGTTTTTGGCAAACAATTCTTTTCTAGTTCACTTTTTTTTTAACTGCCGTCGAGCTAGGGCTCTGATATGAGTGTCGTTTTAAAAAGTGTGTCCTGGTGCTAAAACGTGTGAGAACCATTGCTCTATGCTAACCAGCAGTGGCTGTGCAGGGTTCCAGACAGTAGGACATGATATGGATTGAGCTGGGACAATCTGGCAATCCATGTGCCACTGAGCTGCAGCCTTTTCTCCGATCTCTTTAGTATAGCGAGTCCCAAGTGGATCATACTCCGACCGATGCCCCTTCCCCAACACAGAGGTCAGTCATTTTGGATCTGAGAGAAGTATGTTCTGGATGGTTTAAGCATTTTGATTTTGAAAAAAAGCAGTGGGAAAACCTACTAACTGGGAGCGTTCCACAATAAGGGCTGAGCACAACGGTGGAAAAGGCCGCCAGGGAATTGGCTGCAGCACTTTAAGGGAGCCTTAAATAGGAAGCGGGTTGCCCCTAGTTACATAGGAGACTTCCCTGGAGTGGAACCTGCTTAAAATGTGCTCCGGTCAAGGCAGGGACTTGAACCCTCCTGCTGTACAGAAGCCAAGGCAGAGCTTTGCTAATAACTGCTCCGTGTGAGCTGAGCCTCTCTGTAGGCTACATATTCATTATTCATTGCCAGGGAGCTAATGTATGTCTCACAGTTGACAGTGTTCCGTCTCCACCTGGGAAAGAATTCAGTCTGTACATTAAGCTTTGGGTTCCTCTTGACGATGCAGACGCCTTGCTGTCAGTCACCTGACCTTCCCCCCCCCCCCCGCTCCGGTTTCCCACACACCCACCTACCCAGCCAATCCTTGGTGAATCATCACATTATAGTCCTCATTTTTTTTTCCTTTTGAGATCTTTTTCAAAAGGTCTCTAAAGTGCTTTCTGCAGTGCCAATTAATTGCAACTCGCAACACCCCTGCAAAGGTGGTGCTGTGTTGGCTCACAGATGGAGAAACAACATCTCGAAAGGCAGTGAGTGAGTCAACTCGTGGAGGTGGAAGCGAAGTCTCGAGTGAAATGCAAATTCCGAATTCACCTCTCAGGGGCTGGCTGTGGGGGTTTTCTCGACACCTTAGGGCAGTGATTCCCAAACGGTGAGCAGTGGCTCCCGGGGGAACAATGGAAATCAGCCTGGGGAGCTGTGGAATCTTCTTGAAAAATTTGCCACTCTATATAATGTATAAAGGGATGTGGTGGCGCAGCGAGTTAATCCGCTGTTGCTGGGCTTTCGACCACAAGGTTGGGAGTTCGAGACTGCGTGACGGAGTGAGCTCCTGTTGCTTGTCCCAGCTCCTGCCAACCTAGCAATTCGAAAGCACCTACAATGCAAGTAGATAAATAGGGACCACTTCGGTGGGAAGGTAACGGCGTTCCGTGCGCTACGGCGTAGAGTCATGCCAGCCACATGATTGGACAAAAACACCGGCTCTACAGGCTTTGTAACAGAGATGAGCACCAGAGATGAGTCGTGAATGGTCACGACTAAACCATTCAGTCATGGGGAAACCTTTACCTTTATAATGTATAGTATTGTAGCCCTAATGGGGAGTCGCAGCCAATGGCTCAGGAGGTCAAGTGAGCTGACAGTCAAAAACGTTTGAGAATCACTGCCTTAGAGCAGCATGTCGGACTAGGCTGCCATCCTAAACACACTTTCCTGGGCATAATCCTACCTAAATCCCCTCTGTCAGTGCAGCCATGCCACTGAATCCTGGGGGGGGGGCAGTCCTGGAGGTTTGACTATTTGTTCCCTTGTCCGGGGGTAAGTACTTGCTTCCCTGCTGGGTCTACTCAGACCTGCACCAGTGAAGTCCGAGCAGTGGTGTCATCTAAATGATTTAAAAACAGGTACTCACTTTTGATTGGCACGTGTCGGGACCCACCCACCAGAAGTGACGTCATAAGCCAGAAGTGATGTCGTGGCAGGAAGTGACATGAAAAAAGCCCTTTTTGAGGCCTCAGATGATTTTAAACTGACCCAACAGTTGCAACAGTATTCCACAGCAGCCCCAGAACATGTTAAGGAGGCCTGGCATCATGTTAAAACCCCAGAGCAACTCATTTTTCAGTGGCAAGGAAAGGAAAGGCTCCGCTCACTGCCTGCCTGCCTGCCTGGCTCTGAGAACATGCAGGCAACTCAAACATGCAGGAAATTCAAACGTTGCAGAGGGCGGAGTCGACGAGTGGGCGGGCAAATGGGCGGGGCCAGCTGTAATCCTAGAAACTGGTACTCGCGTACCCCTGCATACCCCCTGCATGACATCACTGAGTCCGAGTCCAGGAAGGGGGATAGGACATTGGGGGCATCACTGTCGCCAATACAGCCCGCTTCCTGGCCTCAATCTGCCCTTCTCCCTGTCCCTGCCCCTCCCCTTCCCCTCCCGATCCCTCCTGCTGCTCCCTGCTCTCCCCACTGACTTACTAGTGCTAGGTCTCCTTGGCAGGCTGCTGCCATGTGGTGGCAGCCCGGCCACATTCTATGATGTGTCACCATTTGCAACAGCCATAAAACAGTGCTCTTCTAGCTGGCTGGCTTACTGGGTGGCAGTCCCCATTTTTTTATCCTGAAGTCTCCTTGGAATGACATGATGTGATGACATACCCTCATCCTCATGAATGCAGAAATACATTCATTAATTCCATTTTTACTCCACCTTTCTCCCCGTTGGGCACCCAAAGCAGTTTCCAAAATACATAAAACATCAAATAGGCAATTAAAAAATTAAACAACCCTAAATAATACAATACAAAATGCAAAGATTAAGAAACAACAGCAGCAATCAACTATGAGAAAGGTGTAGGAGAGCAAAAATACATAAAATGCAAACAGGAGTAAGAACCCGCTCATAAAACCAGCAGATAGTGCTAAAAACAGCGATAATAAAATCATCACCACAATAATTCCCAAGACACTTCTTGGAAAATAGTGGCTATTTCAGAGCTGTTACTGTCAGCAAGACTCCATATTTCATCTTTTTGCAAAATCCCCCCCCTTCAATTTTGCTAGCTTTTAATGCAACAAAGATTGGGTGGGGGAACGTAAGATTTCAATACCTATTATTCC
The DNA here is from genome assembly GCA_029204185.1 of Lerista edwardsae. Taxonomy (NCBI): domain Eukaryota; kingdom Metazoa; phylum Chordata; class Lepidosauria; order Squamata; family Scincidae; genus Lerista; species Lerista edwardsae. The sequence goes on from JAJKFI010000026.1 coordinate 3,303,136, forward strand.
AGGTTCAGAACCTGCTACAGTTTTCTGTACCCACAACCACCCTATCCCTTTGTGTTGCTTGTAGAACTAGAGAGAGCCAAAATGGTGTAGTGGATCAGGAGTTGATCTGGAAAATCCAGATTCAAATCCCTGCTCAGTCATGAAGTTCTTGGGTGACCTTGGACTAGTCACTATCAGGCTAAGCTACCTCATAAGGTTATTGTGAAGACAAAAGGAAGGAAGGAATGACCACTCTGAGCTCCTTGGAGAAAGAGTGGTATAAACATACGCTAAATAAATAAACTATCTTCAGTAAATGAATGGAGATCTCTTCCTGGAAGCATATGTAAAGGAGCAGCCCCACGCCGGGAAATGGAATGGCAACCGGGAGGTCATTATCAGCACCTTGGACAACTCCACGGGTATAGTAAATTAAGAACATAAGAACATAAGAAGAGCCCTGCTGGATCAGGCCAAAGGCCCATCTAGTCCAGCTTCCTGTATCTCACAGCGGCCCCACCAGGTGCCCCAGGGAGGCATGAGACAACAAGATGCTTGCATCCTGTTACCACTCCCTTGCACCCGGTACTCTGAAGTAGCCTACTACTAATGTAAGGAGGTTACAACTTACAACCCAACATTGCCTATAGCCCACGATGGACTTTTCTTCCAGATATCCATCCAATCCCCTCTTAAAGGCATCTAGACCAGATGCTATCACCACCTCCTGTGGCAAAGAGTTCCACAGATTAACTACCCGCTGGGTAAAAAGGTACTTCCTTTTATCGTTTTAACTCTCCCAACCCTCAGTTTTAGCGGATGCCCCCTGGTTCTAGTATTTTGAGAGAGGGAAAAGAACATCCTTCTATGAACTCTATCCCTTCCGTGCATTATTTTGTATGTCTCCATCATGTCCCCTCTCAGGCGCCTTTTTTCTAGGCTGAAGAGCCCCAAACGTCACCTCCAGTCAATTGTCCACTCTTGCTTTTGATCGCCTTTCCTTCCATCTTAGTTGAGGCTGAATTCAACTGAAATATATTTTTGCTTAAAACACATGAAATGACTTGAATTCAAAGTTAACCCTACAAGGGGCAAGATATATTTGGTAGTTAAAACCCCATATGGCAGCAAGCTTGAAGTTGGATGGAAATTTGAGTATTCATCCTCGGCAAATGAGTGCACAGATTTGATTCATAAATTTTGCAAAGCCCTGTTTATTTCTGCTTTACAACACATTTTCCAGGACAGTCGTCAGAACAGATACAGAAATTGGGAATTGGGTTTTCTTAGGGAATGCTTGGTGATTCTTTTTTTATACACCGAAACAAGTAGGCATACATGCGATATGAAATGTATACAAGGACTATATTATCTTTCTCATTCACAGGCTAACTGAACAGAATGTTTGAGATCTCCTTTCTTGCATAATCAAACAGTAGGCTCTGACAATATTCCATCTAGTCCATTTTTGCAATTATCTGTTCCCACTAGCGATCCGCTTATCTGAGCCATGTTGCTTTGGAAGAGTGAACTTACACAAGATATTCCTGGTGGGAGGATAAGATGGGGCTTTTGCTACCATTCCTCTGTTTCAACTTCTTATGCCCTGTTCCTGTTGCTTTTTATGAGGTTTTGCATTTCAATGGTCGTTAGCTGCCCTAGGAGGACTCGTCTTGAAGGGGCTGAAGTATAAACTTTAAAAAAAAAACAAATGCATAATAAATAAGCCCTTCTTGGGGAAAAAAATCCATCGTGGGCGACAGGCCATGATGGGTAGTGCAACCTTAGAAGTAGAAGTAGAACATTAGATGTAGGCTCCTTCAGAATGCCAGGTGCAAAGGAGTGGCAATGGGACGCAGGCATCTTGTTGTCTCATGTGCTCCCTGAGGCATTTGGTGGGCCACTGTAAGATACAGGAAGCTGGACTAGATGGGCCTTTGGCCTGATCCAGCAGGACTCTTCTTATGTTCTAATGTTCTTATGTTTTGCCTGTCCTGAAACTAGTTCCACAAAATTGCAGTGTTATGGGGAAGGAGACATTTCCTCTCTTTAACCACCATTCATAATATTATCAACTTCTCACTCCTCCTCTTCCAGGCCATCTTATTGCCTGTATTGTCAGAACTGGTTTGGTGTCTGTTCCAGGCAGACAGGGAGGAAGAAGTGAATCAAAAACTTGTGATTGAATCAATGGCGTGACAAGCCCTCTCCTACATCGTCACATGTGCTGTCACCAACTCAAATCTCAGGCCAACACCCCCACCCAGCCCACTTCCCATCGTGTTTCTATGGCTGTCTGCCTCGGAGAAGCACAATAAAGATCATTCATTCTTTCTGAGTAGGAGGGAAATTGTGAGAGGAGGAGGAGGAGGAGGAGGAAGAAGAAGAACAAGCATCAGATGCTGAAACTGGTGAAAACTGTATTCTTGTCTTTCTTTTTCTTTTTCTTTTTCTTTTTAAGAGTGGGGGAGCAATTGGTGCCTGACAAATGCCAGGGAAAGAAAGTGTGGGCGGGTGTAGGTGTAGCGCATGTTTTCCATGCAGAAGCTCTCAGGCAGTGCCAGCTCTAGGAGTGGTGGGACCCAATGCATGACATTCCCGCCCTCCCTGTGGGCCTCCCTCCCACCTAGAAAAGTGCCTGGGGTGCTGTGTGCGGCACCCGGAAATAGTTGGTGGTGCCATGATGACGTCACTGCCAACGACTCCCAGGAGGCCCATTTTGGGCCATTCGGAGGCAGGGGCAGGTGGGAGGCCCCAAGGGAAAGCTGCTCTGCTCGCCCCACTGACTTACAGCCCATGGAGATCCTGGCTGCAGCAGCAGGCAATGTGCTCACTGTGCTGGTGCGGGGCCCCCTGAAGTGCGGGACCCGGTGTGATGACATTGGTCACATTGGCTTAAGGTTCAAGTAGGGCTAGGAGACCGTTGTGTGCCTGAAGGGGGGCTGAGGGGATACTGTGCTCCCGGGTGGCACTCTGTGGCACTGCGCAACGTTGCTCGCTTCCACCTGCCTTCTTCTCTGAACAGCAAGATGGGCACTGCCATCTCGCTCTATGGAAAATACACACCCTCTTCCTCCTGCCTGGACTATGGTGGCCAGGATGAGGCTGCCGCGGCACCAATCAATGAACCAGAATAAACAGCAGCACCTGATTGGTTGAGTGTGATGCTGGGCGATGCTTGTTGGGCACCCTGGCCGCTTAGATTTGGGGTGCCACAAGGTTCCATTCTCTCTCCCCTTGGAACTAAGAACAGCTGTCTGGCAATCTTTCACCAGGGTCTTATGACTTTTTATTTAATTTAAGGAGGCTTTTAGCGGCTGACATGCCTGGCTGGCATTTTAACTTGCAATTGTGGGATCCATTGGGGCCTGTTTGTTTTAAAATTGCTTTTTTGTTTTGTTTTATTGTTTGCAATTTTAATATTGTGAGCTGCCTTGAGTGCCCCAATATGGGACAGAAAGGTGGAATAGAAATTCTATAATAATAATAATAATAATAATAATAATAATAATAGTAGTAGTAGTAGTAGTAGTAGTAGTAGTAGTAGTAGTAGTTGTTGTTGTTGTTGTTGTTGTTGTTGTTGTTGTGGGGTGGTGGTGGTTGTTAACAACAACAACAACAACAACAACAACAATAACCACCACCACCACAATAATGATAATGATAATGATAATGATAGTAGTAGTAGTAGTAGTAGTAGTAGTAGTAGTAGTAGTAGTAGTAGTAG
>JAJKFI010000026.1:3350884-3377067 GCA_029204185.1 Lerista edwardsae
AATAATAATAATAATAATAATAATAATAATAATAATAATAATAATAAGTATTTATATACCACCTTTCTAGGTCATCAGATTGCAGGCTTTTCTAAACCAAAAGGGTTTTTACAATCACAATAAATTCTAATCTCACAAGAACTGCAACATTTCAGATGACACTTTCAAGTCCAGCCTCTCTTTCTTAGCCGCACGATTGCTCTCCTGCCGGCTGATAAACGGCTTCTTGCTCTCACCAAGAAACAGCTGGTACGACACAATTCCCCTCTCACAGGCAGTCAGACACAGCTAAAATCTTATCAGCCACATTCTTTGAGGTCTGCTGCTCACGGAAACTTCCGGTGGTTTAGAACAGGTGACCTTCGGATCTTATCTTCGGGCAGGACTGCGGCTTTTACCCTCTCAGCTAAACATCCTGCCCTTCATCAAGTGAGGATACCATCACAGGCAGGATAAATGTGCAGCTGGCATGAACTGCCGGAGAGCTCCATATAGTAAAATAACTGACAAATGATGAGGGGGTCACAGAGGCTCCATTTTGAGGGCCAGTTCCTTGAATCCAGCCCTGGCACAAGACAGCTTTTGTGGGGTGAAGAGGGAAGAGCTTTCTTCTGCCACAAGGAATTCTGTCCACCCAGCAGAAGCCATTGCCTTGCAGGATGAAGAATGCCCCGGGAGTGTTTATGTACGTTTCCACAAACCCATTTGCTGTTTAGGTGTCAGAAATAAATTTTACCACTGGAGTCGGCAGCATCTGATTAGTGAATTATTCAGTTTGGAGATGGCGTTCGGTGTGACCTCATTAGTAACCCTGGGGTGAGTGGGATGCATTAGACTAACCACGGCATTGCCACCGAGGAGAAGGATGGGGGCATTAAAATGGATTAAAGTGCTTTACCAAGAAATGAGGCACAACTCATAAAAAAATTTTTTTTTAAGCCTGTTGTTAAAGCTGGAAATAAACAGGCCAGCGTGAAGCAGCAATGGCAGGCCGTGGGAAAGGCTGACAGATTCAAGCCCACCATTCACAACTCCCTGCCGGAAACGGACATCACAGAGTTTGCGCGGTGTCAAACTTCTGCATGGAGGCGAACGTCAGCCGAGCTTTGCTGCGACAGGTCAAAGGTCCATCCAGTAGCCCGGCTGCAGAGGAGATGGTGCGGTAAGGACTACAGGCACTGCGACGTACCATTTGCGGCAATGGCTCGCTGTCAGAGCCATTACGGGCACAATGGTACCACCCAGAATGGCTCTGACGGCAAGCGGAAAGGGCCACTTACGTGGCTCATTGCAGTGCCAGCAGTGGAAGACCCAGGCGAGGCTCCACCCCTGTGCTGGGTCAACAGTTGCCGCCCCCTATGCCAGCTCCCTACCCCGTTCCACCCGTGCCACGCCTCCCCACCATACCACACTTCATTTCGGAGCTGTTTCAGCACAGGGATGGGCAGGCGAGCTGAACGCCTCTCACACAGCTGCAAGATGCCCCTCCCCTCCAACAGTGCCCCACCTGGGAGCAAGTGACCCCCCCGAATAGATAGGTAAGATCTTCACTGAGTGCCCACAATAGATAGTGCCCTCCCACCTTCCCCAGTAGCTACACTGCTGAGTCTAGCTAATCCAATATTCTGATCCCAAAGGTGGCCAGCCAGATGCCTCTGAAATGCCCACAAGCAGGCCATGTTTGTGATGGCCATTCCTCTTGTTTTGTTACCAGCATGTTTTTACTGCCCCATCCACATTCATAGCAATTTACAGAATAACAGAATAAGAGTGTGGACACAGGCAGTGTTACATCCTTAGCAGGGGGCATTCGGAGAGATATTGCTTCTGCACATGCAAGTTTCAGGGTGCCATCCAACCCAGCACCAGAATGGCAAGGCCGGCCAGGCAGCGCCATATCCGACGCTGGGTTGGGCAGGGGGGGGGGGTTGGAGCTGCCCTGTAGCAAAGGAACATGTGCTCCCTTACTGTAGGGGAGCCTCCCTATGTGCTCCTCGGATCTGTGCCCGCTAAAGAGCAGGCACAAATCTGAGGAGACCACAGTGGCCCCCGCAACATTGCGCAGGTAGACCTGGGCTCCAGAGCCCAGATCTACCCATCAGGAACGGCCATTAGAAACAACAGCAGAGCCCAGATCTACCCATTAGGACCAGCCATGGGTAGACCAGTGCTCTATAGGTCAGGAAGGCATATGTAGTGCAGACCTTCCCCCCACCTATTCAAAACATCTTTCCAGTGCCAAGACATCTTTAATCATAACTTTTAAGGTCACGGTGAGCTTAGCCTTAGTTTTTTTTTTTTTTTTTTTTTTGTAGTTGGTTCTTTACGTTTGCTGGCTTCAGTATGAAATCCCTGTGTCTCCACTTTCAAAAATCTGAGTCAGTGTCTGAAAAAGCCACATGTGAGCAGAGACCATCATGCAATGCTTCCATTTTGCATGGGAGAATTTGCTGTTGTTTCTAATGGGTAGACAGTACCCGTGGCAGTTTCCAATGGGTAGACCTGGGCTGCGGAGCCCAGGTCTACCCGCGGCTGCTTCTGTTGGGTAGACCTGGGCTCCTGTGGGTGTGTCCTTCTATTGGGTGCCCTGGGTGCCATTTTAACTAGGTCCACCCCTGGACAGATTGAGATATTATGCAAATGCCTTTGGCTGAGACCGAAGGTGTTGGTGACGACGACGTGACCCAAGGATCTGGCCCGATGGCTGTGGCCCACTCCCTGAGGGAGCCGGCATCCATTTTGCCTGCTGGTGGCCATTTTGTATCGTTCCCTACACAGTCTGCACAAGCACGAAGCCTGATGTGGCAGTTCTCCCTCAGAAAGCACGTTTCCCATTCACAAAAGGTATCTCCCATTCATAAAAACACAGTTTTCATTCATAAAACCCCGTTCATAAAGTCGGCCTCCCTTTTTAAGGGGAGACTTCGACAGTTTGAGGGTTTGACAGTTCCTTCGAACCATGTGGCCGGGGATCCCGGGGAAAGACCCGGCTGCCTTGGGGTTTGACAGCCGGCAAGCAGTGCTTGTAAGGAATCGGCTCGGGGGGTTGACAGCTCTGTCGGTTCACTTGGTTGGAGTTCCTCGGGTGGTTGCTTGTTGTCCCGGGCTGAACCCCAGGCTGGCTCGTTGACTTGCGGTTAACAGTTTGTATAAGGCGTGTGTCGGGGTCAGACCGCAGGTCAAGAGGTATCTTAATCCTTTGATTGCCAGCTTGAGTGCTCGAGCCGGCCGGCTGGGGCAGCAGCGGTGGCGGTGCGAGTTCAAATCCCGGGTCCCCGTGTTCTGTTGAAAATGGTCAGCGGGGGATCCGGGGGAGTTGTGGCCGCGAGTTCGATTCTCACCAAGGCTCAGTCCTTTAAGAGTTTATTTTATTGGTTGCAGCTTGGCTGGGCTGTGTGCTTGCAGCCAGGTGAAGGAGGCATGGCGGTTGCAACTGGGCTGGGCTGTGTGCTCACAGCCAGGTGGAGGAGCATGGTGGTTACAGCATGGCTGGGCTGTGTGCCTGCAGCCAGGAAAGGAGCATGGTGGTTTCTGAGAGAATCACCCCGGGGGGGGGGGGTGGTTCCTCCTGCGTCAATATTTTGGACATTCACTTGGAAACGTACAGTGAGGGTTTCTTGAAAACAGACATGCAAAGTTAAAACATGAACGAATATACTTTGGGCCTGATTCAGCTTCTTCTTGGTGGAACCCCCCCCCATCAAAGCCAGGTTTGCAATGAGCTCTCTTTTCAGTTGCCCTTCCCCCAGGCTTCTGCAGGAGGCAAAGGGGGAAGGGGAGATAATTGACTGAGGCCAATGGATTTCAGCAAGGGGACAGGACTGACACGGCAGTATTTGTTAGCTCAGCAGCAGTTACAGCTAAGTGGATACTAAAAGGCTTTGTGGTTCATTGACGTCCATGTTTTTTAACCACACACTCTTCATTCCTTTCATGGGACATTGTAATCCGGTTGTTGCTCCCGCTCAGCTTCTTGGGTCCTAAATTCCAGATGCTGCATTGAATCGCTTCTCTGAAATCTTAAAAAAAAAGATAGCGGGGAAGTGTCTTTCCTTTTCTACCTGATCCCATCCAGATTAGGTATGCAAGCATGCCACTGATTCACTGTGCAGCCCGACATGAAGGAGAGGATCTGGGGGTGAAGGTTGCCACCAGTCCCACCTTCTGCTCCGCCCCTCTCTCTGCCAAGTTCTGCTGTCTTGCTCCCCTGGAATCAGTGCAATGCCAGTGACCCAGTGGTGTCATCTAAATGATTTAAGAACAGGTACTCACTTTTGATTGGCACGTGTCGGGACCCGCCTGCCGGAAGTGACGTCATAAGCCAGAAGTGATGTCGTGGCAGGAAGGGACATGAAAAAAGCCCTTTTTGAGGCCTCAGATGATTTTAAACTGACCCAACAGTTGCAACAATATTCCACAGCACCCCCAGAACATGTGAAGGAGGCCTGGCATCATGTTAAAACCCCAGAGCAACTCATTTTTCAGTGGCAAGGAAAGGAAAGGCTCCGCTCGCTGCCTGCCTGGCTCTGAGAACATGCAGGCAACTCAAACATGCAGGAAATTCAAACGTTGCAGAGGGCGGAGTCGACGAGTGGGCGGGCGAATGGGCGGGGCCAGCTGTAATCCTAGAAACCGGTAGTCGCATACCCCCACGTACCCCCTGCATGACATCACTGCAGTGACCCCTGAACCTACCGGCCGCTGGCATCGTGTTGCCACTGCCAGGTGGTGAGCCAATATTGGCCAAGCACCAGCAGTAACTGCTTACTGCCAGCACTGGAGGTGTCTGACACCACCTTTTATGACAGCGTTGTGGGCTGTACACTAGTACCACCCTGAGCCCAATAGGGTCAGGCCCGAGTCTTGTGTTTCAAATCATGACTTAGGGCACAATCCTAACCTGGAGTTAGGCCGGCATAGTTAGATCAGCAAAGTTTGCCCATCTGAGGGCCACCATAAAGCCCGTTTGGACCACTCTCAAAGGATGAGAAAGGGAAGATGGCGCTCGTCTGTGTGCTGGCCTCTCTGACTACAAGAGTGGTCCAAACTTACTTTAAGATGTCCCTTGTGCCAGCCAAACTTTGCTGGCCTAACTGAGATGGACCAGCTCTGGTCTTCTGGAAAGAAGTGAACGTAAGAACTCAGAATGATTTGGCTGGCTGCTCAGACCGACATCCATCTAGCCCAGCCTTTTGCTTCTAACAGCAAACAGCCAACTGCCTCGGGGTGCTCACGAGCAAGACATCAAGGTGGCGTACTCCCTGCACGCGTTGTCTCTGGCACTTTGTACTCCAAGATCGATTGCCTCTGCCCGCAGAAGAGCCATTTGGGCTCCTAAAGGAAACATAGAACATTTTGGGAATCAATGAGAAATTCAGTTCTCTGTGTTCCAGCCGCCGCATCTGGATTATTGAAAGTTCCTGCACATTGCTTCCCCCCCCCCCGCTCAGTCTTGACAGCCCTTTTCAGTCATTCTGCCTGATGGGTATAATGGGAAAGCAAGGCTGTGCCTCCCAGTTGCTTATGCGCCCCGGCTCAGTGCATGAAAAGGACATCCAACATGCACACAGCTAGGCATGCAAAGAGACCTCCAGGTAATCAGGATCTTTACAGTCATGGTACCCTTTGTATGCTACACCAAAGTATAGAGGCCCTTCTCCTGCATTGAGCTCAGGGGTGGAGTCGTTTCCTCTCTCACATGTTTGGCATGGGCAGCCAGGGGAACGACTGAACAGGTCTATAGCTGTTATGAGCGGGGGGGGGGGTGTATAACTGCCCTCTCCTTGGGTAGCTGCCGCTGCCACCAGCCCAGGCTTCCCACAACAAAAAGGAGCTCCTGGGCAAACCCCCTCTCGAAAGGAAACCAAATAGAAGAAATAAAAACCCAATTTTATTAGCATACATTAAAAGTTACAAATAAAATTACAGAGCCTCTGTAATTACAAAATCCAAATAGCAAAATACAAACTTGGAGGCTCTTGCTCACAAGACTCCTCCCTAGTCAAACCCTCTGCTTATAAATTAGCTAAGAGGAACTCAAAAGGACAAACAAAAGACACCTACAGAGTTTTACCTCTGTCTGTCTGTCTGACTATAACCAGCTATCACTGCTTTCCTTATACGCACAATGAGGTTAACCTTCCCTGGGAGCAGCAAAAGGGTTCCGTTCCCTGAGGCTTTTAACTTTATCCCAATGACACTAATCGCTCTCACCTGAGCCATTTTACACCTGAGTAGTCCTCTTCCAACCACTGATACACAACAAGGTCCACATGAAACCACAGTTTCTTGACAATAGCCAATGAGTTACTGGAAGTTTTTTTTAAAAAAACGTCTTCAGAACTGGGAATATTTCCAAAGTTGTTGCATGGAGATGATCACGATTCTGTAATAATGTTTTAATCTGACGATGAACTAAATTAACCATAGTAGGTCCTCTGTGTCCTATTTTCCTTGGTGGTGCCAATACGTCCTGATCAGATGAAGCTGCCTTATCCTTAGAGTGCAATCCTAACCTGGAATTAGGCCAGCGCAGTTAGGCCAGCAAAGTTTGGCTGGCACAAGGGACACCGTAAAGTATGTCTGGACCACTCAGAATCAGCGAGGCCAGCACACAGACGTGCGCCATCATCTCTGACTCTGAGAGTGATCCAAACACATTTACCTTGTCCCTTGCGCCAGCCAAATTTTGCGGGCCTAACTATGCCAGCCTACCTCCAGATAAGGATTGCGCCCTCAGTCAGACTATTGGTACATTGTAGCTCAGAATCATTGACTTGATTGACAGCAGCTCTCCAGAGGTTTAGATGGCTACTGCACAACCACAACAACCTGAAGCTACCCAGAGCAGCCATCTTGAAAATATGGGAAGATGGGATGCTGGAAAGGGGGAGGGCTGTGTGGTTGTTTTGCTTGGGCCAAGATTGTAAATAGGCTTTTATGTCTGATTCACTGTTGAAAAATAGCTGAGGAATAACCCAACTTCTTGCTGCATTCTCAGGAAAGCAGCAGGCTCTGGCATCACAATGACGGCACTTCCAGCCATGACTTCATTTCCGCTGGGTCTCGGACAGAGTGTCATTCGAAAAAGTGGGTCCCAGTGCTAAACAGTTTGAGAACTACTGATGTAGTCAGTTTTCCTCTTGATGAACCAAGGGTTCTCAACTCAGGGCGCAATCCTACCCAGCGCTGGGGTAGGAGTGCTGGCCAGCCGGTGCCCTATCCAGCACTGGGTAGGTGGTGGCTGGAGCCTCCCTGCAGCAAGGGAGTGTGCGCTCCCTTACCATAGGGGAGGCTATGTGCTCCTCGGATCTGCACCCGCTAAAGAGCGGGCACAGATCTGAGGAGACTGCGAGGCTCGAATCGGACTGCGCTACCTCCCTGATGGGCTTAGGACGTGGCCATATGGCCACCTCCCAAGCCCGCCCATGTCACTCCCAAGTCCCGCCCCCGCCTCCCTCCCTCCCTCCAATCCCTGTGCTGCCTCGGCACGGAGCCTCCCTCACTCTGACCGGCCTTGGTCGGCGTGAAAGAGGCTCAGCGCAGGCGCAGGAAGGCAGGTGCTGCCTGCAGCGCCGGTCCTGTTGCCTTAGCACCGATGTGGGGGTGCCGATCGGCGCTCCCGCGTTGGTGCTAAGGGCACAGCGTCAGCGCAACCCCATTGCGCTGATGCTGCGCGGGGTTTAGGATTGCACTGCCCGTATGAGAGGGGAAAGTAATTTTGTCACACAACTCAAGCAATATTATGGAGGCCACTGCCACAAAACATCGTGGTCAGCTGACGGCTTAAAAAAAGGCCTGGACGATTGTGAAGAATAGGTCTGTTCACGGCTAAGGACAGCTCAAATGTAGGATATCTCTGGAGTCAAGCAATGTAGGAGTGGGGCATCATCTTCACGCCTGGCATGTGGGCTTCCCAGGAGCATCCTACCAGCCTAAATGGAACTTGGGTCTCCTCCAGAAAAGTTCTTGTATTTTCAGGAGAGATCCAGACAGGTGCCGTGTGGTTTCTTCCCCCCCCCCAAATAGCGCAGGCCTACGTGATGCAGGACTGTGATGCAGGACCTTAGCTTAGTGCACCTCTCCTCGTTTCACTCGCAGCCCATCCATCAAACCATTACGGGAAACTCATTTAGTACTATTTAATAATATATACACTGTGCCTCTCAAGTCCTTTGCATTGTTAAATCACATGGCCTTATTTAAAGTATCTGCTTTTGTGTTCCGATTGCCTTCCTTGATTACTTGAAAAGTGCTTTTGCGCACAGAGAGAGAGAGAGAGGCCCTTTGCCGCAGTTGGTTCAGAGCAGTTCAAATGAAGCATCCACTGAGTTCAAATGAGTCATTACGAAGGCCTAAAGAATTGATGGGATTAAGTGTGCCCTATAGGTGGTGGTGGAGACACTGACTTAGGTGGCTGTAAGGGAATCAGACAAATGCATGGATGAAGGCATCGGTTGATGCTAAGAGGGCAAACTGAGACGTGTGTGGACATGGGACATCTCTGAGGGTGCAATCCTAAGACTGACCCTCTTGGCAACCCTCTTCATCTGCTCTACTCTGAAAGCCAGTTCCGGCGAGGGAGGGCTGTGGTCTTCATCTCCTGCCTGTGGACTTTCTGGAGGCACCTGATGGGCCACTGTGGGAAACAGTGGACTCAGCGGTCTTCTGCAGTGATCCAGCCGGGCTCTGTGCATGCTCCCCTGCGGAAAGAACTGCTGTGAAGGCTCCACTTTCCCTCTGCGCACTCCCCCCCCCCCCCGCCCCAGTTCTTTCTCATGGAGACGTTTGCAGCTGAGCCGGTGACTCCCACTCGTGTTCTCCCAACAATCACAACTGTGAGCGTGATTGAGTGTCGGCCTCCCACGAGCCCGGGGACTGTATGGTGCATCGCAGGCAGAAAAAGGACCCCGTGTGCAAGCTCCCCTCTAGCTTTTCAGTCCCTGTCTGCGGGGAGTGGAGGCACTTCCTCCCTTCTCCTCCTCTCTCTGCCCTATAGAAAATGTCTGTTCTTGACAACTTGGATCAGGGAAAAGTTCACATCCTGCACGAAGCAGACCTACCCAAAGGGAGCCAGCCAGGGGGACGCAGGAACCACGTTGCACGTCTGGGAAGGCGGGGAGAAAACTTCCAAGAAGTCCTCTGTGAAAGGTGTACTTCCCCATTTCGGGCAGCAGGTGGCGTTGCTTTCATTGCCAGCTCGCACTGCTTGACACCGCTCCCTAATAGCATGCAGATTTCGCAACTTGCTACGTGAACTTCTTCTCACGGTCAAACGGATGCGAAGGAGCGGGGGACACGATTGGCTCTTCCATTTTTGTTTTACTGTTTCAAATCAGCTCAGGGGGAGAGGCTGTGACTTTATATCGTTGAGCAATGCAGCAGAGCCTGGGGGAGGTGAGGTTTAACCCTTTCCACTTGCTTCTTTTCCCAATCTGAGTTATGATTTATATGTGGTGGATCATACAGAAGATTGTGCGTTCCTCTGCACAGTGGATATTATTATCCACTCATAGTATCACAGAGTGATAGAGTTGGAAGGCACCTCCAAGGTCATCTAGTCCAACCCCTGCTTGTAGCAGGAAATCCGGCAGGTGCCTGTGAAGCCTCTGCTTGAAAGTCTCCAATGAGAGAGAGAGAGAGAGGTCATTACTGAATAATAATAATAATAATAATAATATATTATACTATTATTAATTATATTATTATTATTATTATTATTATTATTATTATTATTATTATTATTATTATTATTGTATGACCCGCCTTTTTTTAAAAAAAACAACTTCACTTTACCAGTCCCTCAAGCCTCTGCAGCTATAATGGTGATTGGACAGTAGTGCTCTTCCCCTCCCCATGCCCGCAAGTATCAGGTTGTTTAACCCTTGATGCACATAGCCATGCACAGTATGGAGAGCTGGCTCAGAGACTTTGCTCTCTGAGCCACGAATGGTCCTGAAGGCAAGGGAGAGGGGCTGTGCTACACAGGAGCTCAGGCTCCTGAAAAATTTAGCCTTCCCCCCACCCAGTACCCCATTGATGAAGAGTTTAATGTAAAATAGGTTTCAGCCCTGAGTTTATTCCTTCTGACTGAAACCAGAAATGTCACCCACAGGCAGCTTCACCTGTTCAGCAAGTGTGTAATGATCAGATCTTCTGGCGTTAAAATGTTGGCAACTGCCATAGATCCAAAAACATTTGCAGCCACCTGCTTGAATGTGACCAGATTCTTGGAGTTTTCAAGTTATCAAGACCCAATGTGTGGTTTTCAATGTTAGTGTTTGTTTTGAATGAATTGGGCATGTGTTTTTAATGACTATAATTGCTGAACTTATGTCCTAAAGAAGGGGGCTTCAAACTCCAGCCCATGGACTGGATCCAGTGCCCCCTTTTTCCTTGCCTGGCATGAGCAAAGGCTTGTCTTCTTCCAGGGAAGGTGCAAAAGACCCCTACTACATCTCCCAGGGGTCTTCGTGCCCAGGTGCTTCTGGGGTCTGCTGCCCCAACAAGCCACACTCCTGGCACTCTGCATGTGTGCGGCTGGCTATGAAGACCCCTGGGAGATGTAGTAGGAAGTCTTTTGCTCTGTTCCCGGTGGAACGTATAGCACAGTTTGCACTGGGGAAAAGTTTCCCACTGCAGCAGTCTCCAGTTTGGAGGCAACTGTCTTAAAGAGCTGTAAGCATGCCCTGGTCGTCCCTGTGGGCATGGAAGGGCAAGCTTTACGCATGTTTAAAAATAATAATTAAAAATTAAATCTTCTGCTGAAAAAATAATTGGTGTCCTTGCAGCAAATCCTATGCACATTTACCACTATTTTCAGTGGGTCTTACTTACTCCCAGGTGACCGTGTATAGAATTGAAACTGTAATGTTGCCAGTAGCTCAGCTGCAGTTGGCTGATCAATAGGTGAGCACAATGATCCCATCAATACATCTATAGTACCACAGGAAATGAGACTTATTCGCTGTAGAGAAGGCAGCTTCTTAAACCAGAGACAGGACAGAATAATCTCAAAAACGTTGTTTGAAGGAAAGAGTGTGTCTTGTGTTATCACTGACAGAAAGCCTAACAAATTATCAACAGGAACCAGCCAAATGATATTTATTTATTTATTTTGAAGAATTTATACCCCGCCTTTCCCATGCCAAAGCAAATGCCCAAGGCGGCTTACATGGGCAGGCTAGTCTAAACCACCATTTTTCAATGGTTTGTTTTTTTTTCTTTTTTCTTTTTTACAAATATACAGTATTCTGTGATTCACCGACTCCACAGTCCCAGATGTAGCCTTCACAGTGTGGCTCTCTCCTCTAGCCGTGTGACATCGAGCTTCAGCAGGTGATCGTAAGTCCAGCCTGGACAGCTCCTCAAGGTTGGACTCCGTTCTTTTGCTGGCTGGCCTTCTCACAACATTCCCCTACCGGCTAATCAGCTCCACAGTGACCCCGTTCTGCCACAACAAGTACTGCAGCTTGTCACAGCCTGGCGTTGAGTCTCCCATCCAAAAATAGACCAGACTCTACTGCTTCGCTTCAGGCAGTACCAGCAGTTTAACCATCAGTCTATACCACCTGCCCAGATATATCTGATACATCACTGCATCACACAAGCAACCCCAGATACTGACAAGCCAGTCAGTGGCATAGCTGAGGGATCTGTCACTTGGGGCTACAAAGATTTTTTAACACACACAGTCAGGGGCAGATGTCCAGAACACCCCCAGGGGCATCTAGGAGGTGGCCTGTAGCCTCCCCAGCCTCAAACTCCTCCCGGATACAACTCCAAGAGCCTGCCTGCCAGCCTGCCTCGGAATCTGCCATTGAGGATGCAGGTTGGTACCCCCTCAAGGTTTGGTGCTCAGGGTAATGCACCCCCTGCCCTCCTTCGCTACACCACTGAAACCACCTGCCCAAGAATAAAGGCCTGCTTGAAGGAAGGCCAAAGGACAGCAAGGCTGGGTCAGGGAGTTCCAGGTTGGCTGCTGCCACTATGGTTGTTTTGACATTCCTAGTGTGCATTGTGCCTTGTGTAGTTGCACAGACAACATAGCCAGACAACACAGACAACAAGAAGCCTATACCCTTAAGCTGCAATCCTAATTACTTCTTACTAACTGCATTGAACATCGTGGGACCAAACCGACATAGGACTGGGCTGTCAAAGAGACAATGGAGAAAAGAACAGAGGGAGGGAAGGGCAAGGCCCTGGTGGGCCGCTGTGAGATACAGGAAGCTGGACTAGGTCCTTGGCCTGATCCAGCAGGGCTTACGTTTTTTTAGATTCTTAAATGGTATTGTTTTATTTACCTCAGAATTTTACCTCAGAATGCCAGATACAAGAGAGTGGCAACAGGATGCAGTCATCTTGTTGTCTCGTGTGCTCCCTGAGGTATCTGGTAGGCCGCTGTGAGATACAGGAAGCTGGACTAGATCCTTGGCCTGATCTAGCAGGGCTTACGTTTTTAGATTCTCAAATGGTATTGTTTTATTTACCTCAGAATTTTACCTCAGAATGCCAGATACAAGGGAGTGGCAACAGGATGCAGCCATGAGGCATCTGGTGGGCCGCTGTGAGATACAGGAAGCTGGACTAGATGGGTCTTTGGCATGATCCAGTGGGGCTCTTCTTATGTTCTTAAGGATAGGGTGAGAGGAATCTGAAGCAACGCTGGTATGCATACCCAAACCATGATTAGAGCTGGGACTGAGGCTTAGGAGATTCCATTCAAGGTCACACAGAAAAAGTGGGTGTTGCTGACAAGACATCTGAAGGAAGAGAGCTTGGTTGGACAGCACCAAAGGCCATCTTTTTGGAGCAAGGCTACATGACCTGGAAGCAGCATCTTGGGCTTCTTGGTTTGGTGATGGTTCCTGGCGATTGCACAGGAGATCTCGTTAGCTCTGCTTGTCCCTCTCCCCTGCAAACTCGCTCATTTACTTCAGGCAGCCCGCCTTTGACTTTGAGAAGTGTAGCTATGTGCTGGACAAATAGGAGTAATTTTTTAAGCAAATAGCTTATTGATTTCCCACTCGCTTTCTCCGAACCGTTCTTCCTGATGCAGGGGTGGGATTGTTTACCCCGTCCCCCGTTTCCCCAAAGGACTTGTTCCACATGCTGGCAGGTATCATTTGTAGCCAAGCAAGCCCAGGACAAGGCAGGATCAGAATGCAGTTGAGGTCTCCATTCACCTTCATTGTCCTGCTTGCAACCTGGTGCTTGAAGAGATGCCCCAAATGCTCAGAATCCAAAAGTTCCAGCCCAGAGATATTGTAGAGCCTAAAATGAAAAATTCAGTGGCACCTTCTGCTACTGCTTGAAATACGGGGCGGGGGGGGGAGATCCTCCTTATGTTTGTACTTGACACCCTTTACTTCCTTTGCAATGCCATGGGAGGAAATACTCAGATTACAATTGGGTGAAGGGTGGGGTCCTGTGGTCTTCCCCAACACCACAGCCCCGTTCATGATAATCGTTACATTGTTTAAAAGTCATAACGCCAGCTATATCCGAGCCAGCTAGATCATGTTTTAACATTCATTCCATTTACAAGATCTTCCCAATCATATATACCAGTGGTCAGCGGTGTCATGCTACCGGTACGCTGGGCGGGAGGAACGGGTGAGCAACAGCCTGCCCGTTGCGTCACGCTCCGTTTCGCCGTCCAACGGCGAAACGGAGCATGACGCAACGGGCGGGCTGCCGCTCACCTGTTCCTCCCGCCCAGCATACTGGTAGCATGACACTGCTGCCAGTGGTTCCCACACTTTTTAGCATCAGGACTCAATTTTTAGAATGACGGTCTGTCCAGGACCCACCAGAAATGATGTCATGACGAGAAGTGCCGTCATTGTGACGCCAGAGCCTGCTGCTTTCCTGAGAATGCAGAAATCAGTTGGGTTATTTTCAGTGGTGTCATCTAAATGATTTAAGAACAGGTACTCACTTTTGATTGGCATGTGTAGGGACCCGCCCACCGGAAGTGACATCATAAGCCGGAAGTGATGTCATGGCAGGAAGGGACATGAAAAAAGCCCTTTTTGAGGCCTCAGACAATTTTAAACTGATCCAACAGTTGCAACTGTATTCCACAGCACCCCCAGAACATGTTAAGAAGGTCTGGCATCATATTAAAGTGACCCAACAGTTCCAAAACCCCAGAGCAGCTCATTTTTCAGTGACAAGGCAAGGCAAGCCTCCGCTCACTGCATGCCTGCCTGCCTGGCTCTGAGAACGTGCAGGAAATTCAAACGTTGCAGGGGGCAGAGTCAACAGGTGGGCGCGTGAATGGGCGGGGCCAGCCGTAATCCTAGAAACCTGTACTCGCGTACCCCCGCGTACCCCCTGCATGACATCACTGGTTATTTTCCAACCATATTCCAATAGCAAAGTGAATCAGAAAAGAAAAAAAAACCTATTTATAACCTTGACACAAGCAAAACAACCACACAACCCTCCCCCTTGTTGAAGTATGTTTGGACCACTCTTGGAGTCAGAGGGGCCAGCACACAGATGTACGCCATGCTCCCTGACTCCGAGAGTGGTCCAAATATGCTTTACAGTGGCCTTTGTGCCGACCAAACTTTGCTGGCCTAACTGTGCCGGCCTCACTCCAGGTTAGGCTTGCGCTCTGATTCGCAGCTGCTGTCCTCCAAACTCCCACAGCCCACCTTTCACGGCATACCAGTGAGCCACAGCACACCAGTTGAAAATTGCTGCCATTGAAGGATGTTGTTGGAACAAATGTCCAAGGCGTGTTCACTGCACGAGTGCAAAAAGACTTGTATGGGAACGGTGTGTACATTAGTCTGAGCTCCCCGAAGAAAGCTCGGGATGCAGTCCGAACAAATAGCCGTCAATTCCATCCGCTGCACCCCAGCCCTTGACTCCTGGTGGAAAATGCACTGCAATTTGGTCACTCTGCTCTTTCCTTTGAAATGAGGCTGTTTGAGATAACTAAGGGAATCATTTGCATAAACGCCAGGAGGACAATGGGTCTGTGTTCCTCAGCAAAATCCAGCCTGCCATCGCTGCTGCTGCTGCTGCTGGCATTTCTTCACTGGCAAGAGCTGGCATTGTCTCCGACAGCGAATAAGATAAGACGGAGGTAGGCTGATTCATCACAGCGGTCCAACCGTTCCAGACAGAAGGGACTGTTCCGGGAACAGCAAACTTACAATTTGATTTGGAGCAAAAGATACAGAACAGCAACGGTCAGGTTTCCCCAAGTCGGACTGAGCTAGCAAGAAAACGGTGTTCCCAAACCTGGACATTGGCTCAATTTTAAAAAATCTGATTTTGAGCCTTTTCCAAAACCAGTGGTGCATTTGGTTAGCTTCCTGCTAACTGGGCAAGAGGCACTTCCTATATTTAGTAGGGGAGAGTAATTGTCCCCTTTCACCCCTGCTCAGTGTCTTTTCTAGTGGATGTTACTGGTGGTGTTCTGTATTATTATTATTTTTTAGATTGTGAGCCCTTTTGGGAACCAGGGGGCATCCACTAAAATGGAGTGTTGGAAGAATGAGAACAGATAAAAGGACATACTTTTTTACCCAGTGGGTAATTAATCTGTGGAGCTCCTTGCCACAGGAGGTGGTGATGGCATCTGGCCTAGATGCCTTTAAAAGAGGACTGGACAGATTTCTGGAGGAAAAGTCCATCACAGGCTACAGGCCATGATGGTTAGTGCAACCTCCTTACTTTAGAGGTAGGCTACCTTGGAGTGCCAGATGCAGGGAAGTGGCAACAAGAGGCACGTGTCTTGTGTATTCCCTGAGGCATCTGGTGGGCCACTGCAAGATGCAGGAAGCTGGGCTAGACGGGCTCTTTTTATGTTCTTATAACAGGGAGCCATTTAACTTTATCATCATCATCATCATCATCATCATCATCATCCTGTAAACTGCTTTATGAACTTTGTGTTGAAAAGTGGTATATAAATACTGTTAATTTATTTATACAAAAACCTGAAGATCCTTATCTGTTTGCTTGACCGGACAATTGCATTTCCATTGCAGTCGTTCTTTGAATCCCAGCCTATATTTCTTTTTATCTCTTGAAAACACATAGCTTTCTTGCCTTGCAAGTCAGGGGGAGAGTTTGGGAGGACATAAAGATATATTTTGAAGTGTAACCACCACCACCACCACCACCACCACCACCCACATATTTTCCTTCCACCTTTAGCCACAGAAAGGTTCTCTCCCAAGCAGACTAGCCCACCAGGGAGCCTGGTCGGGGCCAGGACACTGAGGCCATGTTTCATCGATTTGGATCTCCTCCAGGTTGTCCTGGCAAACGTTCGCTCTCATGACAGTTGTCCCCGAGGAACACTGGTCTGGTCTGGACAGTGGATCTGAATAAGAAATAGGCTTCTTGTTGTTTTGAGCCAGCAGCCACTCTTAAGCAGTTCAATTAGGTACACCTGATACTGTTGCTATATTGCCAGACTGGATGTCATTGTTCTCCGTTGCTCCTAGAGCTGAGGTTGCCTCTGTTGTCTCATCTCCCTTTTCCATTTGGCACCAGCCCTTTTGGACTGACTTTTTCCAAATGCCCATAATCCTGCTTTTAACCCATGTCTTCCAGCCAGGATTTCTAAGGTGTACCAGCATCAGTCATAAAAGGCTATATAACAGGTGGAATACAATTCAGACACAAAGACCTCGATAAAGTGAACATTAAGCAGGATTGGGGAAGGAGTCTGAGCTCAGTGGAAGAGCGGTTGCTTTACATACAGCAGGCGCCAGGTTCGATCCCAGACATCTCAAGGTAGGTTCTGGGAGAGACGTTCCCATTCGGAATCTTGGAATCTTGCCAGTCAGTGTCATGGATATTTATAGGTCTACCCAGTGGTGTCAGCCTACCGGTTCGCTGGGCGGAGTTTTCGCGGTCGCTGGGCGGGTTTCCACGGTGATCGGCAGCGTGCTCGCTGCATCCCGTTGCGTCCCGGCCACCACTGGGTCTACCCATAAGTAAGAGTGCAATCCTAATCTGGAGTTAGACCAGCACAGTTAGGCCAGCAACGTTTGGCCAGCACAAGGGCCACCGTAAAGTACGTTTGGAATACTCTTCGAGTCAGGAAGGCTAGCACACAGATGTGCGCCATCCTACAGGTTAGGATTCTTCCCTTGTCCCATTGTCTTCAATGGGGCCTACTCCCAGGAAAATGTGCATAGGATTTTGCCTTAGGACCCAATCCTATACCCATTACCTTGGGCGGACACTTGTACCGTCTGGGTAACTATTGCACATGGTACCATAAAGTGCTTCCAATGCCGGTTGTAAGCCCTTGCCACCAGCACTGGGGCAGCGCCATGGCAGCGCCAGCTGCGTGTGCCCCAGAGGGAGTACCAGTCACTGGCAAGCAATGAGTTTGCAATGCAGCCTTTTGGCGAGGGGTGAGAGGGCATTCCAGGGGAGGGAGGGAGGGAGGCATGAAGTAGGGGCAGGACCGGCGGTGACTCTCACTGCTGGTTCCCAACCTCCAAGTAAGACTGCGTGGCTTTACTTGGAGGCTAAATAGACAATGGGACGTGGTGGCGCAGCAGGTTAAACCGCTGCTGCTGGGCTTTCCGACCTGAAGGTTGGGAGTTCAAGACTGAGCGACGGAGTGAGCTCCCGTTGCTTGTCCCAGCTCCTGCCAACCTAGCAGTTCGAAAGCATCTAAAAAATGCAAGTAGATAAATAGGGGCCACTTCGGTGGGAAGGTAACGGTGTTCCGTGCACTACGGCGTAGAGTCATGCCGGCCACATGACCACGGAAGCTTCTCCTTGGACAAAATGCCAGCTCTACAGGCTTTGAAGCACCGCCCCCTACAGTCAGTCACGACTAGACCATTCGGTCGTGGGGAAACCTTTACCTTTAAATAGACGATGCAGAAGCAAGTAGACCCATCATCCGCATGGCGCCCTTACTGCGGGAAAAGGGAACGAATGTCCCCTTGCCCTGCGGAGGCCCCTGTGGCTCCCTGGCTGCCACGGGATGCAGTGGTAGCCACCTGGCCGCGGCTGCGCTCCTGGGCAGCCAGCAAGCTCAGAATTGGGCTCTTAGTCTGACCCAATACAAGGCTAAGAGCCCCAAACCATCCAACGTGCTGTGCCAATACAGCTGTGCCAATGGGGCATGTGCTACATCCTGCAAGGGGGGCAGTTACGGAGGCCCCCTCAAGGTAAGGAAACACTTGTTCCCTTACCTCCAGGTTGCCCGGCGAAACATTGGCACCGAAAAGTTGAACAGGATCGGGCCCTTCCTCTGTCAAGCCGTCTCCAGTCACAAATCAGGCCAATTAGAAGTTTTTAAGGCCATCGCCAGATTTTAAAAGATTACAGTGAAAATAAGGTGTAAAATGCTTTCTTCAAATTAAGCTGTAATTGCAAAGAATTACGGCAAAGGATGTAAACGCCTAGTCGTAAGGACCTCAATTAAATCAAGGAAGGAGTATAAACAGTGTTAGCCAGTAAGGTTACCAATGAACTCATTTAAGAACAGAAATGAAAATATTCCGACAAATACCTTATAAGCAATTAAATGCTACTAATAAAAAAAGGGGTTGTAATAATTACAAAGACTTGCTGTGGAAGGGTTGGCTTAGCTGCAGGTTTTATGCCATCTCCATTGTTTTTGCGTTGTGGTTTTTTTAAAAATTATTGCTGTTCAATATTGCTGTTTTTATTATGTTCATAGATGATTTTGCAGCCACTGCCTGAAAAGCAGGGTACAAATTCAAAAATAAATGCAAATAAATAAAGTTTGCAGTCAGGGTTAGATCTGAGTTTGAGGGTCTCCTTGGCAAAATGCCCTCTGAGGGGCCCCTCCTATTTCCAGGCTCTTGGGAGGCTCACCTTGTTGCTGGTGGAGGGTTTGATGTGTTTTGAGAAGATCTCGTTCTCATTCTTCCTGCCGGAGAGTAGTGTCAACCGTATCTTGCACGCTGGCAGGAAAAGCTAAGTAAAGAAACATTTTTCCTGGTCTCTTATGGACCAACTCAGATCTATGCCAGCTCTTTTGCTGGCATAGATTTGTTAGCCAAAAAGGAGTATGTCAGGCAGAAGGCAGGGGCATAAGCAGCGGTGGCATCCGGGCGGAACGGGCTGGTACGGCGTTCCGCTTGTTCCGCAGACGGGCCCGAGCCGCGCTGCCTCTCCCGAGGATGGGCGAGCTGTTCCTGGACCCGCCCGCCCTCCCGTGCATCCGAATCGCTCTGAAATGGAGCGATTCCAGGTGCAGGGAGGTGCAGGGAGGCGTGGCTGGCCTCCACCATAGGGGCGAAGGGCTGCCAATCATCCGGGGGTTCCGGTTCCTGGTGCGCCCGGATGACATCACTGGGCATAAGACTTGTCAACTGCCCGTGCTCCCAAGATCCACCCCTGTCCCAGCCACGATCTGCCCCAACCCAGCCTGATTCCTGCCTTGATCTGCCCATCCCCACCAGAAAAAAATTGCAGCATGGTATATTTACCTCTCAAATATTTAACGGTAAGAAGTCATTATTCTTTACTTTTATGGCAGTGAGCGTCACATCTAGAATTAGCCTGTTGTTTAGAAAGAAAGAGTTTTTGCAGGTGCTCAAATCTAGTCGTTATATTCAGTGGCATTCCTGGGATGGGGGGGGAGTGCTAAGTTCTTCATGCTCCTGAACGCCTGTGTAAAGCGGCTGCTCTCCCTTGTTTTCAGTGCAAATCACAGCTGTGAAAGGAAAGTGGGGAAGATGCATCACAGCTGCGAATGGCTCTGAGGGGGAGGGGGTGCTTTACACAGGCATTCAGGAACCTGAAAAAAATGTTGTGTTTTGCCCCCCTTTAGGAATGCCACTGTTTAAACTCTCCTTCTAAGGATTCAGCCAGGTAGCTTTTTAGATAGATCATCCACAGGTCTGTAGGGGTGACTCTCAATTCTTGGGATGTGGAGTGGACAATAAGAAGCTTTCAAACTTTGTTTGCAGAACTGCACCTTTGGAAATGTGAAATAACAAAGATCTGACTCAGGGCGCAATCCTAACCTGGTGTTAGGCCAGCACAGTTAGGCCAGCACAGTTTGGTTGGCACAAGAGACACCATAAAGCACCTTTGGACCACCTTGGACTCAGGGAGGATGGTGCAAGTCTGTGTGCTGGCCTCTCTGACCGAGAGTGGCCCAAACATACTTTACGGTGGCCCTTGTGCTGGCCATACTGTGCCAGCCTAACTCCAGGTTAGGATTGCACTCTCATTGCTTAGCATCCAGCAATGTGGGTCCCTTAGGATTAAGGATCAAATTGACACTAGGAGAACTAGAGCTTCGTAAGAGTCCCCCCTCCTTTTCCTTTGACACAGACAGCACTTCTGAGTACCCCCAGGTGCCCTGCGTTCCTCCTAAGGTCTAAAATAAGCCTCCATCTGGGCCACGTTCAAAGGCTAATGTGCATCCTCTCTTAATTATTGATTTGTTTATTACAGACGTGTTGGCAGGACATTTGTTGCTGCTGGTGTGCCAGATTCTTGCCTCCAACTACACCAGGGGCCAGAGGGGCAGCTCCAACCTTGGCACAGGCATTGAGGGGTGAGGAGCCAAAGGTGTTTCCCACCCAGCGTTTTAGACTCCGGCAGCTGCTCCCCTGGCCAAGGAAGTCAAAGAAGGATCATTTCCTACACCTTGTGCCTAATTCCTCTTGACTTCCATAACAGCTTGAAGACGGTCCCCAATGCCATGGGGAAGAGAAGGAAAGGGCTTCCCTCCTCCGTCTCCCCCTCCCTTTCACAGTATCACTTCTTAACGTGTCAAGCGAAGGCTTGGGGAACTTGGCACGCTGGATCAAAACACAATTATGCCATCGAGCACCGAGGCTGCTGTCATCTCTGTGCAGGGAGAGATTAGATCCTACACATTAGCGTGATGGTTAACGATTTTGCAAAGCTGTTATTGGAGGGGGAAAGAAAAAATGCCGAGGTGTCCGGGTGCTTTGGGGAGCAGACACCTGCCCTACTGTTTGCAGGGGTGGTAATAACACTGTCACTTTCTCCCCCCCAAATTTGGGTTTTGCAAACGACTGTGATGGTGGTGGTGGTGGTGGTGGGGTGTCAACACAGGGAAATAAAGATCTCGTCTGTCACCATGGCTCCTTTGTTCTGCATTTGCACATACACATATCTGGCAGTCAATTCAGACTTTCCCCAACGTTGATTGGCATGTGGAATTATCCTCTGCTGACGGGGAAGTTAGCTGTGCAAGGAGGAACAAAACCTCTCGCAGGCGCACAGTTGTGTAGCTTCAGCCCTGAAAGTCCTGGAGGGGGGGGGTCTCAAATCAGGACTCCAGTCTCCAGGCTCAAGAGCCTTACCTTATTTACAGGAACCCCATCGCTGGCCATGTCTAAGTCACACCAGAGGATCACATCATGCAATGTTGATGATGCCAAAGCAGAGAGAAAACTACGTGGAGTCACTTTGGCACCAAGAGAAATGAAAGACGGGAATGAGATCCTCAAAAAGTGGTTTCCCTGCGAACCATTCCACGGACGTGAAGAAAGGTACAAGCTTGGGATTGCTTCAAAAGGACTCGTTATTTCTTCACGTCTTTCAAGCATCTTTTGTGCACACAGTCAGACTCTTCCCAAGATTTTCTTGGTATTTCAGTGCATGCCTAATAGTGGAGTAGCAATGTGTCTTTTCCAAAGGGTCAAGTGTCCCTGGATAAGAAGTACAGGCATTCACTGATTCAGTATCCACAGTTTCAGTTAGCCATGGTGGTGCAGTGGGTTAAACCGCTGCTGCTGGGCTTTCTGACCGGAAGGTTGGGAGTTCAAGACTGTGCGACGGAGTGAGCTCCCATTGCTTGTCCCAGCTCCTGCCAAACTAGCAGTTTGAAAGCACCTAAATGCAAGGTAGGGTAACGGCGTTTCGTGTGCTATGGCGTAGAGTCATGCCGGCCACATGACCACGGAAGCTTGTCCTCGGACAAAATGCTGGCTCTATAGGCTTTGAAACGGAGATGAGCACCGCCCCCTAGAGTTGGTCACGTCTAGATCATTCGGTCGTGGGGAAACCTTTACCTTTTTTACCATGGATCCTAGGACACCTATTAAAAAGATAGGGGAACATGAAACAGATCTCTTTTTTTAACCTGGTTGCAGCAGAACCACTGATGTTCCCCTATCTTTATAAAGGTGTCCCCAGTATCCATGGTTTCAGGTTCCGGGGTTCCGGAACAGGGGCTTCTGGAACAGAACCCCAGCAGATACATGTCTGTATTTCATGTCTGTATTTCACCTGAACTTCTATTTTGTTTTGAATGCCTTCAGAGAAACCATCCAGATGGGAACTGAGGACTGCCAACTTTTCAAAATAGCGAAAGCTGGTGGGGAATATGAGAGAGAGATGCGGGGGGGGGGGGGAATCATCAATGCACCATGGACAGCAACATCCTAAAGACAGAAATCCAGTTCCCTGGAAAGCACAAAAAGAATATACTATAGCAAGAGCAGGGTCTGCAGTTTCCAAGATGGCTGCTCCTAGCTTTCCATGGCCCACCTGACATCAGGTCCTGACCCACCAAGTGGGTCCCGACCCACAGTTTGAAGAACACTGCTCTGAAGGATAATTGCAATACACCCATAGACCTATCTGAACCGCCAGCTTATACCAGTTTTCTACCAGTTCAAAGAATCCCAACAACTTAATGGAATGCAGGTCCAGAGAACTCTCTGTTTCAGATCTCTTGCCCTGTTCACAGTACTACAGTTCCCAGGGTTCCGTGGGGCCAGGGGATTCCTGATCAATCCATGGAAGACACATTCTATATCTTTATGCTTGTCTTTTGCTGCTCATGCAACAAAGGGAGTCAACCATGACACAGAGGGACAGAGAGAAGCAATGAGGGCAGTTTCTCCCACGCCTACTGCCCTGTCTTCATAAAGGTCACCCTGAGCATCTGCTGAGAAGTCGAAAGCCCAGCAACGCCCCTGCTGCCTCCCTGAGGCTGATTCAGGATTAACCCTTTGCTGTCTCTGTGTGTCCCTAATTCGGCATCCTGGCTCCCAAGAGCAACAGAACGGCGTTATCTCCTTTTCCCACCCACACCCTCTTCCAAGTCTCTTGGGCGAGACGATCTCTCTGCAACAGGCCACCTCATTGTGACAAGTGGGCATCCTCTCCCAACACACCTGCAAAGGAAAAAAAAAGCCTGCACACATCAAAAGCTGCCTTCGAGCAATTCCCAGGGCTTTGCACAAGGGGAGGGGGGAGAAATGGGACTTGGAGCTCTGCATTCAAGCCTTTTGATGATGCCTTTTGATGAGAGCCTTTTGATGATGGCATGAGCCAATGGCTTGGGCAAAGCAAGAGGAAGAAGCAGACTAATGGGGCAGGGGGGCGGCTGTGGTTGCGTTGATTCTCATTATGGTTTGCTTTCCCCCTGCTAGGGAGACTGCAAGGGGCAGCGTGTCTCAGCCTGGAATTGGAGTTGGCTGTAATGCTGCAGCGGAACAGTAGAGGGCAATGTGCAGCACCTATGAATAACTGGAAATGTTGATTATTTTTTTAGTCTTCACTAACCCCCTGTAAACTAATGTTTACTTCTTGGGAGGAAAGCTATGGCAAACCTAGACAACTTAATAAAAAGCCCAGACATCACCCTGCCAACAAAGGTTCACATAGTCAAAGCGATGGTTTTCCCAGTAGCAATGTATGGCTGTGAGAGCTGGACCATAAGAAAGGCGGAGTGCCGAAGAATAGATGCTTTTGAATTATGGTGTTGGAGAAGACTCTTGAGAGTTCCCTGGACTGAAAGGAGATCCAATCGGTCAATCCTCCAGGAAGTCAAGCCTGATTGCTCCCTGGAAGGACAAATCCTGAAGCTGAAGCTCAAATACTTTGGCCACCTCATGAGAAGAGAGGACTCTTTAGAAAAGACCGTCATGCTGGGAAAGATGGAAGGCAAAAGGAGAAGGGGGCGGCAGAGGATGAGATGGTTAGATAGTGTCACTGAAGCAATGAGCATGAAATTGGGCGAACTCCGGAAGCTGGTGGAGGACAGGGAGGCCTGGCGTGCTGTGGTCCATGGGGTCACAAAGAGTCGGAGACGACTTAGTGACAGAACAACTACAACAACCCCCCTGTAGGAGTGGATCTCAAATGTCTTAGCAGCAGGACCCACTTTTTCCTATGGCACTGTAGCAGGACCCAACTAGCTTTACGAGAATTTAAAAAAATGATCTAGAAAGAAATAACATATGTATGTATTTATTTTCAAGTAACATTTTATTTATTTGCAAAGAACCTCTTTCCATTTCTTATAATGTGGCAGCCCTAATGAATAGCTTCGAGGAGCTTCGTTATGTGACCCAGTCTTCATCTGCCCCAACTACCTATCATTGATGGAACTGAAAAACATACACACCAGACAAAAGACACTCAAACATGTTCTCACTATATTTACACAAGCTTGCAAACTGCCTGAGCTCAGCTCCTTGCAAACTGCGGGAGCTCAGCAGTTTGCAGGGCAAGTAGCATCTATCTTGCAAACTGCAGGAGCTCAGCTCTTTGCCAGGCATTTCGCAGCTACCTGATTTTTGAATAGCTTTGGGGCATGTGATTGTCTGGGAATCCTCCATAGCATGGGTGTGAGTGGATTGTAGGTATGGATCTATGGCAGGTTAGGGGACTACATGCTTCTCAAATGTCCTCCAGTGGGTCAGGAACATAACTGATTTGAGCCCATTTGTTAAATTGTCTTGATTCATTTTTTGAAGCAGAAAGTAGGAAGGAGCCCCACCCTGTAAAGAGACATCGCTCAGGTCACTGTTCCTGCTCTTTTGAGCACAGTTCCTATGTCATGTTCTACAGCAGTGGTTCTCAAATGTTTTAGCACCAGCACCCATTTTTCAGAATGACAAAGTCCGGCGGGACAGACCAGAAGTGATGTCATGGCCGGAAGTGCTGTTGTTGTGACGCCAGAGCCTGCTGCTTTCCTGAGAATGCAGCAAGAAGTTGGGTAATTTCTCAGCCACTTTCCAAGAGTGAATCAGACATAAAAGCCTATTTACAACCTTGGCACAAGCAAAATAACACACAGCCCTCCCCCTTTCCAGCATCCCATCTTCCCATACTTTCAATATCGCTGCTCTGGGTGCTTCAGGTTGTTTCTGTGGTTGTTCCAACACCAAGTTGTGTCCGACTCTTCGCGACCCCATGGACCACAGCACGCCAGGCCTCCCTGTCCTCCACTAGCTTCCGGAGTTCACCCAATTTCATGTTCATTGCTTCGGTGATACTAACCATCGCATCCTCTGCCGCCCCCTTCTCCTTTTGCCTTCAGTCTTTCCCAGCATGACGGTCTTTTCTCAAGAGCCCTCTCTTCTCATGAGGTGGCCAAAGTATTTCAGCTTCAGCTTCAGGATTTGTCCTTCCAGGGAGCAATCAGGCCTGACTTCCTGTAGGATTGGATCTCCTGCCCGATTGGATCTCCTTGCAGTCCAGGGGACTCTTCTCCAACCCCATAATTCAAAAGCATCTATTCTTCAGCGCTCCGCCTTCCTTATGGTCCAGCTCTCACAGCCATGAATGACTACTGGGAAAACCATAGCTTTGACTAAATTGCCTTGCAACCCACTGGTGGGTCCCAACCCACAGTTTGGGAACCACTGGTCTACAGCACAACATGCAAACAGCCCTCTGCGTTTTTGGTGGATCCAATCTCTGCGTTGGTCTTTGAAATCAATCAATCAATCAATCAATCAATCAATCAATCAATCAATCAATCAATCAATACTTATATACCGCTTTTCAACACGAAGTTCACAAAGCAGTTTACAGGCAAATAGTAATAATAAAGTTAAACGGCTACCTGTCCCAAAGGGCTCACAATCTTAAAAAAAAGGCAGACCACCAGCAACAGTTACTAGAAAGACTGCCCAGGGGTGAAGAGGGAAATGACTGCATGTGCATGCCTTCACACAAAACTATGCCCGTGCATAGGATCACTAGTCCACACCTACAATTCAATGGGTGAATAGTCTTTTCATTTCTTGTTTTGCTCTTCCTACTTGCTTCCATTCTTGTTGTATATCTACTCAGGGTGCATCTGCAATCGGTGTCTTTGCAAAAGCCTAGTGTGCGCACGTGCACGCGCGCGCACACACACACACACACACATGCACACACACCAGAGAGAGAGAGAGAGAGAGAGAGAGAGAGAGAGAGAGAGAGAGAGA
>JAJKFI010000026.1:3377077-3396052 GCA_029204185.1 Lerista edwardsae
AGAGAGAGAGAGAGAGAGAGAGAGAGAGAGAGAGAGAGAGAGAGAGAGAGAGAGATGCTCAACTAACAGGCACACTGCTGTTCCAGGTGCTTGCTGCTGTTCCAGGCATGCTGCTGTTCCAGGTGCTGTTCCAGGAACAGGAACAGCCTTTGAAGCGGAGAGCCTTTCCCCTTCCACCCTTTGGGAAAAATTGAAAATTCCCCTTTGCAGCAGGGAGCGCATTATTAGGGATCTGGGGATTTAGGCTGCTGTCTTGGAGGTGTTTACAATGAGCTCTGGGGGAAAATGGGAACTGCAGCAACTTTATCAATTCATTATAGGGGAACTGAAAAGCTCTGCATATAGATTTACACTCCATTATCATGCTAACTCAGACATAAGCCATACTTTTCCAAGGCGCGAAATATCCTGGCTGCAGCTTGGGGACTTGAATTACAATGACGACAAGACAGGCAGGCAGGAATAACCTTGGTGAACATGGCCTGCTGGGGATTCAGGATCCAGCGTTCTGGCCCACCCGTGCTCAAGGCTGGGCTTAACACGGGGACTAATTTTTTATCGGATAAAAACCTGCAGTAGGAAAAGCCAAGCTCCGCAATCAAAGAGGCAGGTTTGCATGCTTCCTTTCATTCTGAATCATTTATTCTGAGTTTTTTGCCCTACCTGTTCAGAAATCTCCTAATAATTTCCCCTTATCTTGTAGAATTCCATTTAGCTTTCTTTGAACATTCTCAGGTACTTCATCTTGGATGGAAACCTGAAATTGACTGAGGGCACAATCCTGACCTGGAGTTAGGCCAGCACAGTTAGGCAGCAAGGTTTAACTGGCACAAGGGCTAACATAAAGCGTGATTGGACCACCCTAGGAGTCAAGAGAGGCCAACACACAGACATGTGCCATCCTCCCTGACTCCAAGAGTGGTCCAAACGCACTTTACAGTGTTCCTTGTGTCAGCCAAACTTTGCTGGCTTAATCATGCCAGGTTAGGATTGTGCCCTGAAATACATTTTGTGAGACATTGTGGCATAAATTGTACATTTCTGCAATCATGGGGAGGTGACAAAAGGCACTGTGTGCCTGATCCCTGGAAATGTTATTCAGCTATTCTTCTGGCTTTTAAAGCATTCCCTACATGCAAATACACCCTTGCAATCATGAGGACTAGAAAATTGGTTTTGTTTCCCCCTGGGGATTCTTAGCAAGCACAATCCTGTTGCTTTTCTGTACTTCTACAGAACATGCATGCAGCACCTTATGTGGTGGGTGGGATGACGGCAAGGCTGTACACCCTGCTGTCCGAAGTGAGCAAACCTAAAGTATATTTCCCCAGGTTTCCACCCACTGCACAATGGGTGAGTTTACAATGATCCTGCATATAAGTTATGGAAACAGAGTCCTATGAACCTCCCCAGATAAAGAGAAACTGATGCCCGTGTCATCATCCTGTTTGCTCCTGGGTCTGTTTGCAGCCCGATATGGATGAGGCGTTGAGATGGTATCTTAGCAAGATGTGCTCTGAGAAGCATCACCTCAACGTGGTGTAATCTATCTTTCGGAGATGTGACTGTGAGCAAGTGCAAGTGTGGAGCACATTATGCTCCTGCCAGAATGGTGCAGAGAGGGGTCACAGATCACTGGGAAAGCACATGCAAGGCTTGCATGCAGTCCCCAGTTTGACTCCTGCCCTCTCTGGCTAAAAAAAAAAAGCACTTTTATTTTCAATATTTGTCTCTGAGAGCTGCCATCAGTCAGAGGGTATTACTGTGTAAAGACAAACCACTGGGCTGTCACGCATAAGGCAGGCTGGTAGAGTCCAAGCAGCCTGGGTTTCCCCTGCATCCTTCTAGCCGCCAAAGATCCTTTTATGCCCAAATTGAGCACATACATTTGCAGCAACCCTGTCTGGTGGCAACATCCACTTTACATCTTTGCATCCAGAAAACCCAGAGAGCTCCTTTCTCCCTGCCTCTCACATTGCATCCCAGCCAAACAAGGATTGGTCCACCCTCTACCTGGTCTCATTTGACTGTCAGGATGAAAGGAGCCTTCTTCAGCTGCATCCCCTCCCACTCCTTGGCGTGGGCCTTGCCGAGCTCTCCAAAAGGGAGACTGTACAGGTTCAGATTTGGTTTTAGATCCAGGCCTCAATAATAATAATAATAATAATAATAATAATAATAATAATAATAATATATTATTATTATTATTATTATTATTATTATTATTATTATTATGCAAGTATTTATATACCACATTTCTTTGGCCATTAGATTGCTCCTCTGGCTTTATTTCAAAGTGGTTTACATAGGCAGGCTTTATTTCTCTAAACCCGCAAGGGTTTTTTTTACAAATTACAGAGAAGTTCTATCTTTCAAGAACTACAACATACAGATGGAACTTTTGTGGTTTAGTCCTTCTTTCTGGCCACATGCTTGCCTTCCTGCTGGCTGATAAATGGCTTCTCTGCTCCCACCAAAGAAACAGCTGGCCCAGCACAACTCCTCTCTCACAGGCAGCTGGAGATGGCTCTTATCAGTTGCACTTCTCAAGGTCTGCCGCTCACAGAGACTTCCGGTGTTGTCGAACTGGCGACCTTCGGATCTTATCTTCGGGCAAACGGAGGCTTTAACCATCTCGACTAAACCTCCTGTCTGTCCCAAATGTCCAAAGGAAGAGTATCTGAAGTGTGTGTGTGTGAGTCAGGGAGGATGGTGCATGCCTGTGTGCTGACCTCTCTGACTCTGAGGGCGCAATCCTAACCTGGAGTTAGGCTGGCATAAGCTAAGCCAGCAAAGTTTGGCCAGCACAATGGCCAGCGTAAAGTATGTTTGGACCACTCTCGGACTCAGAGAGGCCAGCACACAAATGTGAGCCATCCTCCCTGACTCCGAGAGTAGTCCAAACACGCTTTTTTGTGCCGGCCAAACTCTGCTGGCTTAGTTTATGCTGGCCTAACTCCAGTTTAGGATTGCGCTCTGAGAGTGGTCCAAACATACTTTACGGTGTCCCTTGTGCCAGCCAAACTTTGTTGGCCGAACTGTGCCAGCCTAACTCCAGGTTAGGATTGCGCCCTGAGTTCCCGTAACTGACCTGAGCTGTTCCCGTGGAGTTCCTGAGGAGACACAGCTGAAAGGGAGAGAGAAGTTGGGCATGTGAACTGGGAAAACATTTCTTTGCACACCCAAGAGATTCGGTATAGTTGTAGATCTCACTTGATGCTTCTAGGAATGGACCAAACGTTCTCAAAGCAGAATTCTGGCATGATCCTTTGAATTACAGCCCCGCTTGGAATAAAAGCCAGTAAATAAATGCCACTTCCATGTATTGCTGCGAAGTTTTTATTCTGGAAGGGTGACTGTGACCCCAACAGGCAGAAATTCTGCAGAGAGGTGCTGTGAGAGAACACCTGTTGCATTTCTGCCTGCACCCCAGTCACAAGAAGTTCCTGTTTGCCTTCCTCACCCGAGATATTTCAAAAGGTCGATTTCAACTGCACACTTCTCTACAACTGAGAAAGCACATTTTCACAAGAAGGTGCTACAACATTAGCACATGTGGGTTGTCACGCAACATCTTGCTGACAAAATATTAAAGTTTGGGAATCTCAGGCTATGGAACATGCGAGGAAAGTTGTCAGATCTCGTTCGCAAATAAGGGAGGCGTTTATGTGCCACCCAAAATAGATAGAGGTGACAGGGGAAAGTGAACGAAGTAGAGAGATGGGTTTTTTTTCTCCCTCCCTCCTAATAGTAGAACTTGGGCAGGGGGCTGGGGGGGTATGTTGCTCCCTGAAATTAACTGGCAAGAGGCTGAAGATGGAGAAAATGGACTTTCAATGGCTGCAATCCTGTACACATCCACACTGGACTGTATTGGAAAAGGCAGGAGATACCCCAAGAAGATAGAGAATGGTATCAGCAATGGCCCCTTGTTCAGGTAAACCAGGGATTATGGGGTTAATCCCAGAACTCCTGCAGCAGGAACACAGCTGCAGGCTGATGAGCTCTCCGGCTCTGAAGGGATGTTAGCACAAGTGCAGATGGGTGTGGCTGATGAATTAAAGCCTGCCCACTGATTGGCTGGCCTCAGTATAAAGCTGGAGAAAAGAAGCTGGCTAGGTGCTGGAGGATGGCACCAGGTAGGCGCTGGATGACTGACTGAAGGACTGGCTAAGGTAAGGTTTTGGGAGACTGTTGTTGGGAACTGTTGTATGTCTGCCACGCCCCTGGAGCCACCAAGTGGAGGAGGCAGTTGTGGCTTAGGCAAGCTGACTGCCTATTGTTTGGTGGTGGGGTTTGTTGGTGCCAGACTTAGGGTAGTTTGGAGCTAAGCCAGTGATGAGGGCAGTCTGGAGGAGGCTGGCCAGCCGGTGATCCCAAGCAAAGCTGCTGGAAGAGAGGAGGCCCAGTGGGTGAGTGAACCCCCTCCCTTTTGCCCATCTCTGAGGCTGCTCTGTGGGGAAACTAGCTAGCCTACTGTGGGCATCAGGGCCCTTGGGGTGGCCTGGCAGGGAGTTTCTGCAAGAA
The DNA here is from genome assembly GCA_029204185.1 of Lerista edwardsae. Taxonomy (NCBI): domain Eukaryota; kingdom Metazoa; phylum Chordata; class Lepidosauria; order Squamata; family Scincidae; genus Lerista; species Lerista edwardsae. The sequence goes on from JAJKFI010000026.1 coordinate 3,381,605, forward strand.
CATGGACTCAGTAGGGCTTACTGAGTAAACACACTTACATTTGTTCTATAAGTCTGCAATTCTATCTCACTCAAACAGGAGTAAGCCGCATGAACAGCCCAATCCTGAGCTACCTGGGCTCTGCAGGTGCAGTGGTAGCCACATGGCTACCACTGCATCCAGCAGCAGCCAGGCAGCCACTAGAGGCACCTCGGGAGATGGGCATGTTCACCCCCCAGGTAAGCCCAGAGACTCGCCAATGGATCTCCTCAAGTCTATGCTGGTTAGTTAGCCTGCGCAGCTTTGGAGGACTCCGTGTTGGGCCACATGGCCCGACATGGAGGCCAGGAACTGGTGGTGGAGCCCACCACTGTTCCCACCCCCTGCTCTGCCCCCTCCCCGCCTGTCCAGAATCAGCCCAATGCCTGTGGCCCCTGAACTAATTGGCGGTCAGCATTCCATTGGCTCCAGTGCTGGGTCAATGGCAATGGTAAGTCTTACCACTGGTGTTGGAAGGACCTTGCAGCAGTGGGGGAGGGGTGCTTGTTGCACCTGACAAGTTCTGCTCCTCCTCCGTAGGCTTATTGATGACTCCCAGCTTGGTCTCTCCTTTCCACCTGATTCCAGGGTGGCTGCTGAAGCCGGGGAACATTGCCTGGAGGCGGTCAGAACTTGCAGGACTTAAATTGTAATTGTATTATTTTTTGTATTTGTGTGGGATTTTTTTGGGGGGTGGGTGGGGAGTAACCCGCCTTGGGGAGAAATCTGGGGTAAAAATGCCTTAAGGAAAAAAAAATTAAACTCACTAGAGCTTACTTCCGAGAAGATAGGACTCGCGCTTTTTCACACAGAGTCAATGGCTAAAATTGTGAAAATCTTGGTATTTTCAAATAATTCCATCGTGATATATCATTTGGTTTAATGCAGAATGCAATGACAGAAAAAGAAACAGCATTGCAGTTTATGTATTCTATCAAATGTTATAGCCAAATGGAAAACGCAGCTGCCTTATGTAACCAAAAGTGGATTGCCTTAACCCAAAACTGATCAGTGAGACTGATTGCTCCGAGAGCCAATGAGGTGTTATTATGAACAGCAGGGAACCAATAAGATATCAGTACCAATCAGCAATCATTTCCATGTATCCGTGCCCATACTAGGACTCTCATGAAGTTGTGTGTCATCCAAGTTGGCCACTTTTTTTGGATAGTTGTTGATTTGTTGGGTGACATGTACCAATACATACTAATTAGTTAATGGGGTGTGTGTGAGTGAGTGAGAGAGAGAGAGAGAGAGAGAGAGAGAGAGAGAGAGAGAGAGAGAGACCAACCCTAGTTTTGCCACTGCATTTAGTTTGTGCATAAGATATTGCAATTTATTCTGTATGGTCTGGTAGAGGAGGAGGAGGAGGTATATCATGGTGGGGGAGGGTGATGCAATGAGCTCTTGCCCCATGTGATGCAAACCCTAGTGATGCCTCTGGGTGGAGCACCTGCTCTGATTGAAGTGCTGGCATCTCCTTCAGGCATTTGGGGGCAGTAGCGGGGCGGGGAATATTTTTTGGAGTATCTGGAGAGTTCCTGCTGGCCACTGCAGATGGACTGAGCCATTCCGGACCAAGGTTCTGATTCCACAGCAGCTTCCTCGATGTCACTCCAAGCCGGATAGTTGTGTTCATGTTCTCCAAGCAAACCTTTCTGACCTCGTAGAACGAAGCCCTCCTCTGGGTTGAATGCGGGGAGGGAGTAACTTCTGCAGGCCGAAGTCCCGGAGCCACCGAAGCAAGCTGGCTAGTGTCAAATCCAGCCATGCTCGTCCGGGAGTTCCCCACGGGTCTGGGCGTCGTGGAGCTCGGAGGGGGAGATCCGTGGCGTCCCTGGCCCTGCTACGGCCCGCAGCCTGGGCTCCTTCTGTGCCTGTGGCCAAAGGAGCAGAAACAAGAGCCGATTAAAGGAGATGGCGAAAGGGGAGGGGGGAGGGAAGGAAGCCGCACTCCGGGGAAAAAAAGGCGGCCATCGAGCAGCACAGCAAATTAAGCAGAGCGCTCTGATCTGCTTGGAGTCCTGCCTACCCCCCAAAATGCACCTTGCATCTTAATTCGCCCTACTGTTGAGAGGGGGAGGGGGGAGCGGGAGCGCGCACACACACACAGCTCCCGATGCCGTGTCGGCTCCCGGGGATCAGCCCTTTAAAAACACAGACACACAGTTCATTCACAGTCCTCGCCACCCCCACCCCACCCCACCTCCAATTTTGCATGCATGCATGCTTCCAAATCCTGCTGCCAAGGGAGAGATCGCTGCCCCCCTTCACTTTTGCACCCCTCTTTTCACGCCTTGGCATTTTCGATGCACCCTTTTCTACCCCCGGCTTCCCGAGTCCACAGCCGTCTCCGTTCTCTGGCACTTCCCGATGCTCTCTAGAAAGCCCTCCGGCTCTCACTCCAGTCGGATACCCCCGAGGGACAGACAAACCGAATTCGGTAATTTGCCTTAAAAAACAAAAAACAGTAATATTTTTTTTGTTTCAGTCAGGAAAAGACCCCCGCACCCCACCCCACCCCCGTTGAAATCCTGACTTGGCTATTGCAGATTTCGGTTTCCAGATTGCAGGAATAAAGAGGCGGGCGCGGTGGCGGGCGGGCGGGGGGGGGGAGAGGCAGCCCCTCTCTCGATCCCCCTCCGCACACACCCCGGCTGTCAAGCCTAACTGGAACTTTTTCTCACGTGCAGCCTGCCCGACCCGCGCACAGCTGCCTGTTTCCTCGGAAGTAAGTCCACGGAAGTGCGCCTCTCGTCCTGCAGGCTTCCACTGCTCTCTCTCTCTATGTGTGTGTGTGTGTGTGCGCGCACACTGCCACACACACACACACACACACACACACACACACACGGGGACGCCCGATCCGGACGCGTGGGTTTCCTCGGAAGTCGGGAAAGCCGCCCCATCCCGCCGCCGGAGTGCCCGAGCTGCTGGGCAGAGACGATCGCCCCCCTCCCGCCTTCCCCGGGGACTGCGATCGCCCCCCCTCCCCGCGTTTGCCCGAGGCTTCGCTCATCCTGGCCTCGCAAGTGGGTTTTTTTTTTTTTTTTTGGTCCGAGGAGGGTGGAGCGAAGTGGGAGGGGAAAAGCCTCTGCTTTGGGGTGTGTGCCTGTCTCGCTCTCGCCCTCTCTGTGCGTTTTAATTGCGGAACGGCGGAGGGCTGCCCCCCCCCCCCGCAGCCAGAGGATGCTGCTTTGAAGCGATCGGTGTCTCCCTCGCTCTCGCTGCGCTCAGGCGAGCATCTTCTGCAGCACTGCTGGGCGTGGGAAGGGCCAGCGGGAGGAGGAGAGGAGAAGAGGGCGAGGAGAGACCGAGGTAAGGCGCCCCCCTCCTCGCGACCCTCTCCTCCCTCTGCCTGCTTCTCTCCCCCCACCCCCCGCAGGTGTTTCAGTTTTAATTCTGCCCAGTAGGTGGGACTTGGTGACTTGAAGCATCCTCGTGTATATATAGAAATATAGATATATATACACACATACAACCTCCCCCCGCCCCCCCCCACACACACACGCACCGCGCGCTCCCGCATCTTCCTTCGCGATCTTCGCCCCAGTCTCCGGGAGAGCCGCGAGCCGAGCTGAGCGACGGCGGATCAACAAGGCACCGGGAGGAGCACACACCAGCGAGCGAGCGAGCGCGCACACGCACACACACACACACACACACACACACCAGCGCGCGCGCACACACGCACCCCCAGCACGGTCCTCGCCGCCGCCGCCGCCGCCGCCGCCACCAGCCCAGCCGCTATGCGTTGCTCACCGCGAGTGTAGAGGGAATTACAGCGACTCCAGCCCGGCTGCCAACATGATTCCATCGACGGAAGGATTTTGTGTACAGCTGATCGCTTGACGGGGGCTTGCTTTGGCGTTGATTTCTCTCTCCCCCTCCTCCTCCTCCTCTCCCTCAAAACCTCTGCCCCCCGCCTCTCTTCCCCCCTCCCTTCCCCAACCTTTCCTCCTCCTCCCCCCTCCTCTTCATCTCTCCATCTATCTCCGTGATTTTTTTTTTCCGCCCCCCTTCTTCGAAATCAAGCCCCAGCCGTCGGAATGGATGTCTCGTTTTGTCCGACCAAGTGTAGTTTTTGGAAGGTTTTCTGGCTCTGGAGCATTTGGGGGGACTACTTGGTTTCCGTTTGGGGTTGCCCGGCCAACTGTCTTTGCACCAAGACCGAGATCAATTGCAGGAAGCCGGACGATGGCAACCTCTTCCCGCTTTTGGAAGGGCAAGACTCCGGCCCCAGCGCCAGCGGCAACAGCAGCATCAACATCACGGACATCTCCCGGACGATCACTTCGATGTAAGTCTCGCTCGGAGCCGCTGCCTCCCCGCTCCCGTTCCCTCCGAAGGGTCTGAGTGTTCACACATGCATGCGATGCTTGCGGGAGGAGGGAGGGGGAAGCACAGAGAGGGAGTCGATCCAGCCTCTCTCGGGGTGTGTGTGTGTGTGTGTTGTGTGTAGTTGGTGTACCGGCTGCCCCCACCCCCGTCCATTGCAGTGGGGGTGGATGAGCCTTATGCATTTCACGCTGCAGATATCCCCTTGTGAGTGTATGTGTGTGTGCGTCGTCGTCCCTCCCCCCCCCCCAAAAAAAAGAAATCGTGCGGAGAACAGAAGGGGTACGTCTGACTCCCCCCTCCCCTGTCGAAAAAAAGCAACAGTTTGGAGAGAGGCTGAAATGGCTCTGAAGTCAATAAAGATTTGCTAACAACCTTTGGAGGAGGGAGGAGAGGACTGGGTTGTATCTTTCGTGTGTGTGTGTGTGTAGAAGATTATGCCTTGAGATACCTTCAATCTATAGCTTGCTTTAGCTGTGGTCAAAAAGGAATATTCTCTCTCTCTCTCTCTCTCTCTCTCTCTGGCAGACTTGCCATGATAATAGGATGGAGATATACAGTATATATATTTTCTCTCTCTCTCCTCCAATCCTCCTTTCTTTGTCCTGGTTTGGGGTTTAAAGAAGGAATATAAATCCTGACCCTGCAGCTTCTTTGCCACCACCACCCCTTTTTTGAAAAAAAAAAAATCTTTTGGAAATAGGACAAGGAGGGTTGTCTCTCTTAAGGAGCTTATTTAAGGCTCACATTGTTACCGATGGTTGTTGTTGTTGCAACCTCGCTGGTGCCAAACTGCCTTCCAGTCTCCCTTTTGCAGTGGATGTTTTGATCTCCGAGTGGCTGGGCTGGGGGGTTGCTGAAACAGGGAGATATTTTTAGTGGAGTCTCTCTCTCTAAATCTCATATGCTTTTATGCTTGTTTATCTGGAAAATCAACTCCAAGTTCCTTTATCCTTGTTAGGAGATGGTTTTAAGCACCATACAAAATCCCATGAAATGGGCAGTGGGGGGGGGGAAGAGACTGAGACCACCCTCCCTCCCCTTCCCCCCACGCCATCCATCTAGATTTCAATTGTGCAAGTATATATTTTTAAATCTCATCTGTCCAACTTTCAGACGCCTATTATTTTCCAATAAAGCACATGCATATTTATTTCTAATAACGGGGTGGGGGGGGGGGAAGAAGAGCTGAGCAAGGTTAAAACTCTGAGCCTCTTCATTAGTGTAATACTAATTGAAATGGGAGTTTGGAGGGAGCTGGGTAGTGCCCCCCCCAGTTAGTTTCCTATGGGAATGTAATGCTGTGGGGAGGGGGCTTTTGGCCGATCCATGCATGGGAAGGGCATGAGTAATGGGGAAGGGGTTGGCACTGTTAATTAAAAAGATCCCAGTGGTAGGTGGGAGAGCTGGGAGTGGGGGCAGCCGGGAGTGAAGGTGGAGGAGGGTTTCCTTTGGATAGTTCTCTGTCTTTGCCTGCCTGCTTGTCTGCCTTCTCTCCCTCCACATGCTTGGTTTGGTCATAGTGGGAAAACCCGTCCATCCCCCCCCCCCACTCAGAGATTGAAGGTCTCCACTCTCTTAATGGTGAGAGGCTGATGGTACACACAAGCTGACGTGGTTGCTTTTACTGATGCTATCAGAAAAGGCCTTCTCTGGGGCTGCTTCCGTACCCAGGAACGAGGATGTCCCTAACCCTTCCCAGTGAATCTTCCAAAGTTACTAGACCACATGAATATCTACCCTCCTGCTTAGATCCCTGATGGCCTGAAAGTAACCCCCCCTCCCATTATAAATGGTTCCCAGTTTGGCTGCCTGGAGGCGATTGTCACTTGCCAGAGACAACCAGGGAAGCAAGCAGCTATTTTGAGGCCCACATTGCCCAATGTGTTTCTAGACTGCTGTCTCTTTTTGTGCCAATCCCTTTCTATCCGTTTTCTCTTCCCAAATTTTCTCCTGGAGAGGCTGAATCTCAGTGTAACACACACACACACACACACACACACACACACACACACACACACCCATTTTGATTGCAGATGTGTCCCTATTTCGACAGAGCTGGGGGAGTCTTCTGGAGAATGCTAGGAAAAGTTAAAGTTGGCGTGCTTCCGGATGTGTGTGTTGGGCCTTGGAATTGGGCTTGGCAGGCTGGAGACGGAGCCACGTGGCCCTTCAGAGAAATCCACAAAACGGTGTCTCAATGCAAGCCTCCTCTAGCGTTCTGCTACGTGTGTATTTAAGCCAGTGTGTCTATGTCATAATCTGAACTGCTGGGGGAGATATGATTATGCATGTCTTTCTAATCCGGAAAATGACCTGACTGCTTTGAAAACGCTGATCAGACTTTCAGCCAAAGAGATTCCCCCCCCCCGAAGGTGGTGGTGGTAGTGGTGGGTGTTTCTCACCAGATGGAGAGGACGCCTTTTTCAAAAGTGGACATGATAGGAGGTTGTCAGGTTTTGCTGGGGAATCAAGTCAGCCCGTAATTCTGGCTTTCTAAATAGCGAGGGAAAAGACAGGGCAAAATGCATTCACTGCAACCAGATATTAGATTGTAAAATTGTGGCTTGAGCTGTAGGCATGAAAAAAAGGAAGAGTGGAAGGAGGAATGATTTCCTAAGACAAGTGGAAGGAGGGAAGAGCTCTTCAAATCGGCTTGGGATATCCGTAGGGGACAGCAAGGGCATCCGTGGCTATCTGCTGTCATGGTGAGGTAGAGCTTCCTGTTTGAATAGGCAGGATGGTTCTAAATCCCAGATGCTGGAGACAAACCAGGGGAGAGGGCCACAAAGCCTGTGCTTCCTAGAGGCATCTGGTTAGCGAAACGAGGGGCTGGGCTTGATGGCTGTTCAGGCCAGTCCATCTGGGCTGCTCTTACGGAACCTACACTTGTAGCTATGGATTGATGTCTAATTTCTGTCGTCTCTTACTGCAGTAACGTTCCTCTGGGACCAAACCTAAAGAAGCCTCCAAGGAGAAACTCCTGAACTTTGGTGGCTTCTCAGAGGGAAGGCAACCAAGTATCCCCTCTGCCTTGTCTCTGTTCTAGGACTAGTTTCCTTGCCTGTCCAGCGAGGTGGGTTGTTTGCTAGTTCATGGGCCCGATCCGGATGAGAGGGTGAAGGGCTGGATTGTACAGATAACCACCCTCCCTTGGCTTCCTCCATGAAATGGAGAAATCAGTAGTCCTCACACTTTTTAGAGGTCCTAGAGGCTCTGCCTGATTTATAAATGGCAAGGGGTGTGGCTACAACGGCAGCAGGGCTCCCCACCCCCCAAAAAGTAGCAGCTTGTTTGACTTGGTGCACACAGGCTGATCTGGCCTGCCAGTTGCATGAACCACCACCAACTGAGTCATGACCCACTGGTGGGCCCCAGAGTCCCAGTCTGAGAACCCCTGGAGTAATCTGTTTTTCAAGTTGACAATGTCTGGTTGAGGAATGAGGGTGCAATCCTAACCAGGAGCTTGGCTGGCCTTGTCCCCTGTGCCAGCCTAGGAGCGTTGTGAATGTGCCGTAAAGCACATTCCCCATGACTTACTAGCAGGCTAGGGCAGTGCGAGGGTCCGTTGGTGGACCAACCCGGGGAGGGGTGGGTGGGGCCAGGATCTGGCACTTAGGCTGGATCCTAACCCCCAGCCCTGGCCCGGTCAGCTCTACGCAGGCTGCTCAGATTTGCGCCAGTGGTTTTGTTGGCCCAGATCTGAGTAGCCCCATAGGGGTCGCTGGAGCTTTACCCAGGGTAAGGGGACAGAAATGTCCCCTTACTCTGAGTTGCATCACATCCACTTCCTAATTGGGGCTGCATATGGCATAGGCAAGCTGGCCTGCCTATTCCAGCCCTGGTTGGGGTTGGGCTGTAAGTTGATCGTAAAAAGAAAGAGTCTCGTGGAGATGGACTTTGATTTCATGAACCCTCCTACTCGGAGGTCATTTTGCTTCAGAACACAAAACCCTGATGGGTAGAGACCACAATTGTCCTTAGAAGTTTTCCTATACTTGAAGCAAAACAAACAAGCAAGCAAGCAAACTACCCCCTGCTCCCTGACTTCCAAAGCACCTCTGCTAGTCCAACTGACCAGCTCCAGTCCCCAGCACAGGGGTAGGAAAATAGCGCCCCCTTCTGGGTTTGACCCTGCACAGCAGATTGCTTTACTGTAAGACAGGAGGAAGGTTGGATGTTGACTATGGACGGGATCCAGTGTATCCTTGTGGCGGCAGGAGGAGGTCTGTGTCAACAGTGCTGCCTCACTGGAGAGACCAGCAGCTTTGAACCCCCAAACTGCTATTCGCAAAGCATATGCTTGGCCACCGAACTGTTGCCCCTCCTCAGTAAAAAAAAGTTTCTCCAGTATAGGAAAACCGAATGTTAGGATTGCCCGTTGGCCTGCTCTGGGAAAGTGCATTGGCAAAACCAACGACGAATCTTGGAACAATGTGGAACTGTGAAGACTGAAACTTCACCATGCCCCATGCTTGTGTGTGCTATGCTCTGGGTTCAGTCTCAAGATAGATGGAATGATGGCAAAGGCCTCTGCCTGATGCAAACATCTCCTTCTTGAGGACTTTCGCTCTTCTCATTTGACCGGTTGCATAGCTGAGGGGTGTCACAGGGACGACATGACCCCTGGCAGCCCTCTCCTGGGGGTGACAATGCCACCTTGCTCACCCTGCCCACCTTGCTCACAACCTTGACCCAACCGTGCCAAGAAAAGCTCCTCTGCATGCTATTGGGGGGGGGGGAGGACGACAACGACACACCAGATGGCCCAGAAAAGGTTAATATTTGTTACTTACCTCCTCTTAGGCCACCTGGCCTTCAGTGGCCAGCCTGTTTAGCTGGTGTAAGTCCAAGGAGACCCAGGGGATAGTTTGTGTGGGGAAAGGTGGCTAGGATCTCAGTGTGCGCAGGATCACAGATCCACTCCCCCACCCCATGCCTGGCCCACACCCTGACCCGAACTGCACCTAATCCTCCCCTGAACTGCCCATGCCACCCGACCTATGGGCTCTGGCCGGGCATCTGTGAGCCATTGTCAAGCCATTGTCATGGCTTATTTCTGCTTAGGAAAGATATGTGGTTCAGCGCACTCACCTGCACACAAAAGGTGCCAGAGTCAATCCCTGCCTTTTCCAGGTGGGGCTGGGGACGACACCCTAGCGAGCGATTGCCAGTCCACTACTGTATCCAGTCCGCTGTATCCTATGGGGCCAGGGAAGCAGCTGCACATCTCCTCGGGGTAAGGGAACCTCTAGTGGTCCCAATGGGTCTACCTGGATCTGGGCCAGCTGAGGAAGGGGCATAGGATTTGGCAGTAGAATCTGCTGCTGTCTCCACCCCACTTCTGGGCCTGGCCCACCTCCCAATCAGATTTCCCTCTTCCCAGTTCTGCCCCATTTCTGCCTCCCTCCTATCCTGAATAGGCTTACTGGTGATTGGTGCTAAAACTGCCCTGGTCCATTGTCTTTGTGGCGCTGAGGCCCAGCGCTGGAGTGCCTTACGATACTCTTTATGACACCTGAAGCTGACAGTAAGTGTACAATAGAGTGCGCCGGGTTAGCCCGATAGGATCAGGCTGCCAGATGGACCAATCGTCTGCCTTGGTATAAGCACATCTGGAAAGCAGTGTGTTGGCTGTGGATTTGGCCCTGCAGCCAGAACTTTGCTTCATTGTGTCGATGCCACCCCGGGCCAGCGTCTAAGGCTTCAGAGTGACCTGTTGACTCGTTGCAATGGATTCTGTTTGCTCTGCGCACACAGAGCTGTCGCGTTGTGGTGGGGCAGTGGCTGTGATGCAGCCGTGGCACTGTTGTGCCTTGTGTGATGCTGACGGCTGTGTGTGTGCCTGGCAATGGGCAGAGCAGGCTTCTGTGGGTAGTGTGTGGTGGTGTGGTGATAGGAACCCCCCAGCACCTTCTGGAGGGCCCAGTCACCTGCGCTCCCCATTTCGATGCACCTAATTTGGCTGCCTTGGTGAGATACTACAATCGTCGGTGTAACAGAGTCTGCTGTTGAAGGGCTTGTTGAGGAATGGAACAAAAGCCTCAATTAATTAGCGTTCTGCTTGGGATGCTTTTCTCCTTTTTCCTCCCCCTGGTTCCCCCCCTCTCTCGTTGCTACTGGAGCAGTCACGTTATCAGGGGGGGGGCAAAGCAACCAAGACTTGCTATTGTGCGGCACAAGAGAGCCAAGGTCAGCAGGGCTGGAATGAGTGGGAGACGCCAAGACGATCTGTGGGTTGGGAGAGTATTACTCCGCGCCGACTCAGCCGCAGCTAGGAGAGGGGGGCTTACATCAGTCTAGGGTGGTCCAGGTGCTCTGACAGATCACAAGCCTCTTTTTGCTTCCAGGCAATGTGAAGCAGGATAGAGGACTGGGCCAAACGTATACTATGCTGTGTGCCCATTGAAAACAGTCGTGCTCACAGGGTATGCCCAAGTGCCACAGGACACCAAAGATTTTTGTGAGACCAAAAGATATTTCCACTGTGGATCTCTTCCTCCCCCAGCACTATTGTCAGATGGTATTCGTGTTCCATTCAGGGCAACTTGTAAAGTTTGTTTCTCTTGTTTGCGGATCTGAATGTGTCGACAGTTATTCAGTTTGTGCAGTGGTCTTCAACTGTTCCTTGTGCCTCCACCCCAACCAATCAATTAAAAAAAGTATGATACTGGGAATCCCAGTGTGTATCCCACCCACCTCCCAGGACCCTCTCCACCCACCCTGACCATCACTCCCTGCCCCTGTAATGCCCTCTTCGCACTGGCCACTGTAGCCAAATATTCTTGTTAGAGAGAGCAGACAAAGTTGCCATGAAGCCAGGCAGCAGTGAAAGCTCTTTTAGCACAATTCCTATGAACCAGAGCAGGACAGGGACAACAGAGGGTGCAATCCTAACCTGGAGTTAGGCCGGCACAGTTTGGCCGGCATACAAGGGCCGCCATAAAGGACGTTTGGACCGCTCTCAGAGTCAGGGAGGATGGTGCACATCTGTGTGCTGGCCTCTCTGACTCCAAGAGTGGTCCAAGCATATTTTATGGTGTCCCTTGTGCTGGCCAAACTTTGCTGACCCAACTGCGCAGGCCTAATCCCAGATTGGGATTGCACTCTCAATCTCCTGGTATCTGAAGGCACATCAGATGCTTCCCTCTTTACCTGGTGGTTCTCTAGTCGATGGTCTTCAACCTTTTTTTCATTCCTGTAAGTTCTCATGACCCTGCAACTGAGGCTTTGTGACCCCCCTTGGGGTCTTGACCCCAAGGTCGGAACATGGACAGTGTGTTCAACACATACTGTATAAAACAATACTCCACATTGACCAGGGGACCATTCCCCATGTTGACATGTATACCCAGACATAGTATGTGAATAGCCCCTCTGTGTCCAGTGTATCCTATCTATATGTTGATGTGGTTGTTGATTACTGGGAATTTGGAAGTACATGGGATCTGTACTCTGACATTTCAAGGGTGCAGCCCTTGCGCTGACTTGTAAAATGAATTCAGGTACAATCATGCACATGAAAATGCATACAATAGCTCTTGTATAATTCATTGTTCGGGCTTTGCCTCCTTCCAATCAGCCTTCACTGTGGGTTGGTGGAACCCCCTGTTGTGCCTCTATGTTAGATGTGATTGAAGCATTTGATCAGAGGTGGCCCATCAACGAGACTGAGTGACGCGGCGCATCAGATTGTGGATTGGCGGTGGGCGTCTGCTTGTGTCCTTCCTCCTCCTCCTCCTCCTCCACCATGAGACACACAAGCCCACCTCCCCTCTGCTCCGTTCCCCACTTCCTTTTCAAACTGAGAAAGCGGAAGGACAAATGGCAGAGCTCACAGCTGGCAGGTGGCCAGGTAAGGGGGGGCAGCATTTGACACACTGCCTTGGCTCCTGGGTGTCCTTAGGCTTAGGGGTATTATATCAAACTCATTTCATACAGTGTGCCGAATAGCATTTATGATGCCTACTGAGAGCCGGAAGTGATGTCATTAAGCAGGAAGTGATGTCATTGAGCAGGTTATGATCAGAAATGAGCACTTTTTTTTCTCACTTAGGAACATCAGTTGCAAACAGAAGAGGAAATATGTAAATATGTAAATCATTGTTTCAAGATATGGTAGAGCCAGTCTCCATTATGTCCACAGGGTGTGGGTGGGGGCAAAAGCCCAGATGCAGCGCTACTGAGGAGGGAGGGAGGCAGCAGTGAGGCACCTCGCCTGGCTGAGAAGTGAGCCGTTTCGGCCCTCCTACCCACCCTTGCCAGTGTACAGCTCCAAAAGGGAGCCAGGCGTGGCGTGTGAGCAGAGCAGAGTGGTGCATGGGGCAGGAAAACTGGAGGGGGCGGACCACCACCTCCTCCGTCCCTGGGCAACCCATTGCCTGGGTCCGCAACTGGGGAGAGCCCAATGACCGTGCAGGCTGCCCATTCAGCAGTGACACCTCAACGCAGCTCAGCAGCTGAGAGCCGCTGATGGTGGTGCTGGGAGAGCACAAGGGCTGGATAAAGAGCTTCCGGGGGCCGCATCTGGCCCCCGGGCCTCACGTTCGACACCCCTGTTTTAGGCCACCCCTGCACTGAATTACACTTAACAAAGCAGAAGTGCTGCCCACTGCTCTCTGCCTGAGTCACAGTTCTGGGCAGAACTCCTTCCCATCAAGGGACCTGCCCACATCCGTGATTCATGCAGAATCACAGAGGGGGAGGACGCAAGAAGTATTGTGGACAGGCAATTCTTATTCTTTCACCCTCCGCAAGTAAACCTTTGGGAACGTAAGAGTGGAGAGCAGCTGTGGTCTTTCAAAGAACCGATGTGTTCCTCTGTTATCAGAAGTTTGAGCAACATGGCTTTTAAAGGGTTAAAGGCGGAGGCCTCCTGCTGAAGTTGTGAGAGCTGTTGAGGACCAGCTCCCTCCTGGCTCCCTCCAGCTTGCCTCTCCATTGTGCAGCTGGGGATTTTAGCCTCCTTTTCCAGGAGGTGCTGCTACAAATAACATCTATCTCTGGCTGCAGGGATGAGGTCTTGACCATAAGCCATTAACCCTTCCTTGCCCCTGGGGAGTCGCAGGAGCAGAGCCATTAGCCGTTGTCATGTAGAGCTCGGCGCAGATCTTGTCTGAACAGCTGCTTCAGAGTCTGGGGCATCAGCTAGCAGAGTGCTTTGCAAGGAGACCCGATCCTTTGTCTTCTTTTCCTGCACGGACCTTCTAAAACCTACACAGGCTTGCTCTTCTGTCTCTTGACCCTTGAGGCAGAGGCAGATCTAAGGGAGGGCAAAGCTCTAAGTTTTGCAAGAAGCCTTACCTTGCAGTGGCAATCACTCCTCTCCTGCACCGTTTTAGCCAATCCTCACAGGGAACAGCAACATCTTGGCGTTGCTTACTGGCTAGAGCAGCAAGGGAGAGGAGGGATTTACATGGCAGGGTAAGGCTTCTTGCAACACTTAGAGCTTTGCCCTCCCTTAGATCTGCCTCTGCCTTGAGGCACCTGGTGCAAGCAAGGCCCATGGACGGGGCAAAGTGTTTCCATCAGCGAAGGCTCCTCTCGTGTGCAATTCTCGTGGGTTGAACTGGAGAATGTGCTTCCAGTCCAGCTTGTTTGCTTAGGGCCCAATCCTGGGCCAGCCCAGAGAGTGCAGCTGAGCTGGGGCCAGCCAGGGACCAGGCAGTGATGGAGGGACAGGCAAGTAAAACATTTTTTAAAGACTTGTCTACTCCACTGCAGCCTGGTCCCCTGTGGCTCGCTTTGGGTCTGCATTAGCTTTCCGGTGTAAATCCAAGTCGATCCAAGGAGGTGTGTCGAACCCGGTTCGCGTAGGGTATTGGCACTGCCATTGCCAGTGATACTCTCCCCATGTGGGATACTCTCCCACGAGCCAATCCCGATCCTGGCTCTGATCCTGCCCTGGAACATCCCCTCTGCTAACTTACCTGCTCTGGTGGGGGCTCTGAAGATCAAGGGCTTGCACCTTCAGCCTCTGAATGATGGCACTGGCAGCCCCAGACCACATGCAATTGGTTGAGTTTTGTGCTGATTTATTACAGGTTTCTCTCTCTCTCTCTCTCTCTCTCTCTCTCTCTCTCTCTCTCTCTC
>JAJKFI010000026.1:3396062-3437478 GCA_029204185.1 Lerista edwardsae
CACACACACACACACACACACACACACACACACACACACACACACACACCCTCTCTTCCACTGCACTTGCAGCAAACTCCTTATTCAGGTGTGGACTGATTGCAATGCAGTTGGTGCAGAGGAGTGTGTGTGACCTTTGTCACCGTGAAAACTGACAGAGCTTGTCAGTTTCTCCAAGGTTTCTAGGGAATTGCTGCAGACTTGGGCCAAAAAGCCTCTTCAGCTTCTCCATGTTGTGTGCATCCGTGTGGGAGTGCACTGTGATCTATAATATATATATTTTTTTAAAAACACACATCTGCGAGATTCTGAATATTGGAGTGCGCAAGGAATATTTCAAAGTATGTGTGAAATTGATAAGACTTTCCTTTTGCCTATGCAGCAAGTCCTGGGAAACTTGACAGGGCTTCTGGGTTTTCCTGGGGCTTGTTATGACAGGCTGCTGAGACAGGGAGAGAACTCTGGGTTGTGCCTGAAGTCTATTTAGGCTGAAGCTTATCTAGTCATGTCTAAGGACCATTGATTTTACAACTTTTAGTTCTCAAGTATTACCACTTTTTTTTTTTAAATGCCAGTAACAGGAGGATGGGTGGTGATGCTGCTGGAATTTGGGAGCCTTTCATTGTCTAAAGACTATCTTCCCCCTCTGCATATGTACAAAATCAGGTTCTCAAACCTGTTAGCACCAGGACCCACTTTTTAGAATGACAATCTGTCTGGGACCCACCAGAAGTGATGTCATCATGGCCAGAAATGCCATCACTGTGATGCCAGAACCTGCTGCTTTTCTGGGAATGCAACAATACGTTGGGTTATTTCTCATTTTCCAATAGCAAAGTGAATCAGAAAGAAAAAAAAGCCGAGTTACAACCTTGACACAAGGAAAACAACCACACAGTCCTCCCCCTTTCCAGCATCCCATCTTCCCATATTTTCAATATGGCTGCTTTAGGGGCTTTGCAACCCACCTGAAATTGGTCCTTGACTCACTGGTGGGTCCTGACTCAAGTTTAGGAGCCGCTAGACTAGATCAGTAGTTCTCAAATGTTTTCACACCAGGATAAAGTGACATTCTATAGAGACCCATCTAGATTGATAAAAAAATTTTTTTAAAGGTGATCTAGAAGTAAATATATATTATTTATTTACAAGTAATACTTTATGTATTTAGTTATGGCACAAAACCTCAATCCATTTCTTGTACCGAAGCAGCCTAATGAACAGCCTCAAAGCTTGAGGACTTAGTTCTGTGACCCAGCTGGCATCTGCGCCCACTACTGCCATGGATGGACTTGGGGGGGGGGAATACACCCGAAAAAAGATGTTCAAACATTTATTTCCCTATACGTACACAAACCTGCAAACTGCAGGAGTTCCGCTCCTTGCAAACTGCAGGAGCTCAGCTCTTTGCAGGGCATTTAGAAGATATCTGATTTCTGACAAGCTTTAGGGTTTAAGGCAAATAGTAAACTGATATTTTCATCAACCATGTTTTCATTGGGGACTCTGTGAGACCCACCAGAAATCAGGTCTCAACCCACAGTTTGAGAAATGCTGGACTAGATGATGCACGGTGACCACAGGGATGATAGCAGAGTGTTGGTCAAAGAAATTGTCATTGCCTAGATTGCACCTTGTGTGTTTGGAGCTCTCAAAGAAAGACTTTTACGGCCCAGTTTATACATTCAAGCTAACTGAAGATGTAGACACGGGACACAGAGGGGTGTGTGTGTGTGTGTGTGTGTGTGTTTGTGAGCATGCATGCATGCATGAATGTGTGTGAGGAAGGTTTGCATTTTTAATGCTCCCCCCCCCCAATCCATATGCATAGGAAAACTTTCGTTGCACCTTCATCTGTGATGTTGTTGCTTGTTGACAAACAGAAAGCTTTTGAAGAGTAATCCCAATCTCTAGCAACCCCAATCTCTAACTGCTAAAGGAATTACTAGACATTTAACTTTGGTGAAAAATGCTGCCCCAGCAAATTTCTGTGCAACTGCTCAATGTCCGTGAAGCCCGCTGCAGGTCATTCTGTGGGCCTACACATGCGTGCACATGAGTTCTTCCCACATCACTTGATTTTCAGCAAACTGGATAGACTACCTACGTTTTGAGAAAGTAAAAAAAAAAAAAAGATAATATGTATGCTCTACCTGTCGTGGGTGACTAATCTGTAATGACTCACTCGCCCACATGCAAGTCCTTCCTGGATGGGGTGAGCCAATGAGTAATAGAACTACATGTATGAAAGAGCCGTATGACAAACTTTGATTCTCTCTTCCTTTGGCACACCTTCTTGACAAATTTAACCCCTTCCATGGAGCTGAATACAGTCCTTCCTCGGAGAAAAGGAATATTTGATCAGTTTAGCATGGGATGAGGTGTTGTTTTTTTAAAAATCAGAAGAAGTAAGACTTGTGTCAGAACATAGACAGTGGGGGAACTCATACTCACACTCATACTCACACTCACACACACAGTTCTGTATTTGTAATAGATGCTCAGAAATTGAGTCAGGTGCATTGGGAGCCTGGGTGATCTTTATTCTTGACTACCTTCAAGGACAGGTTAGACAAGCATCTGTTTGGAGATGCTGTCCTTTAGGTCCTGCTGGGGACAGGAAATGGCCTAGAACCTTAGGCTGCAATCCCAGGCACACTTACTTCAGTGTAAATCCCCTTTAACTCAGCTGGACTGACTTTCAAGTAGACGTGCCTAAGACTGGGCTGTTAGTCAACAATTAACTGAAGCTAGGGCTACCATGACATTGGTTGTCAACTGGCTCACTCCCATCTGAGCTAATACATTACCCCTACTGCAATGTTTCTGAAACTGTGGGTCAGGACCCACTAGGTGGGTTGCTAGCCAATTTCAGGTGCGTCAAGCATGTGTGTGAGGAAGGTTTGCATTTTTAATGCTCCCTCTCCAATCCATATGCATAGAAAAATAGCACTTGTAAAGAGAAACTCGCACCTTGGTCCTTGTCAACATGTAGAAAGCTTTTGAAGGGTGATGTGCAAGCAGGCAACCCCAATCTCTAACTACACCTAGGGCAGCCATCATTGAAAATATGGGAAGATGGGGAAGGGCTGTGTGGCTGTTTTGCTTGTGTCAAGGCTGTAAAGAGGCTTTCCCCCCTTTTGGATTCACTTTACAATTGGAAAACAGCTGAGAAATAACTCAACTTACTGCTGCGTTTTCAGGAAAGCGGCAGGCTCTGGCCTCACAATGACGGCACTTCTGGCCATGACATCACTTCCTGTGGGTCCCAGACAGATTGCCATTCTAAAAAGTGGGTCTCGGTGCTAAAGTATTTGAGAACCACTGCCCTACCAAATCAGACAAACTAAATGACCACTAGGTGGTGACTAGGTGGTCACTAGAGGCCTCCAGGAGGCCACAAATAGCCCTTCTCTGCTGTTGCTGTCACCCAATTCCCACAATTGAAAGTTCACAGGTATACTTCTTTTGAACATGGAGGATCCATCTCGCTGTCGTGATAGCCATTGATCCCTCTTTCCTCTTCTATGAATGCATCTAATCCCCTTTCAAAGCTGTCCAAGCTAGTGGCCATCCCCATTTCCTGTGGGGCGTGAAGAAGGCCTTCCTTCTGTTTGTCCAGCATCTGCCACCAACCAGTTTCATGGCGTGAGCCCTTTTCACTCCCTCTTTCTCGGTGAACGCGTTCCCAGTGGCTTTGACCGAGCTCTCCTGATATGGGCTTCTGGCTCTGTCTGCTTGTTTTGGCTTGCCTGTGGGAGTGAGGAGCCAGAAGGGGAGAACTCTGTGGCTGTTCAGAAACCAGAGGAAGGGGCTGCGGAATCCTTGGACTGTGTCTTGCTCACTCACAGGGAAGGATGCAGTTACGCTTCTTCCCCAGGCTGGGGGTGTCCTTGATATTGGGGACTGGGCTGCATGGGAAGGGGAGGGCAGACTGTCAATTGCCTCTGGACATTGGAAGATCCACTGGATCCCTGGCAGACGCATAGGATTTTATGAATCAAAAGTGCACCCAGCATTCTCTCCCTCCTCGCTGGGTAAAGTGATTTCTCTCTCTCTCTCTCTTTCTCTTTCTGTGTGTGCGTTGCCGCTGTCGCAATACTTGGCATGTTAGAAAGGGCAGTTCTCACATTCTTTGCATGCTGTCTGGTGCCGTGGGAGGGACTCTGGTACCAAAGTAGATCGTGTGCGGGGGAAGCAAGCGTGGAGGAGTGAGTCCATCTGGCCATCCTCTCCTGCTCTGCTGGTGCCGCAGTTGCTGAGGGATGCTGGTCCGCGAATCGTCTTCTCCCTCCCAGCATCCTTTGTCACTTGCCTCGAGTTCTCCACACTGCCTATCGAAGCAGAGACACTGTTGCCTAACATCTCTGGAGTGCAGCGTCCGTCCAATCTTCCTCTCTGGCCCGAATAAAGTGCCACTGTTCTAAGTATTCTCTCGCCGTGTTTTGCAGAACAGCTAGCTGCACGCCAAGGGGAAGGAGATCTTGGTGTTAAGAGGAGGCCGTGAAATCTTTTTTCCCCAGGGACAAGAGGAGTTTCCAAGTTCTACCTTGAGAGCCAAGTGCACTGGGTTTGCGTCAAAAAACTGAGCACGGCAGACCTTGGTTCAAATCGTGCTTTGAGGATGGATTTATTGGCCAGCTGTCAGAAGGGTGCTCTCTCTCTCAGGGCCTTTCCGGATGATTTAAACCTTTCTCTCGGCAAGACGCCCATGTTAACAAATTAAATACAAATTATAATTTATTATCCCCAAACTTTCTGAGCCAAAGACTTTCCCCCAAAGTGGCTTGCAACACTATAAAGGATACAGCGAGAGACAGCTTTAAAACTACTGTTGGTTTTTTCTCAACAGGTTTCAACAGAAGGCTGTAAATAATAGGAATTAGATGCAAAGGCAAGCACTAAGACCCAGGGGTTGCTCCGCCTCAAGGCCAGTTGAACCTGTTGCTTCAAGCAGCAGCTTGGGGCAAGCTGACAGGGGGTGCCCTTCAGACTGTGCTTGCCCACCCTCTGTTCATGCACTCCAATTGGCTGCCCCTGGGAGGAGCTCACCTTCCTGCTCTGCCATAATTGCTGTGGCAATCCTTCTCCTGAGCTGTACTTGGGGAAAGGCTCAGTGCCTTCTCTCTGCTGTAGCTTCTTGTAGGGTGGTCAAGTAGGAAGGAACAGGATCTGCCTGGTCCAGCACTGTGCAAGATGCTGTGGAGGAGGAGGAGGAGGAGGAGGAGGAGGAGGTGTCAGTGTTGGTGGTGAAGTGGGAAGAGAATGACAATGACAACAAGATGAGCTATGGTGTGATGCATGTGCCGGCTGACTGGTTTACGGGGGAAGTGCCGACGCATGCACTGGTGTGGGAGGTTGCTGAATTTGGGAGTGGCAGATCTAGATCCACCACTGTTTGGGATGGCAGCTCAGATCACCAAACTGTGTCCAAGGGCTTTCCCCTGGCCTCTTGGCTCCTTTGGTTATATGCCAAATGTTGCCCCTTCCATTACCTGCTGGTTCACCAGCTTTGACCACCCATTTCCTAGATTCGGGAAGCACAAGGGGAGCAGAGGAGAAAAAGTATGTGGAGTAGAAGAGAGCAGTGAGCTAGAGCTCTGGCCACTCTAGCCCACCATTCTCTTCTCCCCCACACTTCCTCTTATTCCCCTCTGCTTTTTCAAATCATAGTGCATTAAAGTTGGAAATTACCTGGAGGTCGTCTGCTCCAACTCTTTGCTCCGTGCAAGCAATGAAAAGAAGGTGGGTGGATGGAGGCTGCAGGTCTGCCTGATGGAGCATTTCAGTCAGCCTTGTGCATAGGCTAGCCTTGGCACTCAGGGTGCAACCTAACTGTTAGGTTGGCACAGTTAGGCCAGCAAAGTTTGCCTGGCACAAGGAACACCGTCAAGTGTGTTTGAACCACGCTCTGTGTCAGAGAGGCCAGCGCACAGACATGCGCAATCCTCCCTGTCTCCAAGAGTGGTCCAAATGAGCTTTATGGTGGCCCTTGTGCTGGCCCAACTGTGCAGGCCTAACTCCAGGTTAAGGATTGCACCCTCAGTCATTTCTGCTGCCACCATTGCCAATCTCCGCACAGCAGCACCCTTCACACCCAACTGGAACTAAACCTCCATATATACAGTAGTCCTGACTTCACTGACTTATCTAGAAGCACTGGTGCTGAAACCAGGAGAGGGTTTCTCCTGTTTTATTCTGAAATGGTTCCTCCACTTGGTTGTGCCATGTGTGTGTCACTCCTACGGAATTTTGGTTTCAAACCAGCGAATTTCCAAAAGGAATTCTGGAGCTAGTACAGGCTTGTCAATCAACACTTTCTTGGCCTCCTGCGTTGAGTAATAACTTCCAGGTGAGCAGATGAGGGAAACCTTGCAAACGTTGGACCTTCTAGGATGCAAATGGCCAACACGGTGTGGATCGGGAATCTCAGGGGCTTCAGTGAACTCCGATGTCCTCAACCGGCTTTGCCAAGAAAAATTTTCCTGCTCTGGATTGGCTGATTGAGAAGCCAACCGAGTGGCTTTGATAAGAGGTGCGAGGAAGAAAGTTCTGGAAGAATAAAAGGAGAAGCATTCTGGGCTTGAAGATTAAAAGGGAAGCCGGCAACCTCCCAGGGGAGGAAGGGGGGGGCTTGATATATACAAGGATGTCCTTCACTTGATTTCCCAGTGAGTGATGACTTGCAGCTGAACGCATGTGTGGAGTCTCTTCCAATCGCTTGTGCCTGCAGAGCCATGAAAGTTTGGCCTCTACTCTTGCATCGCATCTCTTTGGGCTCATTCACCCAAGCCAGAGAAACCCTGATCGAGGGAGGAGGTAGGCTCATTCCCTGCATGTCAGATTTGATGGTGGGATGAGGGAAGGGATGAGACTGCTCAGAGGGAGTGGCTTGTTTAAGGCCAGTTTCAATGAGTCTTGCTCCTTTGGCTCCATCTGTATGCACAGTGCCTTGCGCTGCGTGGAAAACAACAACAACAAGCAACTGCTGCAAATGTTACTGGTCTGAAAGAGGCAGAAGGGAGACCACAAAGGAAAGGGAAGGGATGCTAGAAATCCCTTCATCACCAGCACCGACGTGGGGACCCCTGTGTTGGCGCTAGTGCTGTTGGGCTAATACTAGCAGCACAGCCATGCCACGTTGCTGGTGTGCCAGCTGAATTCAGCTGGCGCAAGAGCAGTTCTGGGTGGGGGGGCAGGAGTTGAGCTGGCCCACAGAGGGGGGCTGGGCTGTCGTCATTAGGCTGCATCCAAGCCTCCGTCCCCAGGCTGCACGGCCCCAATTTGGGCCGGGCAGAGTCCTTGGCTCTGTGTCTGCTATACAGCAGGCACAGCTCCAAGGAGCGCATAGGGGAGGATGGAGCCTCTGCTGGGGCAAGGGCGTGAACATGCCCTTGCTCTGGGGAGGCGCCAGAGCACTCCAAAGCTGTGCTGGGTACAGCGCAGGCTTGAATATGTGAATAGCTTTACGTCCACTCCTGTCCAACTTTCCAGCCCCAATGCATTGCACCAATGCATTTCCAGCACCCATGCAGTTAAGGGTACACATGTTCCTTTACCTTGAGGAGGCCTCCATGACTGCGCCCCCCCCCCACTGCAGGATGCTGCATACACCCCATTGGCACAGCTGCATCAGTTGCTGGAAAGTTAGATAGGATTTGGCCCTCAATCTCCTAAAAAATCTCCAATCTCCTTTTGGAGACTGCAGTGCTCCCACCCCGATTGGTTTACCCCCCCCTTGCAACTAAACCAAAGTATGTCTACATGTTCTCCATCCCCTTATGCTGATTTCTTGATTGTGAGTCCCCTTGGGGCAGAATCCTGCCCTCACTTAGAACATAAGAACATAGGAATATAAGAAGAGCCCCGCTGGATCAGGCCAAAGGCCCATCTAGTCCAGCTTCCTGTATCTCACAGTGGCCCACCAGGTGCCTCAGGGAGCACATGAGACAACAAGATGCCTGCATCCTGTTCCCACTCCCTTGCACCTGGCATTCTAAGTAGCCCACTAATAACATCAGGCACCATCTATCATGGCCTATAGCCCACAGTAAACTTTTCTCCAGAAATCAATCCCCTTTTAAAGCCACCTAGGCCAGATTCTATCACACCACCTGTGGCAAGGAGTTCCATAGCTTAATTACCTGCTGGGTAAAAAAGTATTTCCTGGTTCTGGTGTTGTGAGAGAGGGAAAAGAACATCCCTCAATCCACTCTATTCCGCCCGTGCATAATTCTGTGGCAAAGTGCCTGCCACATGTAAGCACTATAATAATATATAATAGCAGCAGCCATTGAGCCATGGAAAAGACATGCGTAAACCAGGACTGTGTCATATAAGAACATGCCCTGAACATCTGCTGTCCTGGGTTCCATTTTTAGCAGCTAGGTTCTATTTTTAGCAGGTAGGGTTTCCCAGAGTGTTGAAGTCCACCTTGTTTCTGCAGTAAATCTAGAGGAAAAACTTCACTCTTATACCCATAAGGTTTAGGGCCGAATGAAACTAGATGCGAGAGGAACAGGGTTACAATCTTCAATGCTTTTGGTGCTTAAATAAAATAGCAGCCAGCATTAAAAGGGAAGCCAGCAACCTCCCAAGGGTGAAGGAGGGGCCAACTGTCAGGGCTGGTTTGCGCAAGGACGGACCTCATTAGATTTCCCAATAAGTGATGACTTGCAGCAGCATGTATGTGTGGAGTTTTGTTGTACTGTGGAAGTTTGGCCTCTTGGGGTTCACTTCTTTGGGCCAAGGAGGGGGGGCAGGGGGAGAACTGAACTGAGACGGCAGGTTTTACGTTTTCAAAATCTTCAGGCCAACCCAGCGTTGGCCTGGGCATGAACACTGCTGGGGAAGTATTGATCGGCCAGTATTGACAGGGCAGCTTGCCTATAACGATTGGCCTTCAAACAGAAGACCAATCATGATAGATTGCTCAGCTCCCAAGAAATGGCTGGGAACTGGGCTGCTCAGCTCCCAAGAAATCCCAGAGTTCCTTGGAGCGCAGCTCACATGCCATTGGAATAACTAAGACTGTGTCCGATAGAGTAATGCCCTGTCGTTTTATGGCTTATCCGACACTTGAGAAAGCTGATCTATCCAGGGTTGGACCTGCTGGACCCAGGGAGCCTGTGGTGGGTCCGGGGTTGACTCCTGGGGACCACAGGCTCCCGGGGCCGGGCCTGTGGGGGTGGCGCCTGCCACTGAGCTGCAATCACCCACCCTCTGAAGCCCTCCTGAGGGCCAGGCAGGCTGTGAGTCCTCGAGCTAAAGCTTCTGGAGGACCATTAAACATGACTTCTGGTATTCCAACAAAAAACCAGAAGCAATGCTTAATGGCCCTCTGGAGGTTCCACCACTTTTGGAG
This sequence comes from Lerista edwardsae, assembly GCA_029204185.1. Classification (NCBI taxonomy): domain Eukaryota; kingdom Metazoa; phylum Chordata; class Lepidosauria; order Squamata; family Scincidae; genus Lerista; species Lerista edwardsae. The sequence continues at coordinate 3,405,427 of JAJKFI010000026.1, forward strand.
GACTGGAGGGCATCACGCAAGGCTTCAGAGGTTCCAGGTTGATCAGGGGAGGCCGTCTCCTGGGGGCACTCTGTGGTCCAGGCCCTGGACGGCACCTGGGCCAGGACGGTGACTGTAGGGAGCAGCCGCCCGCTGGACCAAGGGCCAGGTGCAGGCCAGGAGAGGCTGGAAGGGCCTCAGTGGGACAGGGAGTGGACCACTGGCCTGTTGATCGAAATGCACCTGCACCTTTGGAGTAGCAGGGCATGGCAAGGAGTTTCAAGAAGGGACTCTTGCTCCTCTCTTCTTGCTAGAAGGGAAGGGAAGGACCCAGAGGGCAACCAGAGTGGGAGAGTGGAGCGAGGAAAGGGGGGACCAGGGTGACTGAGGGCGGGAGGTTGGCTGGAAAGGAAGCTCCAGAACCTTGTGAGCAGTGGTGTCATCTAAATGATTTAAGAACAGGTACACACTTTCGATTGGCACGTGTCGGGACCCGCCCACCGGAAGTGACGTCATAAGCCAGAAGTGATGTCGTGGCAGGAAGTGACATGAAAAAAGCCCTTTTTGAGGCCTCAGATGATTTTAAACTGACCCAACAGTTGCAACAGTATTCCACAGCACCCCCAGAACATGTTAAGGAGGCCTGGCATCATGTTAAAACCCCAGAGCAACTCATTTTTCAGTGGCAAGGAAAGGAAAGGCTCCGCTCGCTGCCTGCCTGGCTCTGAGAACATGCAGGCAACTCAAGCATGCAGGAAATTCAAACATTGCAGAGGGCGGAGTTGACGAGTGGGCAGGCGAATGGGCGGGGCCAGCCGTAATCCTAGAAACCAGTACTCGCGTACCTCCGCGTACCCCCTGCATGACATCACTGCTTGTGAGGCTACATGATGGGGGCTATAAACCCCTGCTGGTGCTCAGAGGCCCAAGGGAAGAAGATAGCCCAGAAGATCCTACGCCAGGTGGGCATGGCCTTGGAGATCCCACAGGCTGCTGCCCCTATACAGATGGGGTCTTTGGTGCTGGGCAGGAGGCTAAGAACATCCCCTCCTTGGGGTCACTGACACAGTCTGATCTTTGAGAGGGAGGAACAGGTGGGTCTTGTTGAGCCGTGGCTGAGGGTTGCTCTCTACTTTCTGCTTTCCAACTATTTTTAGAGGAGCTTCCTGCATCTAAAAATATAAGCTTGCCAAGGAAAGGTTTCAGCGCATCGTTCTACTTCCAAGGAAGACGTCTGTGCCAGGAATCCAGGTGCTACGTAGAGAAACTGGAGTTTCTGCTGGAAACAGACCAGGTCGTCACACTTCTCTATTGTGCATCTTTTTAGATGTGGCATTAGACGGTTTCCTCCGTCATGAAGGCTGTATTGGGGCTGGAGTGGTTGTGGATCTGCTCCCTGGTTGTGCTCATCCCACTAAGTCTGCAGAGTGCAGAATGTGGAGGGATCCCAGGTTCCAAATGTATGTTGCATATATAGGTAACGTTAATATATCGGATCTACCTTTGTTGTGGAAAGAGGACATGGATACTAGTCATTGATGGCATTCTAGGTTCAATCCCGGGGGGGCTCTGTTAAAGTGGAATACCTGGAAAGAGCTCTTCTCTGGGGGCGGGGGCAAGGAGGGGCTGACAGTGAAGAGGGCTTGAGTGAGCCATTGCTTAGGGGAGAAGTTGTAGCTCAGTGGTGAAATACCTGCTTTGTAAGCAGAAGGTCCTGGGTTTGATTCCTGGTCTCTCTCGGTTGGGTTGGGAAGGAAAGGCTCCTGCCTGAAGCTCTGCAGAGCCACCGCCAATTCAGCGCAGACAATACTGAGCTTGATGGTCTGAGAGCACGATCCTAACCTGGAGTTAGGCTGGCACAGTTAGGTCAGCAAAGTTAGGCTGGCCCAAGCGACACCATAATGCATGTTTGGACCACTCTCGGACTCAGAGAGGCCAGCACACAGACATGTGCCATCATCCCTGATTCCGGGAGTGGTCCAAACACGCTTTACGGGTATCCCTTGTGCAGAGGTGTTTCTACAGGGAGGGCAAAGCTCTAAGTTTTGTAAGAAGCCTTACCTTGCAGTGGAAATCACTCCTCTCCTGCACCGTTTTAGCCAATCCTCACAGGGAAAAGCAACATCTTGGCGTTGCTTACTGGCTACAGCAGCAAGGGAGAGGAGGGATATACATGGCAGGGTAAGGCTTCTTGCAAAACTTAGAGCTTTGCCCTCCCTGTAGAAATGCCACTGCCCTTGTGCCAGCCAAACTTTGCTGGCCTAACTGTGCCAGCCTAACTCCAGGTTAGGATTGAGCTCTGAGTCAGTTGATGGTAGCTTCCTATGGTATGATATGACACTGTAACAGTCTTATTATTAGGGTGGCTGTGCTCTTTCTCTCCACGAGGAATGGGAACCCTTACTTTCTGTAGTCATTGCCATTATTATTACCCTTATCCTCCCTCCTTCTGTTTTCTCTCCCTGTTGATTTGTCACCATCTCTGGATCATAGCAGCATCTGACTGCTTATGTGACTCTGTAAAAGTGCCCTAGACATTGGTGGTGTTGCATCCATCTAGTCCTTAAAGGTCCACCAAATAGCCAGTTTATCTTTGTCGCATCCAACGTCCCGCTGAACCCAGCAGGTTCCTCTTTTCCTTTTCCGACCGAATCCTGGGTTTCTTCTCTTGCCATGTTTAGTTTAACCACTAGAGAGCAGCACAGTGTGCAAGAAGAACACACGTTGGCTAGTACCGAATAGATTTGGACACCTGGTAGCATCTGGAGAATACAAGTAACGGATCATTGGGATGCTGAAGCAACGGGAAGCCTTGAATTGCCTTTCTTGGCAGCAGCAAGAGATAAAAGGAGTCGTGCTTGAGAAAAAGTTTGGATCTCCCAGTGCAAAAACTTCAAGACATTGGGAAAATTTGCAGGCAGCAACAGCAGCCTTCTTGTCTTGTGGACTGTTATGTTGCCCTCTTGCAATCGGAGGCAGTGATGGATTGGGGTTCCTCAACCAGTGTGTACCTGTGGCACAATGGTCATGTGTGCACATCTGAACCCAAATCACAATCCATGCAGGCTATCAATGGCTGCATGCGAAGCGAATGACCTGTCAATTAAAATGAATTTTGCCTCTGATGGAAAGTGCAGCACCCACTGATCTGTTCAGCTGGCACCTTCAGGTTTTAAGGTGGGACTCCTGGCCCATGAAAGATGTGAACCATTTGTGCCTTTTACCTAGGGAGGATGTCAAGGAACGATGGTTTCTGTTCCCTTTTAGGAAATGAGAAACCCTTTGGGGCTCTTGTAAGAAGAGGAGAGCAAAACTGCCTGGGTTGGATTTATTCTTCTGCCATTGGGCAGAAAATTGGCTGAAGAAGAGCAAAAGTGACTTGCTGACTCAGAGCAAAGGTTCATCCAAGCCAGCGCATTGTTTGTCATGACAACTGTCCAATGGGAATAGCCACTGGGATGCTCCTGGGCTGTTTGCTACATTCCCAGCGAACATGGGGATTTTGTTTGGCTGTGATGGTAAATTGCCATGGTAGACACATCTTCCACGAATGAGCTAGCAAGGAAAGTTGAATATGAAAAAAGGAAGTCTGGCTTTGAAGTTTCTAGGGATTTTTGTTTGCAGGGACATGCATTATTCAACTCTCTTCCCCCCCCCCAACCTGGGACCTTGCCCTGACTTGCATATTCTGACGAGATACATTTCATGAGTCTTCTCCCCCCAGTCAACCTGCAGTTCAGATGTGAATACTGACTCCATCATCAGAGTTGTTCTTTGTAGCGCAGGTGCACTGAGACTTGGAAGTTTAAGCCAGGAACCTTCAAATGTGGCCGGGACTAGAGGGCTTTCAGCTGGGGGTCTTGGCCAGCCGTACTTGAAGATGGCAGGGATGGAACTTGAGACCCCCTCCCTTGCCTCTACCAGTGAGCTATAGTCTCATCCCGAAATGGCAAGATAATTTATGACATAGTTGAGAGTCAACTATCCTGTCTGGTAGCTTCATCTGCAACGTGCACTTACCTGTGAGTAAGTTCCATTGAACTCATTGGGGCTTACATACATGCCTTTAATTGCACAGTTAGCCTTGGTTAGGTCAGTTGTGCTGCATGCCATTGCTACTGCCCCCTTCCCGACCCCTGTCCACTTTTCTCCATGTTCCGTTCCTTCCACCCCCTGTCCTGATTTACCAGCCCTGGTGGATGTCCCTGATACACTGGTGTGGGGACCCTGCCACTTGTTCCCTGATTTAGTGGCCAGCCCAGGACAAATGGCACATTGCCTTTTGTGGCAGCCATAAAGGGCCTTATGCTGCCAGAATGAGCATTCTGGCAGCATAAGGCCTGATTAGGATTGGGCCAAAGCATCCTAATGAATAAGGCCCAGTCCCACCACAGTCCTGTACTTCCTTGAGGTCTCCAGGCAAGACCAGTTCCTGGCCAGGACAGTTGCAACCGTTTGTCCGATGAGTGAAATTCTGTAACAGGCACTTGGACTGAGGATGAGGTTCCACAGTGTGAAGGAAGCTGGGTGCTGAGATCTTTCTTGCTCTCCTTCCCCAAATAACAAATGGTACCTGGGAGCGCAATCCTAATCTGGAGTTAGGCCGGCACAGTTAGGCCAGCAAAGTTTGGCCGGCACAAGGGCCACCATAAAGTATGTTTGGATCACTCTGAGTCAGAGGCCAGCACGCAAATGTGTGCCATCCTCCCTGACTCCGAGAGTGGCCCAAGTGGCCCCAAATCTTGCAGCCTTCCCCAGACATACTAATTCTCCAGTGTCTGGCTGGTGCTGAAGGCGTCTCTTGGAATTAAGTGCTAGATGGCGCCAGCGCATGGAAGCTTCAACCTTCCTGTAAATGTTTACCTGGGTTTGTCCAATGTCTGTCTGTGGATTGGAATTGCCTTCCAGGATTCTGGGCCTTTCCAATACGTGTCAGCTAGGAAGGACCAGCAAATAAAAACTTTGGCTTCCCCACTCCCTGTCCTGGTCAATTTGGTTAGTGGCTGGAGTGCAGAACCGGGACTGAGAAATGTAGGCTCATGAAATCCCACAAGTGACTCCAGGCAACAACCTTGGAGGATAAAATGGCAGGGGGATTTGCACCCTGTTCTGAATTCTCTGCACGAACAAGCAAAATAATGCACAAATCAAGGAAGCCAGTGGGCTAGAAGCAGGAGTCAAACTAGTTTAAAAATAGAGTGGTGTTCCAATTCATACTATTCTTTTTCCAGTTGTGTCTTTTTTAAAAATAGCATGGTGATGGTTCAAATACTTTCAAAATTGGTCCAGATGAGTTAAACGCCTCTGCAACAAAAGAATGCAGTACGAGCTTGGCCTACTGAAGCTCAATGGCACGCAGCTAGAAGAGAGAACCACACCGTGAAGGCTACAGCTGGGACTGAGGATTTGGTGAATTGCAGAATACTGTATATTTGTAAAAAAAAAAAAAAGACATTGAAAAAATGGTGGTTTAAATTAGCCTGTCCATGTAAGCCGCCTAGGGCATTTGCTTCGGCATGGGAAAGATGGAGTATAAATTCTTCAAATAATTAAATAAAGTAACCCCCTTTTGATACATCTCATGCAGAAACAATACTGAGCTCTTTTGCTCGCAGTACAGTTCTAGAATGGGAAGAGACATGACAACTCTTTCGCTGGAGAAAAATGACGTCTCGCCGTTCAACTTTTGAAATGCACCCTTTGTCTTGGGAAAACCTTTAAGACAATGTAAAACAGAACCGGAAAGCACCCTTTTCAGGATGAATGATGGGCTGTCGGCAAGGAGGAACTGCAGTGCCAAGAAGGACAGAGCGCTTCCAGCAGCCTCCGAGAATCCTCCGTGCCGAGGACTGGCTGCTGGAATGTCTGGGGTTGGCAAGCTCCGACTTGGGCTCCAGGAGAATCACTAGTCCTGGGCCCTGCCTACCAGTCTCTTTTCCTGCTCCTCTCTCCCTAAAAAAAAAGAAACAAAAACAAAACCCCTCCTCTTTGTATGTGAACTTTCTATCTGCAAATGTGCTTATCTGCAAGGGGCAGAATTGCTACTTACTGTCATCTGCATCTCTGTCCTTGTTATCCACTATGCAGAGAGCTGAAGGCTGCCGGGACCTTCAGAATGGCACCTGCAACCAGCACCAGCCCCTTTAAAATGACTGGCAGAAGCATCCACCAGCCATGTTTAAGGGGTCCGTGCTGGTCGCTGGTGCCATTCTGAAGATCCCTGCAGCCTCTGGAAGGGCTCTGCAGCATTCAGAGATCTTTTGGCACTTCCTGCTACACTCTGCTGGCTTCCTGAAGGTCTCTGCTAGATTCTTCTGATGGCAGACCCCTTGCCCCTAACCCCTTGGGTCCTATAGCATCAATGGTTCATTATCTGCTAATTCACTATCCGCAAGGATTTCCAGGAAACTAACCCTAGCGGCTAATGAGGACTGACTGTAGATCTCCAGCAAATATGAACTTTTGGCTACCCACAGTAAGAATGTCCTTAGTTTTGAGCTGCTGACCACTTCCTTGGTTTAGGGGGTTCGGTTCAGGCTCAAGCCAAACAAAAAAGTTTGGGTTTCAGTTCACTGAGGGGGAGGGACAACTTCTGTCTGAGCCACTGTCTGAGTTTGGTTTCATTTCCTAGACAATAACTATATGTAAGTTGTTGTCCGGATCTCTTTCTGCCTGAGAGACTCATCTATTTTTGTTGGCTGCTTGGTTGCATTCCATACTTTATGTGGTAGGAAACCTGAGTTACTGCACTTGACAAGGAAATGCAGTCTGTCCTGGCTCTCTCAGGGCAAGATGTATGTTCTGTAATCTCTCTCTCTCTCTCTCTCTCTCTCTCTCTCTCTCTCTGTGTGTGTGTGTGTGTGTGTGTGTGTGTGTGTCATTTTAAGCATACACTTAAAATGAGTCTGGCGTGTACATTTAAATAAAAAACAAACCCACCCACAACACCCTATTTATCTGTTTGAGGACAGATAAAAGGAAATACTTCCTTTACCTAGCAGGTAATTAATCTGTGGAATTCTTTGCCATAGGATGTGGTGATGACTTCTGGCCTAGGTGCCTTTAAAAGGGGACTGGACAGATTCCTGGGGAAAAGTGCATCGCAGGCTGCAGGCTATGATGGGTGGTGCAACCTCCATGCTTCAGAAGTAAGCTACCTCAGAATGCCAGATGCAGGGGAGTGGCAATAAGATGCATGTATCTTGTTGTCTTGTGTGCTCCCTGAGGCATCTGGTGGGCCACTGTGAGGTACAGGAAGAGGGACTAATGGGCCTTTGGCACACATTTGTGTGCTGGCCCCTCTGATTCTAAGAGTGGTCCAAACACAGTGTCCCTTGCGCCGGCCACACTTTCTTGGCCTAACTGCAGGTTAGGATTGCACCCTAAAGCTCTGTTTCACCCCTCTCTGGTGTGTGCATGCATGAGTAAGTTTACCAGATACAAACGGGGACAGAGTGCCTGTACCTTTAACCCTTGTATAGAAGAGGGAATTTGGGCAGGTGCAACCAGGCATGGAAGGGTTTCAAAAACTGCACCTGCCCAAATTCCCTCTTCTATACAAGGGTTAAAGGTACAGGCACTCTGTCCCTGTTTGTACCTGGTAATCCTATGAGACTTTCACCTCCCTCACCCTCGCTGGCCACCAGCTATCTCCCAGGTACTTTCCTTCTGCCATGAGTTTCATCTCCAAAATGTTCACATTGCACCCATGCCGCTGGCTTGCCATGTCTTGCAGAGCTCCAGGGCTGGCAGGCCATTGCAAGGTCGCATCCTGGACTTGGAGCCAGCGCACCCTCTCTTTGCATAGGCATGGCTTTCACCTTCACTTGGCACCTTTTGCCTTCTGTGTCCTGCTGTCTCTCTTCTCGCTCCCCCTCTGGGAGGGAGAAAGGCCCCCCTGGTGGTTAATTGTAATGTGTATAGACAGGAATATGTGTTTGGAAATGAAGACTTGGGCCTTATATTGATTCCCGCACAGATGGCTGCCGAGCTGCCTCTGGGGAGCTGTAATAGCTTCTTGGCGGCTCAGCTCCCTGCAGCCTTCACCCACAGCTTCCACCTCCCAGACAGAATACAGCCAGTTCCCTCCATGAAGTCATTCTCCCTTCCGCCTCCATTTTCCATACGAGCACAACTGAAACTGGTTTTGAGTGGCGTACGCACTCGTGTCCCTCTCTGATGCGAACCCTGGCTGACGTGAGCAGCTCCAGATCGAGGAAAGAGAACAGAGGTCTTAACCTTCACAGCAACTTCTTGACACTAAGGAGAGGGGGATTCTATCTTTACTTGGGTTTGTGTAAATGGGATTCTGAGCAGGGCGTCAACATATTACACCAACCCACAGTGTGACACATTTTTGCGCAGAATCTTTGAACATGACACTTGGCCTGCCTCCGATGGCATCCCTGCTGTGTGCAGCTCAGCCGAGACACCCTGGGGGTGAGTCCCTATGACCAGATGCAAACTGGGACAGAGCGCCTATGCCTTTAACCATTGCGTAGAAGAGGGAACTTGGGCAGGTGCAGCTTTTGAAACCCTTCCGTGATGAGCTGCACCTGCCCAAATTGCCTCTTCTACACAATGGTTCAAGGCATAGGTGTTCTGTCCCAGTTTGTACCTGGTAACCCTACCTATGTCACTAGCTTCTGGCATCAGCCGGATTCACCATGCTTCTCCCACCGCATTCAATGCCATATCAGTGACCTGGGCAAAGCCTTGATGCCTGACCACACTGAACAAGAAGGCTGCTTACAATCTGGGGCTAGCACAGGCCAGTTAGCCGCTGGCCATCTGTTGTACCAACATAAGAAGAGCCCCACTGGATCAGGCCACAGGCCCATCTAGTCCAGCTTCCTTTATCTCACAGTGGCCCACCAGATGCCTCAGGGAGCACACAAGGCAACAAGAAGCCTGCATCCTGTTGCCACTCCCTTGCACCTGGCATTCTGAAGTAGCCTACTTCTAACGTAAGGAGGTTGCACCACCCATCATGGCCTATAGCCCACAATGGACTTTTCCTCCATCTGGTCTGTCCAATCCCCTTTTAAAGGCACCTAGGCCAGACGCCATCCCCACCTCCTGTGGCAAGGAGTTCCACAGATCTCTGCTGGGTAAAAAAGTATTATCCTTTTATCTGTGACAAACTCTGGGCCAGGGAGATATCGCTCCATCATGCTTTGCATGCAGGCAACCAGTGGCCGGCCAGCCTGTGCTAGCCCTCACTCAGCGGTGATCTTTGAGCTGAGCTGGTTGGCACGCTTCGACCCAGAGGCATTGCCAGTGGGGGAAATTGGCTCAGCTACATGTACCATTTGGAAACTGTCCACATTCCACTAGTGGCAGCCGTGCCACGGGTTGGCCACCCTTGCATTACGCAATTGGCTTGAGTTCAGGTTTACCGCTACAGTTGGTTTCTCCAGCTCGGTTCCGGTTCGGACACTCCTGCGAGAAAGTGGGTCCATAACTGGGACATTTAATCCCTGCATTAAATGCATCTGAACTCATTCTGAAAATTGTATCCAACAAAGCATTATTTATATATCAAACCAACCAACCAGCCCTAGGAAAATGAAACATGAATCATGCAATTGAAAGCAGAGTGTTTGGTTATGAAACCACTTTGCATTTAAGGGGTTTGTTTAGGTTGAAGGGAATTGTGAAATCTGAAGTGTTTTCAGTTCTGTTTCTCAAACTTGGGTGCAGATCCGAGGAGACCCATTGGGACTGCCATGGCTTTATATGGGGTAAGGGTATAAATGTTCCCTTACACACACACACACACACACACACACACACAGAGAGAGAGAGAGAGAGAGAGAGAGAGAGAAATATCAGCCAACATCCTGATAGAGAACTGGGCGGGGGGGCGGGGCGGGAGAAGACGAGAAGATTAGCAAAAGGATTGGGTTATTCTGTAGTCATTAGCTGAGCAGCATCCCTGCGTCGTGGCTAATGCTCCCAGATTGTACAGATTGTACTACATTAGTAGTAGGCTACTTCAGAGTGCCAGGTGCAAGGGAGTGGCAACAGGATGCAAGCATCTTGTTGTCTCATGCCTCCCTGGGGCACCTGGTGGGCCGCTGTGAGATACAGGAAGCTGGACTAGATGGGCCTTTGGCCTGATCCAGCAGGGCTCTTCTTATGTTCTTATGTTATGTTCTTATTGGCATGAGCTGTAGCACTGGCCTGGGAATGCGGGCAGAGAGCTGCCCATGCGCCAGCCAAACTCAGCTTGGAGGGCGGAACTGGGCGGGGTGGACATGCCGGTGGGCGTGCCAGCCCAGGGAGGGGGAGGGGTTTGGGATGCGGCCGTTAGGCCAAATCCGAGGCCTCAACCCCAGGCCATGCGGCCCCAGTGTGGGCTGCGCGGCCTCCTCAGTTCTGTGCACACAATTTTGTGGGCGCAGATCCGAGGAGCACATCAGGCTGCTCCGGTTGCCTCGGAAGCTGCGTTGGGCCCTCTGGCCTGCCTTCTCCAGTGCAGCTTGGGATTGCGCTGCCAGGCAGTCTTCAGGATTTGGGCAACCAGGACAAACCACCGACTGGCCCTGACGCCACCCCTTGAGTGCTGTAAGGGTGACTACCCAGCCGTGCTCCTCTGCAGTGCTTTCTCTGCTTCACGATTTCTCATCTTTTCCTTTCCCTGTTTCACTCGGTTGCTCCTTCGCCCTCTTGGCAAAATTCAATCAGATGAAAAACAAATCTGCATATTTTCCACAACCCCCGTTTCATACAAGGGTCTATTGTTTTAAAAATCAATTGGGATCAGTTTTGCCTCCAGCAAAAGGGCACAGGTGAATAAGTGGCAGCAGCTGCCATTGGCCTTGAGTCTTGGCCTTGAGACTCCCTGTGTTGCAATCAATGGCTGATCCAAAGAGAGCGCATTTCATTGTCACCTGAAGGACCTCTCTCTATAGAGAGCTGCCTGTGGGCCTTTGCCATCTGGAGAGGAAGCGAGAGTGAGAGTTCTGGTCGCCATATCTCAAAAAAGACAGAGGAACTAGTGAAACTAGAAAAGGAGTGGAAAAGTGCAACCCAAATGATGACTGGGCTGGGGCAGATCCCTTATAAGGAAAGGCTGCAGTGTTTGGGGCTCCTCAGTCTAGAAAAAAGGTGCCTGAGGGGGAATATGATTAAGACATACAACGTTATACCTCCTGGTTTTAGATGGAGGCTACCTCAGGCCAGGTGCTAGGGAGCAGCAGAGGGATGTAGGCGTCTTGTTGTGGGCTCCCTGAAGCATCTGGTGAGATACAGGAAGACGGATTAGATGGACCTTGGCCTGATCCAGCTGGGCTCTTCTTATGAGAGCTGAACAGAGGAAAGTCTCCAAGTCTTGTCTGTCTATCCTCCCTGTTCAAGAATGTTTGAATTCATGGATACAAAAGTTATATTACTAAGCATCTAATACAGGAGTACCCAGGATCCAGTGGGTTTTGCCAAGCATCCATGGTTTCAGCTATCCACGGTCACCTGTACATCTGATAATTCTCAAATACTGGATATCTGCAAGAACAAATAATACTTGTGTGCCTCCTTTTGTTGGTTCTGTTGATGCTAATTTGTGTTGCTGACATTGTGTGAGACCCAACGCAAATTTCCCGCACTTCTCTTTTTGTTCGCCTCTTCATCTCATGATGGGGGCTGTCAGCTTGCCTAGGAGTGTGGCAATGGTGGATGCTTTCTTTAAACGTTCTTTTTAAAATGCGAAAGGAGTGTGAATGCTCAGGGATTGACTTTTTCCAGCACTGCCTGCCTACCCAGGCCTTCCAAGGGGCTCATGGCCAATCCCCATGCCAACCTTTCAGTCATGGAGTGACTCTCAAGACTAACAGAGCTATTCCATCATTTGCTTTGTTCTTCCATCCCCTAGGTCAGCGGTTTCCAAACTGATTGTGGTCGCAGCCCCTTCTTTTGGGGCAGCCTCTACTCCCAATTTTTCTGGTCACCACCATCTTGGATCATGTAATTCTCGCAAGATCTTATGCGATCCAATATGGTGGCACCTGGAGAAAACTGGGAAGAAGAGACTGCTGGGGACATCCTGTGGCATCCCTGTCTATTAGCTGTGGCACCCTTAGTGGTTCCACAGTTTGGGAACCACAGCCATAACGTCAGCCCCCCTATTGACCTTAGAAGGATGTACTCGGGTAGGAGGAGAGCCATGGAGGGCAGTTTGCCAAGGACTCCCTGAAATGTGGGGTGGACTCTGCCATTGACTGCCTCTTGGTGGCCACCTTGGTGCCCAATATTGCCTTAGTCTTGTGAACTGTGGTGAAAAAACCATGGCCACTGTCCCACTAGAAGTTGTCCCCGGCCCTCCCTCCCTCCTTCATGTCAATGAATGGGACATGAACAGGCTGAATGGCCCCTGTGGCTTCTGGCTCATTCACGTCTTGTAGGCATTCATTTCAAGATGAATGAAAATTGGACCAAATGGGCTCAATTTGCTTCAATTTTCCACTTATGATGAAACAAATGCACACCTCAATCTAATACAGGCACGACATAATCAGCGGCTCTTGTAGAAATGAATTGTTCCAGTGATGAGTAGCCCTGCTAGGTTATGTTTGCTGTCTGTGATTGGTCAAGAGCGCAACAGGAAAATGGGGTTGTTGGGACCATGTTTACATGAAGAATGATTTCGCTTAACTAACTCTGAATGTGTGCTAACTTGTTGAGAGAAACAGTTTAAAAGAGGGATGGTATGGAGGAAGGACGTCAAGAAGATGATTTTCTACCTTTCAGAATGCTCAAAACTCTGGGTCACCTAATGAAATTGATTGGCAGTAAATTCAGGACAAAGGAAATTTCACAGAATGCAGAATTGGTTTTTGGAATTCGTTGTTGCAACATGTGATGTTATTTACCTATTAGCTTAATGGGCTTAAAAAGAGGAAAAGAGGGTTCTCCTTATGAGGAGTATGCACTAAGATTGAACAGTGCATACTTGTGTTGATCACATATGTCAGGTCCAAGCAGGCTTGAAAAAAGTTTATTCAGTGTGAGGGCAGGAAGCGCTGTCCTCGCTCTGAACTGGCTTTGTGTCATCATCCTAATAATCTGATTGACTACCTGATGTCACTATGCTAACAAGCCCTGATTACAAAGACTTTCATGGCTGAGTGAGTCTAAAACAGTTTAAAATGCTGCTCGAGTCTTCAAGCCATAGATTAAAACACATTGTGGGATTTAGTCCCAATGTTTCACCTGTGGAAAGCATCTTCAGGGGGGTTGCATTTTGTATCCTCTGCTGATACAAAATTCTTTGTAAGCCTCTGAAGACGTTTTCTGCAGGTGAAAGTGAAACCTTGAACTCCTTGCTACAGGAAGTGGTGATGGCATCTGGCCTAGGTGCCTTTAAAAGGGGATTGGACAGATTTCTGGAGGAAAAGTCCATCATGGGCTATAGGCCATGATGAGTGGTGCAACCTCCTTACGTTGGTAGTAGACTACTTCAGAATGCCAGGTGCAAGGGAATAGCAACAGGATGCAGGCAGCCTGTTGTCTCGTGTTCTCCCTGAGGCATCTGGTGGGCCACTGTGAGATACAGGAAGTGGACTAGATGGGCCTTTGGCCTGATCCAGCAGGACTCTTCTTATGTTCTTAACTATGTTTTAAGCAATCCTGATTAGTTGGGATCACATCATTAGTTCAGAAGCCCCGTTTTGTTTTGTTTCTGAAATGTTACCTAAGCACTGCCACTTGGCAGCGAATGAATAGTGCAGGAAAGAACAATGAGCAAAGGAGACAGGTGTGTGGAAACTTTCTCCTCTCTCCCCAAAGCCCTTTTTGGGGCTTAAAATCCTGAGCCATTTAGGATTACCAGCTGCAACACTGGACAAGGGTTCCATACAGTGGTGTCATTCAAATGATTTAGGAACAGGAACTCACTTTTGATTGGCACTTGTCGGGAACCCGGAACCAGCCACGGAGCCCGTTAGGATCCGGAACGCCTGTTCTGGTCCGTTCCCCCTGAATGACATCACTGGTTCCATACCTTTGTAGCAATTGCAAAGAAGAGAGAATTTCAGTGCCTGCATGTTTTTTTTCTCAGCCCCATCTAGCAAGCTCCGTCTGCCAAAATTTCCCTTTCTGCTCAGTCATTAATGGCACAGGAGTCTCCTCTTCCTTTGCAACTAGTCACCCTAGAAGTGTTCCCACAGGCTTGCCAGCTGGCCAGGAAATTAAAAATCCCTGCTCCCTTCTGCTGCCTTCTGAGCACTCCAAGACTTGCCCAAACACGGCTGCCTCCTAACTTCAAGACATGAAGGTTCATGCTTGGAGATCCGGAGTCCCTGACACCAGCACACTCACTTCTTTGCCCGTGAGGTTGGCATCATGGACTCTTTGGGGGTTGCTGCCTGAGCTCGTCGCAGAATCGCTTTGTCTTAGCAAAGACTTAAATAGCGTCTTGAAATATTAAGGAGTCAACAAACCACCTGCAAGAGGGATCTGTGTTTACAAAGGGGGCCTCCTCGCCCACCTTTCTTCTGAGACGATCCTTCATTTGTCAGAGTGGTTTGTTTGTTTTATTATTGAAAAGATTTCTACCCCCTGCCTTGGTGGAAAGGAATTCAAAGCAGTGCACAATAACTAGACTAAAAACACCGTCGAAAGATCAGCAGCACAACCAAGTCAAACAAATCTGAAAGGCAGAGGTTAAAACCACGGTGTATAAAATACTCTACATCTTGCAGCACAATATAATACAGTGGCAGTCCTGCCATTACCCTGGGGGGGGGAAATGCCCCCTTGGGTAGCAGAACAGGGTCCCTGGCCCTCCGGAGGCCATCTGAAGCCTCTGGAAGCCGTTAAACAGTACTTCCTGTTTTCGTAGGAAGTAAAAACCTTCCGAAGGCTGTAGATGGCTTTTGGAAGGGCAGGGAAGTCGTGTGAGGCACCAGAATCCAATAGGTGAGTGGGGGGACTGTCTATGGGGGGATGGCTCCTGCTTGGCCCCCTGGTGGAACACGGGCCAGGGATGTGACTGACGGGCTTTTCAATTTCACCAGGGAGGCTCGCAGAAGGGGCTGCAGGTCTCTCAGACTCTGACAGAGGCTGGTGTGACCCCCCCTGCTGAGGTAGGGCCCCTGGCAGTGCCCACATTGCCTCCATTGCTGTGGTGCTGTTGGGCACCCCCTGCTCTAGCCCCTGTTCCTGCCAGCACTTACAGCGGTCCCAGCATCCAAGTAGGACTTTGGGAACTGCTGCCATAGAGTGCATGGGACGGTCATGTTTTAGAAGCCAGGTTGTTTGGAGAGGAGTCTTGCCCAATTGGATCCTTTGAGTTGAGAAGCTCTGCGGTTCTTCCAGTAAGGAAGAGCTGGAAGGAGGAGGTTGGGGAATAAAGAGCAGATCCTTGCAGCCCAGTCCCAGAATAGTGATTGTCAATGGTTTTCCTCTCACGGCACCCTGACCTCTGTGGTCTTAGCCTCTTGTGATGTCACTTCTAGGAGACTCTCCCGGCTTCTATATAAAGGAAGAAGGACAGACAGTTGCCCTAGAAACAGAGCCGCAGAACCCCAAAGAGTTTTTCAGCAGTTTTCCACACTGCTCCGAACTCCTGCAGCACACCAGCAAACCTTTTGCGGCACACCAGAGGAAAATGGCTGCTCTAGAATGGAGCACAGTGATTCCCAAACTGTGGGTCGGGACCCAACAGTGGGCCATGAGCCAATTTCAGGTGGGACGCAAAGCCCCTAGAGCAACCATATTGAAAATATGGGAAGATGGGATGCTGGAAAGGGGGAGGGCTGTGTAGTTGTTTTGCTTGTGTCAAAGTTGGGAATTAGCTTTTTTCTTTCTAATTCACTTCGCTTTTAGAAAATGGCTGAGAAATAACCCAGTTTATGGGTGAATTCTCAGGAAAGCAGCAGGCTCTGGCGTCACAAGGACAGCACTTCCGGCCATGACATCATTTCTGCTGGGTCCCAGACAGTTTTTCATTCTAAAGAGTGCGCCCTGGTGCTAAAAAGTTTGAGAACTACTGATCTAGAAGATTCTTACAACTCCTTGGAATATGAATATTGTTGGGAAAGCATCTCTGACTTGCAGCTGATTATTATGCCAGAGGGGAGGAGGCTGTTGACAAAGTGCCGTATGATTTCAAATTGACAAAATGCCATACGATTTTAAATTGTGTCGTGTGTCATCGTCCCCCATTTTGCCCATTCAAGCTTCGGCTCCTGAGGAAAACAGCCTGGGGTGTCTCTCAGAAATGGATTCTTTCTGGCCCATTAACTTATTCAGTGAATGTAATGGGGCGCTCCCCACCTTCACCCCTCCGCCTCGAAGCAGTCATTAAGAGGCAGAGCTTAGCAAAGCAAGCAGAGAGCGTCTGAGCTGTAGTCAGTTTGAAGGAGAGAAGGAAATCTGGGTGTCATCGGCTGGGGATGGCCAAAGTGATGCAAATTCTGTAATTCAACCATTATTTATATCAATTCCCAATCCTTTGCTCGGTTTGGAATGGCCTGCACAAATACGTGCATCATTAGCAATAATGCTGAAAATACATTTTAAATTGTAGGTAAGGAAATGGAGATTTCCCCATGGCAGGGTTTTTGAGAAGGACTTGCAGACATTCCCATATCCTATCCTTCAACACTACACAGAGATTACTGTCAGAACACCCCTGTTTTCAGAACAAGGATCTCTGCCCAAACTTCTCCCTCTTCCTCCACCCTGGTATAATTACCCAAGCCTTTTAGCATGGGCTGAGAATGTTTTAATGCTGCTATTTTGCCTTCCTGTTCTATCGATTGCTCTTAATGTGTTTGCGTTTATTGCCTTCTTGAAAATCACTTTGGAATACTTATATTGAGGGCGATATCTGAATCTCTAAAATAAATCAATACCCTTTGGAGAATGAGGGTTGGTTTGGGAGCCTGGGAAGCCTACAGAGATGTGTCTGCAGGTGAGCTAGATGTGTTGGGGGATTTCCCCGTGTGTCCTTTTCACAAAGCGCCCCCCCTCAGTGGTGTCATTCAAATGATTTAGGAACAGGAACTCACTTTTGATTGGCACTTGTCAGGAACCTGGAACCAGCCACGGAGCCCGTTAGGATCCGGAACGCCCGTTCTGGTCCATTCCCCCTGAATGACATCACTGGGCCCCCTCCACCAATGGGACCAGGGCCATAGTTTGGGTATGACGGTACCGGAAGAGTCCAGTACATCTGTGACTGGCTGTTTTCCATGGGCATACTGGAAGCAACAGGATGCACATTGAGCTCATGAGACATCCCAGTGGTCTGAGCATTCACACGTGCAATATGCTTTAAAGCAGTGTTTCTCAACCTGTGGGTCACAAGTCAATTTCAGGTGGGTCGCATAGTACCTAGCGCAGCCATAACTGAAAATATGGGAAGATGGGATACTGGAAAGGGGGAGGACCGAGTGTTTATTTTGCTTGTGTCTAGGTTGTAAATAGGGTTTTTTTCTCTTTCTGATTCACTTTGCTATTGGAAAACGGCTGAGAAATAACCCAACTGATTGCTGCACTCTCAGGAAAAGAGCAGGCTCTGGCTTCACAATGACAGCACTTCTGGCCATGACATCACTTCTGGTGTGTCCCGGACAGATTGTCATTCTAAAAAGTGGTTCCCAATGCTAAAAGGTTTAAGAACCACTGCTTTAGAGCAGCTTATCTGCTTTCATTTTCCATCTCCTCGGCATTCAGCCGCAGAAGTTCACTTCCATCTTCATGGTGCAGCAGCTTCTAAAAGTGGAGCATTGACCATAACTTTTGCCAGTTCAGACATGACACCAAACCATAGTTAGCATGCACACACCATCTCTGCAAGCCCATTTCAAGTCTGAGTTTCTGATTCTGCTTTTTTTCCTTGGCTTTTCCCACTGAAATATCACACAAATTGACATTTGAGATACGTTTCAGGGTTCCTCTGAAAAATGGTCAAGGGATGCTCAATGAGTTTTATGAGAGCAACCGACCCTTCCAGGGGTTTCCACACGTCCTGACAGCACAATCTTAAGCATATCTGCTCAGAAGCAAGTCTGACTGGGTTCAATGGGGTATTGCCCCATGCAAGTGTATATAGGATTGCAGCCTAAGGACCAGTCGTATCCAAGTTTCTGGTCCTGATGCAGCTGCAGTGCCACCCCAAAGTAAGGGAAAAAACACCCCCTTCCCTTGAGGAGGCCTCCCTGACTTCCCCTCCACCACAGAATGCAGCACCCACCCCACTGGGACTGCCACATCAGGGCTGGAAAACTGGATTGGATTTGGCCCGGGGTTTCCTGGCTGGTGGCCAGTGATGTCATGCAGGGGGAACGCAGGGGAACTCAGTTCCACTAGTTAAAATTAGGGCTGACTCCACCCACTTCACTCTCCCTCCTCCCCCCTCCCAATTCCTCTGCAAAGAGCTTTTCTTCTTGGTTGGCCGGCACTCAGAGGGTTAAAGGGAGCGACTCCGGATTCCTAGGGGGGCGAAGGCAGTGATGTCATTCAGGGGGAACGGACCAGAACGGGGAGTTCCGGATCCTAACGGGCTCCGTGGCTGGTTCCGGGTTCCCGACAAGTGCCAATCAAAAGTGAGTTCCTGTTCCTAAATCATTTGAATGACACCACTGCTGGTGGCAACTCCTAATGAGTCGACCCAAACCTTGTGCAGAATCCGGCTCAGCTCCCTCCGCCTGGCTTGTCTGAATGGGACCTTTGTGGCTCCGAGGGCCGAGCCCGGGAGCCGTCGCTGCAGCTGCAGCCCAGCCTGTCCTTCCTCAAGCCGTGTTGGGTGATGGATGGCGCCTCCCAGGAGCCCTTGTGCTCCTCGTAACAGTGACTGTTACCGATTGGGATATTAACTTGGTATGGAGCACAATACCTTCGCGCCGTGGAGCGACCATCCCTCTCTGCCGAGCGCGGGGAAGGAGGAAGCCTCCTTGCCAGTGATGTCATCTGAGCGCGCCAACTACCGGAACGCTCGGATGATTGACAGCCCTCCGCCCCTATGGCCCCCCAAGCCTCACTGCGCCGGAATCGCTCCATTTTAGAGCGATTCTGGACGCAAGGGAGGGCGGGCGGGCCCAGCAGCAGCTCGCCCGTCCTCCGAAGCAGCGGCGCGGCCCGGGAGCTCCGCGGAACGGAGTACCGGGCCGTTCCGCCTTAATGACGCCTCTGTCCTTGCCGAACGTGAGCAGGCAGCCTGGCGCCTGGCACTTGCTCTGCCTCCTCCCAGGGCTATTTGCAGCTTATTGATTCCACGCGGAGGCTGGCTGGCTGGCCGGCCTGTTCACTGCCTGCCTGCTGACCCCCAGGAAGCAAGGCTGCCTTCTGCTGGCACACGTCCAACTGTTCTGCATCTGCGCCTCAGCCCCGCTAAGCACTATGGACCTGCTGGTGCACTTCTCGTATTGTGAGGCCCATAGCCCAGGGGGCAGAACCCCTGAGGACTCTCCCCAGGAATGCTCAGTAGCCAGAGGCGTTGCACCCATAGGGTGCAGTGTAGTGGCTGCCATGGAGCTGGGCACACCGGGGAAGAAAGCAGCATGGAGCTGAGCCCTCCCATCTACCCCTGTCTCCGTTAAACTACTGCTATGTTAGTAGTAGGCTACCTCAGAATGCCAGGTGCAAGGGAGTGGCCACAGGATGCAGGCAGCCTGTTGTTTCGTGTGCTGCCTGAGGCACCTGGTGGGCCACTGTGAGGTACAGGAAACTGGACTAGATGGACCCTTGGCCTGATCTGGCTGGGCTCTTCTGATGTTCTTAAGGCCCAGATTGGGTTGCAAGGTATTATAGTTCCCTCCCCACAGACTGGATAGCAAATTATGTTTTATTTACTTCAGAAATTTACCTCAGAAATTTATCTCAGGATGCTAGTTACAGGGTAGTGGCCACAGAATGCAGGCAGCCTGTTGTCTTGTGTGCTCCCTGAGGCACCTGGTGGGCCACTGTGAGATACAGGAAGCTGGACTAGATGGGACTTTGGCCTGATCCAGCAAGGCTCTTCTTATGGTGTTAACTCCGAAATGGAGCAATTCCAGGAGCAGGGGGCGTGGCGAAGCTGTGCTGAGGGCGTGGTAATATCTTTTGCCACTGCCCAATCCCAGGCGCGATCAGAGCCTGTTCCGGCTCTGTCAGTGGCAGAACTTCAGGGGGGGCATTGCGGTAAGTATTGCAGGTCCTGCAATGCACCATTTAAGCGGCCCCTCCCACTCCCATCAGAGCCACTCTGGGTACCCGAATGGGAGGGGAAGCTTACACAGCACATTGCAGCACCTTTCATACTTATCGCGGCACCTCCCCTGTAGCTGCACTTCTGCTCCACCACCTTCCCTGAATGTTTGGCTTTTCATTCAGCAAGTCCACCAATCTTCCCATTCTCTAACGACCAAGGAACGGGGAAAAAAAAATATGCCAATGCTACAGTATTCTATCAAATTGCTTAGTGTTAATGAAATCTGCTGCTCCTGCCCTTTGAAAGTTGTGCGTACGTTTTTTAAAAATACTTGAGTTCTTGTCTTGAGTAATGGTGTCCACCACGACCACCACCACCACCACTGCCAAGTTTCCGATGAGAAGGCTGCTGTCACTATGTTCCTAGCATGATAGATGCTCGCATTTAATGGACATGGAAAAACTGGCTGTAATGCATGTCTGTGAGTGAGAATTTTCAGCAAGAAAGAGAGCTTTCAGGTAGTGTAAAATGTTTACTGAAAAACTCCCTGCTCCATGTATCTTTTTTACATCTGTTCACTGCCTCCTACAGCGCAATCCCATGCAGCGTTAGTGCATGGCAACAAGACTGGCGCTAAGGCAACAAGACTGGCGCCGGCCCTGCTGCGTCCACGCTGAGCCTCTCTTGCGCCAACCAAAGCCGGTCGGCGCGAGGGAGACTCCGTGCTGAGGTGGCACGGGGATTGGAGGGAGGGAGGGAGGGAGGGAGGGAGGTGGGGGCAAGACATGGGTGGGCTTGGGAGGTGGCTATATGGCCATGTCCTAAGCACATCAGGGAGGCCGCATGACCCCGATTTGGGCCGCACGGTCTCCTCGGATCTGCGCCCACTCTTTAGCAGGCGCAGATCCAAGGAGCACATAAGGGGGGCTGGAGCCTCCCCTACGGTAAGGGAGCTCATACTCCCTTGCTGCAGGGAGGCTCTAGACTCCACCTACCCAGCACTGTATAGGGCTCTGGCTGGCCAGCGCTCCTACCCCAGCGCTGGGTAGGATTGCGCCTTTAGTGTGTACTGTGTATTTTTTTGTCTTCCACCGAGGCCACAATCCTTACCGGGAGTTAGGCCAGCACAGTTAGGCCAGCAAAGTTAGGCCAGCAAAAGGGCCACAGTAAAGCATGTTTGAACCATTCCTGGAGTCAGGGAGGATGGTACATATCTATGTGCTGGCCTCCCAGACTCCAAGAGTGGTCTCAGTGCGCTTTATGGTGTTCCTTGTGCTGACCAAATTTTGCTGGCCTAACTCCAGGTTAGGATTTTGGTCTGAGGCTGCTTCTTCCTCAAAGCTTGATCCTAGCCTAGGGAATGGTCATTTTGATGATGTCATTGTGAGCAAATATAGCCAATGCGGAGTGAGGGCACTGCTTCTTGGGTCACATTGCATTCCCTCCTTCGACCATTCAGAGTGATGGCATGTCGATTTCTGGAAGAAAGGAGATGCAATTGCTAGTGCTTCTGCCTCCCCTTATTTCAGACAGAGAACTGTGGCCACTTCTAGCCTTCCCCCTGTCCCACTTGGTGGCTCTTTTGCTGTTTGTAAACAGGGCTATGAAGCCTGGAGATCTGTGCTGCTTAAACCACAGGGAAGTAAGCATTTCAAAGATTTCAAGCGTAATTGAATTTTCAAAAAGCTTCTCTGACATTTGTAGGTGCCTTCCTGCGCAGGTGTGACAATATATTTGCAATGCTTGGTGGCCTTCCAACAATTTTTCAGTAGGGAGCATGGGGATCTGCCCCCTCACCTGACACAATCTACCTGTTGAGTTGCGAGTCCTTTGTCTGCTAGTGACTTAAAGCTGGCTTTTCTCCGAAGATCTTTTTGGCACTGTCATCTCGCCACTAAACAGAACTAATGTTAAAAAGCAAGATTGGCGAGACATTGTATTGATGGTTGTGCAAAATCCAGCTCTATTAGGGCTTCTCTGTTTCTGTAGAGCCACTAATTCTATATTTCTGTCCAACGGAGAAAAGAAGCAATCAGTTCTGCCCAGTGAGATTTATTCCCTTTAAGTCCTCTGCTCTTATTGCTGCGGCTTCCCTGAATCTTTCATGCTCCTTTCTCTGTAATTCGGGAGAACGGGAAATATTTGCTATTTTTTTTATATATATATTTGCTATTTGCTACTGATGCAAATCTTATTTTTCTCTCTCCCTCCCTTTCATGGGCCCTTATCTTTCTATATGGCTGCCACAACTGGCTGCCTAGATAGGGAAAGTTGTAACTCTTCACTTCGCTCCTGGCAAAATCCAAATTCTCTAAGATGCTGTGTAAATACTCGGAGGCAAGCAGTGTAAAATTGAAAACAAATGTGCTCGAGGTAGTTTTGAAAGTACATACACTGATAAGAGATGTGTATATTTTCCTATGTGGGGAAAGGTTTTACTCTGGTTTGCAGTATCGTGGGGGTCAGCTATTTGGGGGAGCTTGGCCAGCGCCTGTGCCTTTTTGGTACGGGGGTGTGTGTGTATGTGTTTGTTTGCACAGATACTGCCCAAACTGGGTTTACCGCATATTGGACATTTGCAGGAACATTTCCCTCTACAGCAGATTTCTAACCCCTGCAGATAAGGAAACCCATGATACTGAAATCCGTGGGTTTGCAGGGCCCCCTTAAAGCCTCTAGAGGTGAGGGGAGCTGAGCTCCACTCACCTCCAGATGATCTTCTGAGGCCCGGAGAAGATGCCATTAACCTCCCGCAGCCTCTGCGGGACTCAGAATGGCTTCTAGGGCTGAAAAAATGCTACTTAGGTTTTGGGGGGGGGGCAAAAACCAGAAGTGACTTTTTTTGTCCCTTTAGACATTCTGAGGCCTGGGGAAGTTGGGATTTATTTCTGCCAGAAATTATTTGTGATTTTGGGCAGGGGGGGCGGGGTTAGTGGTGGTGATAAAATTAGAGTTTACCAATTTTTATATATGCATGAACCAACCGGAGAACAAAAAGAGGGGCAATCAACAGTTGAACCAGCATGCAGCTTGACTTACATGCATTCATATATGCAAATTGTGAACAGGGGCATTGCTAAGGAACATGTAGCCCAGTGCAGAGGGCAAAGCGATGCCCCGGAAGTGACATCACAACAGGAAGTGACGTCACAGTTGCATTTCTGTTTTCTGGGTTTGGGGCCATAACTTTTGATAGAATAAAGGAATTACACTCCGGTTTGTTTCATTGCATTCTGCATTAAATTACCTTTCCAGTGATATATAACAACAACCTGAATGCTTGATGAAACAAGCTCTAGAGCTGAACAAGAAGTAGAAGTTCATGTCACCCCAGTGAGCTTCTTAACCATATTAATAGGCATGCATGGGGTGGTGGTGGTGGAGGGTTATGGTAGCTTCTATTTTTATAGTGTCCCCCATATCCATGATTTCCATATTTGCATCTTAATGAATATTTTAAAGGTGGGATAAAGGTGGTGGCGCAGCAAGTTAATCCGCTGTTGCTGGGCTTTCGACCACAAGGTTGGGAGTTCAAGACTGCACGACGGAGCGCGCTCCCGTTGCTTGTCCCAGCTCCTGCCAACGTAGCAGTTCGAAAGCACCTAAATGCAAGTAGATAAATAGGGGCCACTTCGGTGGGAAGGTTATGGCATTCTGTGCGCTACGGTGTAGAGTCATGCCGGCCACATGACCATGGAAGCTTGTCCTCGGACAAAAACGCCGGCTCTACAGGCTTTGAAACGGAGATGAGCACCACCCCCTATAGTCGGTCACGACTAGACCATTCGGTCATGGGGAAAAGCTTTACCTTAAAAGGAAATTATAGAGCTCCATTTTTGTCTGATTATTTGGACATTTTCTTTCCCAGGATTAGTGAAATTGCGGGTTCACAACTGTTAATACTTCTGCTTGGCAACTTAGCAAGTTTATAACAATAAACTTATGTGTCCCTAGAATTTTAAAGGGCTATTGTTTCCATAAAACGATTACTCTCATTATTGCATTTGTGTGTTTAATTACATTTCAGCAGTGCCATTCTAATGCAGTTTGATGCTAGTCCTAGGCTGGAAGGTAATTGCATAGGAAATAAGCGATATATTATCTGCCATTTTCCAGCAGGCTGAAATCTGCAATTATTAAAAATGTTCGAAAATTACATAAAGCTGTGTAATTGCTTAAGTAAATACTATGCCATTTGTGTGCTGACATAGGTGGGGAAAATATAAGCTAAATGCAGCACAGAAGATATATGGTTGAAAATTAACATGCTGAAAGGGTTATATTAAGAAGTGAGCAATGCACCATTTTTTTTTCCTGTTGGAAATAACTGAGGTGGAAATGCTGAACTCGATTAAAATCAGTGACACAGGTCAAAGCTCCCTGAATGGTGATTTGGAAAGAGGATCCTGACTGCCTCTTGCATTTTGTTTAATTGGAATCAGTCCAGCTCTGTTCCAGGTGCTGGCCACAAGGCTGGGTTGGGATTCGAATCTGGATTCCTAGAAACTAGGGAAGGCACACACACAAAAAAATCACTAAGGGTGTGTCACGTCTGCCATGGCGGGGCAGCAGAGATTCCCGTTGAGAGCCGGGTGCGAGGGTGGCAACAGGCCTTGGCCAGTGGTGGTATCTAAAGCGGGAGGAACCGGTACGCTGGGCGGGACTTATGTGTGATTGGCTGCCTGTCCATTCGGTTCCGCCGCCTGCCCGCCTGCCGGCCGCGCGGGCTGCCCTGGCCTCGGAGGGGGCGCCTGCTCGCCGGGGGGGGACGGGTGGGGGGGCGCCAGGTGCCTGGGCGAGCAGCGGTGGGGCGCACCAACCGGGGACAGCCTGCGCGGCGGGCGGGCGGGCAGGCGGCGGAATGGAACGGAACGGACAGGCTGCCAATCAACCGTACGTCCCGCGCAGCGTTCCGGTTCCTCCCGCTTTAGATACCACCACTGGGCTTGGCGGTACTTCTGGCGCCTCGGAAGGATGCTCTTGACACCGGCTGTTGGTTTGCCCAGGCTCTTTGATCTGGTCAGCGCTTTTACATTCACTGAGCCCTGTTGCTCCACAGGTCTCGCTCAGTCTGTAGCGAGTGGTGCCGCGTCTGGCGTGCTCGCTGGTCTGGCCTGGGCCACCTGCGCAGAGGGCCTGGGTCTCTTTCCTCGTGGCAGGGGTTGTAGCCCGGTAGGTCCTGTTGGAGGGCAGCTGCTTCCCGCGGGCTGGATCTTGCCCCGCCGAGTCTGCTCGGACCCGAGGCCTTGGCCCACACGGGGGCCATCAGGACTCTTGCGGGGGTCCTGTCGGTAGAAAGACCCCTGTTGGCCCAACTGGTCTCCCTTGCTAGAGGCCTCCCCAAGTGTGGGCTCCAAAGCCCTTACGGTAAGGGGGTTGCGGGCCTCCCTGCACGTCCTTCCCCCCAGCCGGCTGGCCAGAGACTGCCCCTTCCAGCCAAGCCGGGCTTCCTTTTAAGGCCCAGGCTCCACCTCCAAGCCCTGCCCTTTCCTCCCCGTGATCTCCCAAGGCTTCCATTGAGGCCTTCCCCTGCACCGGCTGGTTCCTGCACCTGCCCTCCCGGCCATAGGTCTGGATAGGCCCTGTTCTTCCCTGGGTGTAAGGGCCTCCAGCCTCTCATGGTTGACAAGGCCTCCTCGCTTGGCCCATTCCCCAGGGCTGGGTATCTCCAGGGGTCGCTCCCGCAAACCCCCTCTGACAGTGGTCGTCCCGGTCCTGTCTGGGGCGACAGGTTGCAATCCTAACCTGGAATTAAGTCGGCAGAGTTAGGCCAGCGAAGTTTGGCCAGCCCAAGAGACACCGTCAAGTAAGTTTAGACCACTCTCGGAGTCAGGGAGGATGGCACACGTCTGTGTTCTGGCCTCTCTAACTCCGAGAGTGGTCCAAACATACTTTATGGTGTCTGTGGTGCCGGCCAAACTTTGCTGGCCTAACTGTGCCAGCCTAACTCCAGGTCAGGATTGCATCCTAAATTGCAGGGGACAATTAAAGATTCAAGAGTAACTTTAGATCACTATTGGAGCAATCTTTAGCTCCAGAGTGATCTTCAACCTGCTCCTGGAGTAGATAATACTGAACCATATGGACCAATGTTTTCTCTTATAAGACAGCTTCACACTGCCAAGGGTGGGACATTTGCCAAGAAGATGTGACAAAAGCAATGCTTCCATGAGCTTGGAGGCCTTTGAATTTGCAGCATTATGCATCTGCTGAGACTTTTTTTCCCCTTGTGACATTGGATGAGGAGACAGGAGAGTGTTCCTGACCATGTTGCAAGTACAGGTTCTGCTGTGTAGTAATCCCTATCTGATCCCTAGGTGTAAGTGTTCTCTAGCTTCTGGTAGTAAATAATAGGATTTCCTTGGTGGTGATGACAGAGGATGCAACATTGATAACTTCCAATTTGGCTAGTGTCATAGTAAGCTTTTCAAATCTTGAGATGGACTTGCCTGCAGAGGTCCCAGGGTATTCTGAAACATTGACCACATAATGCAGTGGTTTTCAAACATTTTAGCACTGAGACCCACTTTTTAGAATTACAATTTGTCTGGGACTCACCAGAAATGATGTCATGGCTGGAAGTGCCATCGTGGTGATGCTAGAGTCTGCTGCTTTCTTGAAAATGCAACAATACGTTGGGTGATTTCTCAGCCATTTTCCAAACAGCAAAGTGAATCAGAGAGAAATCAGCCTATTTACAACCTTGACACAAGCGAAACAACCACGCACTTCTCCCTCTTTCCAGCATCCCACCTTCCCACATTTTCAATATGGCTGCTCTTGGTGCATTGCGACCCACCTGAAATTGGCTCAGTTTGGGAACACATAGTTTGGGGACCACCGATGTATTGGATTTGTCACAAACTTCACATTGAGCATCTGACTCCTCTCAAAATAAAGTAGTGCATCGATTGCTCAGGTGAGATGTTTGGTTAGCTGGCTTAGTGGAGGAACATGTCTTCCAGGAAAAGACCAAGATGGATCATGATTGTATCCACTCTTTGCCCATGTAGAGGAGGTGACTGAAGTTACAGCTTCGAACTTGAAGGTGGAAAGTGATGGTCCCAGTGGTTGGTTGTGTGGAACGTCCTTCACTGGTGTGTGACGGTATATGAGTCACACTGAAGCCACAGGAGGGGGATTAATGGAACCAAGAAAGGCAACATGGAGGTGGGGGTTGAGATGGAGAGGAAGCCAGGAGTCGGAGCCTTCTCAGATTTGTATCTGTGGGCCCTGCCCTATATCTCTCTTGCCTTCCTGTCCTATTCTGTTGACTGCGCTGCTAAATCTATTTCCTGAAAAATGGCCCAATGGGAATGTGTGCAAGGTGAATGGAATGATGGGGATGCCAGAACAGAATTGATGGGGATGGAAGTGGGGAGGTGCACAGAAGCTCCGCAGCATGAGATTTAGTGAATCGGTGTCATGGAGCAGCCAGGGATTTAGGGGGGATGAACAAGGTACAGGGTCTGCAAAAGAAAGAATGTGATTTATGGGGTCATTTGCGAGGGATTTACAAGGCTGGTAGCACAGGAAGCTCTGGGATTTATAGGGCATGGGGGGATGCAGAGAAGCAGAGAAAGTGTTCCTTTTTATGTGTGTTGGAGCAGTCAAGAGGTTTTCTATCATGATGTCAAGAGTGGGGCCAAGTCTGCACCCTTTGTGCATTTTCCGTTGGATGAGGACTAGCAGTCCATGCAGGGGGGCCATGTTTTTCCCAAATCACAAAATTTGTCCTCGATGAATACTGAATATTTTTTTTCCAATCGAAGCGAATGACAACCTTGCACTCCTTTTGGGGAAAGGAAGGAGGGCTGGGCTTGGTCCCAGTTTCTGGCACCTGAAGCGAAGGAAGGGTGACTGCTGGTCTCGGCATGGTTCCATCGGTAACCACCCATTCCAGCCCCTTAGAGAAATCAAATCTTCCCAAGGGTAGGTTGTCAGGACATGTACGGTAGTGACTGCTACAGTTCTGGCAGGAGGATCAGCACCCAATCCTAGGAATTGTATACAGGTGTGCCCGGCATCCACTGATTCGGTATCCACGGTTTCATTTATCCATGGGCACCCTGGATACTGGGACCCTTGTTAAAAGGATAGGGGAACGTTAAACAAATCTCTTTTTTTCTGCATTGTTGCAGCAAAACCACTGATGTTCCCCTGTCTTTAAAAAGGTGTCCCCAGTATCCACGGTTTCAGGTATCCATGGCAGGGTCTAGAACATAAACCAGCAGATACTGGGGCATGCCTGGATGTGATGTCCGTACTCGATGCCCATATTTATGTAGAGCTGTAATGCACTGCTCCGACACCTTTGGCAGTGACGTGATGACATCACAACACCATGTGATGTCACTTCCGAGTACGCCCCGAAGGATGGAGTGCTTACTGCAGTGGCTTCACATGCTCTGTTCCTTCTCCTGTGGAGGCTCCCAACCTCCGCAGGAGAAAGAATGAAGTGCACAGAGCCACCAGCACGTAGAGTGATTACACAGGGTGGTGTTTGTGGTACAATCATGCACCCCCATTTGGCATAGCGCCCAGGGCATGTACGCCTCAGGCTCCACCCCAGTTATGCCTTGGTAGTCATGCAAAAGGGATGGAGGAGGGAGAAATGCTTTCTGCTGCAGCCTAATTGGCTATTTAGTTCACCCAGCCCTGTGCATGGTTCATTGCGTGTTCCTGATGTTTTCCCAGCGTGAAGCCACAATCTAGGTTTCTCTGATCGTAAACGACTGGAGTGAATCAATGCTAGGAGCTCCATATATCTGCTTCAGCTGGGCGTCTTAAGCTACCTCCAGCTTGCCTTTCTTTTATGAACAGTCGGCAGCTGCATGTGAAGGCCGCAGGAGTGAGTGTATATACCCCTGGGCATCATCCCTGAAAAATAATTCTTCAAGCCACTCGCCAGGTGATCATTTCACTTAAGAGGGTTTTTTTTGTTTCATTCGAAGCGGGATAGAAGTTGGGACAATCACTGATGTTCGCACTGTGGGTTGCAGGATATGTCCTGGAGTTCCTTGAGAAATCAGGGAAATATTGACTGAATCTAGCTCTATAGTAGTTTTGCACCGAATGTTTGTGAGAGCAGATTTTTCCAGCTGTGGTTGGCAACCTTCCCCCTCTTTACTTTCCCTCTCTTTTCCATTGCAGTCCATTGCAGTTGACTGCTGCTGTGTTGGGTGGGTGGAGCACAGGGCCCTTGCCTAGGAAACCCACCTCTGTACCTGATTTCTGGAACTAGTCTGGACCGTTCACATCAGAGTGCCGTCAACACATGTGGTATTGCTGGTGGAATATGGCCCATGGAACCTCCTGTTCAGAGAAAATTGGCAAGTTCTCAGCTTTTGGCTCAAGCCTTGGGGAGAAAGGGGGTGTGAGAGAGGGAGCATAACCGTCACTTTGTGCATTGCTTGCTTAGCAATGTCAGTGGTATACCTCCTTGTGGCCGCCATTTCTGTGTCCCAGAAGGCACCAGAGGCTTATGCGCACGCTGGGTAAAATATAGTAGGTACTAGCTCTGGTTTTGAATTATGGTGCTGGAGAAGACTCTTGAGAGTCCCCTGGACTGCAAGGAGGTCCAATCAGTCAATCCTACAGGAAGTCAAGCCTGATTGCTCCCTGGAAGGACAAATCCTGAAACTGAAGCTCCAATACTTTGGCCACCTCCTGAGAAGAGAGGACTCTTTAGAAAAGACCCTCATGCTGGGAAAGATGGAAGGCAAAAGGAGAAGGGGGTGGCAGAGGATGAGATGGTTAGATAGTGTTACCGAAGCAATGAACATGAAATTAGGCGAACTCAGGAAGCTAGCGGAGGACAGGGAGGCCTGGCGTGCTGTGGTCCATGGGGTCGCGAAGAGTCGGACATGACTTAGCGACTGAACAACAACAACCAGCTCTGGACCACAGAAAAGAGTGACTCAATCGTGGGCGGTTTTCAGTCTCCCCAAACTATATTTGAACCACCAGGGTTGGCCCCAGGAGCAGCAGGGCCCAATGTGGGGCATTCTTGTGGGCTCCCCATCCTCCCCACGGCCCCCGTTCACCATACAGAAGAGTGCTTGCGGTGCTGTGTACAAAGTGCGATACCCAAAATAAGTTGGTGGTGACCTGATGATGGCCACCCCTGACTGCTTCTGGGAACCTCATTTTGGGCCATTTGGGGGCAGGTGGGCAGGCCAATGAGCAGCCATTCCACTTGCCCCAGTGGATTCCAGCCCACGGAGATCCTGGTTGCAGTGATCTACTCACCTCACCAGCACGTGCCCCTCCGCCAGAGTACGGAGCCCAATGCAACTACATCTGCTTAAGGCCGGTCCTGCTAACCACCCATGAAATCACCAGGGTGCCTCTGCATTTGCAGACTGGAATCGAGGCTGAGATATTGGCATGTCTCACTTTGCTAAGTGTCTTGTTAAGCACTCGTTAAATGCCTTGCCAGTTAGCGTAAGAAGACTCTGATAGGTTCCAAGTGTAGAGTCTGATAACTGAGGTTCTGTTTTATAGCCCAGCCATCCACAGGGGACTTTTTTCTCCTCCACTCCTCTTTGAAACTCACTGGGAGGACTCCAGAATTTCCTTTGATAACTTATTCAATTGTCTGGCTATCGGAACACTGATTTTCCCTTGAGAATCTTTGACCTCCTTAAAGTTTCAGCTAGTTACTGATTCCCCCTTGCCCTAAGTGGGCTTGGAGAAGGAAGTTATTTCTGGCCTCTTTCAGGTTAACCTTTAGATGTTTATAACGAAGGGAACCATGCAATGGATTAGCATCAGAGGCATAGGGAGGGTGCCTCGGGGGGAGGCAAGCGTGGTGGGTGCAGCCTGTGGCAGGGCGCAGTAGCGTGGAAAAATCCATGCACTTTTTCACCCTCCCACCCGCCCTTGTGCTCAGATCCAGATTGCTCCTAAATGGAGAGATTTGGGGCACAGGAGGTGTGGTTGGGCAATGCATGGGTGGGGGCAGCTGCATTGGGGAGCGCAGTGACGTCACCCCGCCCCAGGTACTCTGCAGGCCACAAATGGCTCTGATTAGCATGCAAACACGGGCAGCGCAATCCTAGCATGCACCTTGCATCGACGCGACATAGGCTACTTTTGAAAGGATTTAATATTGTAGTGTACTGTGCAGTGACGTAACTAGAAGCCCTGGCACCTGGGGCAGTGATGTCATGACATCACATGACATTGTGATGTCACCTTTGGAGAGCCTCCACAGGAGAAAGAATAGGGACCCAAAGCTGCCAGAGCCTCCTCCTCCAAGGAGAACTTGGAATGATTGCCTTGCATGTTGTGCCCACCTTTTGGTGTTGCACCAGAGGCAGATTCCTCTCATGCCCCACCCTAGTTACGCCCCTGGCATAACTAGGAACCAAATTTAACTAGTCTCCTGGAACCAAATTTTACTTCCCTAATCATGGGCGCTATTGCTGGGTAATTCCATTAATTGTACTGTTTTAGAACGTCCTCTCTCACCTCCCAGCACACCCACATACTCTTGTGTGGCCTCCAAACAAACAAAAGGGAACACAATGCAATGTTGGCATTATAGTGTTTTGCATGCGCTGAAAGAGAGAGAATAAGCCACTGAGTAACACTGAATTCATCCAAAGAGTGGTTAAGGCACACACGTTCCTCTGCTCTTGCATGTGAGCTATAAAAATCCCCAAGCTTGCTACCTTCATTAAATAATAGAAATTGGGTCAGTCCTTGCACCAGATCAGTTGTGAGGTGTGCATTTTGGGAAACTGGGTCACCCACATATGGGTGCTGGGACAGCTTGGATAATCTGGGTGTAAACGTACAAGGCTGTTTTAATACACAGCCATTGGTTCATACTGCTGACTGGTGTTGCTGCCTAAGGGCTCAAGCAGAGATTTTTCCCACTCCACTATCAATCAATCAATCAATCAATCAATCAATCAATCAATCAATCAATC
>JAJKFI010000026.1:3437488-3449988 GCA_029204185.1 Lerista edwardsae
ATCAATCAATCAATCAATCAATCAATCAATCAATCAATCAATCAATCAATCAATCAATCAACAGTATTTGATTGTGATCACAATCACTACTCAGTTATGTTAAACTCAATTATGTTAAATGGACCATGTCCATTCCTGTGCTGTGATCCTTCCTCATCCTTCAGTCAAGGACAGAATACCTTTAGGGACTCTCCAATGGGGACTCAAGACCCCAGGTTCAATCCTTGGCTTCTCAAGGAACAGCTGGGAAAGACTCCTCTCTGAAATCCAAGGTCTATTGCCAGTCAATTATCTAATCAGGGGTATCAAACCTGTTTCATAGAGTGGGCTGTATAGCATTCATGGTGGCTGCTGAGAAGTGACGTCATTAAGCAGGAAATGACATCATTAAGCAGATGATGGCCAGAAATAAGCACTCTGTATTGACATAGAAACATATTAGCTGCAAATAACAATAACAACAATAACAATAATAATAAATAATTGTATTTATACCGCCTTTCTTAGGTCACCAGGTTTCTCTAATGACTATAACTCAAGGTGGTTTACATAGGCAGACTTTATTCAGAAACCCGAAGGTTTGTACAATTTTTACAGAAATGTTCTATCTTTCAAGAACTACACACATACAGATGGATCTTTCTGGATTTAGTCCTTCTTTCTGGCCACCCGTTTGTCTTCTTGCTGGCTGATAAGCGGCTTCCCTGCTCCCACCAGAGAAGCAGCTGAACTTCGGCAGAACTCCCCCTCACACAAGGCAGCCAAAGCTCAGCTGTTAATCAGTCGCAATTTACAAGGTCTGCCGCTCACAGAGACTTCCGGTAGTCCCGAACTGGCGACTTTCAGATCTTTCAGCTCTTATCTTCAGGCAAACAGAGGCATTAACCCCCTCGACTAAATCTTCTGCCCAAAATGACAAAAGAGAAAATGTGCAAAACTTGCTCATAATTTCAGGATATGAGAGAGCCCAATTATCAAGCTGGGAGAGACCAATGGTAGTGGAGGATGGAGAAATGGCTTCCAGGGGGCGCATCTGTCCTGTGGGGCTTATGTTTGACATCCCTAAGCTAGGCTGAGCTGGATGAACCAGGAATCTGCCTCCAGAGAAGTTTCTTATATATCTGTAGTCCTGTCTATGTGTGTATCAGTTCTCTTTTGATATGAACCCATGCAGATGTAAGACAGACTCCAAGCCCCCCAGATACATTTGGCTTAGTCTTTTGCACAGATGGACGTGAAGGTCAGGCATGGAAGAAGGGGTCAGAATATTGATGGAGTCAAAGGACTAGAGTAGTACAAACAGGTATTTTTAGATGCGATAATTGTGGCAAGGCAGTGCTATTCTTCCTTGTCGGAGATTGTATATCGGATATATCTCGGCTTGTGGTAATGATAATGATTGCCACACTTCAATGTTTATAGAAACTGGTGCTTCCTCCTTGATGCCGGCATGTGCTGAGCTCTGTCTCACCTTCACAGATCAGAACCGTGGCTAATTGTCATGCACGGTGCTTTATTTACTTGCAGATATTTAACCCATTGATGCTGTCAATCTTGGTTAGATTTGACTTGCTGAAAGACACTGTTCGTCTCCGATACTTGCCTTTTGAGAGCCCAGAGACCATTTATGGTTCTTAGGAATTCTTTGGATCCAATCCTGTCCAACTTTCCATCTCTGATGTAGCCATGACAATGGGGCATGTGCTGCACCCTAAGTTGGGATGGCAGTCTTGGAGGTCTCCTCAATGTAAGGGGCTGCATTGAGACCAGCACACAGATGTGCACCATCCCCTCTGACTCTGAGAGTGGTCCAGACACACTTTATGGTGTCCCTTGTGCCGGACAAACTTTGCTGGCCTAACTGTGCCAGCCTAATTCCAGGTTAGGATTGTGCCCTGAATAACATCCGTCTAGCAATACCCCTCTTTTGCCACCATCTCAGAGCCAAGAGCCACAGGGTAGCATTGTTGGATACCATCCGGAACCCCTAATGGTCCACATCCATGCTTGTGAGGGCAAATGTACCTGCCCCAAAACTGGATTTTATTCCCGTGGGCTGCTTTGGCTGATCCGATATGGCTGAAAACGAAATACAGGCATTGTTATAACTAAATGCATGTGTAAATAGGTCCAATTTCATCATGGGAACTCCAGCCTGTTGTGGAACGCATGTGGTTGGCAACATGTGCAAATTTAGCTCGGTCGATGAGTTGCCATCTATTCAAGCAGAGCTATGTTGTATTCTTGTGTACTTGTGTGTGTGCTTGCGTGTGTTTGGAAACCTAATACTTAAAAGATGGGAAGAAGCAAAACACCAAACTTTTTAATGCTTGCAAACCTGTCCAGAACCTAGTAATCTGAAATGTGCCTTTTGCCTTGTACGGGGAGTGGAGCTGGCTCCTAGGAATTCAGAATGCTTCTTCCAAGTGCATCAGACCTCCTGTGCAAGTTGGTGTCTGTAAATAGAACGGTTGTCTCTCCATATAGTGCTCTGGAGAAGCAGTGGGTCTGTTGGTGCACCTTCTGTGTGCAAATAAGCCTTCCTGTCCTTGGGGGTTGACACCATCTGTGTAGAGGGGAGCAACTTCATGTTGTGTCTCAGACCTTTGTGTGTCTCAGGTCAGAAGATTCCACCCCATGCCAGGTGTCTGGGAGTTGGGTTTATTCAATTTGTTCTCTCTCCAGTGCCACATAAGCTGTATTGATAGATTAATCTTATATTGTTGTGACTAAACAGCCCTGCAATTTTTTTTCCACTGTGCAGTCTAATCTGTCTTGACAGCTGTATCATTAGTTTATATTTGTTGTAATCTCATTCGCTATATTGGCTGCGTGGAGCTCTTATGCCGGTGTCTTCATTCTGTCAAAGCAGCTCTGCGCAGGCTGTTGGTCCTGCCTGTCGGCTGTCTCCCAGCCTCGCTGCCAGTCCCCTGGGAAACTGGCTTTGCTCTGGAGAAGAGCGGGAGAAGCTGGGTCATGTTCCAGGCTGTCGCTAGCCAGTGAGGCGGTTTTGCTGTGCTCAGCCCCACAGGCAAGAACCCAGGAGAGAGTCTTGGCTCGGCACCAAGGTGGCTGCCCAGAGTTCCAGGACCACGGAGAGCTCTCAGCAAGCCGCTTGCTGTGACATGCGCCGGGAGGTGGATTGAGGCCTGCAATTGCTCCAGATTGCCATGATCCTGCCTAGCCTCCAATGCCTGAAGACCTAGAGTGTAATCCTAAACTGGAGTAAGGCAGGCGCAGTTAAACCAGCAAAGTTTGGACCACTCTCGGAGTCAGGGAGAATGGTGCACGTCTGTGTGCTACCCAGTGGTACAAACATACTTTATGGTGTCCTTTCTGCCAGCCAAACTTTGCAGACCTAACTGTGCTGGCCTAACTCCAGTTTAGGGTTGCGTCCTTAAAGGGGCAGCTCCCTGGCTCCATAGTACCCTTCCTTGGTTCCACCACATCCCTACTGGTTTGTTGCTGGTGCAGGTTTGGGGGAGCATTGCTTTCTTGATAGGGGTCAGTTCTTGGCCTCAGGGGATGCTGCCTCTGGGATCCCCTGCCTGGCAGTCCCAGGTTTCTGATGTTCCAGTGGTTGAGGTCTGAGGCTGAGGTTCAACCAGGCTGTTCCTTCCTCCTTATAGTCAGAGTCCAGCCAGTAGGAGTTTGACTGTGCAGGTTGGGGGTCATGACGGTGATCAAGGCAGGGAAGGAATTGCTCTGCAAGCTTATCAGTTGCTGCACAGGGGCATGGATGACTGTCTGCAGCACCCTCAATCTCTACCACCGCCTCCTGGTCAATACCTGTCTAGCCCAGCATTTCCCAAACTTACCATTGCCATGGCACCCTTCGTGCATGGCACCAGTGGCCGTGGCACCATCATACAAATTCATGCAAGATATTGTGTTATCTCAGCCCAGCGCACCAGGAAAAAGTAGCTGTGCTACACCCCTGAGAGTGTGCCACGGAACTCTTGGGTGCTGCAGCGCACAGATCGGGGACCACTGGATCTAGCCCTTCTCATGTGCTAAGTGAACATGGGAAGAGTGCAGGGAGAGCAGCTCCTGTGTGAAGATGCATCACACCAATAGAGTCTCTGTCTTCACCCTTAGATATTCGAGAGCCGTCTTACTTGTGGAGTCCGTTCTAGTTCCTGGGAGTGAATTCATAGCAGGATTGAGACTCCGCTCCCCTGCCTGCCCTGATCTTTGCAAAGCTGTGTGACTGCCGTGTTCAGGGAGGGCAGCAGGCATTTATTCAACAGAACCTGAAGACCTTAATCTGTCAAAGCAGAGCCCAGGCACTATAGCTCTCTTCAGCATCCAAAGGCCAGCCCAGATTTGAAACAGTGTGAATCCAGTTTCATCTTGATCGTTGTGTACAGTACAGATGGTTCCTTACAGTGTACAGCAGGGCTTTTCAAAACGGTGTTGTATGTGCAAGGAGAAAAAACAACAACCCTTCGTGCAGTTTTGTCCTGTGAAGTCCCTGTTGGTTTGGGACCCAGAATGTTACAGGACTGCGGCCTCCTCTCATCTAAGCATGTCTGTGTGAGCTGGTCCTGCTCCAGGCTCTACTACTGGGAAAAGTTGTTCTGACCATTAGTGCCCCTCTGACACACCGTCCAATCCATTGTTAGGACTGTTTAATCTCCCTGAACCAACACCCCTATACCAAATACTACTGAGACAGAGAGAGATTGCAGCTTGAATTTCTTTACTGCAGTAAAGCGAGGGGCAGGACCGAAGTCCAAGACCACCTCTTTGAACAATACAGAACCACCAATTATATAGACCCTATTCCATGCACAGCCCCTCCTCGTTTTCACCTTTGGCTAAGTTACTTCCAAGGCTACAGCCTTCCCGTCCACCTACTACATGTTTCCCCTATGCTTCCCCTTGATATGTACCCCCACTGTCGCATGTGCATTCAAATCAGCTTTTGTGCTCCAAGAGGCTTGTAGTTTAGACCCTATTAAGCATGCACAACCCCTTGCTAATCTACCTTGTTAGTAGAGACACCTGTGTTGTCTACTTTTACTTCTTCACCTATCTACTTTTGCCTGTGTGTAAATGAGCTTTGGCTTCTTTCTATACTACTCCTTAAATATTTTTAGTGCCAAGCTTTTGAAGCTGCTAGGCTTACCTATTAGTGAATAATTCTACTGAGCAAAGCTGTTAGTTATTTGCTCCAAATTACAGGCTTCACCCCCTGTTCTCGGTCTTCTGAGAGCCCCCAGTTCCAATTCACAAGCTCTCAGTTCCCTTTTAGTACTTTTAGCTTGTCTGCCCCAAATCACGGATGTTGTGATTTCTGCCCCAAATGTTTATTCCTTACAGTGCTGGCCTCTACCAGTGCGTAGAGAAAAAGGCAAACAGGCTGAAAATGGCGAGGGTGCCATTGGAAAACTCCAATGAGATCCACTGCCTCTGAAGTAGAAGTAGAGGAGATTCCGGGTGGACATCAGGAAGAAATTTCTGATGGTACGGGTGGTTTGGTAGTGGAATAGATTGCCAAAGAAAGTAGTGGATTCTTCCCTACTGAACATCTTCAAGCAGATGCTTGAAAGGCTGGAGATGCTCTAAGACATGGGGTTAGACTAGATGACCTTGTAGGTACTAACTCCATGATTCTGTAGCTGAGCTCATCTGAACCCTTACATTCTCCTGTGTGCCTGGCTCTTCTCCCAGGTCCCATTCCTTGCCTGGTGAGTGGAGAATCTTAAAAGGATGACACCTGGCCTGAAGCCTGGTAGTTCTCTGTTAACTCCCACCTGATTTATTGTCAGGGATACAGTCAATCCTCCTTATATGCAAACATTATTTGTGAATTCCCTTATCTGCGAGAGGCAGAATTGCTACTTACCTCGTTATCTGCACCTCTGTCCTTGTCACCTACTATGCAGAGACTTTCTAAAGGCTGCAGGGACCTCCAGAATGGCACCTGCGACCAGCACTGACCCCTTTAAAATGACTGGCAGAAGCATCTGCTGGCCTTGTTTAAGGGGTCCATGCTGGTCGCAGGTGCCATTCCAAAGATCCCTGCAGCCTCTGGAAGGTCCGTGTAGCATTCAGAGATCTTTTGGCACTTCCTGCTGCACTCTGCTGGCTTCCTCAGAGTTTCAACTGGATTCTTCTGATGGCAGTTAAGGTACGCCTTGCACCTAACCCCCCATGGATCCCATGTAATCAATGATTCCTGGGAATTAGCATCCCTGGGAATTAGCTCTCCATGTGGGTTTCCAAGCACCTAACCCTAGTGGATAATGAGGAATGACTGCATATAGAAGGGAGCTTGTGTATTTGACAATTTGATTTAGGGGGAGCTGCCACTGCAAGTAAAAGCTTGGAGGACTGGCCCCTCACTGCTCGGATCAAGCTCTGCTTGGAACCTGGACCAGGCTGTAGCTGGTGCAGCTGGATTTCATGACCAGATTAGCTCCTCTTCCCCTTGTCAGTGTCCCAGTTGCCTCCCAAGTCTAGGCTCATGACAAAGGTGTGTGTAGCAGATGCACAAGAAAAGTCCACGTTTGTGCTGGTGTCAATGCTGTAGATCTCCCCACCCCATGCAGAGGCAGATCTAAGGGAGGGCAAAGCTCTAAGTTTTGCAAGAAGCCTTACCTTGCAGTGGAAATCACTCCTCTCCTGCACCGTTTTAGCCAATCCTCACAGGGAAAAGCAACATCTTGGCGTTGCTTACTGGCTACAGCAGCAAGGGAGAGGAGGGATTTACATGACAGGGTAAGGCTTCTTGCAACACTTAGAGCTTTGCCCTCCCTTAGATCTGCCTCTGACCCCATGGAATCAATTTGCTTCCCTTTTTAATGGGGTTGAGATGCCAAGTAATGGTGATTCAACATACCCTCCATCATGACCCAGTTAAAAGATGTGGGAGCCTCTCTTGAGACCCTGGAGAGCTTCCCACGTGTGCCAACCGTCTGAATTGGTATAAGGCTGCTTTTATGTTTACAGATGTTCCAGACCGGAATATTTTTTGTATCCCTTGCCTTTAAAAATGTATGTTATCTGCTGTTTGGCCTGCTTGTAGGCTCTTTAAAGCATTTATCATTATGTCTTAATTGCTGTTGGTAATTGCCTCGGGCATCCCAGCGATGATATGGAAAGGTGAGATCTTGATCTGTGAAATATGCTTTCCATTTGGGGAACAGATGAATGTGTTTTTAAACCAACTTGCTGCCCGTGTGGAGACACCAGGGCCCATGCAATACTGCCGGGTTTGATAGACATTTTTAGCAACCCCTGAGTGTCAAGTTGGTGTTCTCTGTGCATGATATCCTTGGCTGTTCCGAGCCCTCTGGGCAAGCCCCTGATTTGCATCCTTGAACTTCCAGCTGTCTCTGTTGCTAGGAATGTTGCTAGGGCACATTGTGAAGGTTCTTGGGCTCGTGCAAAGGTGACTGACGTGGTTGCCTTGAAGGCGGATGATCAGAATGACAAATTGCAGGGTGGGTGACTGGCTGAGGGAGCAGGTCAATAGGAATGGCTGCTTGTCCCAAATTAATTGGTCGGGGCCATGGCTGTGCTCCGTAGCTTCTGAAATAAGAGATGCCAAAAACTGCCTGGGGCTCGGATAATCAAGTCAGATGGTGGCACTGATTTACTTGTGATTGGGGGGGGATTGCACTCTGTACATGCTCACCATCACCCTCTTCTTCACCGTTAACATGCCGGAACTGTGGCTCAAATGGAGCCAGTGTGTAGCTCAGCTTTATGGCAGTTCCACTAATGTGTGCTACAATCCTTTTACCTTGGTGCGGTTTTGTCATTCATCTGTCATGTTGAAGAGGCAGATAGCAAAACAATGCAGAAGGGGTGGATGGGGCTTAAAGAACTGACTTTTGCCTGATAGGCATGCGTCAGCATGGAGCCGAGGTTCCCAGGGTGTTGCAACAAGTCTCTTGGGGTGTCGTGAGCTACAGGCTGCCCAAGCTGCTCCCCAATTGCACCAGATCGCAGAGGCTCTACTCTGTGAGATCAGGGCCATGCGTGCTGCTGTGTGTGCACCCGCCCACTCTCCTGGGGCAGTTTTATGCTGATCTTATGCTTTAGTTCCTGGTGTGAACCCGGAAGTAAGTGCTAATGACATCATCATGTTGCCCGTTGCCAGACGATGTACAACGTGATGATGTCATTGGCACTTACTTCTGGGTTTGGTGACTGGCAGGAGGAGGGCAGTGGTGTCATCTAAATGATTTAAGAACAGGTATTCACTTTTGATTGGCACGTGTCGGGACCCGCCCACCGGAAGTGACGTCATAAGCCGGAAGTGATGTCGTGGCAGGAAGGGACATGAAAAAAGCCCTTTTTGAGGCCTCAGACGATTTTAAACTGACCCAACAGTTGCAACAGTATTCCACAGCACCCCCAGAACATGTTAAGGAGGCCTGGCATCATGTTAAAGTGACCCAACAGTCCCCAAACCCCAGAGCAGCTCATTTTTCAGTGGCAAGGCAAGGCAAGGCTCCGCTTGCTGCCTGCCTGCCTGTCTGGCTTTGAGGACATGCAGGCAACTCAAACATGCAGGAAATTCAAACGTTGCAGGGGGCGGAGTCGATGAGTGGGCGGGCGAATGGGCAGGGCCAGCCATAATCCTAGAAACTGGTACTCGCGTACCCCCGTGTACCCCCTGCATGACATCACTGGAGGAGGGTGTCTGTTTCAGCCTGTAGCTGCTTTTGCAGCAGTCTGGGGGTTCTTTGGGATCTGAGGAAGGAGCAAGTCCAGTCCAAGGCTGAGAGGGTCAAGCTCTTTATTCCAAAACAAAGCAAGGCAAACAAGAGGAAACACACAGTGCTGAGAGGGTGGTGTGAAGGTGTCGAAGGTCAGGGGGCATCTGCTAAATTGGTGCAAGGTTATACGGGGAAGTGCTCTCTTAATCGGTGCTTAATTGGCGGGAATTCGGCACATGACGGAGGAGTCGGGCTGTTGTGGGGGTGATTAGGCTGTGAGCAGGTGGGAAATACGGATGTTCCCACCCCTCTGTAAGCCTCCCACACCTTGATGGGTCTCCTCGAACCTGTGCCAGAAAAATTGCTGCCGTCCAGGCCGTGCAAGCAGGAGCCAACGCAGATTTTCTTTTCCTACCCGGCTATTATGAGGATTCAATAAACAAGCCGAGCTGCCGAAACATCCCAGCATTTTTCAGGCCCAAGCGATTGCCGAGCGTTTTGTGTGGGCGCGAGTGAGACGCCGCTGCTTTCTCAGACAAACACATCCGTCATCCCCGCGTTCCGTGATAGCTCAGGGACAGGGAAGCTCATCGTACGTAGCAGCGGAATACAGAGTGGGGAGCCAGGATTACTGGTGGTGGTGCTGCCTGAGCATTGCTGTGGGATCCTGAAGTGGGCATAGAACACGGGTTGCCCTTTCCCCTGAAAGGGATGCAACGGCCTATTCATCTGCAGAGATTTTGCACGGGCAGTAAAAAGTTTGTGCCAGCAGGAGAGCCTATAAATGTTCATTGCTAGGTGAGGAAAGATTGCACATCTACTGGCAGGGAAACTCCAGCTATGCCATCGCGTTGGGGAGGTGCCATAGCTCAGTGGTGGAGACGTGGCTCTTTCAAGCATCTCACACATTTTCATCACATACTTTTCAAAGGAGTATATGAACTTGCCTTCTCCTGAGTCAGACCAGTGCAGCCTCTAGTTCTCTCTGCTAACTAGGAATGGCTCTCCAGGGTTTCACAGGCAGAGCATTCTCACACTCTACCTGGAGATTCCTGCTGCTGCTTCCTGAAGAAGCTCAGCATGTCCTCTACTGCTGAGCTGCTGTTGTGGTCTTGGGAATGTGTCTTTTTGTTGTTGTTGTTGTTCAGTCTCTAAGTCATGTCCGACTCT
The DNA here is from genome assembly GCA_029204185.1 of Lerista edwardsae. Classification (NCBI taxonomy): domain Eukaryota; kingdom Metazoa; phylum Chordata; class Lepidosauria; order Squamata; family Scincidae; genus Lerista; species Lerista edwardsae. The sequence continues at coordinate 3,447,334 of JAJKFI010000026.1, forward strand.
TCGCATGGACCGCAGCACGCCAGGCCTCCCTGTCCTCCACTAGCTTCTGGAGTTTGCCCAATTTCATGTCCATCGCTTCGGTGACACTGTCTAACCATCTCATCCTCTGCCGCCCCCTTCTCCTTTGGCCTTCGATCTTTCCCAGCATGAGGGTCTTTTCTAAAGAGTCCTCTCTTCTCAGGAGGTGGCCAAAGTATTTGAGCTTCAGTTTCAGGATTTGTCCTTCCAGGGAGCAATCAGGCTTGACTTCCTGTAGGATTGACCGATTGGATCTCCTTGCAGTCCAGGGGACTCTCAAGAGTCTTCTTCAACATCATAATTATTCAACATCATAACATCATAACATCATAACACCAAAGCATCTATTCTTCAGCGCTCTGCCTTTCTTATGGTCCAGCTCTCACAGCCATGTATGACTACTGGGAAAACCATAGCTTTGTTGGCAGGGTGACGTCTCAGCTTTTTATTAAGTTGTCTAGGTTTGCCATGGCTTTCCTCCCAAGAAGTAAACATCTTTTAATTTCATGGCCTTTCCTCCAAGGAGCTCAGGGTGGTGTGCACGATTCCTCCCCTCTTTTTGTCCTCACAATGCCCCTGTGAGGTGGGAGAGGCTGAGGGGTCCGGGGTCACCCAAGAAGCTTCATGGCTTAGTGGGGATCTGAACCTGTGTCTCCCTGGTCTGAGTTTGGGGAGTGTCGATGTTTTAACCAAGGAGGCAAAAGAGTTGGTGGGAGCTCAGGAAAGGGTGAGCTGGGGGGGGGAAGGACTGTGGTTCTGTGAGAAGCATGTGGATGGGTCAAATGAAGCCCCCCCCACCAACTCAGGCAAGCAAAGGCCTGAGATGCCATCCCACGTTCTCAGAAATGCCCAACCACTGCTCTCTCTGCCCCTTGGGGGATGGGGTGGGCTGCTGGCGGTTGTGAGCTACAGAACGAGCCACCCTCCCCCCCAGGCCCAGGAGAGTGTTGACTCTGTGTGAAACAAGGTCTGCATTCATTATTGGGAATGAGCTTCCCTTTTCTTCTGACTTTTTGGACTCCTCAGGCACTTCCCATTTTCTAACCCCCCCAATTCCCTCCCCTTAAAATAACTGACTTTGCAAGTTTTGGCAGCCGAGGGAAATGGGGAGGGTTAAATGCTGCTTTAGAATTGGCCGGGCATTTTTTTTTCTTGGCGTGGTGCTGCTTCCCCCCCCCCCGTGCCTGCTGTTGCCATGACAACTCTGGCTGGGCCTCTTAGATCAGTGGCATCCCCAGGCATCACAACAACTGAGCGCCTGTGCTCGGGGATGGAGACTTTTGCTCGGTGGCAGCGCCGGCCCTGCTTCGGCTCCCAGGCTCTCAAATCCCCTTGTTCGGCGGCTCTCGTCTGGCTCTGATGTATTCTTGGCTCTGCGCTCGGCCCCCTCCGGCCCTCGTCCTCTCCGGCTGCCAGCAGCCAAGGAGTGCTGCAGAGCCCGGAGTAGAAAACAACCTCGTGTTCACAAATGGGGAGGCAATGCAAGGGCAGGGGAGGGCCTTGGGGAGCCAGGTCTGAATCAAAACCGGAAGGCCCCGGAGAGCCTGCATCCAGCCAACCACCTCCATTATACCACGTGGGTGCTGCATCATTGGGTGGCCACCACCACGATTCCCTTCCTGTTCACTCTCCTTTCGCCAATCAATCAATCAATCAATCAATCAATCAATCAATCAATCAATCAAACAAACAAACAAACAAACAAACAAACAAACAAACAAACAAACAAACAAACAAACAAACAAACTGTAAAATACTGGGTTCCTTGTAGATTCAGCTCAGACAAGGCAGGTGCAGTTAAGCATTTTATTGAACAGCAACAGATAAGAAACACTGACTGAGCACAGGCAACAGGCTGAAATAACTAAATAAAAGGATTCTTTTAGCACCTGTCTGCTGATTGGAGGGGTGATAAGCTCCACCCCTCTAGCCCTCTAGCTGAGGTTAAAGCCATCACTATCTTCCTTCCTGTATAACACAATCAATCAATCAATCAATCAATCAATCAAACAAACAAACAAACAAACAAACAAACAAACAAACAAACAAACAGTATTTGTATATTTATATTTTATATACCGCTTATATTTATATACCGCTTTTCAACACTAAGTGGTTTACAGGCAAATAATGATAATAAAGTTCAATGGTTCCCTGTCCCAAAAGGGCTCACAATCTAAAAAAAAAAAAAAAATGCAGAACCCAACCAGCCATAGCCCCTAGAAAAGACACTGTGCTGGGGTGAAGAGGGACAATTACTCTCCCCTGCTAAATGTAAGAGGAACACAACTTGGAAAAGTGCCTCTTGCTCAGTTAGCAGGTGTGTACGGCAATCACTCTGTATATGATTGCCATACACACACAGATAATACATGTATGTCTTTGCGCACACATTTGTGGGACTCTGTTGTCCAACTCAGTTGTCAATGTTTTTGGCTTGTGTGATGATTTGATTGCAAAGTGTGGCTAAGTGAATGCGGCTAGGACCAAACTACATGTGCAGATTGTATGATTGGGTTTTGTGCCTTAACCTCCCCCCCTGCACCACGTAATTAGCAGCTGCAGAGGGACCCAGTCCAAATCAGGATGGTGTCCAAAGGAGTGGACTTTAACCCTTTGGCCTTGGAATGGTCCCAA
>JAJKFI010000026.1:3451048-3469030 GCA_029204185.1 Lerista edwardsae
CTCTCTCTCTCTCTCTCTCTCTCTCTCTCTCTCTCTCTCTCTCTCTCTGGATATCAGAGACAGGGCAGGCTGTCATTGATATATTTTATGAAGCCTAAATTGGCAGAGGAGTCTGTCGCAGACTGTCCTTGAGACAGGCCTCTGTTGCAGAGACCTTCACCTCACCTTATCTGGCCCTCCTGGGCTGTTTTTGGCCACAGTTGCTGAGCTAATGAGAGAATATGAGTAGCTTTTGCACCCTTGCCCTGTGTCAACAGTGAGGACACACCTTTGGGGCATGTCAGTCTGTGTTGGGCAAGTCCACACTACATAATTACACTAATATTCAACTGATACCAGGGCTCTCCTGAGAGAATCTTTGGTGAGAATTCACTATCAGCATATTCTAGGTCCCTTCACAGAACTACAGCTCCCATTATTCTTTGGGGCAAAGGAATGGCAGCTAAAATCAACGCATGTCCTTGGTCCATTGAAAAAAGAAGTGAGACAAATGGCCATCCAAGACTGTGTTCTTTTTTCAGTTTTAGGGAGCTGTTCTTTTTAGCTTCCAGTACACTCAGGTCATGTTCTTTTTTAGATTCTAGCACTAGCTAGAACTTTTAGCAGGGAGCTTGGAGAAAAAAAAGATGGCCACCACCATATGACATCACTTCCGCCTATTTATCTATTGAAACCAACCCCCGGCCCTTCTTGTTATCTGAATGAGCAGAAAGTGAAGCTAGTGGGCGGGGTTAGCAGTGACGTAAATACACCCAAAACAATCCTCATTCCAATTATTTCAAATGGGTTTTCGCATGATGTTTCAGACTTATTTGTTTACTCCTGAAGTAAAAACTCACGAAAATAACAATGTGTGATCGTGGACAAACATCAGTGGTAACTATATTATGAGTTAATATGCAATTCCAAGGTTTAATTCCGCAGAATTATATTACTGAACATACCGGACGAAATGCCGCTTGCTGCCTATGTAAACTCGGATTGCACTGCTTTGACAGGCTTATTTTTTGAAATCTACACAACCAAAAATAAAGTGTGAATGGGAAGGAAAGAAAAAAAGGGGAGGGTGGGCAAAAATTAGATAAATATGTAGGAAAATTACATTAAAATCTCTCAATGTATAACACAAGCAGTTGTCAATAGGAGAGTAGTTCTTTTTCACTTATAGGCTATTAAGTGTATTTTTTAAAACTTCTACACTCACCCCCCCCATAAAACAAATTCTGTTAATGTTCAGAATTTCAAAAATATTACCGTAGAAAATGGAAGGCGGGAAAAAAATGTGTAAACGGGAAGGGGGAAAAAAGGAGGGGGGAATTTTTTTTATTTTTATTTTATTTCTTCATATCTACTTCAGTTTGTGAAGGGCTGCATACTTTATGAAGTAATATTTTTTCCGTAGCAACGAATCACAATGATTTTAAGTACCTGTGGAAAGTAATCCCATTTTTCGTACAGCGATTTGCACACCCGTACGCAGAACACGCAGGCATGCTTAAAGACGTTGAGATTAACTTTACCACACGGGCAGGGAGATTTTTATTTGTGACTCCGCCTCCCCCCTCCTTCGCGACCCCCCTCCTTCAGCTTACACCCATGGCTTCAAGTCTGTGACATCATGGCCGCTCCAGTGAAATATAATACCTCCATGATTGAAACAAAGGCAGGACCATGTGAAAAACATGGCAGCCTCCATAGTGTATGGACTTTATGTCAACAACATGGCGGCCTCCATACAATTGATTTCAATGAGGGGAAGTGAGGGGACGCCATTTTGTTGTTTTTAAATTAGCTGTGCTAGAAGCATGCCAGTAGCATGCTGGAAACTTTACTTCTGGCAATTCTAGCTAAAAAAAGAATGCAACCCAAGGTTGTGTTTTTTTCAGATAGAAAACAGGAGGAAGTTATGTTTCTAGCATGCTTCTAGTACAGCTCTTTTAAAAATGACAAAATGGCATCCAGTCATACACAGTCATTGAAATCAGGTGCAGGGAGGCCGCCATGTTGCTGCCAGTAAAAATGAGTGCGTGGAGGCGGCCATCTTTTCTAGCTCTGAGTTAGCACTTCAAAGTGCTAGCGTAGCAAGCATGCTAAAATGTGAAAAAATGAGCGCCACCTGAGTATGCTGGGGGGAAAAAGCTAGCACTCGAAGCTGAAAAATGAGCACAGTAAGCTAATAAAAAGTCACTCCACTTGAACTTCCGTTGCCAACATGCCAAAAATGGTCCAAGTTCAAGGAAGTCCTTAAATATCTTGTGTTTGTGTTGGAGTATTTTAACAGGCCCTTTCTGCTTTGTGACAGAGAAGAAGGCAACATCTGTGCTATATTTAGGGAATGCTGTAGCAGGATTTCTCAGGAGTGATATAAAAAAAAGAGGACCATAAGGATGCTGAGAGAAGAGGCCTGAAAGAAACAGTAAGAACGTAAGAACAGTAGGAAAGCACCAGGAGTGTCCCGGGAGTTCCTGCCACTGGAAGGGCTTGCTGGCAAATCTGGGTTTCTTTGGATTTTGCTGGCTAACATGAGGATGAGGATGGTGCAATCCTAACCTGGAGTTAGGCCAGTACAGTTAGGCCAGCAAAGTCCGGCCGGCACAAGAGCCACCGTAAAGCGTGTTTGGACCACTGTCAGAGTCAGGGAGGATGGTGCACGTCTGTGTGCTGGCCTCTCCGACTCCGAGAGTGGTCCAAACCTATGCACTTTATAGTGGCCCTGTGTGCCAACCTAACTCCAGGTCAGGATTGTGCCCTGAGTGTGTTATCTGGAAAACACCTACTATGCACTAGGCAACATACATTACAGTCGGTCCTCATTCTTTGTTAGGGTTAGGTTCCCAGCAATCCTCATGAATAGCAAATAACGAGCAATTGATCCTATGGGATCCACGGGGTTAGGTGCAAGGGGTACCTTATCTGCCTTCAGAAGAATCCAGCAGAGACCCTCGGGAAGCCAGCAGAGTGCAGCAGGAAGTGACACAAGATCTTGGAATTCTGCAGAGCCCTTCCAGAGGCTGCGGGGATCTTCAGAATGGCACCTGTGTCCATCATGGACACTTAAACATGGCGGGCTGATGCTTCTGTTGGCCATTTTAAAGGGGCCAGTGCTGGTCACAGGTGCCATTCTGAAGGTTCCTGCACCATTTAGAAGGTCTCTGCATAGTGGATAATGAGGACAGAGACACCGATAACAAGGTAAGTAGCAATTCTGCCACTTGCAGATAAGCAAATTCACAGATAGCAAGTTTGCATATAAAGAGGTCTGGCTGTATTTTTATTTTTCACATTTTTATGCTGCCTTTTCTATAGGGATCTCAGGGTAGTGTCCATAGTTCCTCCCCTCCTTTTGTCCTCACAACAACCCTGTGAGGTAGGGGAGGCTGAGAGACCATGACTGGCCCAAGGTCACCCAGGAAGTTCTATGGCTGAGTGGGGATGATTAATTTCAATTACTTGAAAACAATAATGGCAGACCTGGAAATAAACCTCCCTGTCCTGTCCTCACATGCTTGTGTCAATCATTTCACGGAGGAGGGTAATGAATAGAATTCTGTAACATTCATTCATTCATTCTTAGTCGCCTAGAGGAGATTCTGAATTTGCCACCGGCAACCAGACAGGTGGCAATTTAGAAGCCTCTACTGAGCTGAGTAAGAACACGGGTAACAGAGAGAGATCTCGTTTTTTGGCATTGGAGCTTCCAGGGAGAGATTAGCAAGGACAAGAAATCCAAATACTGTCTCTTCCCATTTCTGCTAGCATCACTGACTGTAACTGACAGTCCCTGGATTGGTAGATCTGCCTGCCGACATTTGACAGATGATAACAGGTATGCTTGTTTTAGATTAAACAAACATATGGTTCATAGGGAGGGTGGCAAGTGAAGCCATTTCCTGCAGGCTTGCATGCAGATTCATGAAATATTAACTGCCGATGTAGATATCACAATGCTGGAATCTCCAGGCTTGTGAAATCTGCTACATCTGAACATGCTATCAAAATAAACCTGGGGTGGTCTGCAAAACTGGGAGCCCGTGGCGAACGCACCTGTGCCATTTCAGCATCCAAAAGATCGCACTGACTTTGCTTCTAGTCTTCCTGCTTCCTGGAAAAGTGCCTGCAAACTGGAGGGTGGCTAAAATCTCCCCTGAATTTGTCATGCCTCTTTCTAAAGCTGTCCAAGCTTGTGGCTGTTGCAGTGGTGAATTGCACGGATGTGCACCATCCTCTTTGACCTCTTTGTGGTCCATCCTCGGTGACTCTACCGTGGCCCTGGTGCCAGCCAAACGTTGCTGGCCTAACTGTGCCAGCCTAACTCCAAGTTAGGACTGCACCCTTATAGTGTTTTGTTCCCCTTGTAGGAACATCTCTGACCTTCCCCTTGCCCCAGCATTTTTTTTAAGGTGGGCTGGGGGCAGGGGCAGGAGTGACAGGAACAGTGGGGTGGGGGGCTTCCAGTGATGTCATAGATAGATAGATAGATAGATAGATAGATAGATAGATAGTAATTCAGGGGGAACGGACCAGAATGGGCGTTCCGGATCCTAACGGGCTCCGTGGCTGGTTCCGGGTTCCCGACAAATGCCAATCAAAAGTGAGTTCCTGTTCCTAAATCATTTGAATGACACCACTGGGGGCTTCCCCAAAAGACATGAAGCAGCTGTCCCCACTGGATACCTTCACGTCTTAAGTCTCTGATAGGGAAACACACTTGCTCCTCTGTGGGCCCAATCCTATCCAACTTTTCAGCGCTGATGCAGCTCTGATGTAAGGGGACAAACATTCTAATACATTGAGGAGGCCTCTGTGACTTTTGCCCCACAGCATGTGCCCCATTGGAATGGTTGCATCAGGGCTGGAAAGCTGGATAGGGTTGTGCCCTATGCTACCATCTCCTCCGTGTCATGGTTTTCCCACCCACCAGAAAAGGCTTGGTAGAGGGAACAGCCAACATGAAACTTTCTGAGTCTTCCTAAAAAGGTAAAGGTTTCCCCACGACCGAATTGTCTAGTCATGACCGACTGTAGGGAGTGGTGCTCATCTCCATTTCTAAGCCTGTAGAGCTGGCATTTTGTCCAAGGACAGACTTCCGTGGTCATGGGGCTGGCATGACTCTATGCCTTAGCGCACGGAACGCTGTTACCTTCCCACCAAAGTGGTCCCTATTTATCTACTCGCATTTTTACATGCTTTTGAACTGCTTGGTTGGCAGGAGCTGGGACAAGCGACGGGAGCTCACTCCTTCGTGCAGTCTTGAACTGCCAACCTTCCGGTCGGAAAGCCCAGCAGCAGCGGTTTAACCTGCTGCGCCACCAAGTCCTACTGAGTGTTCCTACTGAGTTCTTAAAGTCCCAAAGCTTGTCTGGGTGAGGAGCAGGAGACGCACACATCCTGAGAATTGACTACTATTTTGCTTGTTTTCGTGGCGCATCTCCGCTCACCCACCCGCATCTGGCTGTGAGATAAGCGACTAAATTGAAGTCGGGTAATTGACTGCATGTGGAGCATTTGAGTTTGGCACCCACTTTGAAATGTTGGCCAGACATTGCGTGCGGATGGATGTCAGCCAGAACTCGAGCAAGGCCAGACTGTCGTGGCTTCGATGTTACGGAAGCTTGCTCAGAACCTGGAAGGGGTACTTCTGCAGGGTGAAATGAGGGTGGGCAGTGAAGGCTGGCGCCTTTCCACTCCCTCTGGGTTTTTCTGCCCAGTTGGCCCTGCTGCTGTCACGCTTAGGAGCCCAGAGGAGTCGAGGAAGAGGACGGGGCGCGTGTGCTCCTTAGCACGACACATGTTCCATGGGAGCAGGGAAGGGGCTGAGAGAGAAATTGGCGTCATCTCTCCACCTCCTGCACCAACACAGCACTGGGCTTTTGTGCCGTTTGGCTGGCTTGTTTGCGTGCGAGCGGAGTGCTACAAACGGGGGCAGAAATAGCTCTGGAGAGCTGCAAGGGAGGGGAGACCCAAGGAGCCCGGGCAGAGGAAGGGGAACGAAGGCGGGGAAGGCAAGTGTGTGATGCAGCAGGGCCAGCCCAAGACACAGACACCCCAGTGCTTGACACAGCATCACGTTTGCATCGGCCAGTGCGCAAGCTCATTGCATCCCTTCCGTGATAGACTCCATCCAGTACCAGACCATACAGACTAAATTGCAACACCATATGGGCAGTCTAAATGCAGTGGCGTCACTAGGCTGGGCGAACCCCCGTTAACTTTATTTATTTATTTTAATACATAACAGTGCAAGCCACCCAACCAATCAGTAGCCAATGGAATGCAGTGGCCAACTTGGTGACACTCACCCAACTGAATCGGAGGTCTGGAATAAGCTCTGACACATGGAAATGAGAGCTCGTTCAGACCAACACCTTACTGGTTCCCTGTTGTGTCATATTGGCTCTCGGTGCAGTTAGTCTCAAGGGACGTGGTGGCGCAGCAGGTTAATCCGCTGCTGCTGAGCGGTTGGGAGTTCGAGATTGCATGACGGAGTGAGCTCCCGTCGCTTGTCCCAGCTCCTGCCAACCTAGCAGTTCGAAAGCACGTCAAAAAATGCGAGTGGATAAATAGGGACCACTTCGGTGGGAAGGTAACGGCATTCTGTGTGCTACGGCGTATAGTCATGCTGGCCACACGACCACGGAAGCTTGTCCTCGGACAAAACGCCGGCTCTACAGGCTTTGAAATGGAGATGAGCACCACCCCCTACAGTCGGTCACGACTAGACCATTCGGTCGTGGGGAAACCTTTACCTTTTACAATCGGTCTCACTGGCCAGTTCTGGGTTAAAGAAATCCACTTGTTGTGACATAAGGTGTTTTCTTTTTTGTTTGACAGAATACAGATATTTAAGCATGGTTTGTTTCATTGCATTCTGCATTCATTTACTCCTTAAATTATACACGATGGCATTATTCAAAAATACTAATATTTAATATTTGGGGCAGTACCGCCGTCACTAGGCTGACGACAGATGATAGATGATAGATGAAAGAATAGATGCTTTCAAATTATGGTGTTGGAGAAGACTCTTGAGAGTCCCCTGGATGGCAAGGAGATCCAATTGGTCAATCCTCCAGGAAGTCAGGCCTGATTGCTCCCTGGAAGGACAAATCCTGAAGCTGAAGCTCAAATACTTTGGCCACCTCATGAGAAGAGAGGACTCTTTAGAAAAGATCCTCCTGCTGGGAAAGATTGAAGGCAAAAGGAAAAGGGGGCGGCAGAGGATGAGATGGTTAGACAGTGTCACCGAAGCAATGGACATGAAATTGAGCAAACTCCAGAAGCTAGTGGAGGACAGGGAGGTCTGGCGTGCTGTGGTCCATGGGGTCGCGAAGAGTCGGACACGACTTAGCAACTGAACAACAACAACCGCCGTCACCCCCACCCAAGTTCATCGCGTGGTGTGGCTTGCGTCCTAGCCACAGTTCCTTAGCAACGCCACTGGGCAGCATGCCTCAACCCCCCAAGTGCTGCTTCTGCAGGTGCAGCACCCTCGTGGATGGTGGGTGCGCATATGCAGAGATGCCCCCTTCTCTTGACTTCCCAGGGTGTGGTCTACAGCCTGCCTGGTCCAGCAGTGTTCCCCAGACTGCACTCCTCCCCCTCACATCACAGCAGCCTGGAGCAGGCAGGCAGGCAGCAGACTGTGCTCTGGGAAAGGACGCTTAAAGGGATAGGGGATGGGCTCCAAGTTGGCTTTGCACGTAGTTGAGGTGATCTGGGGGGTGGCAGTCCTGTTCTCCCCCTGCTTCTTCCTGCAGTGCTGGAAGAAGAAAGCAGGGGAAGCTCTTCGTTACCTCCTCTTCTTCCAGCCTCGCATGGAGATTAAAGGGAACACGTCCCTTTAATCTGTAAACACCAAGTGAGGACGGAGCAGGAGGGTGGGAAGGAGATGACCCAGTTCCTGCCTGTGTTTAGCGATCAGGGAGTGGATCAGTGCAGCCTGCAACTGAGGTGGGCTGCAGGGAGGCAGTGGAGGGTGAAGAGCACCCCAAGTCCTGCCGCTCTGTCCAGCAGTCACCCTGATGGAGGCGGCATCACAGGGCTCCACCTCACAGAGCCTGTAGTTAAAACGCTCTGTCCTTCGGAGACTTTGCAGAGTGCAAACGGGCGCTTGGGAGGCTTTCTGGGCTCATGGTTTTTATATGTAGGTCAAAAGAGTAGAAGGTGGTGGGAGGGGAAGATCATTATCACGGGCTTTGCATTTTGCAGTGGAAGCAGAAAGGAGAATCTGGCGCGGGGAAGGAGGCAGCGCTCCTGTTCGGGAGCCCGTGTGGGATCTTAGTTTTTTTTTGGGGGGGGGGGGTTATCCAAAACGCAGCCACGTACGAAGCAGCACCAGTGGGGCAGGGAGAGGGCAGGTGCCCCTTATATTAGGTAAATGGCTCATTGAGACCAGAGTGTGCTGTGAGGCTTCCTCAGCCAACTCAATGCCCCCACTCAGTGCAGGGCACAACCTAAGCGGTGCCGGAATGGCGAGGCCAACAGGCCTGCCCCATATCCTAGCGCTGCTGAGCAGAGGTGGATCTACAGGGAGGGCAAAGCTCTAAGTGTTGCAAGGAGCCTTCCCTTGTCATGTAAATCCCTCCTCTCCCTTGCTGCTGTAGCCAGTAAGCAACGCCAAGATGTTGCTTTTCCCTGTGTGGATTGGCTAAAACGGTGCAGGAGAGGAGTGATTTCCACTGCCAGGTAAGGCTTCTTGCAAAACTTAGAGCTTTGCCCTCCTTTAGATCTGCCTCTGCTGCTGAGGCAAGGCTGGAGCTTCCCTGCGGCAAGGGAATGTTCAGGGCTGCGCAGGCCAAATCGGGGCCACGCAGCCTCCCGGTCAGGCTCAGGATTCGGCCTTGTGGAGCCCGGCACGCCTGCTGGCCCACCCTTGCCCCGCCCAGAACCTCCCTCCCCCGCCCACGCCCTCCCCCAATCCACGACGGTGGTTCCCTTGCACCGCCCGGCTTTGGCCGACACAAGGGAGGTGCAGTCCCGTTGCCTTAGCACCGACGCGGGGGTGCTGATCCGTGCCCCCACGTCAGCGCTAAGTGCGCGGCATTGGTGCACCTTGCATTGCGTTGACGATGCGCCCGTTGTAGGGTTGCGCTGTCAGAGCGCAAAGAGATCTCCCCTTCGATGCTGTGCAGGGGGCTTGTTCCGTTGGCAGAGCTCCAGCATCCCACCGGAAAGGGACCTCTTTCCAACCAGATCTTTTTAGCTGGTCTTCTCAAGGGGAAGACCAGAGTCCTAGTTGCTTGTGGATACACTCAGGAGCCCCAGGGTTGGATTCTGACCTGGAGAGTTTGTGAGATGCTTACCCATGAGCAGGTCTGCAGGGCTATATCTCTCTTGATGTAAATCGGGGCCTTTCCCAGCCAGACTCTTTAAATTGCTTCCCGGATGTGTCAGGGTTTTCTATCAGTGGCAGGCAGGAGACCTTTCGGGCACCAGACCTGACCCTGGTTCCGCTTGTTTGTTGAAGGTGGGAAGGTATTCTTCTTGGGAGAAATATTCTCTCCCCTGTGGGCACCTGCACTGGCCATTTGCACCAGCACCCATTTCCCCCTACCAAAGAGTAGCAAATTAATGGGATGTAAAAGTCCACTTGGAATGCAGGTCAGGGAGGGTGCAGAAGGGGCATCTGAGGGGGCATCTGAGGTTGGGAACTGGCCAAGGGCCCTTGCTCATAAGAAAGCCTATCAGGCCAGGCTGACCCCCAAACCCTCAGTGTGCCAATGACAGTGATCCATGTACTTCCAACAGGAAGTACTTTTTTACCCAGCGGGTAGCTAATCTGTGGAACTCTTTGCCACAGGAGGTGGTGACGGCATCTGGTCTAGATGCCTTTAAGAGGGGATTGGACGGATTTCTGGAAGAAAAGTCCATTGTGGGCTATAGGCAATGATGGGTTGTAGCCTCCTTACATTAGTAGTAGGCTACTTCAGAGTACTGGGTGCAAGGGAGTGGCAACAGGATGCAAGCATCTTGTTGTCTCATGCCTCCCTGGGGCACCTGGTGGGCCGCTGTGAGATACAGGAAGCTGGACTAGATGGGCCCCCTTTGGCCTGATCCTGCAGGGCTCTTCTTATGTCCTTATGTTCATGTGCCATCAGGGGCTGGTCAGAGCCCCCTATGGAGGGGGCAGGTTCAGGTCATTCCCCCAGGGTTCCCAGCAAGCTGTCACTGTATCGTGGATTGTCTTGGGTGGGTGTGCGGCCCAGAGAAGGGAAAGGTGGGAATCAGACCAGAAAGAGGAGTCTGTGCAGCTGGCTGGCAACAAGCCATTTGTTGTTGGGGTACTCTTGCTTTGGGGGACAAATGCTGCCCATGGATGCTCTGGCTTCGCATTTGCAGAGAAAGAGTTGCTGCTGCTGCTGCTGCTGCTACAAAAGACCCTGCAAGTCTCCACGACTCTCTGCTCACAAGGCAGCTGACCCTGAAACTCCTTATCACTCAAGGAAGTGGGGAGTGTGAAAAGAAACCTGCCAGTCACTCAGGACCGGGCTGGTTCTCGCTCCTTCGGGCTCTTTCTGGCATCTGCAGAGGTGGCGTATTAATGTCACCTCCTGAAGCAGGCTGTTCCCAGGCCCAAACACTTACTGTCAGAGGCTGGCTTTTTCCTTGGGCAAGCCAGGGCTGCCTCCTGCGTGCACCTATTTCAGCACTCTTTTAGCCTAATGAAATATGAAGAGGTTTGCACTAATCACTTCTAATCTAGAGGATATGCTCCCACAGCACAGCTGGGAAAGAACTTGTAACCAATGGCAGAATGGTGTCTTTTGCTGCAAGGGACCACTTTGCTGGTGATCGGAACAGAACGGAACTCCGCACCCCTGGAATTGTTGGCAGCAGCAGTTTTAGCAAAGTCGGGGCTCTGCGGCCAGGAACCATGTGCAGTTGCTGAGCAGAGAAAGAGTTAAGCGCTGCTTCTCACACTTCCCACTGCTTCTCTCCTAACGGTCCCTTCCCATTGCTGTGCTAGAGGGGGGATGGGGCAGACTCACCTGGTTGGGCTTGGGTTTGCGGAACTCCTAGGTAGAAAATAGATTGGTGCATTCTGAAACCAATCGGATCACATTGCACCCTGATGATGTCATCAGGTTCTTTTCCCTCTCTCACAACCCTAGAACCAGGGGACCTCCACTCAGATTGAGTGTTGGGAGAATGGCTAAAAGGAAATACTTCTTTACCCAGGCCGCATGGCCTCGCTGACGGGCTTAGGAAGTGGCCGAACGGCCACCTCCCAAGCCTGCCCAGGTCCCGCCCAAATCCCCCTCCCACCAATCCCTGTCCCGATACAGGACAGAGAATTCCTCACGCCGGCTGGCTTTGGCCGATGCTAGGGAAGTCCTGCGAGGGCGCACCAGGACCGGCGCTGCCAGCGGTGCCAGTCCTGTTGCTTTAGTGCTCCCGCGGGGGTGCTGCAAGGTGCTCCCGCGTTGGCGCTAATGGTAGAGCGCCGATGCAACAACGTTGCTTCAGCGCTCCGCCCCCTCTAGGATTGTGCTGCCCGTCTTTGTCTTATGAAGGGTGTGCATGCATGTGTGTGCACGCTCACGCATGGCGTAAAACATTTGCAGGAATGTTTAGAGAACCTTGAAATTTTGATTGAATCTGCAAAGTTTCAAGAGTAGAGTTTTATGTTTTCATGCTCATGATTTGTAGGAGGGGAAAAAAACAACACAAAACTACCTGCTGATTCCATGGTAAAATATTTATTCTATTGGTTCGATGGCCAACATTTGAAGCTTGCATTCTTAATCAGAGGCAGTATGTACATTAATCACCCATTCAGATGCAATTGCTTACAAAGGTTAGGTTGTTTAAAGCAATTAACCCAGATGGTGGGGCGGGGTGTGTGTGTGTGTGTGTTCAGGCTTGTGAGTGTGTCTGTTACAACCCACCTGGCCAGAATTTTACAACCAGCTAACACATGCAATCTGCCATTGCAAGGTGGCTGCCTGGACCCTAACCTGTTTGGAAGCTGCTATGCACATGGTAACTTTGCTTTGCAACTGCAACTGTGTTGACTCAACACCTGTGGGGCCATTTCTTTCATGGCTTGCATTGGCATGGTGGAAATCATTGGGATCATGTGAACTCCAGGCCCCCACAGACTTGCATGGATACATCTGCTGCATATCTTCCTTGTAGAAGAGTTCTGGCAGAGGCATAGCTAAAGAAGTGCAGGGGGGTGCAATTGTACCGGGCAACAAGCTTGGGGGGCGCGCAACAAGCTGAGCTTGGCATTAATGGGGAAAATGGTGAAAAACCTTGGTCTGTATGAATAATACCATCATGTTATATATCATTGGAAAGGTAATTTAATGCAAAAATGCAATGGAATAAACCAGAGTATAATAGCTTTACTTTATCAAACGTTATGGCCCAAAAAACGAAAATACAACTGTGACATCACTTCCAGGGCAACATTTTGCCCTCTGCACTGGGCTACACTTTGATTAGCTATGCCCCTCAGTTCTGGTACGCTGTAATATTTCTCCAAGTAAGCTCTCCCCAACCTGACAACAGGTGGAGATTTGCAAGTGCAGAGTGAACTGTGTTTTATGGTCATTACCTTGACGAATCACAATTATACCCTGTGGTTACACTGATAATTACCAGACGAGATTCATTGGTGCGTGTGTGTTTTAATCAGTGACCTTAAGTTCTCCTCTAAATGAACAAACTTTTTATCTAGCGCAGTCTAGCAGTTTTTGTTGCTCATATGCAGAGCAGCCCATTTTCTGGTTTTCTTTCCTAACAAGAGGGGTAGAGGACATTGCTCTTCCAAGACTTGATGCTACTGTGTTTTCTTTTAATGCCCAGTTACTGAAGTTTATTCCCTACTTGCTGTTTGCCCACAGCTTCGCCCGCATGGAAATCGTAATGCAATAAGACTACATATAACGCAATAAGATTTCATAAACTGTCACATTCACTGAACGATGATAAACTGGAAGACTTGCTGAGTTAGCTTCCCTTAAATATGACCATCTAAGATTCGAGTGGGTGCTGGAATTTTCTCGAACATCATGAGTCCAAGACTGGGGCATAATGATTTCTAAAAAATTCCAGAAGGTTCTACAGAGTTCTATTTGTTCTATTCGACTAAATGTGGGCTTAAATGTCATTGGGACTGTCACCAATCAGCTTAGCGACCCTGAAAACTATGGATTTGACACTAATGTCGGTCATTTTGGACATTTTATTTTTCACCCCTTCTCACCATGCTGATGGGGGCTGAACTTGGACTGAAACAGCATCGGAAGTGTCACCATTCATCTCAGCAACCCCGAAAACTATGGATTCGACACTAATGTGGGTCATTTTCCATTATTTTTACATGTCACCCCCTTCCCACCCCCACCCCTAGAGGTGCTAGGGGTGTTTTACTCTCACAGTATTTCTTTCCAGATTGTAAGTCATATGTGTACCACGTTTGGTGTAAATCGCTCCAGGCATTCCAGAGTTATGCTGGAACATACATTCGCACACGCACACGTACACACACCCATTTTTATATACAGTATATAGATTGAAGGTATTAAGCCCTTCATGCCTGTAGTTACTAAAAGTATATGTGATCTGCTTTACAGTATAGAATCATCGAGTTGGAAGGGACCTACAAGGTCATCTAGTCCAACCCCCTGCCCGTAGCAGGAAATCCTTTTAGAGCATCTCCAGCAGGTCCCTGTCAAGAGACCTCTGCCTGAAAGTCTCTAGTGAGGGGGAAGATAAAGGTCAGCCACAGATTCTTTATGACTTCAGAAAGTAGCCATAAGTAGTTATCCCCTTACCCTGGTGTGCCTCAGGAATAATTTGCAGAGAATTCATTCATTCATTCATTCATTCATTCATTCATTCATTCATTCAATCAATATATAGCCCACTTTTCTCCCAAATGGGCCCCCAAAGAGAGTGCTGTGTTGCCACCACCTCTTAGATGTTCCATGAAAGAATCTGACCCCAGATTTGATTCAAAGTGAGGACTTCAAAAGGGAAACATCGCTCAGGACAGAGCACAGACTTTGCATGCTGAGCGTCGCAGGTTCCTGGCATCTCACCAGGTCGGGCTGGGATGGAGCCTTCCCTGGAACCATGGAGAACCACTGCCAGTTAGTGAAGACCCAACTGAGGGTGCAATCCTGACGGTGCCCTTGGGCTGACTCTTGCATTGGCCAGCGGCACCCATGCCGATGCGAGGGTGCTGACTGTCCCCCGCTCATTGGTGCTGGTGCCCTTGGGCCAATGCTAGCAGCAGCGTCAGTCCAAGGGCGCAGGCCTGAGGGCATGCTGTGCTGTGCTGCTCGTGTGCCAGCTGAACGTGGCTGGCGCAAGAGTGGTGGTTCTGGGTAGGGGGAGGGTGGGGGAGAGGGAGGCAGGCCAGCCCGGAGAGTGCGGGTGGAGTTGGGATGAGGCCATTAGACCACATCCAAGCCTCTGCCCCCAGGCCGCACAGCTCCGATTTGGGCCGTGCCGTGGCCTCCCCTCTGCGCCTGCGATACAGCAGGCACGGACCCAAGGAGCATGTAGGGGAGGGACAAGGGCATGAAGGTGCCCTTGCCCTGGGGAGCCTCTGGAGCACTCCCAACTTGCGCTGGATACAGCGCAGGCCCCCCGGCCTTGCTGTTACAGCATGTGAGGGTTGCGCTCTGAGTCTTTCTGAGGCTTTAGAAACACACATCCAGTTTTTACCAAAACCATCAGTGCATTTCTTAAACTTTGGCAGGCCTTGTAAGGCCTTCCAAGGCTTGGGGAAGCCAAACAAGTCCTCCCCTGGCCTCAGAAAGGCACCCTCCCCGATGCCCCCCAAGCGTGGCACCCGGGGCAATTGCCTCTTCATCTCCGTAGCTTTGCCACCATTTTCCTGGCAGTGCCACTGGCAAGTGGCAGCAAAGGGTTTTGTCAAAGGATGCCACGCCAGCATCACACATTGTGCATTGCTACATATCACAGCAGAAAGAGATGGAGAAGACATGCCCTGCCGAAGCCCTGGTGAATCAGGCCCAAGGAAAAGCCACGAGCAGGACTTGGTGGTGCCCTCCTCTCCTGTAGCTGCTCCCATTTTCAACTAGCATTCGGAGACATCCTGCCCCTGAACGTGGCAATAGCTCACAGTCATCTTGACTTGTGCTATTCAACGAGCAGGGCTGCCTTGGGACACAGCCAATGTGCCGTTTCATCCTCCGGGTTTGCAATATGGAGTTTGCCTTTTCCTGCTCCACAGCATGCAGGTTCCCCTGGAAGTGGGTTTTTCCCCATGATGCCAAAACTTCTTTCCTGAGTGCTAACCCCATTGACACCCCCAAATTCCATTGAATCTGCAGTATGTGAGGCTCAAAGTGGCTGATCCCTGAGTTCATCACTCCGTATTTCCCATATATCCCTCGTCAGACTCAAGAGAGTGTTTTCCCATGGAGCAGCAGAGTGCAGGAATGCTTAGAATGGAACAGCCAGGATAGAGCAGCCAGTTGGGAAAAGCTGGCTCTGTTGTCATCCTGCTACGGTAGAACTTGCCAAGTGCTGCTCATTTATTCTTTGTCACAGTTGCTGCCTTTGATCCACAGTCCCTGGGCTGAACAAACCTCTGATTTTTGACTATTTTGCACAGGCAAATGCATTTGAACATTTAAAGGGAAATCTGCTCGGCAGAGACAGTGAACATCTGGGCCACATTAACCTGTGTAAAACAAGCCTTTTAGCTGTCAACTGTGCGCCCAGGTTTGTAACATTGGCGGAAGCCAGTCGGGTTGCTATAAAAGGCACATAAGTGTGGCGTACTGTTTTCTTCTTATGTGATGCAGCAATGCTGCACTTGTTCCCCAGAAGCAACAACTAAACCTTGGTTATTTCTGATGAGCAGAAAGTGCTGGTATCTTGTAACCAGAATTGGGGTGAAGACCGATGTAACTTTGCTAGAGCCATGAGGTTGGCTTGGAAACTCCCTCTCCATCTTTGGTATAAACCTCCATCTTTCTTGCAGTGAGGTCTGAAAATCCATTTTTGGATGCTGCTGGCATGGGTGAATTTGGGAATGTTGGGGAAGATGCTGATTGAGCAGCATCTGTAATGCTTCAGGGGAGAGGTCACAGCTCAGTGATTTGGCATATTGGAAGGTCCCAGTTTCAACCTGGACCTCTTCAGGTGGGGCTATGGAAAACCCTGCTGGAAACCCTGGAGAGCCATTGTTAGGCAATGTCGGCAAGACTGCACAATCCTAACCTGGAGTTAAACCAGCAAAGTTTGGCCAGCACCAGGCCACCGTAAAGTGTATTTGGACCACTCTTGGAGTCAGGGAGGATGGTGCACATCTGTGAATCACTTTTTAGAATGACAATCGGTCTGAGACCCGCCAGAAGTGCCGTCATTGTGATGCCAGAGCCTGCTGCTTTCCTGAGAACGCAGCAAAGATTTGGGTGATTTCTCAGCCATTTTCCAATAGCAAAGTGAATCGGAAAAGAAAAAGCCTACTTACGTCCTTGACACAAGCAAATCAACCACGCAGCCCTCCCCCTTTCCAACATCCCATCTTCCCATATTTTCAGTATGGCTGCTCTAGCTGCTTTGCAACCCATTGAAATTGGCTTGTGACTCACTGGTGGGTCCCGACCCACAGTTTGGGAACCATTGCTATATAAGCTTGGCTTTGGCATGTGTAATTCTGGCTTGTGTAGTTAACCTAGTGAACTACAGGAGACTTTGGGTGCTACAGTGATACAGAATTTTTTTTTTAAAAAAAGGTCTGACAAACTTTGCATATACTGGAAATTAAAAACAAAGCAACACAGAAGGGACTCCTTTTCCTAGCACCAGCTAGAGATAGCTGGGCTTGAACCTGGAACCTCTTAGATGCAAGCACACACTCCAGCACTGAGCTGCAGCTTGTTCCCTGAGCGAAAACATACGAAGGTGCCTTAGACCAAGTGATATCACTGGTCCACCTAGCCCAGTAGTGCCTGCACTGACTTGTAGCCACTAAGGAATGGACCTTGAGTTTCTGCATGCAAAGCAGGTATTTGGGCTCCAAGCTGCAGATCCTGCTTGTCTTACACCCCCCCCCCAAATGGAGTGAAATGTAAACCTCCTTTTGTTTTAATGTATGCTGATTGAAAGGTTAGGACTTAGGAATATTAACTACTAGGGAAACACAAAATAAGGTTCTCTTACCATTCCCGTTGAGCTGATTACATCTTTGACGACTTAATTGCACAGTGTCTGCAGGACCCAAAGCGCCGAGTTTCTCAGAGGTCACTCTTCTCCAGCTAGAGGGGTCTGGTTTTCCCTTTTTTACTGCATGCATTTCAGCCGATGAAACGGCGCCTCCAACACCAGACTTAGAGCACAATCCTACCTGGAGTTAGGCCGGCACAGTTAGGCCAGCAAAGTTTGGCCAGCACAAAGGACACCATAAAGCGTATTTGGACCACTCTCGGAGACAGGGGGGACAGCAAAAATCTGTGTGCTGGCTTCTCTGACTCCAAGGGTGGTCCAAACATACTTTGCAATGTCCCTTGTGCCCGCCAAACTTTGCCGGCCTAACAGTGCCGGCCTAAAATCAGGTTAGGATTGCGCTCTTAGTCAGTGGGCATGACTAAGAGCTGAACTTAGAATCTGTGCAGGGAGAATCTGTACGTGAGAAGCAACTGGGAGATGAAAATTAGCAGGCAGGGGACAGATAAACACTTCAATCTTATGCCTTACCGAACCAGAGAGTGGAGTATGTGCTCTTTTGGTGGTGCTATATGCTGTGATAGTGGTGGTGGGACAACCAGATAGCCTGGGAGAGGTAAATAAAAATATGTTATATACCTCTCTGTATTCCACCAGGCTATCAATGGATCTCCTTTGACCCAGGCCACCTCTTCCACTGCCAAGATCCACCCTCAAACTTTTATTTGTTTATTTATTTACTTATTTATTTAAAGATTTGCCTTTTTCCACAATCAATCAATCAATCAATCAATCAATCAATCAATCAATCAATCAATCAATCAA
>JAJKFI010000026.1:3469040-3513307 GCA_029204185.1 Lerista edwardsae
CAATCAATCAATCAATCAATCAATCAATCAATCAATCAATCAATCAACAGTTTTTATATACTGCAAAGTTCACAAAGTGGTTTACAAGCAGATAATAATAATCAAGTTAAATGGCTCTGTGTCCCAAAAGGGCTCACAATCTAAAAACAATGACGGGGATTCAAAGTGGCTTGCATACTTCAATAAAAAATGTGAAAACAGCAAAACAGCAACAACAACATTAAAACATCAAGATAAAAATTAAACAACCAGGATCACCAACCTTAAAAGCCACGTCATTAAAAAAACCAGCCAACCAATCATTCAAATGCCTCCAAAAAAAGAAAGGTCTTGAGGCCCCTCCTAAGCGTCTCCAGAGAGGGAGCCATTCTTAGTTCATGGGGAAGGGAGTTCCATAGACAAGGAGCCATCACCAAGAAGGCCCTATTCCTAGCCGCCACCCCCTCACCTCTACTGGTGGCGACGCAGTCAGAAGGACACCTATCCTAAAATAGAATTATATGGAAGAAGGTGGTCCTCAAATACTCTGGTCCTGAATTACCCTTCGTTCCTGACCTGAACCAACCCAGGCTTCCTTCAGTACTAACCATGACCCTCCAATTCCACCAATACTGAGCCAATTCTGAATTGAACTGATGGCCCATCATAAGTATTCATTTAACCATTCACGTGGTTGCGTTCTGTTACTGCTAGTTAGAAGCAAGGACTTTGGTAATCTGGCAAGAGTAAAGGCTTCTTTTATCCTCAATAGACGGGTGAGGCAGCATCTCTTTTTAGGCTGAATTTGACCCTCAACTGCTATAATAGACTTATTAAGACTGCAGTACTTGGAGCATTGCATGCAGATGTCACTGAGGGCACGGACAGCCGTGAAGTTCAGTCGATAAAGAGATTTGGGTGTGGAACCGCTAGAATTGGGTGTGATTCTCCCCATATTCTCTCTTTCACTGGTTTGCTTTGGCCAAATCGCTCTGCCAATTTTGGTTTCAAGCTTGTAATGCAGGAATAATAGCCACCCTTCTGTTGTTGCAAAGATGAATGACACCAAGATTTAAAAATTGCATTTAAAGTGCTTTATAAATGATAATCAAAACGCCGTCTTATACAAAGGGTCTACTTACTTAATTTATGACTTTTGCTTCACTGCCACTTATGGAAATGCTTACTTTTGAATTACAAATCTGCTGCGCAATCCTAACCTGGAGTTAGGCCAGCACAGTTAGGCCAGCAGTTTGGCTGCCATAAGAGACACTGTATAGTAGAGTATGTTTGGACCACGCTTGGAGTCAGAGTGAACGAGTGGAGTCATCTGAACGAGCCCCGGTTAAGTTTTTAAAACATCTAATACGTGTGTATGCGTATGCGTGTGAAACAACATCTATCAAGACTGTTGCACCCGATCATGTGCAGCATGTTGTATTCCAAGGAAAATTTTACTTGGGGGGATTGTAGCCCCATCCGTGAGAACGAGAGAAAGAGAGTTACATCTGGTGAGGTTGGGCAGCACAATCCCTGGGAAAGTTTCACATTCCTGGGCATGCTGTAGACTCTGTCTACAGCACGACCGGGGCCTACAAGATCTGCAGGACCGCAGCAAGATCTGCAGGAATATCAGAGAGCTGGGGGAAAGGATTTATATCACGCATACCCGCCCCGCTTTCTTACTTATCATCCCATCACCGAGAGGCTGGAGCTGCATTCCATCTTCGATAGCTTTCCTTATATTGTTTTAATCAGCTGTAAGCCAGCGTGGAGCGCATTTGATTGAAAGGCAAGACATTAATCTTAAAAATGAATAAAATATTAGTTGAATAATGGCTAAGGGCAACCTTAGTCTCTAGCAGAATTGCGGGTGCACGTCTCTTAATGTCTGGAAGCCGATTTGGCTCTGTTGAGCAATAGCAAAATGAAACAATATGTTTGTCACATAGCCGGCTCATGTGTGCTTGTTTTTTATAATGTATATATGGTGTGCATGGGAGGGATCCAGATTGGGAGCATGGAAGTCCTATGGGCGTAAAAATCCTTTATTTTTTAACTGCAGTGTTGATACAGCTAAAACTCATGGCTGTTTATTTACCCAATAAGGAAAGTATGCACTGGTACCTATGGTAAACAATCCTGGGGGAGGGGGGCTGATAGTAGCTGGGGAGGTGCTGTTCAGATTGGGACTGCAGTGGAAACAAAAGACTGATGGTTGAGCTGCTGGTACTGCCTGAAGCTAAGCAGGAGAATCTGTGGTCTACTTTTGGATGGGAGACAGAATGCCAGGCTGTGACAAGCTGCAGTACCTGTTGTGGCAGAACGGAGTCACTATGGAGCCAGTGCAGGAATGTGATGAGCAGGCGAGCTGGCAAAAGAATGGAGTCCAACCTTGAGGACCTATCAAGGCTGGACTTACGATCACCCGCTAAAGCTCAATGTCACACAGCCAGAGGAGAGAATCACACTGTGAAGGCTACATCTGGGACTGAGGATTCGGTGAATCGTAGAATACTGTATATTTGTAAAAACAACAACATTAAACATGGTGGTTTAGACTAGCCTGCCCATGTACGCCACCTTGGGCATTTGCTTCGGCATAGGAAAGACAGGGTATAAATTCTTCAAAATAAATTAAAAAATAAAATAAAAATTAAAGTCCCCTTCCCCATGATCCTAAACTTGATCCTCCCCCTTTGCATACTGTATAAGTTCAGAAAAAAGAAGCATACAACCCACCTTCACACCATCATTTTATTGCCTCATTTTGGCATACACTGCAGGAGGGTATTAAAAAAGAAATATAAACAATGAACGTGATGAGTGTGAGCATTTAAAAACGCAGTTGTAAGTCATCACACCTTTTTAATTCTCTCCTATTTTAAAATAAGGCACCTCAGTGTCGTGTTGGATAATATGCAAATGTGTTTAAATTTAATGGTTTAATTTAAAAGGCAGCTGATGAACGGGGTTTAGAAATGTGTTTAAATTTAACGGTTTAATTTAAAAGGCAGCTGATGAACCAGGTTTATCCCCTGCTAACTGGGCAAGAGGCACTTTTTCAAGTGGTGTTTCTCTTATATTTAGCAGGGAATTGTCTCTCTTCATCCCAGCACAGTGTCTTTTCTAGTGGCTTCTGCTGCCGGTGTTCTGCCTTTTTTTTTTTTAAGATTGTGAGCCCTTTGGAGACAGTGAGCCAATTAACTTTATTTTTTTGCCTGTAAACTGCTTTGTGAACTTTTTGTTGAAAAGCGGTATATAAATACTGCTTGCTTGCTTGCTAGAAATTAGGCCGTTTCCACATTCGGAGAGGGATTGCACTAGTGATTTAGGCATGGGATTAGGCAAATGATTCACGATAGACTTGCAAACCTCCTGTGTGATGTTTGTGAATGGGTCAGTTTGTGGCTGCAGTATGTAGAGATGTGCCAGAATCACAGTGCTGAGTCTTGAGTTGAATCCCGAGTCAGTGACCCCATAACTCAAGTTGAGTCACGAGTCATTCCATGCATTGTGAGTTGACTCATGGACATTTTCAAGTTATTTTGACCTGAGTCCCGAGTCATTTTGAGGAATGAATCAAGTCATTGAGCAAAAGAAAAAAAGCAACCTTAAGCCTTCCTCCTCTACCTACCCTCCTCCCATTACCTCTGCTGCTGCCATCAGTCTGAAGGACGGCTTCCGGATCACCCACTAGGTTTTTCGAGGTGATGTGGAAGTGATGGGTGAAAAAAGTACAAACATTAAAGAGAGTCAGGACTTGAGTCTATATGAGTCTTGACTCATTTATGAATCACTGCCACGTGTTGTGAGTCAGTACTAGTGACACACATGACTTGAGCCCCTTGTGAGTCACAAAATAAATGTTTTCATGAGTCTTCAAGTCTTGAGTCCTGTCGTGAACAGCAGGGAAACAGGCCCGGCTTGGCTCCATTTGAGGCCTGTGCCTGTCTCCCCCCCCCTCCCCCGGGACCGTGGCAGTGAGAAAGTTTTCCGCTGGAGGCCGTTTTGTCTGGCTCAATCGCCAGGGTGAGATAGAGGGGCCTCTAGCAGGAAAACCTCCCAAGGTCATCTTCTCTGTACCAGGAACTGTTTTGCCTCTGGCTGACAAGGGGGGCTGGGAAAGCGCCGTGGGAAAAGTAAGAACAAAGACTCAAAAGTCTCACCATCTTGCCCTCATCACACCTAGTTCTGTCCTCTGCTGAGTGAGTGATAGGTAAAATGTGATTAGATTAGGAGATAGGTGTTTTCTTATTTTGCATTAAGCATCATGTAGTTATGCCATGCTTTGGCCTGCTTTGAAAGGCCTTATTAAGCCTCTAAGCTGTAACCTGTAGTTTTAATAAATAATTATATTTTACTCCATGGTGTGCCTCGTGTGCTGGGAGCGGGGGTTAGCTGAATCCAGTCTAGACGCTGTGCTACACGACTGATTGGGCTAAAGTAATGCCTCCTGGGCCACTGGAGGTTCCTGGTGGCCAGGAGGGGACATCATCCCATGATCCCTGGGGGCAGTCTGGAAGGGCCAGGCTCCCGGGTATCGTGGTAAGTCCTCATCTCTGGCAATGCAGTTCAATGCAATGACATGTAGGCTGCACCGATAGGTAGGTCCAGCGGCGTCATTCAGCCGGAACGCTGGGCAGGAGGAATGGGTGAGCGGCAGCCCGCCCGTTGCGTACCGCTCCGTTTCGCTGTCTTCCCCTTCCCCAGGGGCGGGGAAGACGGCGACACGGAGCGGTACGCAACGGGCGGGCTGCCGCTCACCCGTTCCTCCCACCCAGCGTTCCGGCTGCATGACGCCGCTGGGTAGGTCCTTGATTGTGTACTCTGTGTTTCTGTGGCAGCAGTTCCACTGAGTAGAGTGCAACTAATATGTTTAGCTAATATGTGCAGCTGAAGCCGGCTTCAAAGGGAGCTCTCCAGCGTATCAGCTTCCTAAGTACCTGTCAGTCCTGGCTGCATGGCTTTCTTCCTCTCGACAGCTGCCTGGAGAAGCAGGAATCTGTGTCCTCTTAGCAGATGCTTTGGGGAAGGAGCCTCTCATCTCCTCCCTCCTTCCCACTTCCCTTTCTTTCTCCATGGTCTGGAGCCAGCAGGTTCTGAACCTGCCACTGCCATGGTGCCGTGTCCAGGTTGATCCTAGGCCTTTTATAGCAGCAGGACACTTATTCCGCTGTCATAGAAGGCCCTTAGGATTGGGCTGTGTTGGTGCTTGACTTTTGACATTTTGCACTGAAGACATGGCGAGCCTGGAAACTTCACGGGATCTTGAACGTTGGTTTCGGTTCCAGTGAAGAATCAAGCGTTGCTCCCAGCCCCAACGGGCTCCTTTTTGAAAACAGGAGAGGAGTGCCAGGAAGAAAGCGAAGCACGTTCAACACATTGCATGCTAGGATCCTGCCCGCTCAGGTCTCAGGCTGATTAAAATGGCAGGATGTCCAAGGTGGGGGGTAAGAGAGAGGGGCCATCCTCACTTGAATGGTCTCACCGTGGTCTCACTTGAATGGCTCCCGGCGTGTATATTGATCAACATGACGCTGCCGTCTCGGAATCTGTTGGCCCAGCTCTGATATCCGCCCAGTAATGAGACGCATTGAAGTAAAAATGAAAATCCATACAGTTGGAAGTCCATGGGCATTGCTGCTGAAAATCTACCAAGTGGGTACCTCTGCCCACAGCGGGCACCGAGGACTTCTCCAGGATTGGCAGTGCCCATGTACTCCCTTGTGCCAGGCCTGCCGGCCAGCTGACCATTTCTGGTTGAGACCATGGGCATTACAGTCAGGGCAAAGGGGCCCACTGCCAAATTCTGTTCCCCACCACTGGTCCTGACTCAGCCATGCTTGTGCTACATCCAATGAAGGAGGGGTGTGTGTGTGCTATTGGACAGCCAGAAGGAGGTAAGTTAAATGTGCTTTACTTACTCCCTGGTAGGCTGCCTGATCACCTGTGGGTCTCTTCAGACCTATGGCAGCCATAGAGATTAGGAGGATTTCCTGCTACCGACAGTGGGTTGGACTAGATGACCTCTAGGTCTCTTTCAACTCTAGAATTCTATTATTTTGCAGGCATAGGTCTGAGGAGAGAAAAGAGGCAGGGCAGCCTGGGAAACTGAGGGTAGGATCCTGGCGCAAGTCCTTTCTGGAATGCAAGTTCCAGCAGTACAAGTCCCCAATTGTACTAGGTTGTTGATTGAGGTTCTAGGTTCCTAGAGTTCACCTAATAGTCAGACTTATTCATTTCACATCATTTTAGGCATATGTCCTACATAGTCTGCATGTAGAAAAATAACTCTTATTAAGTATTTTGTGTTTGTATTTAAAATTATTGGTGTCATTGTGTTGTGTAGTTTTGCTGCATTAGATATGCCCTTTTAGAAGCAGGAACATTGTACAAAAGACTCTTAATAGGCACATAAGATAACAAACAATACTAAAGCAACATGTAATTGGAACCAGCAAAATCCACCAACAAAAAATAAAATAAAATAGCGACAACAAGAGCAGCACAATGCCACCCCTTGCCAACCTCCAAAAGACTGTCCTATTTTTTTTAATCCTAAAAAAAGACTTAAAAGTGAACAAGGTTGTGCCAGAGAGAGGGTTATCAGATACAAACTGAGACAGAGCGCCTATACCTTTAACCATTGTATAGAAGAGGGAATTTAGGCAGGTGCTGCTTTTGAAACCCTTCCCTGATGAGCTGCACCTGTCCAAATCCCCCTTCTGTACAATTGTGTAGCCACCACCCTAAGGCTCTGACTCTGCTAACCACCAACCTTACAACCAGTGATGTCATTCAGGGGGAACGGACCAGAACAGGCGTTCCGGATCCTAACGGGCTCCGTGGCTGGTTCCGGGTTTTTGGTTTTTTTTCAACATTTGAATTTGAACTCAAAAGTGAGTTCCTGTTCCTAAATCATTTGAATGACACCACTGCTTACAACTAATGGTGACCTGTTCTAGAACGGAGCCCCCCCCCCCCCCCCCGCCGCCAAAGACAATCCTAAGGCTTGGGTTGTCTTTATAGAACTATTTTCATTGGTGGTTTATGCAGCTTTTCTGATTTTCTTTAAATTGTGCTATTTAAACCAACATTTTATTTGAGGTGTTTTTGTCTTAGAACATTAATATTATGGTGAAGGGCACATACGTTTTAGGAGTCATCAGCTGTCCATATTGAAGGAGTGTTAGACCCCTGGAATCTTAATTCTCTGCAGTTTCAGCTGCCAAACCCCTAGGAGATTTTTGCAATAACAAGACAGAGAAGAAGCAAAACTAGTTCTTTAACAACAACAACAACAACAACAACAACAACAACAACAACAACAACACAAGTAAACAGCAACCCAAAACAAATCCTTATTACAATTATTGAAATACAGAATGGTGAGCAGACATTGTCTTAATCAATGTCATACAGCTTGCTAATAACTCGTTACTAATTGGTTAAACATTGCAGCCCTAAGTCATTGTCTAAATATGCATATCCTCTTTCTACAATCAGTCAATAAATAATTGCCTCTGCTGTTGTTCCTCGGTCTTCCCCCCACTTCTCTTTCCCCACCTTTCCTCTGTTTCAGTATTTCCCTTCTCTCTTGTTTAGATTGTGGGCTTTGGGGACAGGGACGTGTCTGGCTCTTGTTTGTCTCACGGACTTTTTTCGCTCTGTGTATAGCGCTGTGCACATAGAGGGCATGTCATAGATACACAGAGCAATGGGACGATACCATAATGCTAGGCAGCCTTGCACATCTGTAGTGTAGTGGAGTCGTGCAGTGATGTCATTGTGGGCTACTGAGCATATGCAGAGAATATGCATAAGCCTGCATCTCCAGCTCAAAGGACCAGGGGGTAGATGATTGATTACTTATTTCATATATTTATACCACCCCTCCTCCAAGGAGCTCAGAGTGATGAATGTGGTTCTTCCCCTGCTGTTGTTCTTACAACAACTCTGCAGGTGAGACAGAGAGGCACTGAGTGGGCCAAGATCACCCATGAATTTCATGAACTTGGATCTGCCAGGTCTAACTCCAACCACTGCATAATTCTGGCTCTCTGGATGCAAGCCTAACCTGGAGTTAAGCCAGCACAGTTAGGCCATCAAAGTTTGGCTGGCACAAGGGCCACCTTAAAATGCGTTTGGACCACTCTTGGAGTCAGAGAGGCCAGCTCACAGGCTCTGTGAGTGCCATCCTCCCTGACTCTGTGAATGGTCCAAATCCCCTTTACAGTGGCCCTTGTGCCGGTCAAACTGCGCTGGCCTCACTGTGCCCTCCAACCTCTAGGTTAGGATTGCACTCTCAAATAAATAAATAATGGTAATGGGGGTTAAAGGTAAAGGTTTCCCCATGACCGAATGGTCTAGTCATGACTAACTCTAGGGGAGGAGTGGCTTGAGTCCAAGCCGTGAAGTAGTCGGAGTTGGAGCTCCCCCACTCCCAATTATTAAATCCTTGTTTACAGCAGTTTATCTGCTATTTTTTTTGTTTTATCTACTCCTCTTACCTTTCTGGAAGAGTGCCCAGGTCCTTCCTGAACATTTGCTTCTTTGAAGTTTCTTATTTTATACTAATTTATTCTTACCACCAGCGAGACGGAATGCAACAGTCGCCATCTTCAACAGAACTGTGAGTGGGCATTTTCTCTCTACCGGGCTTTTTTCCAACCTGCTTAATGGGGAAGAAACGGCTTCTTTCTTCGGGCTCAGACTCGGACGTTCCCCTCCCGAACTTTAAGCAGTCTAAGTTGGAGGATTTTTTCCCTCTGCCTAAAAGCCCATCGCCTTCAGTTCTATCATCAAGCCCGGCCACCCCACCCCCCATCGAGCCTTCTGGCTTTGGGTTTGATTCTCCCTTTAAAGGACTGCCAGATGCTTTGCAAGAACCCTGGAATTCCGACGCTGGGGCTCTTCCTGACCAAGGACCAGCTGACTTGTTACTGAAACAATGCTTTTTGATTGCTAGAACTGTACAGCAAACATTTTCCCAACTTAAGCATATTATCACTTTGTTAGAGAGACTGCACCTGGTCCTTGATAAGAGGTTCCCTGCTCTTTTAAAATCCAGCGCTGGATCCATGCCTACTGCTTCTCAAAAAGTGGCCCCCAATCCTCGGCTTGATGATATCTCTGCTCTTCCAGGGAAAAAACCTGCATCCCAGCTAATCTATGATTCCAAGTGTGCAGTAATTACAGTCTCTTCCTTTAGGGGAAAAACTCCAGATTGGTCCCTGAAGTGGAAGACCAAGACTCATTTGGCTACCCTTCTAAAGAAAGCTCCATCGGATATCAACCTAATCAAGATTGAGCGATTGTCCTCTCTCCCGCAACGGGACCGCTTTTTGCTTCATTTCCAGACGCACCACATCCCGGGAATGCTGTTTTCGCAAGCTCGGAGCTTAAGCAAAGTCGGCATTTTCCCCCAAAGACTCTTCAGGAACATTGTGGTGGAGAATCTTGTTCCACCTAACTACAAATGTCCTGGCAAGTCGAGGAAAGTGACGAAGGCATCTTCACCACTGCGGACACGCCTTCCTGATCGGAACTCCCTTTCCCCTTCTCCTGTTATGGCCTGCCCAACAACACTTATTCCGGTACCATCTCTGACGGCCGCAAGTGTGAACACCGGCTGCCCTAGCGACCTCTTGTTAGATCCATTTGATTGCTTGGTCGGTCCTTCCTCGAGTTCTCTTTCTCCATCTAGGAAGTCCATTTTGCCGACTCCCGTTTTAAACGGTGTTCCAAATGTGATTCCTGACTGTGGTAGCCTCTTTGTTCCTATTGTGTCTCCCTCCCTTACTACCCTAGATGTAGGCCTGTCTCATATACCTTTATCCCCCACCTGTATTGTTGATAAACGCTCGCAAGGCGGCTCCTTTCTTCTCATTGATGCCCAAACCCAATCTGTCCCCCCTGTTAATTTTGATCTAACTTGTGCCACCAAGAAACAATCTGGTGCTTCTGTAAGTGCTTCTTCTCCCTCTCTCTCCCCCACCTTACCTTCCAAAACTCATACTCAAATGTCCACTGCTCCTTCTGCAAGAGCATCCACTTCCGTAAATGGTTGTGTTCTCCCTGATTCTCTCAACAGTATACATTGACTCCCGGACTCCCCATTGGATTCCCAGACCCCAATTTCCACTCTCAGGATGGCTTCTTGGAATATCGCGGGATGGAGTAGGAAGAAGGAGGACCCAGATTTTATCCAATTTCTGGCTTCCTTTGATATCATTCTCCTTCAAGAAACTTGGTCCCTCAATCCCCCATCCATCCCTGGGTTCACCTCCCACCATCTGGCCGCATTTAAGGTGAAACAAATGGGTCGCCCCCGTGTTGGCCTTTGCTGCTTGGTCAGATCCCCATCTACGTTTTCTCTAACCCCCCTTCCCTCGTACTCTCACTATTTTCAAATTCTTTTACTTCAATGTAATGAATTCCAGATTCTATTGTATAATGTATATCTTCCACCGTCTGATCCTTCTCCTTTGGTCCTTTGGTCTGAGGTACGAAAATCTGTTGAGATTCTCTCGTCCTCTTACCCCAAGGCTTCACTTTTGGTTGCTGGTGACTTTAATACCAGGCTGGGCTCCAGCAATCTTGCCCTGGCCGCCTTTATGAACTGGGACCTGGAAGAAGTGCTTCCTCTTGGGTTTCAATGCCCCAGAGTTTCAAAAGATTCCATAATCAATGGCTACGCCCCTTTTCTGATTGACCTATGTCTTGGCCTCAATTTATTCATTCTTAATGGGTCCTTTGGCAGTGATATTCCTGGTGAATTCACACATTTCTCCCCTAGGGGGGTGAGTGTATTAGACTATATCCTTGTTTCCCCTGATCTCCTCCCACTGATCTCTGATTTCTCTATTGAACCTCGTTCGGATAGTGACCACCTCCCTATCATACTGCTCCTAGCTCTCTTCTCTCCTAATAATCTGGACACAGCTCCTCCGCAACCTCCACCTCGTTTAAAGTGGTCCCCGAAGTCTGAAGAGGCATTTATTAGTTGGGCCCGTTCAATAGAGATTATAAATTTAGTGCATACAATGGATTCGACCAATTCTCCCTATACTGCTTTCCAAACTTATGTTAAAATTACTGAATCCTTAGTCGAATCTCTTAGATTGCCCACTCAATCAAGGGTCCACCACGGTGCTCCTGCATGGTTTGACTCGGAATGCTGGTTAATGAAGAATTGGGTCAGACAGCTTTTCCATTTGACCCGCTGTAACCCCTCCCCTGCCCTTCTGGATTCTTATTTCCATACTAGGAGACTATGTCAAAGCCTATTAGAACAAAAAAAGCATTCCTTTGCCCAATCTAAATGGTCCTCCCTCCTTGATGCTATTCGATCTAGTAATCATAAGTCCTTCTGGCATCTAGTCTCGCGTTCCTGCCCTACCACGTCTAGCAACCCTTCCTGTTCTATTTCGTCGTCTGACTGGGTTAACCATTTTTCCAAAATCTTCACCGGTTCTGCACCCCCCTTACCTTCGGACCTCTCCCCCCATGCTCTTCCTGAATGGCCCCCGGTCTCCCCTGCAGAGGTATTGGAGCTAATTAAGACCCTGAAACCAAGGAAAGCCCCCGGCCCAGACGGTATAATAAATGAAATTTTAATTAATAACCCATCTTGGTGGTCAAATTTCTTAGCTAACTTTTTCACCCTGATGGATAAATCTGGTTCTTTCCCGTCTTCTTGGCTTTCTTCTACCCTTGTACCTATTTTTAAAAAAGGTGATCCCTCTATCCCTGCAAATTACAGACCAATCAGCCTCCTCTCCTGTATTGGGAAGCTCTACACCAAGCACTTGCTGGGCAAATTAGCCGCATGGGCGCATTCTAAATCTTTGCCTGGTAGAGAGCAAATAGGTTTTCGCCCGGGAGCATCCACACTAGACCATATCTTTCTCCTATCCCATCTTGTGGAGAAATATTCAATTCATTTCAAAGGCAAACTCTTCGCTGCTTTCATAGATCTCCGCGGGGCTTTCGATTCTGTTAACAGGGAAAAACTTTGGAGCAAATTGTCTGACTGGGGGATTGACCCCCGTCTTCTCTATCTGTTACGCTGTCTTCATTCCTCCAATTTTTGCCGAGTCCGTCTTCAAGGCTCTGGCGCCCTGACCGATAAGATCCTTATCTCTAAAGGAGTACGTCAGGGCTGTATTCTTGCCCCTCTTCTTTTTAACCTATTTCTGGCGGACCTTCGCTCCCATCTATCTATATGCAAGAAATTTGCCCCTGTCCTTAACGGCGTCCCTCTTCCCGTTCTCCTCTACGCAGACGATGCGGTCCTGTTATCAATTTCAAAAGCCGGTTTGCGCCAAATTGTCCTGGCGTTTCAAAATTACTGTTCCATTAATGATCTTGAAATCAACACAGAGAAAACCAAAATTTTGGTTTTCTCCAAATCCTGGTCTCCTACATCCTGGAATATTGGTAATCACTCTTATCAACAGGTTAAAACTTTCAAATATCTTGGGATCATTTTCCATCACCGTCACAGCTGGCTTCCTCATCGGAAATCGGCTATTTCATCTTCTTCACTCCATTTAAACGCTGTTGCCCGATCCCACTTTACGAGTGGTAATCAGTACGTTCCGGCTGCTCTTCAAGTTTTTCAGGTCAAAATTCTCTCCCAACTTCTTTATGGTGTTCCCATCTGGATCGAGGCCATGAATAAAGATCTGGACCAAGTGGCGGCCTCTTTCCTCCGTCGTATCCTGGGGATCCCGAATTCCATTAGACTCTCAACGTTGGTTTTGGAACTTGGGATTCACTTACCCTCAACCATTGCCTGGTCACACACTTTCAAATTTTGGTTACGTATTCTTCTAAATTCTCAACCCTATTCCCTCCTTCAGGATCTTCTTAAAGATCCATATTCCCTCAGGTGGTTTGATCACATTGAATCCAAACTTCAATCTTTGGATATTTCCCTGGAGTCCCTCGCTGACGTTGGTATTGACAGGGCCCATGCTATAATCAAATCCAGACTTTGGGAACTTGAATATCAACAACTCCTTGCTAACATCAATCCTACCTGTTCACCTCAGTACTTCGGTTTGCCTCCTTCTCTTGGTCTTCCCTCCAATTACTTCAGGGAATTAATTAACCCCAGCAAGAGGCGAGCATTCATGCTCGCCAGGCTTAACATTTTTCCATCGGCCGTTCATGCAGGTAGATTTTCAAACATCCCCCGTGCCGATAGGCTTTGCTATTTCTGTGCTCTCGAACCGGACACTATGGCTCATATTCTATGCCACTGTCCCGCTCTTCAAAATCTACGAGACCTATACCTTGAACCAATGCTGACTTCCATCTATAGCTCTTACACAGATCCTTTTCCCCTACTCTTGGGTGATAGATCTGCGTCTCTTTCCGACTCGGTAGCAGATTTTCTTCTTGCTGTTTCTAAGAAAAAAACCCCTTCCTGATTTATTTTCCATTCTGTTTTTACTTGCACCCTGGTTGGCTTTGATGTATTTTGCTCCCCCTTGCTGATGGTATTGTATTGTATTGTTTTTGTTTTGTTTTTTATGCCAATAAAAGGTTCTTGACTTGACTTGACTAACTCTAGGGGGCGGTGCTCATCTTCGTTTCTAAGCTGAAGAGCCGGCGTTTGTCCGAGGACAGTTTCTGTGGTCATGTGGCCGGCATGACTACACGCTGTAGCGCATGGAACACCATTACCTTCCCACCGAAGTGGTCCCTATTTATCTACTCGCATTTTTAGGTGCTTTCGAACTGCTAGGTTGGCAGGAGCTGGGACAAGCGACGGGAGCTCACTCCGTCGCGTGGTCTCGAACTCCCAACCTTCCGGTCAGAAAGCCCAGCAGCAGCGGTTTAACCCGCAGTGCCACCACATCCCCCATAATGGAAGTTACCCCAGCCCTAGTGATGCCACTGCATTTAGGCTGTGCAGAAGATATTATAATTTATTCTGTATGGTCTGGTATGAAAGGAGGTCCATCATGGGGGCGACCCGGTGAGCTCTTGCGCCAGGTGAAGCAAACCCCAGTGACACCACTGCTGTGGCTCAGTAGTAGAGCAGCCACTGTGCATATAGCAGTTTCCTGTTTCTCTCCCTGATATCTCCGGGTAGGACTGAGAAAAACTCTCCATCTGCAATCCTGGAGAGTTGCTGTCGGGCAGCGTAGACAAAATGGAGCTACATAGAACAATAGTTTGGCTCAGCAGAATGCATGTAGGTTCGTTCCCTGCCACTCTAATGTTCACTTGCCATCTTGGCACATCTTCTTCAAGCTTGGCAAATGCTGGCGGTGCAAAATGGGCTCATGGGGAAGCTGCTGCAGGGTCGACTCAGATGAAGTGGAAAGTAGGATACATAAGGAGGCAAAAGCAGTGGCGTAGCTAGGTCATTTTGCACTTGGGGCCCATAAATATTTCACACACACACACACACACACACACACACACGACAAAATTTGTGGACTCATCATGCAGGCCCACAAGCTATATGTTCGACACCTCTGCATAAGAGACTTGTATTTTGTGGGGGTTTTTGTTTTGTTTTTAGGCCATAACCTTTGCTAGAATAAAGATATTAAACTCCGAGTTTTTTCATTAAATTTGTGATGAGATGAAATGCTGCATTCAACGGTATACAACATGATGGTATTATTCCTTAACGCCGTGATTTTAAAAACCACAATTTTTACAAAAGAAGTTTGGTGGTTTTTTTGGTTTTTAATTTTTTGGACCTTTGCTAGAATAGAGATATTACACTCTGTGTTTTTTTTCCCCTTCCAGGTGAATTTTTTCCATCCAATTTTAGGTGAAATTCCGCATCCAACAGTATACAGTGTGACTGTAGTATTCTGTAAACTCGTGATTTTCTAAATTTGGGGTTCAGTGGTGACACCCCCCCCTAAGGACAGCACCTGGGGCGCTGTGACCACCACCACCCCTGCCCCATAGTTAGGGCACATAGGAAAGCTTCCCCTTGTATCATTGTCTGCAGGCTCCAGCCAATAGCTGCCCGCTTGCAGGCAGGTTGGACAGAACACTCTTGTGACACTAATCCTCCCTTTCTTCCCCCTCTCTGCAGACACATAGAATTTTGGAAGAATTTGCAGACGCTCAACGCGGTAGACATGGAGCTGTACACGGGACTCCAGAGACTGTGAGTATTGTGCATGTGCGCGACCGATCGGGAAGACTTGACATCCCAGCTCTGGTTGTCAACCGCCCAGAAAACAAACCTGCCGTGGTCTGTTTTGTACTTGAAAAGTTTGGCTGGTAGAACTTAGCAGGTTAAAAACCGTTCGTGGCTTGGGGATGAGTCATATTGCCCACGAATACCTGCCAATCAGGTTTCTGTTGAAGGCATAGCTGCAGAGGTTGGTTGAGAAGCTGCGAACCAAACAGCCCCCTGTCTAGAAAGCTTACAGAGTGCATTTGGAACCTTGGCCATTAATGGAAATAGGCCTCCCGATTTCTAATAATCATACGCAGTTTCTAGTCATACGCATAAATGTCCATATGTTTTCCCTTCCCACTAGTTCTCTGTCCCTTCAGTCTTCTATAAATGACTCCCTGTTCTGATCTTCTTTTCCTAGATCTCTCTGCTTGCTTTGGCCTGCTGCCCTCTCGGAACATTTACTTGCTCCTTCCCTAGGCACTTGTATATCTTCCCTAGCATGTTCTGCCTGCCTTGCCATTCCTTCAGATTCATACCTGCATGACAGCTTGCTTCATGCTTTTCCTGCAAATCTCCACTTCTGACATATGCACAGGGTGCTATGGACAGAGGAAAAAAAGTAGTCTCTGCCCCAAGGAGCTTCCAGTCAAAATGTGTCCCCATCTTTAATATGAAATTCACTACGGCTTTTTTTGCAAAACAAAACTGCATTAGGTGCCATCAGATCGAAGGTCAGCAGAAAAGATGGTAAGCTGCTGAGTTTTCCCGAAACTTGACCCCTGTAAGCAAATGTACTCTTAAATAATTCTCTGTGTAAGCAGCATAAGCTGCTTGTTCAGATTTAGAGTTTTGTGTAGAGCTTGTTTAAAAAAAAATTCCTTCTTTCATAAATCAAGGAGAGTGGTGCTGACTTTGCTTCTGCAGAGAATGAGAGGAAAAGACTCCATTGCAGATACTAGTCTAAAACCATACATTGTATGCTGCTTTGGAAGCCAATTGTGGCAAGAAAGCAGTATACAAATATAAGAAACATGCTGTGACCATGCATGTCAGAAGCAACTATTTGTTTTTAGTTAAGACTTCTGTATTATCCCACCCATCAGAGAAGGCCAGGCTCTCTCAAAGAAGCTAAGAAAGGGAGGTACGTTCAATACCATACATGCAATCGCAATCATAAAACCAATAACCCAAAGCCAGGAACCTCCTGATCTCCAGCCTGCCACTGATTCTGGTGAGAGCCCTGCAGAATAGGCAGTTCCAAAGTTCCACCATTGGTCTTTCGACCCAGGTGGCACACTGACAGCCCAGTCCTAGGGCTTTGGTCCCCCCATAGGCAGGGACAAATGGAGCCCTGAGTGCGCCCATGGCAGGGCAACAAAGCCACGCCCCAGCACGTCGCCCCGCCCCCTGTGTCACCCAGCCACGCCTCCATGCGCCCAGAATAGCTCCATTTTGGAGTGGAACGGATGCAAGCGAGGGTGGGTGGGCCAGACAGCGTGTGGGTTAGTTCGCGGACTCCGTGCAATGGCACCCCGCCGCTGCCGGTGCCCATGGCCCGCACCACCCTGGGCTACACGCTTCTTCCGCCACTGCCCATAGGAGCAGCAATACCAAAACAGCTACCATTACATCCTATGGGCACTGCAGCTGCTGTAGGAGGCACCTTAGGAGAAGACAACATTCTTTCCTGAGTAAGGGCGCTGGCCCAGCAATGGGCCTCCTCAAGTATGCACTGGCTATTTTGCCTTTGAGACCTACTGCTGGCCAGCTCTGCATTGGGGCCTCTTATCGCTGGGGCCTGGCTTTGGGGCCTGGCCAGCTTTATGGTCAAGGCTAAATCTGGCTGTTGCTCAGGCAACAATCAGACCTGTCCTAGAAGCATTTATACCCAGACAAGGCCAGGGAGACCCAGGGCCCACTCCTATTGGGCACAGCCCCAGAATGCTTTGTGGCTTCTGGGTCGCTCCAGCACAGAACTCATCTGGTTGGCCACACTTGGTTGACCTTGTGGTCTTGCATTCTGGGACATGACCTGGAAGAGCTCAAGGCATTCTGGGGTACGTTACAACTACTGAGGCGGACAAAGTGGGTCACAGCGGTAAAAGGTTTGAGAACCACCGGTCTAGAGCAATTCAAGTTAATCTAAAAAACTAAAATTAATTAAGGCCTAATCCTATCCAGCTTTCTGGTGCTGATGCAGCTGCAATGCAGCCCTGAGGAAGTGAGCCAATGTTCCCTTACCTTAAGGAGGCTTCTGTGACTTCCCCATCACCACAAAACACAGTGCACACACCCCGTTGGGACGGCTACATCAGGGCTGGGAAACTGGATAGGATTTGGCTCGAAGCCATAAAAACACTGAAGATATCAGCATTTAAAAATAAAACCAGCTAGGGAAATCGAAAAAAAAATTACACATTTTGGGAACTGCATTGGCCATAAAGGAAATCAATGCAGGGCCCAGATCTGTCTCTTTGGGGAGGAGGCTTGAAGGTCAGAGCACCACAGCACAAAGGGCCATCTGTCTTTCCCTGCCCGACCTCTGATGAAGGTCTCAGTGGACCAGCAGCCCTTTTGCTACCCTGGTCCCAAACCACCGAAGGCTTTATTGGTCAACACCAGCACTTCGGATTGTGCCCGATTAACACAGTCCAGTGTAATTCTGTCAACGGCAGGTTGATGTGTTCATTGTGGCAAGTCCCATCAATAATCTCGCTGCAGTGCGAACACACCCATTACTCATTTCTGGAGAGCAAGAAGCCATAAAGCATTATCTCTCCTCCTTCTTCTCTCTTATGATTACTTAATAGGCATGTAATGCTTGAGGGTGTTCAGAGCACATCGTTTTATCTCAATAATCCTTGCGAACGGTTGTGTGGAATGTATTAAGCCCGCATTGCAGGAAGAGACCGAGGGGGCATCGAGGCCCAGAGAGTGGTGGTCGGCCTGGGATGGGGCTGTCGCTCTGTAGTACAGCCTGCTCTGCACAAGGAAGGTCACAGGTTGAGTTCTTTGTGGCTCTAGGTAGAGCTGGGAACATCTGTTTAAAGGCACAATCCTAACCTGGAGTTTGGCCGGCACAATTAGGCCAGCAAAGTTTAGCTGGCACAAGGGACACTGTCAAGTATGTCTGGACCACACTCGGAGTCAGAGAGGCCAGCACACAGACGGGCGCCATCGTCTCTGACACCAAGAGTACAACCCTAACATGGAGTGAGGCCGGCACAGATAGGCCAGCAAAGTTTGACCAGCGCAAGGGCCACCGTGAAGTGCATTTGGACCACTCTTGGAGTCAGGGAGGATGGTGCATGTCTGTGTGCTGGCCTCTCTGACTCAGAGAGTGCTCCAAACATGCTTTACGGTGGCCCTTGTGCTGGCCAGACTTTGATTTATTTACCTTATATTTATTTACCTAACCCCTGCTAACTGGGCAAGAGGCACTTTTTCAAGTGGTGTTCTCTTATATTTAGCAGGGGGAGAGCAATTGTCCCTCTTCACCCCAGCACAGTGTCTTTCTCGTGGCTGTTGCTGGTGGTGTTCTCCATTCTTTTAGATTGTGAGCCCTTTTGGGACAGGGAGCCATTTAACTTTAATGTTATTATTTGCCTGTAAACCGCTTTGTGAACTTTGTGTTGAAAAGCGGTATATAAATACTAGTGATTTATTGATTGATTATATTTACCTCAGAATTTTACCTCAGAAATTTACCTCAGAATGCCAGATACAAGGGAGTGGCGTTTGGACCACTCTCAGAGTCAGGTAGGATGGCGCCCTTCTGTGTGCTGGCCTCTCTGACTCCGAGAGTGGTCCAAACACACTTTACGGTGTCCCTTGTGCTGGCCAAACTTTGCTGGCCTAACTGTGCCGGCCTCACTCCAGGTTAGGGTTGCGCTCTAAAACTCTGGAGGGTCCCCCCCTAGTCCATGTCAGGAATACTGCGCTAGGTGGATGAGGTGTGCGATAGAGATCACCTGCTTAATGAGGGACCTCTGACTCCGTGGCTCGCACCCCTCTCTTTTTTGCAACACCTGCTTCCAGTGCCTAATAAAATCAGAGCATAACAAGAGGGTGGAGGAAGCCTCTCTCTGGGGTGTGTGTGTGTTTTTCTGGGAAGGTTGTTAGCTCTGCTGCCACCTCCGTGCTCCTGACACTGCCTTTCCACACCCCGGCTTCATTAGCACAGTGAACCTGACCCTGCAGGCTGTGGTGCTTTGGCTTCTCACAAGCAGCAGGCGAGACGACTCTCAGCATTTTCGCTTCTGACTGTGGACCAGGGGTGGGTGCCCTTCCATGCCGCGTAAAGGGAAAGCACCAAGCGTAGACAATGCAGGAGTCAGGGAGCAGAGCGCCAGCAAAGTCTTCCCTC
Source organism: Lerista edwardsae (assembly GCA_029204185.1). NCBI lineage: Eukaryota > Metazoa > Chordata > Lepidosauria > Squamata > Scincidae > Lerista > Lerista edwardsae. The sequence goes on from JAJKFI010000026.1 coordinate 3,488,555, forward strand.
CGCACTGCTTTGCCTTGTGCGGAGGACGTCTTGGGATGCAAGAAGGTCCGGTCCTGGGAGGCTTTGCTTGCTTTCGGAGGTGGTGGGTGGACCAGATCCGGGTTCGCCACCACATCTGCTGCTTGTGAGGACTCAGCCTTCGTTGCAAGCTATTCCGGCTCCTCCTGTGACTGCCTAGACGTGCACGTGCACAGGAGCTCACAGCGATCTGTGGCCAAATCTGAAGTACCCCCACTGACGATGCCCCCAACCTGCTGCCACCCCTCCAAACTGCACAGAAGATGGCTCTGCAGCTTCCTGTTCCTCCTGTTGCTCCTTCCTTATGCAGTCCCTTTAAGTATATCAGGAGCCCCTGTGGGGGGGGGGGAGGCTCCTAGGCAGTGGTGTCATTCAAATGATTTAGGAACAGGAACTCACTTTTGATTGGCACTTGTCGGGAACCCGGAACCAGCCATGGAGCCCGTTAGGATCCGGGAAGCCCGTTCTGGTCCGTTCCCCCTGAATGACATCACTGCCTTTGCCCCCCTAGGAATCCGGAGTCGCTCCCTTTAACCCTCTGAGTGCTGGCCAACCAAGAAGAAAAGCTCTTTGCAGAGGAATTGGGAGGGGGGAGGAGGGAGAGTGAAGTGGGTGGAGTCAGCCCTAATTTTAACTAGTGGAACTGAGTTCCCCCACGTTCCCCCTGCATGACATCACTGCTCCTAAAGCCCTGCACACACCCCTGATGCCAGCGCTGTCTAAAAAAAATCCCCTTTGGCGAGCGCAGCAGCATGATCATGGCAATCACCTTGCCGCCTTTCCCCTCTCCCCGCCCCTTAAAGGGGCAGGAGCAGTTGCTTCCCAGGGTGGTGGGTCATGACCCACCACTTTGGGAAACACTGCACCACACCATTGTGGCTTTCATAGTTTGTCCTCTCTAACTTCTGCACTCCCAGTTGAGCCACAGGGTCATGGCAATGAGATGTATCCAATAACATAAGAATCAGGTTTGGGTCTCCTATGGAGAGACTTTAAAAGCCATCAGTGTGTACCTGTTATTTATGGTTTCCCAGCTTGGCTTATTGTTGGTTTCCAGTTGGTGCGATTGTCTTCCAGCTGTCTCCTTGAATTGCACGCAAGAGGAGGGCACGGATTGCCCAGCTGTCACTGACCTGTCTTCCACCCTTGTCCTTTTCAATCTCTTTGCAGGACAATCAAGAACTCAGGGCTCCGGAGCATCCAGCCGCGGGCGTTTGATAAGAACCCTCACCTGCGCTACATGTGAGTAGCTTTGCTCCCTAGCGTCCTGCGGTTGCCTTTTCAGAAAGGCGGTTCTCCTTGAGAAACGGGATGAGCGAGGAAGCCAGGAGAAAGGCAGGCAGCGTGATAGAAAGCGAAATGAGGGAGGAACAGAGGAAACCAAAGGGGCCAGGGAGGGATGGGGAGTGTGAGCCCATCGAACAGCTCTTTCCCGCTGGGCAGCTGGCAGATTTAGGTGTCTTAATAACCCAGGCAACTTTGATTGCAGTGCTAATGAGCGATTCCTCATTAACAGCCCTTCGGTGGCTAGTGGAAGTTTCCCTTTCAGCATGCAGTTCAGGGGGAGGAGAAAGCCGCCGCAGAGCCTCGCCACACAGCCTGAAACTGTTCCACTCATTAACACTTAACGAATGCAAGATGCAAAGCAGGCTCGCTCTTCCCCCCCATACCTCAGGCACATGGCTGACAGCTTGTGCTCTTAATTACTGGCTCCTTAAACAGGCATGTGAGATGGGGCCAGAGTAGTTTGACAGGGTGCGTCTTGCTGGAGGCTATTGACAGGATCTCACCAGGCTGGGTGGCAGCTCGGCCAGGCAAGATGGGACGAGCGATGGCTGCATTGTTGGGTCAGAGTCATGCGTTCACTTGTTTAGCCCTAGGAAGTGATGCATTTATTGGGCAGCATGATTGCTGTTCTAAATTGGCTTCAGGCTCCATTTTTGCAAGAATGAACCCACTGGTGGGGGGGGGGATTTTTCCTGAAAGACACTTGGATTGTGAGAACAGTTCAATGTTATAGTCACCTTGTCTCCCCCATAGCTTTTTCCTGGATGGGTAACATGGGTGATTCTAACCTATCAGGGATCATGCAGTGAATGGAATTATGCTGCAGTGCTGTGTAGCCAACTGAATTTGGCTACAGAATGATGTCATGGAGGGGGGGGTCTACTGATGTCATTGGAGAGTATGTAAATAAGCAAGCAAACCTGTTTGCAAAGACCACTGCAAATTTGTTGAACATTAAAAGGCTTTTTTTTTTTTTTTTGGCACAGTCACAAATATTTGTGGGGGGGAAAAGACTATGTTCTCTTTAATAAAATTGAGTTTATAAAGCAGTTGTTTCATATACAGTACATGACTAACCTGTACAGTTGGGGGCAACATATTTCTGAGAATTTCTAGTTGGCAGAGTTTAAAAATGTCTGTGAAATGTATTTTTAAAAAAATGTTTGTATCATGCACCTCTGCGTGGCTTAACCACGGACTGCAGGTCATGAACAAATTCCGCAACTCAGGACTAGTATTGCTCCCCTTTTTCACCACTTGGGGGTGTAGTTTGGCAGACGTTAGCTGCAGAAGAATTACAGAGGACTAGAAGCCTGCAGCCAACATTTTGGCTGATCAATTCCCATGCATGAAATTCCTTCTCCACCCTAGTTACTTAATGTTTCTGTGATTCTATGACCTACATGCGCATGTCCTGGTTATTCAACCCTTTCTAGGCCTAATTAAGAGGTGGAAAAGTGCTTAAAAGTGCACAGTGGCCTCCTCTCAGTAATTGCTTGCTTCTAATCTTGCTCCCCATATCTTTGAACATCATTTCTTCTTTTCCCTTCATGCACAGAAAACACACTCAAAATTCATTACTCTTTCTCTTCAGCTCCCTCCTCCATTGATTATTGCTTCTTCCGCTCCTGCAGAATGAATTGTGCCTTTCCCCCCAATACACGCCTTGGAATTAATTGCTGTTTTCTCCCAATTCCCCTGGGACTTCATTGCTCTTTCTCTTCCTCTCTCTGCAACTGCACCAATAACACGGAGTATTCTCTCTTCAACTGTGCTGTACCGGCACCTCTTTTCCTCTCTCCTCCCAGGGTGATACATGCACAGCTAGTGATGAGGCTTCATCCTGCCAAGCACAGTACTGAATAAGAGTTTGGCCTCATGGAGGAGAACCCTCTGTGGAGACCTGAATGGGTAAACCTGTTCTGAGAGCCGTGCGGTAGCTACAGTGGGGTGAGGGTTGTATTTCCCCGGGTGCCATGCCTTGAGGGATGCCATACAGTGCAATCCTAACCTGGAGTTAGGCCAGCATAGTTAGGCCTGAAAAGTTAGGCCGGCACAAGGACCACCATAAAGCGCATTTGGACCACTCTCGGAGCCAGGAAGGGTGGAGCACGTCTGCGTGCTGGCCACTCTGACTCCAAGACTCCGAGACTGGTCCAAACATACTTGACAGTGTCCCTTGTGCTGGCCTAACTGTGCTGGCCTAAATCTAGGTTAGGATTGTGCCTGTAGAAGCCTCCAAAAGGCACCTCCGATTTTCACTGAAAACCAGAATTACCTGTTGGAAGACTACAGAAAATCTTCTGAGCCCCGGGCGTAACAATGTTAAACATTTTGAGTGGGGTGTTACAGGGCAGTGTCAAAAACCTTTTGTGCCCCTGGGTGCCCATGCCTTAGACAGGAGAAAGAGTGACTCTTGTGGTGGGCTTCTTGTACTTCTCTGGAACATCAACACTATGGGTCTGGAGGCTGTGTCCGTTTGGTATGTGGATGACCTGGGATTGTTCAACTCTGATGTGAGATTGAGGCATTGCCTGGTTGCTTTGCACATGTATTTTTGCACGGTGTGACCAGTGGCTAACTCTGGGCAAGAGGCACTTTTTCAAGTGGTGTCCTCTTATATTTAGCAAGGGGAGAGCAATTGTCCCTCTTCACCCCAGCACAGTGTCTTTCTCGTGGCTGTTGCTGGTGGTGTTCTCCATCCTTTTAGATTGTGAGCCCTTTTGGGACAGGGAGCCATTTAACTTTAATGTTACTATTTGCCTGTAAACCGCTTTGTGAACTTTGTGTTGAAAAGCGGTATATAAATACTAGTGATTGATTGGCTACTGCCCCAAGATACTGGGGTGGTTGTGCATCCCTTAATTAAGCTGTGGCTGCTGGGGAATGAGGTAGCTGGCGTTTCTGCCGAATCCTAGGCACAAACATGCCCTTGCCGCGGGGAGGCTCCAGCCTCGCCTGTCCTGTGTTGGATTTGGTGCAAGCCTGCCGGCCTCACTAATCCAGCATGGTATAGGATTGCGCACTGAATCAGGTGAAAACCGCAATTCTTTTCACAAATGTGAGCAGGCCACTAGACAGCGGGAAATTGTCGCCCCTCGAGCTGCGGGCTGGCTGTCCCTGTTCTAGCGTGCAGGTGTAAGTTGCACTGAGCACACGCAAGGTTTCGCTCTAAAGGAGCAGTCCCATTATGAAGGCGAAGCAGGCAGAAAGGGTTGAATTGCTGGTATGGCCCTTGATAACTCCAAGGCTGCGGCCGATCTGGTGGAAGTCCGACGTGCGTTTTAAGTGACAGTGCGCTAATATGCTTGCTTAAAAACGCCACCTTTGTAAAAGCTCAGCGGTGAGAAAGTGCAGAGAGAGGAATTGTTAAGGGCACTGAGCGGCCCCTCTAATAAATGCGTGTAGTTCTTATCAACCATGAAGACGCAGCCAGCTTGTCAGGAAGTTGTGCCCTTACCGTGGGCTCTGCTGAACATTTCCTTTGCCTCTTACATGCAATTTGGGCGATTTCGCTCTCCCAAGTGCTTTCTTTTAAGCGACTGGAAATTGCAGGTGAGATATTTGTCAAGATGCAAGTGCCCCGGGGGAGAGGGAGGAACTGCTGTGCTCTTCTCCCCACCCAACCACCCACCCCTGCTGGGTCCAGTGTCCAATTCTACATCTCTTGTCTCAGTGGTTGGGTGGTCTGCCTTGGGTCTGACTTATAGCGCAATCCTAACCTGGCACTGCACTGGGGCAGCGCTCTTGTGCCGGACCAGTGGCGTTGCAAACGTCTGCACTGCGGATTCAGTCTCTGGGCCAATGCAGGCAGCAGCACTGGCACACATGCGCCATGCAGCCCACCAGTTGTGTCAGCCATGCGCCAGCTTAGTTCTGCCAGCGCACAGAGGCAGATCTAAGGGAGGGCAGAGCACTAAGTCTTGCAAGAAGCCTTACCTTGCAGTGGAAATCACTCCTCTCCTGCACCGTTTTAGCCAATCCTCACAGGGAAAAGCAACATCTTGGCGTTGCTTACTGGCTACAGCAGCAAGGGAGAGGAGGGATTTACATGACAGGGTAAGGCTCCTTGCAACACTTAGAGCTTTGCCCTCCCTGTAGATCCGCCTCTGCCAGTGCAGGCCCACTCTGAAGGTTAACGGGGTGAAGGGCGGGTGCACCCATGGGCAGAGGGGGGTGAAGATAGGACATGGCCATTAGGCCATATCCAACCCCCCGGGCTGGGTGGCCCTGATCCGGGCCAGCTTCTGCACGCATGGCCTTGCACCTGCTATTTTGCAGGCACAGATCTGAACAGCCCCAAATGGCTAGCTGGGGCTTACCCCGGGGCAAGGGGAGCAATAGCCCTGCAATGAGCTGCAGCTGCCTCCCAGCCTGTGTTAGGATACGGCGCAGGTCAGCCAGCCTGCCTGCTCCCACGCAGGTTAGGACTGCACTCTGAACTGCATTCATGGGGCCTGCTGAGGGCTGACATTGCCATCATCAAGCGGAGAGTGACATCATTAAGTGGACGATGGCCAGAAATAAGCACTGTGTTCTCACACAGAAACTCATTAGCTGCAAATCACAGAAGAGAAAATGTGCAAATCTTGTTCATCATTTCAAAATATGAGAGAGCCCCGTTATCATGCTGGGAGAGCCCAAATATAATGGGGGTCAGATAAATGGCTTCTGGGGGGTGCATCTTGCCCGTGGGCCCTATGTTTGACACCCGTGGCTTACACAGTGAGTTGTGGCAGCTACCATAGTTATTGCACACACACCCCCTTTGGCTAGCTTTTGTTCCATATTTGGAGAGTCTGCTCTTTTCCACTCATTTTTCCTCCATCTCACAGTCAGCTTCCTCGTCTCCCACACAGAGCCTTGGTGGACATCTGGAAGCACCCTTGGGGTCCTCTGTGAAATGCCAGGAGTGAGACTGTGCTGGCATTGGGAGGTTCCCCTTCCTGCTTTCAGCAAGCTGCTGCTCTGCAAAAAAAAAAGTCTCAGCTTGCCAAGGTCCATGCCATTTTTCATAGGTGCTGCACGCAGGAACCGAGGATAAAAGGATTAGCGGGACTATCGCTCTCTTTGGAGTTCTGAGCAGCGGAAGTTGAGTACGGTGGCTGGTGAGATCAAAGGGAGACTGTCCCAGTCCAGCAGCAGCAGGACAGCTTCGTGAGCCACAGCTTGATGCACACCTGAGCCGTGTTTTACGCGGTGTTGCCACAGAAAACTGGGTTCGGGGAGCTTGAAAGGCTACAGAGAGGACCTAGCGCCGCAAAGGACAGGCCTCTCAGCGGCCTCACATGGCATCATTTGCTTCCATGTTTTTCAGAGTATCCTGGGAATTAGCATTCCGGTGGACAGTGAGAAATGTCCCGACCTTCCCTGCAGTTTCCAAGGGAAGGGCTGAAATGCAGATCCACCGAGGGGGCCATTCTAACCTGCGCTGGAACAGGCCGGCCAGCTGGCTTGCCCTGTATCCAACGCAGGTTCCGAGTGTGCTGGAGCCTCTGTGGGGCAGGCACAAGTCCAAGCACGCCACATGGCCCAAATCGGAGCTGTGCAGCCTGGCTCCACCCCCTTCCCTGGCTGCCCCCCCCCCCCCGTGGAAAGTGAAGTGATCTTATTAGTTATCGTGCTTTCCTTGACACCAGGCAAACACCAGCAAGATGCTCCGTCACCTGGTCGTGTTGTGACGGGGGGACTTCTGGGGGAAAAAACAGCTCCTAGCAGCCACCTGGAGGAACACCACCCACCTTACTGGAACAGGTGCTGGTGGTGATAAAAGGTGAGCCAGTGGGCAAATGTGGAGAACATTTCAGCCCTTCTTGCCACCTTAATATTGTGTGGGGTGCTCCCACGCTGCCAGTTCAGTGGGGTCTGACGTGGTCCTCTAATGCAGGGCCGGCTTTAAGCCAATGTGACCAATGTCATCACATCGGGCCCCGCGCTTCAGGGGGCCCCGCACTAGCAGGGTGAGCATGTTGCCTGTGGCTGCAGCTGGGATCTCTGTGGGCTGTAAGTCAGTGGGATGAGCAGAGCAGCTTTACCTTGGGCTCTCCCACCTGCCTCTGCCTCTGAACAGCCCAAGATGGGCCACCTGGAAGCAGTTGGCGGTGATGTTATGGTATCACCACCAACCACTTCCACATGCCATGCTTTGCACGTGGCATGCTCTTCTTGGTGAGTGGGGGGCACCACAGGGAGGGTTTGCACACCCCACATTGGGCCCTGCCACTGCTGGAGCCGGCCCTGCTCTAATGGGCCTGGACCTTCAGCCGATGCCCGGCACAACCCATCTCTGATGCCAATTCAGCTTGTTGTGCCCCTTCCCCCCTCAAAATAAGGCCCTTCCTTCCTTCTTGTAGAAAGGAGGGTACTAAAACAGAGGGCAGGAGAGTGGCCAAAGCAGGGCAGGGACCCCATTTTGAGCGAAGCCCAGCCAGTTCCCATTGTGAGGTCCCCTTTGGAAGTCTCGCTCCATCCCCGCTCTCTTTCTAGGTTTGTGGTGCTCTGTGCTGCCACTGGGACCGGTTGCCTCATCACGCAGCCTGTTGGCTTCTGAACACCCTCCTGGAATCGGGGGTGCTTGGCCAGCCAGGGGTCAGGCTGTGTGACGCTTCTTGGCGGGGAGTCATCTCGTACACACCTTATTTGCAGGGTGCTCAAGAGAACAAATTGAGGTCTTGTAATTATGTAGGGTGGCACAGACTTGGAGAGAGCTCCAGCTGTCAGGATGCCATTTAAAATATTCATAATTGCTTTATCTATCTTTTTTTTTTTGGTGGTCTACAAGGTGTCCTTTTTGTAAAGGTCTCTCTTTTGTGAATGCTGTTAATTGTCTTCCAAGACAGTTCAATTCCTGTGCTTAGGCTAATCCCCCACCCACCCACCTTGTATAGAGAACATTTCAAACGATGAAACTACATATTACTACTACTACTACTACTACTACTACTACTACTACTACTACTACTAATAATAATAATAATAATAATAATAATAATAATAATACTTGGATTTATATACTGCCTTTCTTAGGTCACCAGATTTCTCTAATGACTATAACTCAAGGCGGTTTACATGGGCAGACTTTATTCAGAAACCCGAAGGTTTTTACAATTTTTACAGAAATGTTCTATCTTCCAAGAACTACACACATACAGATGGATCTTTCTGGATTTAGTCCTTCTTTCTGGCCACCCGTTTGTCTTCTTGCTGGCTGATAAGCGGCTTCCCTGCTCCCACCAGAGAAGCGGCTGAACTTTGGCACAACTCCCCCTCACACAAGGCAGCCGAAGACAGCTCAGCTGTTAATCAGTCGCAGTTTACAAGGTCTGCTGTTCACAGAGACTTCCGGTAGTCCTGAACTGGCGACCTTCAGATCTTCAGCTCTTATCTTCAGGCAAACAGAGGCATTAACCCTCTCGACTAAATCTTCTGCCTACTATACAGCATCTTCCCTACAGCTAAGTATTGGAAGAGAGTGATTTGCTGGGTGAAAGGAGCAGCTGGGTGCACCTTAGTTCTTTGTATCTAGGCTGGGGGGGGGCAGCTGAGGGGTGACAGGAAAAGTGGTTGGTGCAGGAAAGGCTGAGCACTAAAGATGGGGAGGGAGTTCCCAGAAACGTGAAATCTCTCCTCTGCCTCAACGAATTTTGATGCATTTGGGGTTGATCTCCTGATGGGGGACATGGTTGAGACGTACAAAATTACGCATGGGATGGATCAAGTGGACAGAGGAGATGTTCTTCTCCCTCTCTCATAACACCAGAACGAGGGGACATCCACTACAATTGGGTATTGGTAGAACAGATGAAAGGAAATGCGTTTTTACCCAGCAGGTAATTAATCTGTGGAACTCCTTGCCACAGGAGGTGGTGCTGGCGTCTGGCCTAGGTTCCTTTAAAAAGGGACTGGACAGATTTATGGAGGAAACTTCCATTGTGGGCTATAGGCCATGATGAGTAATGCAACCTCCGTTCTTTAGAACTAAGCTACCTCAGAATGCCAGTTGCAGGGCAGTGGCCAAAGGATGCAGGCATCTTGTTGTCTTGTGTGCTCCCTGAGGCATCTGGTGGGCCACTAAGAGATACAGGAAGCTGGACTAGATGGGCCTTTGGCTGGATCCAGTGGGGCTCTTCTTATTGATTTAGACCAGGGATCTCCATACTTTTCAGTATGAGGGCCACATCGTATACAGTATTTTTACGGACGCAAAAAAACAAAAAAAAAACACTTTTATAAATGAATGAATGAAATGTAAATGAATGAATATGTTTTACTTGATTTTTTTTTTGAAACAGCATGATATGATTTAAAACAGTGGTCAGGGAACAGGGGTAAATTACCCCAAATGGGGTAAAAATGAAATTCCTGGGGGTAATGGACAGATAGGAGTATGCCCCGCCCCCTTTCCCTCATCCTTCCTTCATGACCAACGTTCTCTCTTCTGACCAATGGGAAGTTCCTCTCACACTTGATGGATTTCCCTTGCTTCCAATAGGAGATTAGAAGCGGCAAGGTACTTGGCCCCCAATAGGCAGCGTTCCCCTCCCTTCCCAGGCGGCAAAGAAGGCCATGGTTATCGATCCCGCTGCTGGTAGAGGGAGAAGGAAGCAACAGCAGAGAAAATGGCGGCCGTGGCTGCAACTGCGGTGGTGCCGGGTGATGGGGGAGCCGGCAAGGCCAAGCCTATTCCGGGCAGCGAGGCCGGCACAGACCCGCTCCCGGCTGGCACTCAGGCAGCCGTGGAGTTGGTGGTGCTCGACGCCAGGGAACAACCCAAACCAGCTCTGGGTGGGGAGGCCGAGAAGCTGCTGCCGCCGCCGCCACAACCACCCAGGAGCCCGGCAGGGACGTGAGACGTGCAGGCATGGGGGAGGCTCTGGTGGCCGGCTAAGGTGTGTGTGTGTACATGTGCCCGCAGGCGCGCACATGTGTGTGTGTGTGTGAGAGAGAGAGAGAGAGAGCACCTGGCCAGGCCAGGCCAGACCAGCCAGCTCCAATCTGAATTCATTATAGAGAGAAATCTTAAGTCCAAGCACCTAAACCTGTTGTCAAAAAGGTAAGCTAGTTGTAACCCAGAAGGGTTGAATTCTATTCTCTCAAGGTCTGCAGGTGTACCCAAACTCTTTACAACTTCATATTTACATAGCATTAATTAAGCTCATTAATTAATCAAATAAAAAGCAATGGATTCCAATATGTAATTTTTTTTCTTTTGTTCGGGGGGGGGGGTAACATCAAGGGGGTAACGTCGGCGTATCTAAATATATTTTGGGGTAAAAGGTAAAAATGTTCCCTGACCCCTGATTTAAAACGAAAGTGAAATATGACAATGACAAAGAAGCAATGCCGTGCTTCAACAGAAAAATGCTATATAATGAGTAAAAATGCTAAGTGTTAGCAAATTCTCTGACAAAAAGGAAATTCAAGTTGCTGTGGGCCAGAAAAAATCTTGTGGTGGGCTGGATGTGGCCCCCAGGCTGTAGTTTGGAGACCCCAGATTCAGACCCACTCGAGCCCGGAGCAATTCTCAAAACGTGTGTCACAGCACAATCCTACCTGTTCCGTTGCGTCGATGCTACGTCATAGTGTCGACACGATGGACGTAGCGCTGACATGGGGGCACTGCAGCTCTCTAGCAGATGCTACGAGCTGAAGCTAGTTGGCGTGAGGGAGGCTCCTTCCCATTTCGGAACATAAGGACATAAGAACATAAGAAGAGCCCTGCTGGATCAGGCCAAAGGCCCATCTAGTCCAGCTTCCTGTATCTCACAGTGGCCCACCAGGTGCCCCAGGGAGGCATGAGGCAACAAGGGATGGGGATTGGGAGAAGGGAGGGGGGTTGGGGCGAGACATAGGCGGGTCCAGGATCCGGCCATAAGGCCGATTTGGGCCGTGCAGTCTCCTCGGATCTGCGCCCGCTGCTTAGCAGGGGCAGATCAGAGGAGCACACTGGGGAAGCTGTAGCCTCCCCAATGGTAAGGGAGCGCATGCACCCTTGCCAGGGGAAGGCTTCAGCCTCCCCTAAGCAGCGTTGGATTTGGCGCTGGCCGGCTGGCCTTGCCAAACCAACACTGCTTAGGATTGCGCCCTCAAGTTCCCCTTGCTATTTGATCCTCCCAAACAACCCTCTGAGATAAGTTACACTGAGGGTACACTCCTAACCTGGCATTGTGCCAGTGCAGCACTCTTGCGCCGGACCAGCGCTGTCGCAAACGTGCCGTAAGGCCATTGCACCACACTGTGTCTTGTGCATCATTTGATACGCTTCCCCTATATTGCAGCTTGTGTTGGACCTCTCCAGCAGCACAGTGATGTTCGCTGTAGCCTGCTCTCACGGTGTCTGCAAATGCTAAAAGGTCATTTGTCTCTACTACATAATCATTGAAAATATTTGCATAATTCATGCAGCTCCTCGAGTCTCTTCTGCCTTGAGGGGATCTTGTAGAATTTAGCTTTCTAGGTATGCCTGTTCTTGGTTTTTTTTTTTTTTTTTTTTTGGTTCTACAACTTGCACTGATGTCGCATTTCTGCTGATGGGCGTCAGTTCAATTTTTCCCCCCACTTCTAGCACCAGAGAAAAACTGCTGTGCTGAGTCACTCCACATGCAAGCAGGGACGTGACCTGTGACCCACGGGAGGATGTGGCCACAAGCAATGGAGTGGAACTGCTTCCATGCATGCATGCTGAAGTCTTTGTGATGACGTTTGTGCTTTTTCTGTCAATTTGCAACCTTTTTCCATTTCACAGCACATTGACAAGGCACTAAAATTGTCAAGGCACACCATCATTTTTTTTTTCAGACTTGACAAGGCATACCGTGTTGCTGGTGGGAGGTTCACACACCCCTGGTCCTGCTAATGAACGATCCTCCCCCAAACTCCCATGGCATACTGGTTGAAAATCTCTGCTCTAGAGAGATTTAGGGCACCTGGAGTTAGGCTGGCACAGTTAGGCCAGCAAAGTTTGGCCGGCACAAGGGACTCCGTAAAGTATGTTGGGGGGGGCCCGGGGCGGGGAGGGGGGGGGGCTCCCCCCCCCCGCACGCCGCCATTTTTGCCCCGCCCCCGCTGAACACAGGAGCAAGGCTTGGGAGCAAATTGTATGCCAGCCAGGGGGCAAGCAAGCTCCGCCCCCTGCTCAGTTGGAGCGTGGCTGGTCATCTCCCTCCCGCCCTCCCGTCATCAGGCTGAGAGTAGCCGGTCGCTTCGGGGCCGGGTAGGAATTTTTTACCTTCAGCTTAAATGGGCCGGTAGCTGTGGGGTTTTTCGCCTACCCCAGCCTGAGGCGGGTGTTCTTTCAGGGCAGTTATTAAACAGTCAATTTGGTCACTTTTTAGGCAGGTTGCGTGCTGGGGGTCGACAGGTAGGTCTCTGAATTGGCGTGCATTCTGAGGCAACACAGTTGGGGGCAACACAACTCATAAGTTGCCTATCCGGCTCGTCGAATGGTGGGGCCGTACCCTGACCGGATCTGCAAAGGCTACCTATTGGCTGGGGCTAGGGTGAGTTCAGCGCGGGCTCGTTGCCTCGGCTTTCGGGTCGGCAATGAGGGACACAGCTTGGCAACCCGAGCTGGCGTCTGGAGCCAGGGTGTACGCCCATCGATCATCGTGATCACCTGGGGACAGTGGTGTCATTCAAATGATTTAGGAACAGGAACTCACTTTTGATTGGCACTTGTCGGGAACCCGGAACCAGCCACGGAGCCCGTTAGGATCCGGAACGCCCATTCTGGTCCGTTCCCCCTGAATGACATCACTGCCTGGGGAAGTAGACGGCTAGAGCTGTTTCCCCATAGTCCCACACGCTGGGGGTTTAAGCTCTGCTGCAAGTTTGTTCTTATTTGATGTTAAAATGTTTAATAAAGTGGCCCAGTTAGTCCAAGCCTTGGTCTTGCGTGATTATTATGGGGGGGGGGGGGGGTTCAGGGTAACGCTGGCACACAGGCATGTGCCATCCTCCCTGACTCCCAGAGTGGTCCAAACCCGCTTTACAGTGGCCCTCCTGCCCACCAAACTTTGCTGGCCTAATTGTGCCGATCTGACTCCAGGTTAGGATTGCGCTCTTAGAGAACAGTCATCTCAGCTGTGTGAAATTGCCCCCCTTCTTGTTAACAATATCATGTTTGAGGCGGTCGTTTCTGAAAGAATGCAGTTGCATCTTTGGAAAGAGCAACACACAACGAGTATGTTGTTGAAGCAATAAGATATGACAAGGTGTTGACTGATGGGACATTAATTCGCACCTCGTGCGGGACTCGGCAAGAATTTAATATGCCATAACTTCCACGCGACGGTATTTTATTAGAAGTATAAAAATTTTATTATGAAATCGTCGCATTTTCCCCCTCCCCCTCCCATTAAAAACACACACCTTATATTTATATATATATATGTTAAAAAGCCAAACGGAGAATTATGCGGTGCAGCAGAGAGCAGGTGGGAATGCTTACGAAACCCATCATCAGCGCCAACTCCGCTTCAGAGCCTCTGTCATTGCAGGCATGAAACGGTGTCCTGCACTGTCATTTCAGTTCTGTTCATGGCGTGGTCTGCGAACAGGATCTGTCAGCAATAATGTGTGTGTACGCGTGGGGGGGGGGGGAAATGTGATGCTAGTGAGAAGCTCATTTCTCTGATGTGCTGGTGCATGAAGACGCAGACTGGCAAGGACAAGGTTCAGGATGTAAAATTAAACACACACACACACACACACACACACACACATGAATCTATGGGGAAAAATAAAAATCCAGCTGTTTGGGAACAAATGGAAACATTTGCAGCGGTTAATGCGATTGGACAACTCAAAGTGCAGCTTTGGAAACCTAATTGTAAAGATATTTGCCATTGTAGGAAAATTGACTGGCTGCTTGGGATGTTGTGGTTTAGCTCTCTCTCTGTGTGTGTTTTAAATATTTATTTGGGATAGGTATCTCCTGCTCATCCATGGACATCCCAGTGCTCATATATGCTCTTACATGGAACTGCCCCTGTAGCCTGCCTGGTGTCCTCAGATCATTCAGCAGCGCGGTTCGTAAGGTCACACATATACAATGCTTGGTTTTTGGGGCTTGGTGTACTTAAGTAGCAGAAAAAGCCGGTAGAAGCTTGCGGTGGTTGTGTGGACAGATTGCAGGAGGAAGATGCCTGTTTAAATGCTTGCTCATGTAAAAACATTCCCTACATTTTTTTTTAAACCTGTACCAGATTAAGATTCCACCTCCTGTGGCAAGGAGTTCCATAGCTTAATTACCCGCTGGGTAAAAACAGTATTTCCTTTTATCTGTTCTAACTCTCCCAACACTCCATTTAAGTGGCTGTCCCCTGGTTCTGATGTTGTGAGAGAGGGAAAAGAACGTCCCTTTACCCACTTTATCCATCCCATACATAATTTTGTCCAAACTGAAGGCTAGTTGCTTCCTCGTGGAGATGGTCCTGTTGTAGCTCTAAGAGTTGCAGGAGGAGTGCAGCATTGAAAGTCTCAAGCACACTCTGATCTTGGCCATCAGCCAGAGGGCGAAGGGCCATTAAGACTTTGGTCTGCCTCTCAGGAAAATAAAACATGGCAAGGGAAGACCAGCCTGGCCTCTAACCTCTGAAAAGGAGAGGAAAAGCAGAGTTCTTGCAAACAGACCAAAAGCTCCCCGCTGTTCCAATGGCCGGCTGCCATGCAATTCTAGGAGCAAGGGAAAGATTAGTCTGTTCTCTGCCTTTGATTGGAGGGCTGCCAAATCATAGGTGTGGGGAGTGTATTATTGTAGGCTTTTGTAACCTGCCTTGAGTTGATTGCAAGGTGGGATATAAATCTTCCAAAAGAGTAAGCAAGCAGGAAGTGAGTGCAGTTTGGATGGGAAATGCAATGAACAGCTTGGCTCTCCTTTGCCAAGACGGAGCAGGTTTAATGTGAGCCCATGTACAACCCATGTACCAATCAGCCTTCTCCACGTGTAACCTTTCCTCCACACCTGTTTTCTGTCCTTCCTCTTAATGTGATTCCTTCTCTCCTCTCCAAGCCTTTTTTCCCCTGCCAAATAGGAAGTCGCTGCTGCGCAAACCCATGTTTTGCAATCAGACTGTGAGTGGTAAATTTGCAGCTGTGGACGCCTGGATTCCAGTGGCTGGTTCTTAATCTAATTTGCACCTACCTTCCCAGAGTAATCGTTAGCATTTGTATAAGGAAGGTGGCAGTGAGTGCAGAGATATGGCCATGTAGAGTGTAGCTGAGCGAGAGAGATTTGGTTGCTCGTCCCATGCCTAGGGTTACCAGTTCCAAACTGGGACAGAGTGCCTCTACCTTTAACCACTGTATGGCAGAGGGAATTTTGGCAGGTGCAGCTCTTGAAACCCTCCCGTGATGAGCTGCACCTGCCCAAATTCCTTCCTCTATACAATGGTTAAAGGTAGAGGCACTTTGTCCCAGTTTGGATCTGGTAACCCTATTATATCCATGCCCAGCTCAGTTTTAAGGAACAGCGCAGGAATGGTGTGGTCCTGTGTACATCTAGACTTCTGCAAGGGAGTGGCAACAGAATGCAGGCATCTTGTGGCCTTGTGTGCTTCCTGAGGCACCTGGTGGCCAGTGTGAGATATAGGAAGCTGGATCAGATGGGCCATTGGCCTGATCCAGCAGGGCTCTTATGTTCTTATGTAGACCTGTACAGTAGTATGACTTGTCCAGGCCAAAGTCTTTGAGGAAAGTTGGTAGGAACTGGAGACTGGGGTATAACAGGCAGAAAAAGATATACTGTAGTGTCCCTCCCTTATCCATGAGCTTAGCATCCACAGATTTCAGTGGATGCTGAGCGCAAGGCTGGAGGGCTAGAGGACCTCCTGAACATGACTGGAGGTCACTTCTGGTTCAAGCTGGCAACTTCCATTTGTGACCGGAGGTGTTCTGAGGCACAGCGAGGCATGTTGTGTTCAGGAAGTCTTCTAAGGCCCTCCAGCCGTAGATCTTTTTTTTTTTTTTTTTTAAACACCTTTATACTAGGTGTAATCTGTATTATACCAGACCTAACTGATAAAAAAAAAACGTACTTTTTTACCCAGTGGGTAATTAATCTGTGGAACTCCTTGCCACAGGAGGTGGTGATGGCATCTGGCCTAGGTGCCTTTCAAAGGGGTTTCTGGAGGAAAGGTCCATCATGGGCTACAGGCCATGATGGGTGGTGCAACCTCCTTACGTTAGTAGTAGGCCAATGCAGAAAGCCAGGTACAAGGGAGTGGCAACAGGATGCAGACATCTTGTTGTCTCGTGTGCTCCCTGAGGCACCTGATGGGCCACTGTTAGATACAGGGAGCTGGACTAGATGGGCCTTTGGCCTGATCCAGCAGGGCTCTTCTTATGTTCTTAGAGGCTTCATAATGCCTACCAACCACACAGATCAATATGGCAGAACCCTGTTCCCTTCTGAGCCTTTAGAACAGCAATGTTCAAGCTTTTGCATCTTGCGGCACACTGACAAGGTGTTAAAACCATCAAGGCACACCATCATTTTGGGCGCAATCCTAACCTGGACTTGGGCCAGCAAAGTTTGACTGGCGCAAGGGACACCCTAAAGTATGTTTTTTACAGTATGTAAAGTATGTCAAGCAGAAGAGAGCGACAAGAATGATTACGGGGCTGGGGCACCTCCCATATGAAGAAGGACTGCAGCGTTTGGGGCTTTTCAGTCTAGAAAAAGAGGTGCCTGAGGGGGGACATGATTGAGACATACAAAATTATGCATGGGAGGGACAGAGTCAATAGAGGGGTGTTCTTTTCCCTCTCTCACAATACCAGAACCAGGGGACATCCACTGAAATTGAGTGTTGGGAGAGTTAAAACAGATAAAAGGAAATACTTTTTTACCCAGCAGGTAATGAAGCTATGGAACTCCTTACCACAGGAGGTGGTGATGGCATCTGGCCTAGATGCCTTTAAAAGGGGACTGTACAGATTTCTGGAAGAAAAGTCTACAAGACATGATGGGTGGTGCAACCTCCTTACATTAATAGTAGGCTACTTCAGAATGCCAGGTGCAAAGGAGTGGCAACAGGATATAAGCATCTTGTTGTCTCATGTGCTCCCTTAGTCACCTGGCAGGCCACTGTGAGATACAGGAAGCTGGACTAGATGGGCCTTTGGCCTGATCCAGTGGGGCTCTTCTTATGTTCTTACGTTTGGACCACTCTCGGAGCCAAAGAGGCCAGCACACAGACATGAGCCATCCCCCCGATTCCAAGAGTGGTCCAAACACACTTTATGGTGGCCCTTGTGCTGCAGCACGGCGGTTGAAAACAGCTGCTTTAGAGGTCTTCAAGGCCTGAGCTACAAAAGCAGAGGGTTGATGTTGTCAAAGAGAGTGAATTTTCAGGGGGGGGAGAGAGGGGGCGGGAAAATTCTCAAATGGGACCAAAAGGAGTGCTGGCTACATGTGAAGAGCCTTAAATTAGAAGGAACCAGCCCCTCCCAAATTATCTGGAACTCTTCCCTGCCACCTCCCCATGACATTGGATCAGACGTGATATTGAGATGTTCCCAATTAATTTGCTTGGGTGAGTTTTGCGATCCTGATGATATTAATTATCCTTAAAGGTCAACAGCACTCACACGAATCCCCTTCTGTTCTCTGGTGTAATCAGTTAATTAATTGGAAATCGTTTAGCAATGCCTGCCAGGCGGCTTTTGCCTGGCCGCCGTTTGGTGACTTCCTTACTGCCCCTGCTCGTCTTTGGACCTCTGTGATGCAGCTACAGAGATGGTCCGTCCACTCCTCGCTGGGGGCCAGAACCAAGGCAGAAGGAGTTGGAGTATAGCCGTTTCTTTAGGCTGGGAGTCAGTCCATCAACAGTATTTCTATACCGCTTTTCAACACAAAGTTCACAAAGCGGTTTACAGGCAGAAACATAATCATAAAGTTAAAGGGCTCCCTGTCCCCAAAGGGCTCACAATCTAAAAAAAATGCAGAGCACCATCAGCAATGGCTACTAGAACCAGAAGCGGAAGAAGGGTATAGCCCGGGGTGGCACGAGCCATGGGTGCCAGCAGCGGGGGGCCATTATGCAGAGTCCGTGGATGAACCCACGCTGTCTGGCCCTCCCGCCCTCCCTGGCGCTCATTCCGCTCCAAAATGGAGCTATTCCAGGCGCAGGGAGGTGTGGCTGGGCGACGCATGGGGCGGGGCAACGTGCTGGGGGTGCGGTTTTGTCGCCCTGCCATGGGCGCGCTCAGGGATCCGTTCGTCCCTGACTAGAACAGACAGGAAGAGCAAGTTTTCATGTTGCCTCCTATCGTCCTTCCATATTGAAGGCCAGCCTTAATGCTGCGCTAAAGAGTTACTGCTACTGAGCGCGCAATCCTAACCTGGAGTGAGGCCGGCACAATTAGGCCAGCAAAGTTTGGCCGGCACAAGGGCCACCGTAAAGCACGTTTGGACCACTCTCAGTGTCAGGGAGGATGGCGCACGTCTCTGTGGTGGCCTCTTTGACTCAGAGAGTAGTCCAAACGTATTTTACAGTGTCCCCCGTGCCAACCAGACTCAGGGCCCAATCCTGAAGCTGGCGGTATGATGTTACTGCCGGCTCCGTTGCCGCAAACACCCCCATAACGTGTGTCAAGGGCCCCAATACTGGGGCTGGACCTGCGCCTGAGGCCCAGAGCTTCAGCGCCCAGGAGCGGCCTTGTCTTGGGGACAGGGGGATGGCATGGGGAAGGTGGGGGGCGGGAAGAAATTCCCAGGAGTGGGTGGGGCTATCAGCAGCATTCACTGCCACACCCCAACTGCCATTTTGGGAGTCCAAGCCCAGCATGGGGCTGTTCCAGTGGTGTCATTCAAATGATTTAGGAACAGGAACTCACTTTTGATTGGCACTTGTCGGGAACCCGGAACCAGCCACAGAGCCCGTTAGGATCCAGAATGCCTGTTCTGGTCCGTTCCCCCTGAATGACATCACTGCCTTCGCCCCTCTAGGGATCTGGAGTCGCTCCCTTTAACCCTCTGAGTGCCGGCCAACCCAGAAGAAAAGCTCTTTGCAGAGGAATTGGGAGGGGGAGGAGGGAGAGTGAAGTGGGCGGAGTCAGCCCTAATTTTAACTAGTGGAACTGAGTTCCCCCGCGTTCCCCCTGCATGACATCACTGGGCTGTTCCAATCTCTACTGGCACAATAACTGGTGGAGACTTGAGTAGCCCCATTGTGGGGGCTGGGGCTTTTCCAGGGGGGAAGGGATGGACGTCCCCCGAGGAGGCTCCTATGTCTGCTGTGGCTCCTGAAGGATGCAGGGGTAGCCACTTTTCTACCGCCGCTCCTACAGGAGTTGGGCAGCTCAAGATTGAGCTGTCAAACAAAATGGCACAGAGGCCAGACCAAATACCGGCCTAAACAGCAACAGCAATTCAAGTGCACTAATGGCAATTGGCCTTCAAAGTGGAGGATGCAAATCTCTCAGGGGTATGGAATTTCACAGGGTGGGTGCCCTCGTCGACTAGGAATTCTCCCCAACCATGCCACTCACATTGGTGGGACGTCTCCTGTGGACCACAGTGATAAGCAGGATCACAGCAAGGGGAGATGGTCCTTAAGGGATCCTCATAATTCCAAACCAGGTTGAGCTTCAAAGCAAAAACCAGCAGTTTGAACAGCACCCAGAACTGCGCCCATGAAATTGGCAATGTTCAGGAGAACTTACACATATTCCGATGTTTATTTTGCATTTCCTCGCCTCCAGTTTAGTGCTGGGTCTCTGCTTATAGAATTATAGAATCATAGAGTTGGAAGGGGCCTACAAGGTCATCTCATCCAACTCCCTGCCTGTAGCAGGAAGTCCTCCTAGAGCATCTCCAGCAAGTGCCTGTTGAGCCTCTGCTTGAAAGTCTCCAGTGAGAGAGAATCCACCACCTCCCTCCAGTGGCAATCTGTTCCACTGTCGAACCCCCCTTATTGTCAAGAACGTCTTCTTGATGTCCAACCGGAATCCCCTCTCTTGCTTAGAAGTTGTTCCTTCCTCGACCTGTATCAATATCCTGCTTTGATTTCTGCTTTGCGTGGTTTGCTCCTTCATTCCTGCCTCATCTCCCTGTTCCCATCTCTAAAGTGTCCCCCCCCAGTGTCTATGCAGCGTTGTCAATAAGGCCTTAGGGTGCTCTTGTGCAAGGAGAGGGTACCTATTTCTGCTGGGAGTGCTGAAAGCTTTTGTGTGCCATGGGAGAACAAGCGTGAGTTGGCCGGTTGTTTTTCTTCAACTCCCTGCTTGCTTTCATCCCAAGGAAATAGGCAATTGGAAGCAAAAACGAGCGCATTAAACCTTGCCCCTCTGCTGGCAGTGCAGGATGGCACCTCCTAGCCTCAATCGGCACAAATCTCCCATACAATTGCTGTGCACTGGAGCAGGAAAGAGGCCCAGCATATAGTTGTATTCCAGGCCTGATAGATCTAAATTTATCACAGTGTAGGCGGAGGAGGCAGGGAGAGAGACTCGGAGGGGAGTTTCAGTGCTGGCAGCCAGGCGCAGGACTGCTGAGTCTCTCACAGATCTAGTTTGCAAAGATGAGAATCCAGCCCAGAGAGTCCGCTGCCCTGAGAGTTGAATGCTTGAGTAGGCTGCATTGACAACCAGGGTGGTCAGGGAGATAGGAACATTTCCCACCTGTGCGATCGTATTTGCTCTGAACTATTCACACCTGCAGGGCATCACTTGACTTTGCAGTTGCCAAGCGATGGCCAAGCATGTGCACACCAACCAATGGAGGTTCATGCATCTGAGCTAAAAGGAAAATGCCCTCAAGTAAAGTCAGAGGGGGTGTACCATGGCGTAGTTGCATGCAGGGGCCGGCTGTAGGAGTGGTGGGGCCCAATGCGGGGCATTCCTGTGGGGCTCCCTACAGGGCCCCCCCACTCACCAAGAAGCACACTTGTGGTGCCACACACACAATGTGGCACCTGGAAATAGCTGGTGGTGACAGGATGACGTCACCGCCAATTGCTTCCAGGAGGCCCATTTTGGGCACTTCAGAAGCTGGGGCAGCTGAGAGGGCCCCAGGTAAAGCTGCTCTGCTGGCCCCACTGACCGACAATCCTAAAAGAACTGACTGCAGCAGCAAGCAATATGCTCACTGCACTGGTGCGCTCCCCCCCCCCCAAAGCCCGATGTGATGGCTGTGGTCACATTGGCTTAAGGCCGGCCCTGGCTGAAATCTTTGCCCACTGTCATGTACCGGGTTTCGGTGCTGTATGGTGCTACATCCTTTAAGCCAGCTAATGTTATCCTGCTCCTTCATCATCCATGATACTCTGGAAACAGAATTAATTTGCCTCAAGCCAAGAATGTTGCGTGATCAGGTTTTTCCCCTACTGACACTGTCTGCAGGGCAGTGATGGGATCAGCTAATGACTCGGAGGAACGCTGGGTGGGCAGCAGGAAGGCTGGGCGGGACTTCCGGGTGATTGACAGCCCGTCTGTCCGGGTCCGCCGCCTGCCCGCCCACCCGCTGCACGGGCTGCCCCTGGGTGGCGAGCCCCGCCACTGCGCACACTGGCACCCAGGGCCCCCCCATCCCCCCCGGCGAGCGGGCGCCCCCTCCGAGGCCAGGGCAGCCTGTGCGGCGGGCGGGCAGGCGGCGGACCCAGACGGACGGGCTGTCAATCACCCGGAAGTCCCGCCCAGCCTTCCTGCTGCCCGCCCAGGAAGTCGTTGGCTGATCCCATCACTGCCGCAGGGCATACTCTCCAAGGTTTTATGTGGAGCAAATCAGTGACAAAAGTGTGAAGCAGTCAGAAGCACAAAAGAAGAGGCCTCCTAAATCAGGTCAAAGACCCACCTAGCCCAGCTTCCTGTATCGCACAGTGGCTAACCAGCTGCCTCAAGGAGCACAAGACAACAAGATAAAAAGTTTGCATCTCCTTGCCACTCAGCTGCATGCAGCACTGTGAGGTAGCCTTCCTCTAAAATAAGGAGGTTGCACCACCCATCATGGCCTGAAGCTTGTAATGGACTTTGCCTCCAGAAATCTGCCCAATCCCCTTTTAAATCCACAGTCATAAATGTTGTGGCGCAGAATATTCTGTGGCGCAGAATATTGTGGCGCAGAATATTCACAGATAGTACAACTCTTATGAGAGCAGGGTAGGGTCATTTTGTTTAGGGGGGGAAACCCTCATATGGACTCTATTTTATTTATTTATTTGAAGAATTTGTATCCTGCCTTTCCCATTTTTTTTTACACAAATATACTGTGATTCACTGAATCCTCAGTGCCAGATGTAGCCTTCACAGTGTGGTTCTCTTCTCTGGCTGCGGGAAACAGGCAGAACTGAATGGACTAGTACAGGACGAGAACCCAGGACTTCAGGCTGGTTTTCCTATGTCTGCTTCCCACATGATGACTGAAAGAAGAACATAAGAGCCCTAGTGGATCATAAAATAGGCCCATCTAGTCCAGCTTCCTGTATCTCACAGTGGCCCACCAGATGCCTCAGGGAGCACACAAGACAACAGGCTGCCTGCATTCTGTTGCCACTCCCTTGCACTTGGCATTCTGAGGTAGCCTGCTCCTAAAAAAAACAAAAAACAAAAAAACAAAAAAGGAGGTTACACCACCCATCATGGCCTATAGCCCACGATGGACTTTTCCTCCAGAAATCTGTCCAATCCTCTTTTAAAGGCACCCAGGCCAGATGCCATCACCACCTCCTGTGGCAAGGAGTTCCACAGATTATTTACCCACTGGGTAAAAAAGTATCTGTTTTAACTCTCCCAACACTCAATTTTAGTGGACACCCCCTGGTTCTGGTGCTGTGAGAGAGGGAAAAGAACATCCCTCTATCCATCCCATGCATATTTTTTTACGTCTTCAATATGAAGCAGTGCCTTGCATGTCTGAATCTACATTCCTCTGTGCCAAATTGAGCCACCTGCATGTTGCCTGGAGAAAGACATGCTCTTTGGGTATGTGCAGATTTCTTGCCTATCAGTCTGCACTTCCTACGCAAATGGAATTAGTGGGTGGAACCTATGAGCCAGAAGGTCTGAGTTGCTACTCACCAGCTCTCATTTTACAAGCGAAGCATCACTTTCACTAAGTGTCTCATCTTGTTTGCAAGACAGTTATGGGTTAGCTTCAGTGCTATTATTCAAACATACCTTAAGAGCTTTTCCTCTACCCACTCAGCTTTTGTTTCAAGAACCTAATCTCAGAATTGACATCAGATGTTGCCAGGAAAGAGACAGCTGGATATATGTGTGTGTGTGTGTGTGGGTGGGTGGGTGATTGGTTGGTTGGTGTCTTTGGTACCTGCCCCCAGATTAGGACTGTTTTTGACCATCCTTTTGCTTATCATACCCACAAATCTGGGGAACAGACAGGGCCCAGATGCCAGGGTTGCCAACCTCCAGCATTTGCTTGGTGTTCATCTCTAGGGGATAATTCCATCTCCAGGGGCAGGAGGTGTGGACTGATGGTTGAGCTGCTGGTACTGCCTGAATCTCAGCGGCAGAATCCATAATCTTGTTTTGGATGGGAGATGGAATGCCAGGCTGTGACAAGCTGCAATACCTGTTGTGGCAGGATGGAGTCGCTGTGGAGCTGATTAGCCAGTGTGGGAATGTGTGAAAAGGCCAGCCGGCAATAGAACGGAGTACAACCTTGAGGACCTGTCCAGGCAATCCAGCAGGATTGCCTGCTGAAGCTCGATGAAGCTTCAATGATGAAGCTTGAAGCTCGATGCTGAAGCCAGAGGAGAGAACCACACTGTGAAGAGGACATCTGGGACTGAGGATTTGGTGAATCACAGGATACTCTCTATTTGTAAACAAAAAACCCATTGAAAAATGGTGGTTTCACCTAGCTTGCCCATGTAAGCTGCCTTGGGCATTTGCTTTGGCCAGGTTAATGACATCTCTTCTGGTGGGTCCCTGACATTCTAAAAAGTGGGTCCTGGTGCTAAAATGTTTGGGAACCACTGGGATATCCAAAGCTGTGAAGTGACGGGTGGAGACTGGGAAGGACACAGGTTCAAACCTTCTCCTCCACCTTAGCAGCAGAGGTCCCTGGGTGACGTTGGCTGGTTATCAAACGCGCTGCATCAGGGTGTTGTGACGAGCTGCATGGAAGAAGGTGGAATAAAATTATGCTAAATAAGGACACACGTTTTTTGGGGGAGGGGAATTAAAATTGAATCTCACTTTTGTCCTGGGAGTAGCTTTTGAAGTTGCATCTCCAAAGGTTGGAGCCCTTTCCCTCCCCACATATGCAGGCTATCCAGCCTGGGTGGAACAGCTCCTCACCACCTGTGCTCTGTGCAGATGCTAGACCGAAGCGAAAACCAGCCCCAAATTCTCTCCCTTTCCTCTCTTCCCCTGTTAATGTAACAGAGCAATCTGTGCCCTTTTTCTTGCTTCTGACACATGGAGGAGCCCAGGTAGAGTCAGAGAGAGAGAGAGAGAGAGAGAGAGAGAGAGAGAGAGAGAGAGAGA
>JAJKFI010000026.1:3522228-3546880 GCA_029204185.1 Lerista edwardsae
TATTATTATTATTATTATTATTATTATTATTATTATTATTATTATTATTATTAAACCATAAGTCAAGCCTGGCTTGATAGTTTTCCAAACCTCTAATTCTGAGGGGGGGGGCACAAGTGTCCCCTGGTGCAGTGCTGGTGGAGCAGGAACCAGCACAGAGGCGGCTTGTCTCTGCCCCTCCAAAACGGAGTGCGGTGTGGTGTGGTGGGGGCAGCACAGGGGGCAGGGAGCCGGCGCTGGTGGCGACGACCTGCAGGCCTGGCCCCAGGGTGGAGAATCAGCCGGGTCCACGACTGCTCACCACCTCTGCTTCTCCGGAGCCTCAGGCCTCAGTTGCCTGACTGGGCTCCTCCCTCAGTCGCCGCGGGGAGGCCCCATGTAACTGCCACCGCCCCTGCAGGACTTGCTGCTCAGGATCTCAGCGGTTTGGGGCAACCCAGGCGAGTGGAGCCCCAGCTTGGATCCTGGACTTCGGGACAGCAAAGGGCCTTTGGCCCCGACCCCGGTGGCAAGTTGCTTGTGGCTCCGGTTGATTTCTCCTCTGCTTTGCCACCTGCTTGCCTCACGCTCCACAACGGCGTGGAAGTCCGGGCCCTCTGCATCTCTGCTCCCTGCCTCCCTGAGCACACCGTTTCTCTTGAATCCTGAGAGCGACAGGCAAACATCCAAAGGCTCAGCTTCGCTCGGGTACATATTTGCAGCCTTGCTCTGCACTGCTTGCTGCTGCTGGCTTTGCACTGAGGGTGCTGTGCGTTAAGCACGGATCCTGTGGCTGAGCCGGCGACGGCAGCCTCGGCACCCCAGGGCTGCTGCCGTGGCCGCCCCCTCTCCCCCGCTCAGCACTGCTTCCTCAGCCAGCAGCCCATCTAATTTGCGGCTGGGCGGCTTGCTCACGCCTCGCGGTGTTCGCCATTTGCGGCCCGCGGGGGCGCAGCGAGAGGGCCCTTTGCCGTGCGGCTGAGCTCGGTAAACAGCCGGGCCAGGTGTGAGGAGGAGACCCATGGCAACAGCAGCAGCTCTGGGGAAGAAAGTCAGAGTGGGGGAGGGGGAGAGGTCTGAGCAGGGGGGAAGGGAGGACGTGGCCTGGGATGAAGCGAGCTGGAAGAGACTTGCACTGACGGGGGTCGCGGTTGTGAAACGGCCCGTTGTGTGCGTGTGTGTGTGAGAGGAAGAAAATGTTCTCAATTAGCTGTTCGGATCGTCGTCCCCTGCCCCCACCCCCAGCCTCAGCTGGCTTGTGCCGAAGTCATTTCGCCTCACCTCAGTGAGCAGCAGATTCAGGACAGCCACAATAAACGACTTCCTCACACAGGGCACCGTTTCTGGGTGGAATTCGTGTGGCTTGAACGGGGCGCTGCCGACCCTACCCCGGCGTCCAGGGTTTCAAAGTTCTGGGGAGAATAATATAGACAACATCATGGAGGAGGAGAGGGGCCTATCGGCAGCTGTTGACCGTAATAGCTAAATGGCGCATCCATGTGCACAGGCCGCTACCAGTGACTGCCAGTTGCTGAGGAGCAACCGTGGGGGGAGGCTACTGCCTCCAAGCCTTGTTTCTGGGCTTCCTGGAGTTACCTGGCTGACCATTTTTGGAAATAGGATGTTGGACATATATCATAGAATCATAGAGTTGGAAGGGGCATGCGAGGTCATCTAGTCCACCCCCCTGCCCGTAGCAGGAAATCCTCCTAGAGCATCTCCAGCAGGTGCCTGTTGAGCCTCTGCTTGAAGGTCTCCAGTGAGGGAGAATGGACCTTGGTCCAATAGACCAGCAGGGCTCTGCTTGCAACTTTGGAGCACATGTTTCTGAGATACTTCCAGATACACTATGTTTTTGTGGGTGCTCTGAGGAATGCTTCTTCTTCACCTGAAGGTTCCAAGATTCCTCCAGCATAGGTCAGAGTTTGTCCTGACCTATCCTGGAAGAATCTATCTAATCCTTTTTCTTTGACTTGGGAAGTCGGCTATGCTAATGGCCAGCACCACTTCTGGGGCGATGAATCTCAGAAGTTAATTCTGCATGGTATTGAATAAGCTGGCTGCATGCTTTCCACCATGACTCAGGGCAAAGTCCTAACCAACTTTCCAGCACAGTGGTAAGGGCAATGCAGCTCTGAGGTAAGAGAACAAGCATTCCCTTATCTTGAGGATGTTATCACAAACATTCCCTTATCTTGTGACTGCCCCCCAACTGCAGGATGCAGCACATGCTATGTCAGTGTTGGAAAGTTGATTAGGATTGTGCCCTTAGTTGCATAAAGCCTGAATTTGTAGCATAGTTCTGAGTGTGAGGTTGGTTGGAAAGTGTACTAGTCACCTGATCTGCTTAAAAAAAAAATTACAGCCATGTTTGCCCTAGTCTAATCACATCTTTTAGAAACAACTCTTCTAGTCCAAAGAGCTTCATGTTCTTCACTTTTGCACACACAAGTGGATATTGGTCCAGTGGCATCACTAGGAGGTGCAGGGTGTGTGGACTGCACCGGGTAACACCCCTGTGTGTGTGTGTGTGTGTGTGTGTGTGTGTGTGTGTGTGTGTGTGTGTGTGAGAGAGAGAGAGAGAGAGAGAGAGAGAGAGAGAGAGAGACCAGTACTAGCCAAAGTTGTGAAAATCCTAGTATTATCAAATAATACTATTATATCAGGTTATATACAATTTGATGCCTTTCTTAATGCAGAATTCAGTGAAACTGCATTGAAATATCTGAATTCTATCCAACATTATAGCCAAATAAACCAGAAAAGGAAAACACAACTGCCTTATGTAACAAAATGTGCATTTCCTAACTCATAACTGATGGGACTGATTGTTCCAAGAGGCAATATGGTGTTATTAAGACAAAGGAGGGTACCAATAATAGGAGTCAGCTCTCTTTTCTATGTACTAGAGCTAATACTAGAAGGCCAATTTAGTTGTGTGTGACTGTCATTGAGTTGGCCACTGGTTCTTACTGATGTGCTGAGTGACCTGTGTGGTTCTGTAGCAGGGGTCTCCAGACTTTTCAGCACGAGGGTCAAGTTGTATATTTTACAGATTTTCACGGGCTGAAAAAAATCCGTTGTATAAATGAATGAATGAAATTTAAATGAATGAACAAGTTTTCCTTGGATTTTTTTTTTTGTAGTCAGCATGATATGATTCAGAACAAAAGAGAAATGTGACATTTATGAAGAAACTATGTCATGCTTAAACTATGCCGTGCATATATAATTAGCAAAAATGTCAAATATTTTGTTTTGGATTGGATAAAATCTTGCGGGGGGGGGCAAGATTTGGCCTCCGGGCCATAGTTTGGAGCAGTGGTGGAATCTACCTGTGCTAACAACTGGAATGCAGGAAGTAGCTACCGGGACGCACGGTTGATTGGCAGTTCCTCCTCGCGTCCTCGCTTCCCCCATGGTCCGCTGCCTGCCTACCTGCCTGGATGAAACCTCCGGCTGCGGGCGTGCAGGGCGCAGGCGCGGCCAGCCCCATTCGCGTATTGCAGGGGCGCGCGGCAGCGGCGACTGCAGTGGGCGGAGCCAGCCCTACACGGAACAACCGGAACGGCGTTCCAGAGCGTCCTGGCTACATGACATCACTGGTTTGGAGACCCCTGTTCTATAGTAAAATAGTAGTTACACCATGCAATAGTTACACCAACGCTAGTGATGCCACTGCATTTAGGCTGTGCACAGGATATTGTAGTTTATTTGGTATGGTCTGGTAGGGGAGGAGGTCTATGATGGAGGTGATGCAATGAAATCTTGCGCCGGGTGACGTAACCCCCCTGTTGGGGTCCTGTTTTCCCATGACAGCGTTTGCCACCTCTTTGCCCTCTGCCCATGCCCTCTCGTCTGAAGCCCCCTCCCTTGTTCTCACTCAGCTCGTTAAATGGCTCAGGGAAAGGGCAGAGCCGTACTGCTGCTGGTGCTGGTGGGGTTGTTGGCCTCCGGTTTGCAAACGCTTCCTGGAGAGAACAGATTTCACACTTTTTGTCCGTCCCGGCTGGAGCGGTGGAGGGTGCTCGGAGGTTGTCTCGGGTTGCTATGGCAGCAACCTCTTTCGGCGTGAATGCTGCAAAGATTCAGAAAGCAAATATAGAAGCCATTAAAAAAGATTTCCGCTTGGTGCTAGCATTCCGTCTTCATGGAGAAGGGCCTCTCGAAAGTGTGGCGGCCATGCCGTCCCAGGTCAGCACGACCTGTCAGCTGTGTTCCTTTGCCTCCTTCCTCGCCTGGGTTATTTTGGCCCTCGGATTTGTTTGACTTGACCTGCAAAAACGGAGGCTTCTCACACTGTGGCCTGAGTCACACAGGCAGGGTTGGAGTGCTGGGAGTCTGGCAAGGCTGCCGAATGGTCATTGCTTCTGGCTGACATTGGCTACAGTCATGTTACGCATGTCGTGACCTTTTATTTCTGTTTGTTTACTTTGCGTGCACGCTTGTGTTCCCCTGGGACTTGGGCGACAAAAACCAGGCAGCATTGCTTGGATTATTTATTTTTATTTATTTTCATTATTTAACAGATTTTCACCCCACAAGGCAGCTCACAATTGTTGGGGAAAAAAAAATACAGTGCATAAAATCACTCAATCAATCATATTGATATGCCGCTTTTCAACAAAAAGTTCACAAAGCAGTTTACAGGCTATTATTATTATTATTATTATTATTATTATTATTATTATTATTATTATTTAGTTAATGGGAAGTTAACAGGAAGTTAAATGGCTTCCTGTCCCAAAAGGGTTCATCATCTAAAAAAAATGCAAAACAATAAGGGTGCAATCCTAAACTGGAGTTAGACTGGCATAAACTAAGTCAGCCAAGTTTTGCCAGCACAAGGGACACGGTAAAGGACGTTTGGACCACACTCAGTCAGAGAGGCCAGCACACAGACGTTCATCATCATCCTTGACTCCAAGAGTGGTCCAAAAACGCTTATGGTGGACCTTCTGCTGGCCAAACTTTGCTGGTTTGTTTAGTTTATGCCGGCCTAACTCCAGTTTAGGATTGCGCTCTAAAACAGACACTGTGCTGCGGTGAGTAGGTTGCCCAGTTAGCAGGAGATACATCATAACAAAGAAACGGAGATAGGAATGGAGAAATGGATGGAAGTTTTTTTGCCTATCCCAGACTGGCGAGGGAGGGATGGATGTTCAGTAGGTAACATGATTTATATGATGCTTAATATGGAAGATGGGCTTTGACCTGATCTGGTGGGGCTGTTCCTTTGTTCCTATGAGTACATGTCTGAAGAGGAGCATCTGGTTCTGGTGGCTGTCCAAGAGAAATGCTGTGGAGAATCTTGACTGGCCACCAGTGTGTTTCCCTCAGAATTTACCTCAGAATGCCAAGTGCAAGAGAGGGGCAATAGAATGCAGGCAGCCTGTGGTCTTGTGTGCTCCCTGAGGCATCTGGTGGGCCACTGTGAGATGCAGGAAGCTGGACTAGATGGGCCTATGGCCTGATCCAGCAAGGCTTTTCTTATGTTCTTATGAAAGGGAGTGGTGATTTCGGCAGGGGATGGGGAGCTTCAGGCCTGGGTGGGGGCAGGGATGGCAGATCAGGACTACACCATATATTAACCCCCTTCCTGGACCTGAAAGCCCTACACAGGACTGCTGAGATCTATGACAACAATTTAGCTGGTGCAGATCTGAGTAGCCCCATTGTAGGTAAGGCTGGAGCTTTAACTGGGGTAAGGGGAAAATATCCCAGGAGACCTCCAGCCTGCTCCTAACCAGCACAGGATACAGTGTAGAGCCACTTGGCCTAGCTGCACCAGTGGAGGTTAGGATTGGGCTGCTTGTCCTTGTGCCTAGAACTGCATGTTCTGCCAATCTGCAGCCTATAATGGGTCACCATCCAATACTGAACGAGGTGTACTGTATGTGGGAAGAGAAATCATGCACCTCTGCATAATGTATACCGACTGCGGAATTGACCTTCTCTTGTCTGTGATACAGTATTTACTTGTCTGCTTTGACATTAAGAGTGAAGTACCAGTCAGTGGATTCTTGGAAACTCCAACAACGGATTCTTCCTTTTTCAGTTAGAATCACAACTCATGCTGAGAATCACAACTCGTTTCAGAACATGTTGACTTTCCATTTTTCTCTCTAATATTGGTTGTCAGGGGAGGAGAAAAAACAACAGACCCAGATGCTTTGTTTCTAGATTCTTTTTCTTTTCTTTTTCTTTTTTCTTTTTGCAATTTGGTGTGCATGTTTTTTTTCTTTCTCTTTCTAAAATGGAAATGAAGAGCTGAGCTAAATGAGGGAACTTGCAATGCTGCGAAAATAATTTACCGCACATTTGTTCTCTTCTTCTTCTTTTCCCCCAGAAACCTCTCCGGTAACCGGCTGACTACTCTGTCGTGGCTACTCTTCAAGACATTAAGACTTATTGAACTGTAAGTTTCACTTGGGGCATGTCACCTGCAAGTTGGGGGTAGACAGAACAAAGGAAGAGACTGTTAAGGGCTGTTGCTTTTTTTACCCTGTGGGAGACCTGCAAGCTATTCTAAAGCTAAGATTGTCATGGAAAATGGCCATACTCTTTAACCTCCTAATTTTTTTCTGAATTAAATATACAGGTGTGCCCCGTAGTGAAATTCAGGGGGTTCGCCCAGGTTCTATAGAACCGGTTGTTAAATGGCCGGGCCCCACCACTTGCTTACCTCGGCTGGCTTCAGTTTTTTTGGGCTCCGGCTATGACATCATAGAACCAGTTGTTAATTCATTTGAATTGCACCACTGGGTGTGCCCAAGTATCCACACTGGGTTTCCAGTGTCTTTCAGTATTCAGTTATTCACAGATACCATGGATACTAGGCCGCCTATGAAAAAGATAAAAGGTAAAGGTTTCCCCACGACCGAATGTTCTAGTTGTGACCGACTGTAGGGGGCGGTGCTCATCTCCATTTCAAAGCCTGTAGAGCCAGCGTTGTTGTCCGATCATGTGGCCAGCATGACTCTACGCCGTAGCGCACGGAACGCCGTTACCTTCCCACCGAAGTGGTCCCTATTTATCTACTTGCATTTTTTAGGTGCTTTCGAACTGCTAGGTTGGCAGGAGCTGGGACAAGCAATGGGAGCTCACTCCGTCACGCAGTCTCGAACTCCCAACCTTGCGGTTGAAAGCCCAGCAACAGCGGATTAACTCGCTGCGCCACCACGTCCCTTGAAAAAGATAGGGGAACATTAAACATCCCTTTTTTTACCTTGTTGCAGCAAACCCCCTAAAAAAAGAGTCCACTGTTACAGGTATCTACAGTGAGGTCTGGAATGGAACCCCAGCAGATACTGGGGCATGCTATAGTTAAATGCTCTCTATCTCCTGTGCAATTGTCATAATGCACATTCCTGCCTTGTGCAAAACCCAACCCCCCAATATGTAAGTGGCAGCCAGTGATGTGGTGCACAGTACAGGGAAACACATATTTTTTTAAAGACAATTGCATTGTTTTTGCCAGATTTGGTCCAGTTCTGAGGTAGTAACAATATGCAAAACTGGTCCACGTGTTTCAATTGCATGTTTTGCTCTCCTACTATGTGATGTGTTGTAACTCTACTATGTGTATCTGTTGAAACTCTACCGAGTCTTTTGGTCATCTTTGGAGTTTTGAAAGAACTTTTTGCATGTGGTGGCCTTTTTTGGCATGTCGAGATCTGCTGTGTGATCTAAACAAGCTTTGCCTCCACACTTTTGAGACCATTTTACTGAGAAAGACAGAGGCTGATTGAGGTGTGTGTGTGTGTTTTAAGGAAAAATAAAACAAGCTGAGATTCTTGAGGTTTTGACAGCATTCTATTAGTCAAAAACTATTGGTTAATCTTTGATCATAATGCGAGGTTGCAGAAATCTAATAGCAAGTCACAGTAAATCAATTGTATGTAAAATAAAGCCACACCCCTTGGCAGTTTGCTAAATTGTTGAGCAAAGAGGCACATCATAAATTTTGTACAGTGACCACCAATTGAGCTATTTTGTGAGCTATGTATTTATCTTGGTAGGACTTAAAGGGTATTGGTGAGAGTGAATCATTGATCACAAGTGGTGTGTGCAATTTAGTGTCTGTCTTTTTCTTTTCTTTTCTAGCATAGCATAAAAGGTAAGGTAGAGCACAATTCTAACCTGCAGTTAGGCAGGCACAGTTAGGCCAGCAAAGTTTGGCTGGCACAAGAGCCACCATAAAGCACTCTTGGAGCATTCCCCGAGCCAGGGAGGATGGCACACGTCTCTATGCTGGCCTCTTTGACTCTGAGAGTGATCCAAACATGCTTTACTGCGTCCTTTGTGCCAGCCAAACTTTGCTGGCCTAACTGTGCCCGCCTAACTCCAGGTTAGGATTGAGCCCATAATGAAATAAATCTTCCACTACCTGGGACCCTGAGATACTTATACTGTCATGTACTTGTTCTTGTTGTGGCTTTTGTCAGGGCTGGAAGTTCTTTTGGGGTCCAAGGAAGAAACAAGTCTAGTCCAAGGTTGTCAAAAAGAGCTGTATTTGTCTAAAACAGTGGTTCCTAACCTGGGGTTTGCTGAGCCTTACACCAGCCATTACAGTACTGTTTATTGGTTTTCTGGAACCTTTGAGTCTGAAAATCAGGAAGACGTTCTCTAGAATTTCAGTGTAGCCAATATGTCCTTTCAGTGTGTCCTTGTGCTTGAACATCATCATGGAATGTTCAGAACCTCTGGCTGTAGGTTTAGTGCAGGCCAGAAGAAGGAGAGACTTGTTGACCTATCTTCCTTGCAGCAGCTGAAGCACGTTTCCTTCTACTGCACATGAGATAGGCTAGCGTTTCCTCCGGGGAGTAGCTGATCTGCAGCCCTCTGAATTATAGATAAAGCATTCAGCGGCGCATGTGAAGAATAAGTGGACATGAAATCAATGGAGTGCTGCCCTAGTGACCTGTTTTGTTGAGTTTTCGAAATAGTTGCACATCAGAAATAAAAGCATATATGTTATGTAGGATTCCTCCTGGAGGTTCATGGGAATATCCCATTCATTCTCACCTGTGATCAATAGAGCTGTAAGTGGAAGTGACTTATGGAAGAATAACGACCAGTCCCTCAAGTGGGAGTCAATGTGTTATCACCAGTGTAACCTCGCTGTATTTTACCCTTTTTTCTGTCAAATCATTAAATGGAAAAAAAAAAAAAAAGACTGATCATAATATTCCAGCAATAAAGCAATACCCATGCTCTGGGGAGAAGTCAAGTGCAACATGCTAAATTTGGAATTGATTATCTGTGTGCTAATGGCAGCTCCAACTTTTTCACCCCTGCCTTCAGCTAACAGTTCAAATGTGGCAAGTGATTTGAAGCAGTATGAAGATTTCTCAGTTGCTTCCACTCTAGACGGGAGGGCCCACAGCTCAGTGGCAGTGCGCATGCGGTGCCTGTAGGGTCTCAAGGTCAGGCCCTGTTGGCAACATGGAAAATACTCCAGGCTGAGAAAAAGACCCTTGTCTGAGGACCTTGAAGGACCCTGGCCCCAGTCGCGGATCTAGGGGGTGCTAGGGGGGGCACGAACCATGGGCGACATCTGTAACCATGGCACACCACGCCCCCAAAATGGCATCCGCGGCCCGCCTCGCCCCTGCCCAGGCCCATGACATCATGACGTTGTGTGCCCCCATGGGGCGCGTTCTGATTGGGCGCCATGGGCGCCCTTTTGACTAGAACCGCCCCTGCCTGGCCCTAA
Source organism: Lerista edwardsae (assembly GCA_029204185.1). Lineage (NCBI taxonomy): Eukaryota > Metazoa > Chordata > Lepidosauria > Squamata > Scincidae > Lerista > Lerista edwardsae. The sequence goes on from JAJKFI010000026.1 coordinate 3,531,926, forward strand.
GAGGAAGCAGTTTGGGCTGTATAACAGCGCAATATAGGAGGCCGCTGGAGGACCACTCGGGGTAAGGGGGTACTTACCCCTTACCCCGAGGTAGGTCCTAGCCAGTTCTATGTTGGTTCTTAGAACAATCAGTCTCACTGGTCAGTTCTGAGTTAAGGAAACCTTTTTGTAACATAAGGCAATTGTATTTCCCTTAATTGGTCGTTTCGCTATACCTTTTGATAGAATACAGGTATTTCAATGTGATTTGTTTCATTGCATTCTGCATTCAATTACCCATCAAATGATATAGAACATGACGGCAGTATTGAAACGTTGCAAGATTTTCACACTTTTGGCCAGCCATGGTGTCATCCCCCCCACCCCCAAGTGCATTACCCCATGCAGTCTGCACCCACCGCACCCCCTAGTGATGCCACAGGGAAGGATTTATGAGCCTGGGCCCAGTGCAGGGTTGCTCAAACTTGTGGCTGGCTTTCAATAAAAGTGGCCCAGGATGCAGTCCTAGCCTGGATTTAGGCCAGCACAAGTCACTTGTGCCAGCCCAGGAATGTTGCATGCATGCCAAGGAGTGTTGCATGCATGTAAAGTGTGCTTGGACCACGCTTGGAGTCAGGGAGGACAGCACATGGAGGTGCTCCACTGAATGTTCTCCACTGAAGCAGTGCCTGGCTAAATGCTAAACTGATAGCAGCCAGGCTGTGGCTTATCTTCTGAACCACCTTTTGAAAGCAGCCCCACATCATGCAAATCTCTTCCAAATCATGTTTTCTCGTCTCTCTCTCTCTCTTTTTCCCACTTTTCCCCCTCCATCCTGCCTCCCTATGGGGAATCGTGTCAGAACAGAGCGTTAAGTTGGCAACACTTTCAACCCGAATGTACAAATTAAATGCCGTCTGAATGTACTTGCCCTTTCCAGGAATAAGCTGCGCTAAATAAGTCTCTAGAGAAGGAATCTTCCAGCTGAGCTCTGACTATAGCTCTGTGATGGCTTTTAAGCAAATGGCAGCAACGGAGGGAAATTAACTTCTAGAAATTGCTGAGAATAGAGGAGAATTACTTTTGACTACTTGGAAACCTTTTCTACGATGTCACTTTTGTAAAGAATTCCACGTGGCCCAACCACAGTTGTGCCTGTGACTTTTCTTCCTGTTGTTCTTCTCCCAGTTCTCTTGTTTGCACATGTGGCTGTTCCATGTGGCTTACTGGCCCTTCATTGCTATCCTGAGTACTAAGTCAGCCATTTGGGAAAACTATGTGCTGAATGCATTGGCCAGCAGGTACCACAGGAGAAAAGTGGTCGTGGCTGTGATTTTATTGTATAAACACTATTGTTTTGCCCGCAGCTTTGGGCAACGTGTTGGAAGGGCTGCTTTGGCAACAATGCAAATGACACACACACAAAAAAAACCAGCAGAAAAATCTATGGACCATTGTGGTCACAACAACTCTGAACTGCACATTGAGAAAACCTTTTTCTGCAGTGGTTTTTTTCCCCAGCAGAATGGGGAAGAACTCTGTGTGTGTGTGTGTGTGTGTGTGTGTGTGTGTGTGTGTGTGTGTGTGTGTGTGATTTTTTAGTTTGGCGCAGACCAGAGGCGTCTCTACAGGGATGGCAAAGCTCTACGTTTTGCAAGAAGCCTTACCCTGTCATGTAAATCCCTCCTCTCCCTTGCTGCTGTAGCCAGTAAGCAACGCCAAGATTGGCTAAAATGGTGCAGGAGAGGAGTGATTTCCACTGCAAGGTAAGGCTTCTTGCAAAACTTAGAGCTTTGCCATCCCTGTAGAAACGCCACTGGCGCAGACTCATATTTTAGTTCGGAGCAGAGAGGGGGTTCACTGTACCCTCAATTCCTCCTTGTCCCCTCTTGGTCAGATCCTGAGACAACAGTAGTGCTAGTTTATGTTGCTGCCCTCCCTGTTCCTTTAGCAATGGTGTCTCTGCTGTCTCACGGTCTTTGCCAGTTGAGCCACCTTTGTTCCCTCTGGGAGTGTGGCATCATGCACCCAGCCTGCACGTCTCATGCGCAACTCTATTTCTTGTCATGGAGGGCTCTTCAAGTTGCTTTGGGTTGCTTCTGCGGTCCAGTCGGAGGCCTGTGGAGGCAGATAATGTGGGTCGTCATGGGCCCAGTGCGACCCAGAAGCAGCCTCCAGAGCCTCCCAATAAGGCAGAGCTGCTTTGGGCATTTTGATCAAGAAGCAACTGTCCTAGATAAAATGCACATTGTCTAGATCAGTGGTATTCCAACTTTTTAGACCGGGACCCACTTTTTTGAATGGCACTCGTGTCGTGACCCACTGGAAGTGATGCCGTTAACCTGGAAGTTATGTTGTGGCAGGAAGTGACATCATCAAGCAGAAACTGCTGTCATTATAACATAATAAAATGACACCCCTGAAATGCAAATTGGCCTTCTTGGACTGCAGCATTTGTACAACCATGAGACATCCCTGACAGAAAGCAAGATGAGGACAAAGCACTCACAAAAGGACTATAGCAAGAGTAAGGCCTGCAGTTTCCAAGATGGCTGCTCCCAGCTTTCCATGACCCACCTGACATCAGGTCACGACCCACCAAGTGGGCCCCAACCCACAGTTTGAATAACACTGGTCTAGACCTTTCAGAGCCTGGGAGGGGGTCGCGGGTGCATGGAACCTAAGACCTGCCCCTTGGTAATTCTAGCGCACATCTCTATTTCTGCTCATGTAGTGCTGCTCCAGGCATAACGTGGCTACAACTACGAGCCACAATACTCTCTAGACTGCTAGGAAAACTGCGGACAAATCTGCAGATAGGGAGAAACTGACATCTATGTTTAAGAAAATGGAATCCAATCCTAGCCAAGCTCTCTTAGTGGGAAAGTGCCAGTACCCCTGTGGCACATGGCATGTCCAGTAAATGCTGGGAGTTAATTTGCACAAAAGCCCCCCTGGGTACTGCGATTAGGACACATTACATCACCAATGCAGCTGGGGCAGGCCATTGGATAAAGTCCACCCTGAGGCACACAGCTCGTACATTATTCATGGGGGAGACTCATGCATTAAGGATGATCTGGAAGGCTGTGCTTATTACTAACAGTTCTACCCCTGAAGTGCCGCAATGGCCGCAATCCTTAGCAGCCTGGTTTCAGGGAAATGTGCTCACAGTAGTTCAAATTCCTAATCAGAAAGACCTGAGCCACTGGGCCAGAATCCACAAGCCTTTTCCCACCACGTAGAAGCTTAAGAAGGTATTTCCCCTTTCCCTGGGGGAAAAAAAAAAAGACTGTTTCTTCCAGATTCAGGAGCCAGGTGGTGTCCCAGACAGATTTTAAATTGGCTGGACATAGATGTCTTTTCCTCTGTATTATCGTAGTAGCTTGTGCGCTCTTTTCTGCTCTTCAGCACCATCACTGGAGATGGCCACAAGTGGTATTGCAGCTTCCATTTCAGCAAGGACTCAAGGAGCACAAGGAACCATTGAAAATCCAGCTGATCCTCTAAAGCATCTTCTGTTGGCTTCAGTACAGATTAAATTGCTCTCAGATGGCCTGTCCTTCCTTGGTTGCCCTACTATCTGTATGGTTGGTAACAGCATGCCTCTAGAATGCCAACCTGACACTACAGTCTTGCTCTGAGATCACCATGCAGCTTGGAGGTCAAGCCGCAGAGGTTACAGTATAGACACAGACCTGCTAGTTGCTCATTTTGTCCCATACTGGAGCCTACCTCCTTTTTTTTGTAGCCAGAGCTCCATAATATCTCCATATCATGAACTCTGAGACTTAAGCCCAAACACAACTCAATGAGCTACTTAGAATTATCTTTATGAGGTCTCAGAACTTTCTTCCATCAGAAGAGGAAGGTGCCATCTCCAACATCAAACTTTGCAATTGGCAGACTACAGTTTCTGGATTAGCCTAGTATAGTGTTAATTCCAGGCCTTGGCTTCCTTCCCTTGTTTGGTCAACCCAGTGCAATCTGCTGCATTTCAAACTCATATGCTCCACCTTTGCCTATTGAACAGGGACTCCCCTTTTCCTTTGGTAACTCTCCCTAATAAATCACTATCCTGATTGAGTTGGTTTCTGGTGATGTCTTGCTTTAAAAAAAATAAAAATTTCAGTGTTAATTACTAGACTTGCCATTCTCCAGGTTTCAGCAGCCTCACTAAGGTGTCTAGAGGTTAAACATTCAAAGTTTGGAATGGACAGAATATTTCTAGTGTCACTGCATGCACGTGATCTTGAAGGTACACGTTTCTACTGCCGACTTATATGTGTACCAGTGGTGTAGCTAATGAAAGTGTAGCCCAGTGCAGAGGTCAAAATCTTGCCCCTGAAGTGACATCACAACAGGAAGTGATGCCACAGTTGTATTTCTGTTTTCTTTGATTTTTTGGCCATAATGTTGGATAGAGTAAAGATATTGCACTCTGGTTTATTTCAATGCATTCTGCATTACATTTCCTCTCCACTGATATATAACACAATGGTATTATTCATACCTACCAAGGTTTTCACAATTTTGGCCACTAAAATTGTTGCCCCCCCCCCAAAGCTTGTTGCCTGGTGCAATTGCACCCCCCTGCACTTCTATAGCTACGCCCCTGATTTGAATGGTTGAAAACATATACTTTATGAAAATTCTAGCATAACATTGCATATCTTCTAGCATAACTCTCACGAAAAGAACAAACGCACTCTGGGTTTTCAGTGGGTGAAAGACAGGTGACTGCAGAGGAAATTACATTTCAGGGCTATGCTGGAAGTAGCCCTATTATATGGCAGCAAAAATGTGGCAATGCTTTTTTGGACAAAACTGAGTGAGACAATGGAATGTGTCCTAGCTGATTGTACCAGTATATCTCTCAGTGCCCATTTATTTTCCCAGAACCTCCTTCTATATGACAATATCTCTTTAAGTAGCATCAGGTGTTGTTGTTGTTGTTGTTGTTGTTGTTGTTGTTTTTTGGGGGGGAAGAATGGTGGCCACCTGGAAATATGGCAGCAGTGAATAATGTTGAGTTGGGAGTGAATTTCAGGATGACATTTGATCCCCCCCCCCACACACAAACATATTTTCACTGAATGTTCTCAACTGCAGATTTGCATTTCAGTACTAAAATTACACTCAGTGGGGTGGGGGTTAGAGACTTCTGCAGTGTGGAATGGAGAGTGGGGGCTCATCTTTGTAGTGTGAGAATAAGGTAACCCCAAATGTCTCTCCATTGTCGTCTGTGCACTGGTAGAGGGTTTGCCCGCCTCAGCACCAGGCGTGTGCCATCCTCCCTGACCCCGAGGGTGGTCCAAACATGCTTTATGGTATCCCTTGCGCCAGCCAAACTTTGCTGGCCTAACTGTGCCAGCCTCACTCCAGGTTAGGATTGCACCCTCAGTGTCTGCATAGTCTATTTGGGGTTTAATATTTCCTCCAGGGATCGATCTACAAGGAACTTGCAGTCTGTTGGAGGAAGAAGGAGAAAAAAAGCAATGTAGCTAATCGTTTAGCAAAAAAAAAAAATCAATAATAATAAAAATTATCAGTATATAAAATACATGTAAGTGTCTTTCAAATGGAGTACATTAAAAAGCAGGAATCCCATCTGTCCTGCCCAGCCGGGTCAATGGGGTCTGCGTATATAAAGCTGGCTTCTTCATTCAATTAAAATGCATGATGGGCTGCAGGTTGTCTCATGTCCCCGAGCAGTGGGAGCTCTGAGTCGATGTGTTAAGGCAGAGTATTATGGATAGAGCTTTGACTTTATCGAGCAAGTCTGGGCAGAAAGGGGTGGGGGCCGTCATGGAGGAGACTGAATGAAATCTCTGCACAGGATCCTTGCTTGGCCCCCGCAAACACCAGCATTTTAGAGCAAGACCAAATAAAACATGCATTTATTTGATGGAAAATATCAGAATCTGCATTGAGCAAGAGGCCATGAAATCCGATCTCTCTGCCAGTACTATTTGCAATCTAGCTTCTATACTGCAGCCAGAGAGGCTGGCAGACTTCATTTGACTTGATCTAGTAGGTTAATCAACTAAAGCATTAGTTGATTAATTGACAGGTTTGTGACTTTGGGGCACATTTGCTTTTGATGCTGTTTTGGTCCTAGTGTGATCTTGTAATAGGAAATGTTGAGTCTGGCTTTTCGTTCTCACTGTCAGTGCTAGCTTTTGTTAACACCTTTGCTGATACCTTTTTGGCCCAGTCCTATGCTGGGTTTACAGTAGCAGATCTCTCAATTCGCCACCATAAGTCCCAGGCTGGTGGTACAGTCGCTGCTCTGCAGTTCGATAGACTGTGTCTGCTAGAGCAAAGGTCTCCGAACTTTTTAGCGGGAGGGCCGCATCAAAACTCTGGCATGATGCTGAGGGCCAGAAAAAAAATTAACTTTGAAATTCAAATAAATACATTAGAGATGAAACTTAGATGAATGAATGGGCAACTTGCTAACTGGGCAAGAGGCACTTTTTCTAGTGGTGTTCCTCTTATATTTAATTGTCCCTCTTCACCCCTGCACAGTCTTTCTAGTGGCTGTTGCTGGTGGTCTGCCTTTTTCTTAGATTGTGAGCCCTTTGGGACAGGGAACCATTTAACTTTATTATTATTATTACTATTTATTTGTAAACCGCTTTGTGAACTTGGTGTTGAAAAGCGGTATATAAGTACCTGTTGATTGGTTGATTGATTGATTGATGAATGGGCTCCAAGTTCCAGGATTCCTCCAAGCACACACCACATACATATAGCATGCACTTTAATGGATTTCAATTCCCCCCACCCCACAAGCGGCTTACTTAACTATACTGGAATACATATCTCAGAACCAACAGATCACAGGAAATACCCAGAGCGTGTTCTGAGGGCTGGGGCCCTCCCTGACCTTCAGAACGCCATCTAAGGCCTTCAGAGGTCCTAACACTTCCAGGTCTTTAGGAAGTGATCATTTCCAACCTTCTGAAGGCATTCTGAGGGAAGGGGGGGTGTTGCAACCCCTGGGCAGCCACGGATTGCCTCCACCCAGGGATCGCAGGATGATAAGAACATAAGAACATAAGAACATAAGAGCCCTGCTGGATCAGGCCAAAGGCCCATCTAGTCCAGCTTCCTGTATCTCACAGCGGCCCACCAGGTGCCCCAGGGAGGCATGAGACAGCAAGATGCTTGCATCCTGTTGCCACTCCCTTGCACCCAGTACCAGTAGCCCTCCACCTTTGTAAGGAGGTTGCACAATCCATCATTGCCTATAGCCCACGATGGACCTTTCCTCCAGAAATCCGTCCAATCCCCTCTTAAAGGCATCAAGACCAGACACCATCACCACCTCCTGTGGCAAAGAGTTCCACAGATTAACTACCCACTGGATAAAAAAGTACTTCCTTTTATCTGTTTTAACTCTCCCAACCCTCAGTTTTAGTGGATGCCCCCTGGTTCTGGTGTTCTGAGAGAGGGAAAAGAATATCCCTTTATCGACTCTATCCCTTCCATGCATAATTTTGTATGTCTCAATCATGTCCCCCCTCAGGCGCCTTTTTTCTAGGCTGAAGAGCCCCAAACGCTGCAGTCTTTCTTCAGAAGGGAGGTGCCCCAGCCCCATGATCATGTCCCCTCCTGGCCACCAGCAACTTCCAGCGGCCCTGGAGGCATCACCTTAGCCCAGCCAATGGTGTAGCCCAGCGTCCAGACAGGATTTAGCTAACTCCCGCTCCCAGCATATGAGGCACACCATGGAGTAAAATAGAATGACGTATTAAAAACGACAGGTTACAGCACAGAGGCTAAAGAAAGCCTTTCAAAGTACTCCAAGCATGGCTTTGCTATAGGATGCTTAATGCAAAATAAGAAAGCTATCTCCTCCACCTCACTACCTCCTATCGCTCACCGAGCAGAGCAGTAACAGGTGTCTTGAGCAGCCAAGATGGTCTCTCTCTCGCTCCATTTTTTTAAAAAGCCATCTCTTTGCTCTCTTCCCCCCCCGCACTTTTCCAGCCCCCCTTTCCTGCTTGTGAGGCTTCTGCTCTTCCCCCTCCCTCCTAGAGGTTCAAAGCACTCAGTAGTGATACGGTTTGGCCAGCCGGGCCCAAACTCTGGAATGCTTTTTAGCTCCCCCCGGCCGTGGAGGCTCTAGACAACACATCTATTTCTTGTTGCTCTGTTCCCAGGAGGCGGGTGGGCTAGTCCCCAAGGTGTCGCCAAGCCAGGCCTAGTCCTCGGTTGTTCATGCCAGGAGGGCTGCGTTCAGCCTCCCTGGCCCTCAGAATACCCTCCACACACAACCAGAGCACCGTTTGCAGGGTGCAGCGCATGCCAGCAAAGTCAGGAGGGCCAGAGGCTCATAGGAGACCAGAGGCTTGCTGTGGGCCGGATAGAGGCTCTCCGAGGGCCGCTTCTGGCCCCTGGGCCGGGGTTTGGAGACCTCTAGCATCTAGAGCAAATGGCTGGAGGCCACACACAGGTAACGGTGGCCGGCTAAACCTCCTCTGTCCCTCGCAGTTGCTTTTAAGTTGGCGGCAGGGGAGGATTGAAGGTGGAAAGGGGCAGGCTGATAGCAGTTCAGGGGAGGGGGGGAGGATCTTGGCAGGCGTTACAGGCCTCCAAACCACCCCAGGCATCTCCTCTGACTCACAGCGGAAAAAGAACTGGCCTAGGTCGGAGGAGAGCCATTGGAGGTCAGGCGGCCTGATGAGTAAAACGTATTTTTATTCCCCTGTGCCATCTCATTGCCCCTTCCCGCAGCATGCAGTGTGGGCTCCACTAGCAGTGCTGCATGGTCCGGGGTGGTGGGGGGTGGGAGTGGGCTGATTGGGGATTAATTTCGATTAATTTCGATTATTGAGAAAGGTATTTGTCTCTAGGTCTTCGAGGTGAATTGCAAATTGATTTCAGTTTGTTAAAAGGCAGGTAATAAAATTTGCAGGCTGTAGCTACTGTATATCATTTTGAGGCAGTGAAATAGCCCGGGGTGTGTGTGTGTGTGTGTGTGTGTGTGTGTGTGTGTGTGTGTGTGTGTGTGAGAGAGAGAGAGAGAGAGAGAGAGAGAGAGAGAGAAGCATTTTTCAGTAGATATGCATATACAGGCATGCCCCTTTATCTTCTGGGTTTCCATTCTGAACCCTACCATGTGTACCTGAAACCATGGATACAGGGGTTGCCTTTTTAAAGACAGGGGGACATCAGTGGTTTTGCTGCAATAAAGCTAAAAAAAGAGATTTGTTTAATGCCCCCTATCTTTTTTACAGGTTTCCCAGTATCAATGGTATCCATGGATAACTGAAACCGTGGATACTGGGAGCACAATCCTAACCTGGAGTTAGACCGACATAGTTAGGCTAGTTAAGTTTGGCTGGCACAAGGGCCACCATAAAGGGTGTTTGGACCACTCAGAGTCAGGAAGGATGGCGCACGTCTGTGTGCTGGCCTCTCTGATTTTGAGAGTGGTCCAAACATACTTTACGGTGTCCCTTGTGACTGCCAAACTTTGCTGGCCTAACTCCAGGTTAGGATTGTGCTCTGAATCAGTGGATACCAGGACATGCCTGTATACTCAGAAACAAGCTTCTTGAATTCACTGAAACTTACGCCCTGGTAACTGTGCATATAATTTGCAGCCACATGTGATTCTGGCTTCCTTTTCGAAAGCGTGTTTTATCGTAATAGATTGTTTTAATATTGTGTTAGAAAGGTGGGGTATAAATATTTTAAGGAAACAAATAACTGCAAATCTTTCTGCACCCCACCATATGTTCTCTGGCAGTGGTTGGGCTTGTTGTTTACTCCCTGCGCAGAGTAATCCCTTCTGTGCTTTTGCCTCCTTTTCACCTTTTCTCCCTCCTCCTCTCGCTCTCCCCTTCCACGCAGGAAATTAGAGCGCAATCTTTTCAACTGCAGCTGTGAGATTCGCTGGATCCAGCTTTGGCAGGAGAAAGGGGAGGCACGACTACAGGAGCAGGACTTGCGCTGCATGACCCTTGAGGCCAGCCACATATCCTTGCAGGAGATGAACATCAGTCAGTGCGGTAAGGGGACCCCAAACAACATATCCATCCTGGAGCCCAGGCTTGCGAGGTGTGTTCAGATGCTCCCCTCAAGTATTCTTATACAGGTCAACACTGATTTTATTGCCAAAGAGATTAGACCGAGTTTAGGGTAACTGTCACTGATTCTGAGGGTGCAACCAGTGGTGTCATTCAAATGATTTAGGAACAGGAACTCACTTTTGATTGGCACTTGTCGGGAACCCAGAACCCAGAACCCAGGGCACCTCATTAGGATCCGGGACGCCTGTTCTGGCCCGTTCCCCCTGAATGACATCACTGCCTTCACCCCCCTAAGAATCCGGAGTCGCTCCCTTTAACCCTCTGAGTGCCAGCCAACCAAAAAGAAAAGCTCTTTGCAGAGGAATTGGGAGGGGGGAGGGGGGAGAGTGAAGTGGGCGGAGACAGCCCTAATTTTAACTAGTGGAACTGAGTTCCCCCGCATTCCCCCTGCATGACATCACTGGGTGCAACCATAGTAAAGGCAATGCAGCTTCAAGGAACAAACATTCCCTTATCTTGAAGAGGCATGACTGCCTACCAACCACAGGAAGCAGTACATGCCCCATTGGCACGGCTATGTCAGTGCTGGACAGTTGGTTAGGATTGTGCCCTGAATATGGAATCAGTTTTGCCTAATTGATTCTGGTTTTAAGCATACAGTATAGCCACTTTGTATATGCTGTTGCCATGCTATTGCCTTCCTCGAGAGAAAGCTTCTTGAACCAGCACAGAAGGTGGCTATGCCATATCTCCCAAACTAGAGTCAATTGGGCAAAACCACTGCCAATGGGGGGGGGGGGTCAGCACCCTGAAAAATATCCTAAATTTGTTGAAACATCTTTGGCAACTAAAAAAGTTTATTTTTCTCCTTCTCCCCACCCCACCCCTATTTGAACTTTTAGGAATTGTAGGGATTTTAAGCACCCCCTTTCCCAAGTCTGTGGTGTCCTTTGCTCTCTCTTTTTATTAAATGTTGGAAATGGGCCGGAATAGCTGTGTGTAGGTGAACTAATGGGATTTGGGAGACAACTGGAAATTCCTCCACACGTTGGAGGGGTAATCTTGGTGGATTAGGAAATCCTTAGCGAGCAAAGGAGTGGGCAGGGAAGACCTATTAGCTGAGGGTGGATTTATGGACATTAATTTCCTGGGCTTACCGGGTGAACAGCTTCCCTGACCTCCCCACCCCCACAGTGCTCCCCGTTGCAACATGTGAGTGATCTCCCCACTGAGATCTTTTCCTCCCAAAACGGAAACTCTTCCTGCTCATGCTAGTGACCAAGTACGAAAAGCGATTCAGAGAATTTCCCACTAGGACTTGGTATTCGCATTCCACAAGGCTTGTCTAGCACACTGATCTGTGCAAAAAGTGGTCTCCGCAATGACACTATGAAGCATTGTAACCTCCCTTTAAAACATTTTCATAGAACCGTAGAGTTGGAAGGGACTTAGAAGGTTCCTTGAGCATCTCCAGCAGGTTCCTATCGAGCCTCTGCTTGAAGATCTCCAGTGAGGGAGAATCCACCATCTCCTTCAGCAATCCATACCACTGTTGAACCAGCTTTACCCTCAGTAATTTCTTCTTGATGTCCAACCAGAACCTTCTCCAGAGGTGTACCTAGAGGAGGATCACAGCACTGAGTTTTGCAAGCAGGCCCTCCCCCTCCTCTTCGGAGCCAATCCCAGTGGAAAGAGCAAAATGGAAGCTATGAATGGCTCTGAAGAGGAGGGGAAGCAGCTGCTTGCAAAACTTAGTGTTGAGATCCCCCTCTAGGTACACTTCTGCTCTCCTCTCTTGCAGCTTGTACCCAATTTTAATTCTAAAGTTTTCACTACAATTTTACCTCCCCTTTCTTTGAATAAGGACATTCCTTGGGTCCTGTGAACCTCACTGGGCAGATGGCATCAGTGGCTTCTGGCCCTTGGGCCTCTCAGTGGAGGAGGCTGATGCCAGGCATGGTGGCCTTGAGGAGGAGCAGGACACATAACGTATTTTTGCTTCCTGTTCTCTTGCTAGAATAATCTGAAACCAATCTAAACCAATTAGGATGGTTGAATCTCAGTGCTTGTCATAGCTTGTCGTGATTGTATATCACCTTGATGTTGATGCTTTGGCGTTGGTTGGACTTCTCTAGACCTACCTGAAATCAGTGTCAGCCACGTGAACCTGAATGTCTGTGAAGGTGAAAATGCCGTCATTACCTGCAATGGCTCCGGCTCACCTCTGCCTGATGTTGACTGGATGGTGGTCAATCTGCATTCGATTAACACTCATCAGGTAGGAGGCCAGGTCTGAAAGCTTTTCCGTTTTACGTGTGTAAAATAACTTGTCTGCAAATGTGGAGGACAGGCCAATTCAGCTTCTTTCCAAAGGGGAACTCAAGCAGCTTTCCACATCTGTATGTTAAGAAAATGTACCCTTGTATTACTATGGACAAAATATGTGGACAAGACATATGGATCCTGTTGTCTGATGGGGATACATTCTCAGATCCCCGTTGTTATGTGATTAGGTTGTTTTGTGATCATTCAGTCCCATCTACAGCAGTTAAGACCCTCATTAAGAACCTCTTCTTTGTTTTGTAAAAGCTGCACACAGGCTACTGGAGACCTGATTGTCTAAGAGCTTTTGTCGAGCAAATATACTCTCCCTGTGCAGACTAACAGAGACCTGGATTCTCTGCTGTTTGTTGTGTAGACAGATGGCTGGCTGCAAATGGCTGGCTGCAGCTGCAAGCCATGGATTGTGTTAAGAGCCTCTTCTTTGTTGTGTAAACAGACAGGTTCCTGGAGACCTGATTGCCTCATTAAGAGCCTCTTCTTTGTCATGCTGATCTCTGTCATTAGTCGGAACTAAACACCTGTATACTAAACACCAGGCTATACCTGTAATAGGCAAGGGGGGAGCTTCAGCTCTTTGTGGGGCTTTCTGTATTTATCATCGCTTTCTCTGATGCTGATTTTCAGACAAATGCCAACTGGACCAATGTCCATTCCATCAATCTGACCCTAGTGAATGTCACCAGTGAGGACAATGGGTTCCTGCTGACCTGCATCGCTGAGAATGTGGTGGGAATGTCAAATGCCAGCCTGCTCCTCACTGTCAATTGTAAGTTGTTGTTGGAAAGCAGGGCAATTCCGGGGTCAAGAGAGTGAGAGGGGCAGGGCAACGGGTAGATAATGCAGAACATCTTGGCCCTCAGTGCAAGACATGTTTGCACTGGAAACATAAACAGCTTGTAACTGTCGTCATATTTTTGGGGGTGGTGGTGGTGAGAGATGAATTCCAGACACAGAGCTCCCACATCACGCTCCCATGGTGACTTGTGCAGCATGCAGGAACTGCCTGCTTTCAGAGAAGCCCAAGCTCTGCCTTCCTCCATGAGTCACTGTTCTAGAAATGCTGCTTCTTAGAGCAATTAGTTCTACTGCAACTCTGCCTGGAAAGTGATCTGGTCATGGCCAAAGCATGGTCTCAGGGGATCCACCCCAGGAGAATCTGGCCAGAAGGAGGCTAGACTAGAGCAATAAATCATGCAGAGATGGAACAGGCACACTCCCCTGGGGTGGACACTTTGGACTCACCAGAGACCGACATGTTTTCGTTTATCTCTTGCAGCAGACTAGCTGTTCTCTCCCGGCGCATAGTTTGGGGATTTGCTGCTCCAGAGATGCATGTTTTATTGTGCATTCCTACATCTGTAAACATTTTCCCATGAGTCAATACTTTGGGAATCTTGGCTAATATGTGGGCATGTCCTTTGCCTCCTGGGGCTTATGAATTCAGAATGCTACCTTCCATTTCAGCCTACCCATACATGCATGCGCGCTCCAGTTTCCTATGCAGAGCAATGGCAGAATGGAATCCCATCCTTATGACACAAAATTGGCAGCAATGAAATTACGAAAGATAGTCTGCTGCCTGTGTAATGCCCATATGTATTACATATGGGCTGCATTATATGTCCCAGAGGGAAGCATATTCTGTAGTTCTCTTACAAGGGCAGCCTAATCTTAACTTGGGCAGGAGCAGGTGCTGCATCCTACCCAAGGTAGGAGGCAACTGCCGCTCACTACAGGGCAAGGGGACGTTGGACCCTTTACTCCATGTTAAGCCGCAGGTAGCCCAATGGGCCTGCTCGGACCTGTGCCTGCAAAATAGCAGGTACAAGTCTGAGCCACCGTCAGTGGCCTGGATTGGGGCTGCGTGGCCTGGGGACGGGGGGTTAGATCCCAGCCCCCCTGTCTGGGCAGCCCACCCATGGGATTGCCCACCGCCCACCCTGTTCTGCCCCCCCTCCACCCTTCCCATCTTCCCCTGCCCTGAAAAGCACCTGCACTGGCCAAATCTGGCTAGCGTGGGGGCAGTTTACCTCCGCCCATTCTCCATGTAGCTGGGTCGACACCCAGCGCTCTTCTGGCTGGTGCAAATGTGCCTCACGCAAGCAGCCTGCGTCAGCCCAGGGCAACTCCTGGATGGTGCATCTGAATTTTGTGCAGGGATTTAGAACGGTGTTTCTCAAGCTGTAGGTCGAGACTCACTAGGTGGGTTGCGATCTAATTTCAGGTGGGTCGCAGAGTGCACTGAAAGTGCAGAGCTGAAAATACAGGGCACAGAGCTGCAGGGCAGGGCAACCCCAACTGCAATTAGTGAAGTGGGAAGCACTTGGGGTGGGTGGGTGGGATGAGGTGAGATTCCTAGTGGGATTGAGCTCAGCATGGCTTTCCCCCTGCTGTCTACCATTTGTTCCCCCAAAGTTCCCTTGAACAATGCTACCAGCTGATATAGGGTTGCTCTGAAGTCTCGGGAAAAACTTGATAAATGGTTTCCCTCAGCACTGGCTGCCCCCCCCATTTTTTTTTACCCAGAAGCCCCATCAGACTGACATTCATTGTCATGTAGCATTGTTTTAGAGGTGTGTGTGTGTGT
>JAJKFI010000026.1:3556018-3605105 GCA_029204185.1 Lerista edwardsae
CATGCCCCTCCAGGAAAACAAATTGCTGACCTGGGTTCCAAAGTCAAGTTTGGATTCTTCCAAAACAAGCCAAGATACAAACTGCACCCTCCGGGCAAGCTTAGCAGTGACCTACATCAGGTCCAGGAAGTGCTGATCTGGCGGGTGGTGGCTGAGCAGAAGCAAATCCCCCTTTGTCCACCGCGCTTGCAATTCTGCTCCGCTCTCCCCGCTCCCTGGGGGTTGTACTGTTCCTCTCTTTGCCTGGTGTTCTGGACGCCACTCTTGACAGATAGCACTGCCAAAGCATTCTGGGGATGCTCAGCCTTGAAAGCTGTGTCAACTCCTCTTTTTGTAGAAGGTCTTAGCTGGCAGCACTAGCAGGTAAACGATAAGCCCACTCTCTTGCCAATACAATGCAAGCCAAATGTCACTTTAAGGCATTAAAGTGTGCATCTGGGAACCCGGCTGCATCGTGGAAGTCCAGGCAATGCTTGTTCAAAGGTGTTAAGCCTCGCAAGATGAGAGTTCTCTTCTTGAGAGATCTGCTCCACATTCAGTAAACATAGAGGGGGGGGGAGCCGGGCTGCACCTGACCTGTTACTAGGGCTGTGCACTGGGTTAGCTAATGAAAGAGGAGCCCTGTGCAGAGGTTAAAATGAAGCCCTGGAAGTGACATCACAACAGGAAGTGACATCGCAGTTGTATTGTCATTGTCTTGGTTTTTTGGACATAACGTTTTATAGATTGAAGATATTGCACTCCCATTTGTTTCATTGCATTCTGCGTTGAATTCCACATCGCATGGTATATAACATGATGGTATTATTGCTACATACCAAGGTTTTCACAATTTTGGTCACTAGTGTCAAGCTCAGCTTGTTGCCCTTTAAAGCTTGTCGCCTGGTGCAATTGCACCCCCCTGCACTCCCTGAGCTGTGCCCCTGGGGCTGTACATTCAGCTTTGAAAGAAAGAAAGAAAGAAAGAAAGAAAGAAAGAAAGAAAGAAAGAAAAGCCTTGTGTTGCACACCCCATGGCATGGCTGTTTTAGCCCCGGGAAGTTGGATAGGATTGGGCCCCAAATCTCCTGATTAGACTACACAACATTAAAAAAAAAAATTCCAAGCACTTTTGTAAAGCCAGGTATATGACAACTCAGCATTTTGTTCATATTGTGTCTATTCACTTACATTTGCTGACTGGCGGATAAGCTGAATTCTTGCAAGGAGCAATTTGGGTTGTCAGCTCAGTTCTTGCAAAATGCTGGATGCTCGCGCATTGCAGAGAACATCCCAACCCAGGGAGCGCAAAATTTTGTAAGGCTTTAGCATTTTTCACAGAGTTGATACCACCAGGGCCATATCTGATGGTTCCCCTACCGTCTGAGATATTGGCAATTGACAATATGAGAGAAGGACTTCTTCATTTCAGGACCTAGGTCAGGGAATTTCATAATGTAAGCCTCTGGTCTGTTACGTGCTCCTTCCCATTACTGTTGCTGATACTTCCAGAAAGCTGAGTATTGTGCAGGGCCATATTAACCCGTGGCTGGGACCCTACGCTTTCAGGTATTTTGGGCCTCCTCCGAAACTCTTCCGAAAGAAAGAAAAGAAAGGAGGGCACACTCCTAGCCCTCGTTACTGTTCCTCCGAAAGAAAGGAGGGCACACTCCAGCCCTCGTTACTGTTCCTTGTTACTTTTCCTCTCTGCTCCTCCTGTCTCCCTCCAGCTCACAAGCTGTGCTGTGCTGTGTGCGGTAGGTCGTGCCACGGGTCCAGCATGCATTGCAGGGAGCCCTGGCTGGCCAGGGAGGAAGGAGGGGCGTGTCAATGTTGTGCCACCTGCCTCTAGGAGCTGAGATGGATGGTGGCCAAGTATGCAGGCGCCGTTTGGCCCTGGCGCACTGAACGCATTCAGCCCTGCAACAGCCACTCCACCTACTTCTGGAAGTAGGGGAGGGCAGCGGCGTCATGCAGCCGGAATGCTGGGCAGGAGGAACGGGTGAGCGGCAGCCTGCCCGTTGTGTACTGCTCCGTTTCGCTGTCTTCCCCACCCCCGCGGGAAAGGGGAAGACGGCAAAACGGAGCGGTACGCAACGGGCGGGCTGCCGCTCACCCGTTCCTCCCGCCCAGCGTTCCGGCTGCATGACGGCACTGGGGGCAGGCATCCATCCACACGAGCACTGCTCAGCTCTGGCTTGCTTACCATCCCCGGGTGCTGCAGGCCACTCTCGGAGTCAGGGAGGATGGCGCACGTCTGTGTGGTGGCCGCTCTGGCTCTGAGCGGGGCCCAAACATACTTTACGGTGTGCCGGCCAAACGTTGCTGGCCCAACTATGCCGGCCTAACTCCAGGTTAGGATTGCACCCTTAATTGGCTGCCAGTTTGCATCTGGATTTAGTTCAAGGTGCTGGCTTTGAACTTTTAAAGCCCTAAAGTAGTCCGGGACTGGGAAATCTCAAGAACGTCCTGTTCCCATCTGTCCCACTCTTGGCATGGTCTTGTTTGAGAACTCCTCTGAATATCAGATGGTGTGTCGTCGTCGTCCCCCCCCATCATTAGGTTTGCAGTAGATGGGTGAACCGGAGAATTCCTTTTCACCAGGGCTTTGGAACAGCTTCCCGAAAGAGGCATATCTGGATGTGTCATTGACAGCTTATAGAAAGGCAATAAAGATTATTTTGTTTCTTCCCCATCTGTCTTTCCTGTAACATAAAGAGCATTGTTGCTGCTGTTTGATCGTGATCTGTTTTCTTTCGCTTTTCTCCCCCTGCCTTTTATATTGCTATAAGAAACTGTGGTATTTAAAACGGGGGTCATGATGGTTCGCTTCCTTGAATTCCTTGTGGAAAGGTTAATATAGATTAAATATAGATTAAATAATGATGATAATATTGATCCATTTTTTTAATCCAACCCTTCCTTCAAACAGTTCAGGGTGGGGCCCAGGGCATCTTGTTCTCCCCGTCCTACCTCGCAGAGTGGTTGTGCGGGTAAAGGGGAGCACGATTGGCTCAATGTTATTTTGAAAGCTTTGTGAGGGCGCAATCCTAACTTGGAGTTAGGCCGGCACAGTTAGGCCAGCACAAGGGCCACCGCCAAGCACATCTCGGAGTCAGGGAGAATGGCACACGTCTGTGCACTGGCCTCTCTGACTCCAAGAGTGGTCCAAACATATTTCATGGCGTCCCTTGTGCCAGCAAAACTTTGCTGGCTTAACCATGCTGGCCTAACACCAGATTAGGTTTGCGCTCTGAGAATTTGAATCCAGGTTGGTCCAAGACCACGTTCTAGCCTCTGCTCTGTGTGATGACATCCTAGTTTGTTTGGATGTCCTTTTTGCATGCCTCTTCACATGCATATCCAAGCTGAGTTCATTGCAAGAGTCAAGTGCAAACTGGGATGTGCCTGGAAAAAGGAATGGGGAAATATATGCTGCAAAGTGTTTGGTTAATAAGGACGTTGCAGTCTTGTAATCACGCTGGTAACCTCCTTGCTTCTTTTTGTCTTGCAGGCATTCCCGATGGTGTTGTCACATGTAAGTGTCTCTTTGCCTCTTCGTTCGGTCTAATTCTCTCTGCCACCCAGGCCCATAACCTGAAATGCTATGCACAGGGATCCAGTGCTATGAAAGATGGAGAGAGTAGCATCAATTGGCACAAAGCAAACAGTGCGCAAAGAGAACACGGCAGCTGCTGAGAACAGGCTCAAGGCAGTTAGGGGGGTTATTGTACAAACTGATCCATCTGGTCAGGTTAATCTAGGGCAGGGCTGGTCCATGGGTGAGGCCAACTGAAGTGGTAGCCTCAGGCAGCAGATAATAATAATAATAATAGTAATAATAATAGTAATAGTAATAGTAATAGTAATAGTAATAATAATAATAATAATAATAATAATAATAATAATAATAATAATAATACCTTTATTGGCATAAACTTATAAACAAAACACAGTAAAAGCATGTTACAGGTCATTCAGATAAAAATTCTAATCACTGATTCCTCTTGCCGTATTAGACTTCACTATAAGATGTAGAAAGGCGGCTATCTGTCTTATTAGAATTGGCACCGTCGTCGAGAGAAGATTTCTCAGCATCTCAAATTCTGAAGTCTGTAGCTTCGTGTGTAAAATTGAGCCTAAGAATTTCTTCCGAGTCAGGCAGCAGATATTTGGGGGGGGGCGCCCATCTTTGTCTGCCTACTTGCCTCTACCCCTCCTCCTCTTCCTCCTCCTCCTTCCACTCCCTGCATTGGAAATGGAAGAGGGGGGCAGTGAGGTAGAGAAAATGTGGTACCTGGATTGGAAAAGGAAGAGGACATCTGGTAGCCAGGGCAAATAAATGCCCCCATCCCCTCTCAGATGGCCTCCTGGAGGCCTTATGGTTTGCGCTAGTTTTCTAAGGACTCCAGGAGGCCTTCTGACACCCCCTCAAAGTGTGTACCTGGGGTAGTTACCCCCTGATCCCACCTTAGCTATGCCACTGCCGGCACATCGTCAGGTAAGGCAGACAGCATTTATCAGGTCTTGGGAGGGCTCTGAGCTAGGTCAATGGTGAAGTGACTTCCCAGTTTTCATTGCCCCATGCATGGATGACAAAAGATGAGGGGGGTCATTTTTTTGTTTTTCTTGAGGGGCAAAACTTACTGCTGGCCAGGGAGTGCTCCTCCCAGCAACCACTGACCCTGTGACAGTCATGTTCCTACCCCAGAACCATCCTCTCTAAGCATCACTCTGTCTTCGCGAAGTATCATTCTGAGGGCAGCCCCCATTTCTCTTCAGAAACCCTTTTTGTGCAATCCTGGCATTGCTCTGAGGGGAATTCTGGGAGGGAACAAAATGGCACCCGTCAGCCTTGGCTGCCATCTTTGCTGCTGACACCACTGTGGCAAAACAAGGAGGGAATCAGCAAGCTTTTGAGAAAGGGGGACTTGTACTTCTTCCCCTTTGCCATGGAAACATCCTTAAATTCAGCTGAGAGGCCAACCCAGATTTAAAAAAAACAAAACAAAACTCCCAGAGGCAGCATGTCAGTATTTTACAAACAGAATATAAAAACCGAGTCTATGAACAACATGGGCAGGAATATATCAGGCTATGAGGGAAGAAAGTGATTTGTACGGGTTGAGAGTAAAGCGGGGGTGGGCAAGCAATGAAGGTTAAGGTAATGTTTTTTGGGTTTTTTTTTTTAAGATTTGTGTATTTGGGGAAGAATACAAATGTTTGGATGCCTGCATTTTCTTCCTTGGATCACAACACGATCTTTATGCCTTTTCTTTTCAGTTGAGTATAGTCCGAGTCCCACTCCTCTTATCACAGTGACACATAAGCCAGAGGAAGACACTTTTGGGGTAAGAAATGTGGGGGCAAATGTTGTGGGGGTAAATGATGTGTGTGTGTGGAAACGCCTTTATATGTACGGCAAGACATCGTTCTTGATATCCCAAAGGAGTGCTATTTACCATTGTTTCTTCTCTTCTGCCAGTGGAGTTGTGTTTAACTCAAAAACGGCCAAGGTTTTATTTTTCCTAAATAATAAATAAATAAAATCCTGGCGGTTTTGGATACCATGGAATCGGGAGGTGGAATTCAGGAATCACCCTGGTTTGATAATAGAGGCATTCCGCCCCCATATCTGCAGTATCCGCGTATCATAGATCCAGTATTCGCATATCCGGGATCCAGTATCTGTAGATCCAGTTATTTGCAGTTCTCGATGCCCTCTCCACCACCCACGCTCATTGCTTCGTACCAGCAGTGCCAAGCAAGAATGCCTCTTCCTTTTACAGAATGTTATAAGCATGCCTGCTTAGAGAATGATATGCAGGCAGGCAGCCTGGACGCTACAAGGACACAGCCAGAACGTTAACAGGAAACAGGAAGCTTCTTGCTTCCTGTTAACATTCACTCACAGCCCAATCCTAACCTGCATTGCAGCAGGCAGGCCTGCATTGTATCCAATGCAGGTTTGGCTGCCTCTGGAGCTCAATGTGGGGCAAGGGGTCATTTGTCCCCTTTTGTCCGGGGTAAACCCCAGCCACTCCTATGGGGCTGCTCGAACTTGCACCTGCAGCCCGGGGACAGGGGTTAGGAGCTGGCAGTTTGCAACGGCCCAGCAGCACGTTTAGATGGTGCCCTTAATCTCTTCTAGCTTTCAGGCTGCCTGTTTACTTGCCATTCTAAAAGCTTGCATGCTTATAGCATTCTATAAAAGGAAGACACATTTTTGCTTGGTGCCTCTGGTAAGAACCAAAATGAAGTTTTTTGCAAAAGGGGTACAGGGTATGTGCGGAGATAAGGTTCCCTGGTCTCTGAGGTTTTTGTATCTGTGGCATGTGGGGGCGCTGGACCTTATCCCCCATAGATATGGGGAATAGCTGTGGCATGAAATGTGTGAGGAGGAAATGAAGCTGAGTTTTGGGTTGTTGATTTTAATATGCAGGGTCCATTTTCATAGCACTGTAAGGCGAAATCCACTCTCCTTCCCCCCTGGCCCCAACGTACTTCCTGTACTCAGAAAGAAACACAGGGAAATGTTGAAGCAGATTTGATAAAAATGCAACATGTATGAATAAAAGCATGAGGATAATCCAAGACTAGATGAGGCACCAGCCTGGAAGGAAGAAAACATCTCTTTGTTTTATGTGATATGCATTTCATTTTTAAAGGAAGGGGTTTTTACAAGCAAACAAGTTCCACGCAGCAGAACGAATATTTTCCCAAATGCAGAGGGAAGAACCCCTGAGAGAAAAGCTGTCTCTGTACCAAAAAGCCAGGAATAAATATTCTGTCAATATGTACAGAAGGAGCTTCTGACGCCGCCAGCAAAGCTTTCTGTCTGGAAAGAACCCCCTGTTCTCTTCTCTCCTTTGCCTTTTCATCTGTGCGTTCACGAATGCATGCACGCGCGCACGCGCGCACACACACACACGCATGCACGCACACCACCAGTATTTTCAAGGAGGCATGATTGCTATTTCTAGATCACTTTCTGGGGCCTTCCCACACAATACGTGGCTTCCAAGCCAAGAACGCTAACAAGATGCCCGAGTCAAGACACTCGGCCATTTAGCTCCGTACCGCTGACCAAAGTCATTACACACTGATTGGATGCTCGGAGCAGTGATGTCACAACGTCACTTCTGGGTTCTCCCCGGAGGAGGGGGTGCTTGCTGCGACAGCTTTGTACTCCCTGTTCCTTCTCCAGGGAGGCTAGGAGCCAGTGCAACTTCCTCCAAGGGGAACCCAGAAGTTGGTCTGTGGAACTCCTTGCCACAGGAAGTGGTAATGGTGTCTGGCCCAGATGACTGGACAAATTTATGGAGGAAAACTCCATCACAGGTTATACAGGTTACACACACACACACACACACACACACACACACACACCATCTTCATCCCATCATTTAGGCAGAAGCTGGCAGAAACATTTGTCAGCCATGTTTAAGGTGTTCGTGCTTGTAGCAGGTGCCATTCTGAAGGTCCCTGCAGCCTCTGAAAAGTCTCTGCAGCATTCAGAGACCTTTTGGCACTTCCTGCTACACTCTGCTGGCTTCCTGATGGTGTCTGATGGATTCTCCTGATAACATATAAAATGCCCCTTGCACCTCACCCCATGGGATCAGTGTTCGTTGTCTGTAAGTTCATGATCTGCAAGAATTTTCAGGAACCTAACCCTAGCAGATAAAGAGAACTGACTGTGCATTTGCTACGTAAGCCAATAAATGAGATAAGCAAATGCATTGTCCAAAAGTGGTGTACCTGATGCCTTGAGCTTCCCCTAGCTCTAATGAGGTAGAGAGGAAGGCGATGTGACACAGTCATATGCAGTTCCACCTTGATGGCCTTGATTGTACAATCACCATGATGGTGGGATTCCCAAGAGTAGGCAATACCTGAGACTGGATAGCCACCAATTTGAGATTCCCAGAGCAGATCTAAATCTGTTTATCGCATGTAGCAGAGGTTCAGGGTGTACAAGGCGCAACATAGAGGACTGAACTAACTTTCTTTGCAAACAGTGACTTCAGTCCCATCCCACCAGACCCCTGAACAGTACCTAGTTGGGGTCTGAGTTGTTTCAATGTTCGTTCAACGCAAATATTATTGAGTGCAAGTTGTTCAAATTCTGTTCAAATTCAAATAAAAGTTGTTCAAATTCAAATAAAAAATTCTGAGTTTTAAACAATCCTAACATCATGAACCTATGAACGTTTTAATGTCCAGGGGTCTTTTGCAGGTGTCCATAGCTGTTGGACTTGCGGCCTTTGCCTGTGTCCTCTTGGTGGTCCTCTTCATCATGATCAACAAATACGGTCGGCGGTCTAAGTTCGGAATGAAAGGTACGTGCCAATCCTTCTCCCCCAATCCCCCAAGGAGTTCTGTGCCTCCATGGAAAAGGTCTGGGGTGTTTAAAAGGGGATCTCCCAAGCAATGTGCTGTGGTCCATCCAAGCTACAGAAAAGATGGATGGCTTACCTGCATCCATGACTGCTGGGCTAATGATGTGTTCTTTGATGGGCTTTCAGTTCTTAATGGTGCTTTGAGGTGAATATCGTTCATTGCACTGAAACAATGAAAATGTGGGTGACTTCATTCTTGAGGCTGAGTGATAGACGACAGAAAGGATTGATTGCAGACATTGTGGGAGGAACGTTCCTTGGATGGAGTGCTGTGGTGGATTGGGGCCCTAGGCCTCCAGTGGCAATGTCTTCCGTTGGACTGCTGGGGCTTAGGCAAAGTGATTTGCAGAATGCTTCCGGAATTGTCCTAGCGCTTCTAGTGCCTAATTCAAACCAGACCTTGGAACATCAACAGTCCAATCCTAACCCACACTGGAACAGAGAGGTCAGCCGGCCTGCTGCATATCCAGTGCTGGGTTGGGACTGCAAGCAATGCAATTTGGAGTAAGGGGAATTTATTCCCCTTGGCCAGCAGATCCAAAAGGGCTGCTCAGAGCTGTGCAACCGAAATGGCTGAGGCAACTCCGAGTGGCCCGTGTAAGGCCAGCTGGGCTAAGGACGGGGCTTAGGATCTGGTCTAAGTGCTTGAGGCCAGTCCCACCCCCTCCCCTGGACAGTCCACCCATTGACCCTCCCTCCTCCGGGGTGCGCCCCCCCTGCCCAGTCTGGCCCCCCCCCCCCCCCCCCCCCAAACTCCACAACCCCCTGCGCCAACCTCCCTAGGTCAGCCTTACCTTCCTGGCACGAGTCCGGAAATTGGTGCCTGGAGGAAGTTGCCCCTCCATCCACCAGCCTTCCCAACTCTGGAGTCATCGCAAATGCTTTACAGCATGTTTGCTGCACTCCTGGGCTTGCATGGGAGACTTGTGTTGGCCCAAGGAGCACCTAGGATTGCATTCGAAAAGAAGCAACCATGCTAGCCTCTTGCAGGGCTTTTGCTATAGGCATATTGTTGGATGCATGGTCTCTGGGTTTCTACAGGCTTTCTGTGAACTTTGGACAGATACATGGGTTTCTCTGTAGCACAATGGCCCATATCTGAAGAGTAACCGGAGGAGGAGAGCTGTGCTTGTTTCTCATGCAAGCTTTGCTAAAGGATTTTGCTGGGAAACTCCAGATGGGTTCCTGGCTGGAAGGAGCCTTCTCCTCTTTTCCTGGAAAGGAAAAAAAAGAGGTTATATTTAACTAGCAACGTTTGTTTCTTGTGCCCAGTGATGACCATCTGCTTGCATATTCAGAGCTTAGGGACTGGAATGTGGGGGAAAGGAAATTAGAGTTTTGATCCCTAAATTCCCACCTACACAGTATATGACTTGTGGCTTCTCTACTTAGCTCTCCCCTTTCTTTGTCTGAATGTATTTCTACCACTTATGTAGGATGTTAAAGGGCCGATATTTGAAAGCTGTTTTGTTGTTGTACTAATTGATTGACTTCCAGTGTTTGTATGTGATGGCGGTGTACACCTACCTTTAAGGCTTTAAATGGAGCACTGGCATTTATTGGCAAATGAGTAGGTGCACACTGTCATCCTTTTAGCAAGAGAAATATCTTGCAAACAGTCTGATCCTAACCAAGTCTTAGCGCTGATGCAGCACTAATGGGCTGTAGGCTGCATTCTGTAATGGGGAGGGCAATCATGGAGGTAAGGGAATATTGGAGCTTGGGGTTGCATTGACTCTGGGAAGCTGGTTAGTACTGGGCTGTAAAGGTGGTTCACGGACAAAGGACATACAGGTGGAGCTTTTTTATCCGAGGGTTCTGTTCCAGGAGCCCTCCTGGATGCAAAAAAACATGTTAAATGAAATCATTCTGTTAACTAGCATTCAGCCTTTTAAAAAAAGCTTCATGGCCACAGCTTTTCTCCAGGGCCTTAGAGCAATTAGTATCCATTAGCTGAGATAAGTCCTCTTCCCTTCGCCCTGGAGCAAAGTGAAAAATGCAAAAACACAAGTGAATAATCGCACCTCCTGGGATGAGGGAAGGAGGTCTTATCTCAGAGCTAATGAGATTGGCTGCAGATCTCAGGGCTGCAGCTGTGTTGCCTTGGTAAGAAAAGCTTTTTAAAAACGCTTTTTAAATTGCTTAATTAACAGCACAGTGTTAGTTTTACAAAGAGCCCTTCTCTTCTGCGGTAGCGCTGTGTCAAATCAGTGGATGGGAAACCCGCAGATGAGAAACCACCTTTATTTCAATTCCCCTCCATTAATAAAGTATGGAATTATACAAAACCTCTTAAAACAAAGTCAGAGCTCTCTCTGTGGGTATGAGAAGGGATTTGGTTTCTGTGCCATCTACCCATTAAATAATCAAGACATGGTATGCTCGTACATGCTCAGGAGTGCTACATCCAGCTATGAATGGGTCCCCAAGGCATTCCTTATGTCTAATGAGCCCTGCTCCAGTTACCCCTGTTCCAAATGGAAAATTACTTCGTTTAGGAAGGTGGCAGGTGGGAACACTGTTGGGGATGCCGACTAGCAGCAGAGGTGGGTGGATTGGATGCAGCCTCGGGGGGATTGGTGCCTTCTTCAAAGTGTGCTAAGGCTTTTCGACCGAGGATACAGCCTCTGAGGGATCGGTGCCTTCTTCAAAGTGTGCCAAGGCTTTTCGACCAGAGGTGAATTCACCTCTCTCCCCCACCCACCCAACACGTTCAAAGCCTGTTCCCATCGCTAAACAAAACATCTTTTCAGAGCACCATGTGAACCCTCATGTAAGTGTCAAGGTTACTGCAATATCTGCTCATAATGGGATAAATAAGCCGACTGAGAAATGTACACACTTGCGCTTCTCTCCTTCTCCTTCACAAGCAGGACACACACGCTCAAGCGCACGCCCACATGCAGAGCCATTAGTCTGAGCCACGAACGACTCTTCAAGTCCCCCAGAAGGAGTGAGAGCTGCCAGAGTCTAGCCTGATCCCCCTTTTGATGTGTGGGAAATATTCTTTTAACAAGGAAAAACTGTTCTCCCTTTAATAAGCTCCTGTACCAAGTTGTAGTTTCTATTACCTCTCTCATAAATCATAGACATAAATGTCCCTCTGCCGAGTTAATTCTTTTTCTTTTTTATGGTTTTTTTTAAAGTCGATAAGGCTGTTAAGCAGGATCCGCAGTACATGAATGTGCCTCAATTCTAGGGCGGCTGCTTTCTGGTTCTCCGATTTATCTAGTCAGTTGCTTTACATGCACACTAGGAATGGGCAAAGCCTTTCTATTTAGTGCTGCAAGTATTTCTGCCTTTGCGAATGCCGGCCCTTTATGATCAGGGCACTTACCCACAAAAGCAGATGTGTGATTTTTCAAATTGATGGGAAACCCAGTCCTTCTCAGATGGTCATGGCCTGTTGTATGCACAATTTGGTTTAATTGTGCATCGCTCCTGATTCATTAGGACTGAGTTAATACCCATTTGAATCGTACATTGATTTAATTGCACAGCAACTCGCGTCTTGATTTGCCAGGCTGAGTGAGGCAGATGACACCGCTCTGTTCTCTGCAGGCCAAGTGTTGGTAATGCCATGCGCTCTGCGTGGATGACTGCCTTTAAGAAGCATTGAGAGACTTCAGCTGCTCTAGAATACCTCAACCAATTAATTATCCAGGAACACTCATGAACATGTAGCCCAGTGCAGAGGGCAAAATGATACTCTGGAAGTGATATCACAACAGGAAGTGACATCACAGCTTTATTATTTTCTTGGTTTTTTGGCTATAATGTTTGATAGAATGGCAAAATGACACTCCGGGTTGTTTTATTGCATCCTGCATCAAATTCCGCATCAAATGGTATTATTCCTAAAAACAGTAATTTATACATGACAGTTGTATTTTTGTTTTGTGGGGTTTTTTTTTAGCCATAATGTTAAAGATATTACAATCTGGGTTGTTTCAGTGCATTCTGCATTAAATTCCTTATCGAATGGTATGGAACATGATAGTATTATTCATACATACCTAGGTATTCATAATTTTGGCCACTCATGTCAAGCTCAGCTTGTTGCCCCCCTAAAATTTGTTGCCTGGTGCAATTGCAACCCCCTGTACTTCTTTAGCTACACCCCTGTCCAGGAATGCATTCCACCGATATGTCAAGTTCCTTACTCGCTCCCAATTTGTTTCCAAGCAGGTCAAGATGCTGGTTAATGCCCTAAGTGTTCTGGGACCAATGTACCTAAGGCCTTATGAACCTGCTCAGTTGCTGAGAATAATCCCTGAGAGCATTGCATCTTTAAGTAAATGGTTACCAGATGCAGGAACTTTTCTGTGGTGGCCCTTCTATTGTGGAATTCCAATATGTGGAATTGCAATACTCACTGCTGCCAACACTGCTATCCCTTGCATTGAAACTATACTGTTGATCCAGAACATGGATGGTGGATATTATTAATATTAGCATTTGTACAGGGTTGAGTGTTCAAAGCCCTTACTGTTATTATTGTCTTGTTGATAGGATTGAGCTTTCCATCTCTCTTAGCCATTGTGCTGCAACAGCTTCATTGATCTGCATATCTCCAATGTGTCACTTACTTTGTTTATTTCAGTTTGCATTGTTTTAATTGCTGCTATAAAGTGCTGCTTTGTATTGCTTTAAAATTGAGTTGTTGGTTGCCTTGATGGTCTAATGTGCTAGAAACATAGGATAGACTATTAAAATGAAAACTAGAAGCTCAAGAAGAGAAGTGCTTGTTAAAAGTTTGGGTTGTTGATTTTGGTCCTCTTTTAGAGTAGAGATGGATTTAAAGGTAAAGGGTGTGGCTTAGACTGATGTTTCTCAAACTGTAGGTCAGGACCTACTTGGTGGGTAGTGACCTGATGTCAGGTGAATTCCTGAAAGCTGGGAGCAGCGATCTTAGAAGCTTTTGTGAGTGTTAACAGATTTAATTTTTAAGTGAGGGTTTTTTAAAATTTTGTTTTTCGTTCAGTGCTTTTACATAATATTTTGTCTTCATCTTGCATTCTGTCAGGGATGCCTCATGATGGTGCAGTTGCTGCAGTTCAAGAATGCCAGTTTACATTCTAGGAGTGTCATTTGGTTATGTCACAATGATGGCACTTCCTGCTTGATGATGTCACTTCTGACCATGACATCACTTCCAGCAGTCCTGACAAGACTGCCATTCTGAAAAGTGAGTCCTTGTGCAAAAAGTTTGAGAATCCATGGCTTCGACACTACATTGTAACTGGTTGATCGTTTCGGTCTGAGTCAAAATTCAGTGACCAGTTAGACCAGCACAATCTACTCTTACTCTACAGAGTGGCCAAAAAGTCTGTATGAATGAGATTGTGTGGCGTTGAGGTTGAAGTTGGCAGCATAGGGATTTTGTGGTCGTGCTGTAGAACAAAACAAAACAAAACAAGAGTGTAGAACAGAACAAAACAGAACAGAACAAAACAAAACCCACCCTTCAGCTCCTGAGATGAAAGGAAGAATAATAATTAAAACAACAACAACAAGGAAAAGGTGTGGGAGGAAAAAAAACAAAGAATAATCAATGATTGCTTGCAACACATTCTGTGATGTTTTAGGAATTCCATTATCATTGGCTCATTTGAAATTCATTTCTAATAGCGCTGATCAGAACAGCTCTATGAATGTGGATGTCAAAAGTACTTGCAGAGCCGTTGTAATTTAGAATCAGTTAATAGGCACTTAAAGCCAAGTGGCTGCCTATCTGATTATGATTGGGGGCCCTTCACACCGTTCTCCATAAACATATGGTGACTGTCCTATGAATTGATAGCCCAACAACGCCTGTGCTCTGATTACAACGGGATCAACTCTTGCGAAGTAATTCGCCCAGGGAGGTGTGGACCTGGGCTGTTCCCAATCAAGACTCGGAGGGCATGTTCTTCGGCTCAGGGTCCCCGGGATCAGTGGCTTGTTCTGGATGCTAGAAGGAAACGGTGCTGCTTGATGGACCAGGCACTGGCAAAGCTGCCAGGTCAAATGCATCCCCAAACACCTGAGATCTGCAGGTTGGGCCCTGATGATGTCATAAGGCTGCTGATCTTTGAAAAAAATACGGGCGTCCGGTAATAAAGGTGCAAGGCATGATGGTTACTTTGCTAACTGGGGAAAGAGGCACTTTTTCAAGTGGTGCTCCTCTAATATTTAGCAGCAGGGAAATTACCAGCCCTTTGTCACCCCAGCACAGTGTCATTTCTTGTGGCTGCTAGCTGGTGACGTGTCTGCATCTTTTCAAATGGTGAGCCCTTTGGGGGCAGGGAGCCGGTTAGTAATTGATTTCCACTGTAAACAACCTTGTGAACTCCTTTTGCTGGAACGTGGTATATACATATTCTTAATTTAAAAAGCGCTGGCGAATCTGGGACAGTTTAGGCAAACTAGGAAACCTACCACTAGGTTTGGTCAGTCTAGAGGGTTCATGCTGCCTGCCAATAATTTTTTTTTGGGGGGATGCTGCATGCTCCTAATCTCTCCCAGTGGCATTTGTAGACAGGGGGAACACGGGGGAATGAACCATTTGTGGCTCAGAGGCTTTGATTCTAAGTGAATGGCTCTAAAGGCCAGGGGAAGGGGCTGCTTTACACAGGAGCACAGGATCCTGCAAAGCGTCCCCCCCCCAGGAACACCACTGATCTCTCCTGCTATGAGTCCAGAACATATTGTTGCTGTATTGCTGATATAGCACCATCCACATACATAGCACTTTACAAAGTATGGTCTCTGCCCCAAGGTGCTTACAGTCTAACTATTGATATCCAGGGAACAATAGAGAAAAGCAAGGGGAGTGGGAGCAGGGGTAAACAATTATTTCAGTTATGCACACTTAGAGCCCAATCCCATGTATGTCTACTTTGAAGTAAGCTCCATTAAAGTCAATGGGGCGTGCTCCCAGGTGAATGTGGATAGAATTGCAGCCTCAAGCTTAATAAGAGGAGAATATAGGAACTAACAGCCCAATCCTATCCAACCTTTCAGCACAAGTGCAGCCATACCAACAGGGTGAGTGCTGCATCCTGTAGTGGTGGGGACAATCACAGAGGCCTCCTTAAGGGATAGGGATATTTGTTCCCTTAATTCAGCACTGATGCTGGACAGTTGGATAGGATTGAGCCCTAAGGGACTACACAGTCCCTGATAACTCAGTAGATTGCATTCTGGTCTCAAGATCCAAAGGTGTCTGGTCCAAGTGTCAAATTAACTGAGAAGGCCAATATTGTAGAAAAACAAGTCAGACTGAGAGCGCAAGCCTAACCTGGAGTTAGGCCAGCACAGTTAGGCCAGCAAAGTTTGGCTGGCACAAGGGACACTGTAAAATAAGTTAGGACCACTTAAGGGTACAATCCTAAACTGAGTTAGGCCGGCGTAAACTAAGCCAGCAAAGTTTGGCCAGCACAAGGGCCACTGTAAAGTATGTTTGGACCACTGTCAGAGTCAGGGAGGCCAGCACACAAATGTGAGCCATCCTCCCTGACTCCGGGAGTGGTCCAAACATGCTTTATGGTGGCCCTTGTGTTGGCCAAAGTTTGCTGGCTTAGTTTATGCCGGCCTAACTCCAGGTGAGGATTGCGCTCTCAAAGTCAGAGAGGCCAGCACACAGACGTGCACCTCCTTCCCTGACTCCAAGTGTGGTCCAAACATACTTTACGGTGTCCCTTGTGCCCGCCAAACGTTGCAGGCTTCACGCCAGGTTAGGGTTGCAGGGTAGGCATCAGTCGCGGAGGGACAGCTCATTGTGATGGGTGAAGCATCCCTGGGCATTTCTCCGGGTAGGAATATACTGTACGTGTGCACGTCTCTCCTTTGCCAGAACAGTCCACTCTGCCGCTCCTTCCTTAGTCCCTGATGCACACAGAGAGTTAGCAAATGCGATGCTCCACAGTTGCTGACTCTTACCTGGCCGGCACAACTTGCTGAGTGCTCAAGTTTTTCTTCTCAAGTCCGCTGAGCTTCAGGGCATTCGGAATTTGTCAGGGTTCTGACCTTTCTGTGTTTGTCTCTTTGTTTTTTATTGGGTTTTAAAAGCCTCTGTATCCACTCCCTGTGCTCAACATGGCTTATTTTCACCTGCCTTTGAACCTGAGAAGTGGTTTCAGCGGGATTGCAGCCATAAGTGCTTTATC
This sequence comes from Lerista edwardsae, assembly GCA_029204185.1. Classification (NCBI taxonomy): domain Eukaryota; kingdom Metazoa; phylum Chordata; class Lepidosauria; order Squamata; family Scincidae; genus Lerista; species Lerista edwardsae. The sequence goes on from JAJKFI010000026.1 coordinate 3,572,550, forward strand.
TCTTGCCAAATTGAAGATACATTTTTTTTGATCTCGGCCTCATAAAACTGGTCTGGTTCCCGTTTTCAGGGGCCTGCCATCCATTAAAGAAAACACAATCATGGGTCATAAAAGGAAAAAAAAAAGCAATAACCCCAAATAATTTTTGTGCAACTTTTTGTTGCACCCCATAGTGTCAAAAAAAAAAAAAAAAAAAAAAACAAAAAGGTTGGACGAATTCTCTCAAAAGAAACTTGTTTGTTCCCCTGTGTTTTTGTAGTAGTTGTATAGGGTTGTATAAAGTCTGCCATAGACATTTCACATTCCTTATACAAACTTGTTCGTCTTGAACTTGGAGAGAAGCTGCCGCTCAGGCTGCAATCCTATTCGCATTTTCCTGGGAGTAACCTCCATTAACTATAGTGGGACTTACTTCTGAGAAGGATTGCTTACTTACTTACTTAGGATTGGGATTAGTTAGGATTAGTTAGGATTAGTAAGTAAGTAGAACTTACTTACTTAGGATTGGGCTTTTGCTGTGCTTTGCATGCTGAAGGTCTCAGGTTCAATGGCTGGCAACCTCAGGTCAGACTGGGAAAGACTTCAGAGAGCTGTCAGTTCCATCTTAGAATCATAGAATCATAATTTTGGAAGGTACCTACAAGGTCATCTAGTCCAACCCACTGCCTGTAGCAGGAAATCCCCTTGGAGCATCTCCAGCAGGTGCCTGTCAAGCCTCTGCTTGAAGATCTCCAGGGAGGGAGAATCCACCACCTCCCTTGGCAATCTGTTCCACTGTCGAACTGCCCTTATCGTCAAGAAATTCTTCCTGATGTCCAGCCAGAAAGATACATACCGGTACATTGGCCTTCCATCCTTTGTTGGGTCCAGTTGAAGTTGCTGACCATTACTGTATCTTTATAGCCCTGTACAGGTTTGGGCCTCAGTACCTTAAGGAAAAGATCCGTAGAATGTCCTCTGTGTGTCACCACTGAGTGATGTTCACTCAGGTGAACTCAGGTGAACTCTGAAGGCTGGTGACCAGCTGGTGGGCAGGCAGGACAGAGCCATCTCCATGGTCTTCCCATCCCTGGATATGGAACTCCCTGCCTCAAGGTATTTGGGAGCCCCCCCCCTTGCTTTTAAAATGACACACCTGTACTGCAAAATGTTGGGTTGTGAGCTGTTCCTGTATCTGCCGCTGGAGTGTTTTCTTTGTTTCTAATGGCTCTTCTGAATGACAGAATGAAAGTTGATCGCAACTTGCTTTACCAAATTAGTTTGACTTTGACTGCTAATTATCAGAAGAGGGAAACCAACACCAATGACATTGTTGTTCCCTGCAGCAGCATAGCTTAGGATTGTGTGTGTGTCTTTTGTGGCAGCTTTAGCGTCAGAACTTCTGAATGCTCCCACCCGGTTGCTCTGTCTGCAGTGTCCTCTGTGACTACACGTCCACAGCCTCTAAAAACAATTGCAGCCGAGCTAGCACAGGATGGCCGAGAATACACGGATGGGCTTCTCAAAGCCTGGGCAGAGTCTCAGCCCTGAACCCACTTCAAATCTGCACCTCTTTGCCGGGCATGGCATGTCATTACTAAGAGGGAGGAAGCTGGGAGCCAGGAGGCTGGGGGGGGCATGAGGTTAATGAGGAACGGCGGGAGGCTGGTGACCAGCGGAGTATTGCTGGCATCAAGCACAGCCTCAACCTTTTGCAGCTGTCGTCCAGGCCTGCAGGAAGGGGAGGGGAAGGCTGAGTCAGGGGGAGGGAGCTGGGAAGGCCTCCTTCACGCAGGGCAAATTGGGCAGTGGCTGAGTCACGCAGGGGTTGACTGTCCTGTTCTTCGCCTTTCTGGTAGTCTTTCAGCTTTGCCGCTCTCCAGATCCTGCACGATTTGACTTTCCTCTCTGATTACAGCCACATTCCCTTGAGGTTCTGATTACCCTCCAAACATCTCTTCCCCCACCCCACCCGTGACACTGTTTTACTCATCTAGCAATTTCAGTTCCAACTTAGGGCGGTCACTAGAATTTTTGCATGCTCTCTTACTCTCCACCCCCCCCCATATACACCAAGTTCATAGAATCATAGAGTTGGAAGGTGCCTACAAGGTCATCTAGCCCAAGCCCTTGCCTGTGGCAGGAAATCCACCAGGAGCATCTCCAACAGGTGCCTGTTAAACCTCTACCTGAAGATGTCCAGTGAGGAAGAATCCACCATCTCCCTCGGCAATCTGTTCCACTGTCAAACCACCCCGATGGTCAGGGATTTCTTCTCTATGTCCAAATCTCCTCCCTTGCAATTTGTATCCGCTGGACCTACTTCTGCTCTCAGAGTGAAATGGAGAACAAATTTGTCCCTTCTTCTTTATGACAGCCCTTCCGGTATTCGAAGTTCCTTTTCCAGCTTTATTTAAAAGGAAACTTTTCATCGAAACTTGGTTGTTTTGTAACAAGCACAGATGGTGAGGTTGCTGAAGCGCTAAGGTTGTCATTCCCAGGAACAAATCACCAGAGTCCCACCCTCCATAGGGTGCAAGAGTTGTAGAGGCTGGAAGTAGCCTTCCTGATTGCAGGACAAGCGCGTCCATCATCTGAGACCCTCCAATGAGTTCCAGCTCTTGGCAAAGTACAGTCAGGAGCAGCCACTTGCCTAAACTGCCAGTGGGGTTCCCAGCTGAGGCACCACCCTGGCCGGGTCGAAGATCGCCCCCCCCACTTCCAGCACCACCCCCAGAACCCCACCCCTGCCCCGCCATGCTCCATTCCGGAGTGTTCTGAACAGAAGGTTGGGGGGGGCAGTGTTCCACCAAATTCCCTGCTGGGCCTCCCCAAGGGCCTCAATGCCCACAACAGGCTAACTAGTTCCCCCCTCCAGAGCGGCCTCAGAGATAGGCAAGAGGGAGGGGGTTCCATCACCCACTGGGTCTCCTCTCTTCCAGCAGCTTTGCTTGGGATCACCGGCTGGCCAGCCTCCTCCAGACTGCCCTCATCACTGGCTTAGCTCCGAACTACCCTAAGCCTGGCACCAACAAACCCCACCACCAAACAATAGGCAGTCAGCTTGCCCAAGCCACAACTGCCTCCTCCACTTGGTGGCTCCAGGGGCGTGGCAGACATACAACAGTTCCCCACAATGAGCTTTCCTTAGCCAGTCTAGCAATCCATCCATCCGTCCGTCCGTCCATCAGTCCTTCAGGCAGGCAGTCCCAATCCATTCATCTAGCACCTACCTGGGGCTCTCCTCCAACACCTACCAAGGTCCTTTCCTCTAGCACCTGTCCAGGTGCTTTACTGTAGCTCCTGCCTCCCACTTTATACTGAGGCCAGCCAATCAGTGGGCAGGCTTTAATTCATCAGCCACACCCATCTGCACTTGTGCTAACCTCCCTTCAGAGCCCGAGAGCTCATCAGCCTGCAGCTGTGTTCCTGCTGCAGGAGTTCTGGGATTAACCCCATAATCCCTGGTTTACCTGGACAAGGGGCCATTGCTGAAACCATTCCCTCACTCCTTGGGGTACCTCCTGCCTTTTCCAATACAAGCAGGCTGGTGGGAAGTGCCCGCAGCAGTTTGCAGGGGTGAGCAGCAGGGGTGGCACCTGCTCCACTCAGGCCCTTGTGATCCCCTGGACACTCCCCCCCGGCATGGCTCACCACTGTAAACTGCCCCAAAGTTGTGGAATGACAGTGTGCTGTTTCCTGAGCTCTGCAGACTTCCCCACTATCGTAGCCTTCCAGTGGGGATGTTGTTGTTCAGTCGTTAAGTCGTGTCCGACTCTTCGCTGCCCCATGGACCACAGCACGCCAGGCCTCCCTGTCCTCCACTAGCTTCCGGAGTTCACCCAATTTCATGTATATCGCTTCAGTGACACTATCTAACCATCTCATTCTCTGCTGCCCCCTTCTCCTTTTGCCTTCAATCTTTCCCAGTATGAGGGTCTTTTCCAAAGAGTCCTCTCTTCTCATGAGATGGCCAAAGTATTTGAGCTTCAGCTTCAGGATTTGTCCTTCCAGGGAGCAATCAGGCTTGACTTCCTGGAGGATGGACCGATTGGATCTCAATGCAGTCCAGGGGACTCTCAAGAGTCTTCTCCAGCACCAGATACAGAATGCTTATCTGCTAGCTGGACTTTGATTCAGCTTGGCCGGTTGGCTTGGTTGTCTGTGGCAGTATGATTGTTCTGACTTTTGCTGGCTTGTCAAATTTGTTGTCATTTGCTACCACGTGCCACAAAACACTGTCCACTGTGAATAAACAAATAAATTTTTAAATAAATGGACGAATGGGGAGAGGGGCAGGTTTTGCCGTAGAAGCTGGCTGTGGACAGGACTGATTGACCAACGTGTGTGACATCACCAGAGCATATTTCCAAACCCCCTTGGAGCAATTTCTCAATTTCACAGCACAAGCATATCCATGTCTACTCAGAAGTGCATCCCCTTGTGTTGAATGGGACTTACTCCCAGAGAAGCATGCCTAGAGTTGCACGCTTGGTTCTTTTCCTTTTTGTTGTTAACAAGGCCAAGAGTAGACATAATAAAGCACACACATAAATAGCAGAAATGGTACAGTAGGTGTAGGAAATGGGGGGGGGTTGCAGGGAAGAGACAAGGATGTAGTGGGAGAAGGTCTTCCAATTAAAGTGGATGCCTTCCAATTAAGACACTTCAGGAAAGATGTCCAAATGTCATTACCTAGGTCGCTTTTTTGTTGTTGCATTGGCTAAAAGTACCTCTTTACTTGCTGCCAATGGCACCAACCCTTCCAGCTGTTGTTGTATTTAAGGATAATTAACAGTTTTCCAATGACAGGAAATCATTAAAACTTCACTGATTTGACTTCCCTGGAGATAGACGGTCTTTTATCTATGGAGCATGCTCCACACATAGCAATCAGACACACTTTCCCGGCTTCTCAAACAGGCTCAGCTCAAATAGGATGGAGAGGAGGGGTTGGTTCCTCCATGGCCCCTCCCATCGCATTTCTTCCGAAGCTGCCAAGGAGATACAGGGCAAAATTGGCCAGCTTGATTTCAAAGGGGACTGCATTGCTTCATGTGCTCTCTCCCGTCTCTTTCTTCCTTCAAAGAAGCGAATCATGCAAAGTTAGTCACTGTGTGTTGCTTGAGTGACTCTTGTCTCTTGGAGGCAGGTCTCCTCGGAACCAAATGCTATTCTTGGCTCCCCGATGGACATGTCTGGAGTCCTGCAGCCACACTTCAAAGGAGAGATTGCGTTGTGCTTCCTTAACAGAACAAAAAGTGATTAAATGATTTTTTTTTCCCCAACCCTTGGCAATGCAACACCCACAGTCTTGACGAGCAGTTTTTGGGAAGAGGATCACGGTTGCAGAGAATAATGATGTGATCCAGGGCGCAAGCCTAACCTGGAGTTAGGCCGGCACAATTAGGCCAGCAACATTTGGCCAACACAAGGGCCACCGTAAAGCATGTTTGGACCACTGTTGGAGTCAGGGAGGATGGCCCACGTCTGTGTGGTGGCCTCTCTGACTCCGAGAGTGATCCAAACATACTTTACGGTGGCCCTTGTGCTGGCCAAACTCTCACCTATGATGGCTCTGGGATTTTAATAAAGCCATTTAACTTTATTATTACTATTTGCCTGTAAACCGCTTTGTGAACTTCATGTTGAAAAGCGGTATATAAGTACCTGTTGACTGACTGACTGACTCTGGGATTTTGGGGAGACTGAAAGGAGCTCCCTTAACCTGGAAAGGGGGAATGACAAACCTAGAGGTCTCACTCCCTGTCTCTGACCTTGCTTGGAGCTCTATCCAAAGGGAGACAGTGCAATTTGAGTTTCCACCCTGGTCACCCACTTAATTTTCCTGGAAGCATGATGAAGGGCATTCCAATGTTGCCGCCTCACCCTCCTTCTACTGGGTTTTTTTTTTTTAATAGCTCCTGTGCATATGGGCTGTTTCCAGCCTCCACTCTCTTGTCTTACTCATGCTTTCAAGATCACATTACATAAGAACATAAGAAGACCCCTGCGGGATCAGGCCAAAGGCCCATCTAGTCCAGCTTCCTGTATCTCACAGCGGCCCACCAGGAGCCTCAGGGAGGCATGAGACAACAAGATGCCTGCATCCCGCTGCCACTCCCTTGCACCCGGTACTCTGAAGTAGCCCACCACCAATGTAAGGAGGTTGCACAATCCATCATGGTCTATAGCCCCCGATGGACCTTTCCTCCAGAAATCTGTCCAATCCCCTCTTAAAGGCATCCAGACCAGATGCCATCACCACCTCCTGTGGCAGAGAGTTCCACAGATTAACTACCTGCTGGGTAAAAAAAGTACTTCCTTTTATCTGTTTAAATTCTCCCAACCCTCAGTTTTAGCGGACGCCCGCTGGTTCTGGTGTTTTGAGAGAGGGAAAAGAACATTTAATTGAACATCACATTGAATTGGCTTCACCGAGATCCTCTGTGCTCCCAAGTTAGAGGCAGTTACGGCCACCCCCCTGGAGCACACGCCTGTCTTCCTGTCCGTCCCAGGTTCCTGTGGAATACTTGAGCGCAGCACTCGGTTGCAATAAGGACTTCCATTTCGGACCCACCGTTGATTGAAAAGCCATCGAGCATTAAGCATGCTGGGAAAGGTGGAGCAGGACGAGGGAATCGTGGGGGGGGGCTGCAGAGAAGCTCGGCGGGAGCTAGAACCGCTATGCAAGGAGTGGGCTCTTTATCATCCTTGCACGGTTTGCAAATGGAGCGTTCAATGCGATTCCTTCCCGGCCTTTATCAGCATGGAAGCAGAGGGAGGAAGCAAATCGCTCCGCAAGGTAGAGCAGAGCGTGGAGCAGGGGGCAGCAGCCCTTGCTTTTCCTTCCCCCGTCGGCTTTAATTAATGTTTTAATTGGGATCTGTTTCTTCCGCTGCTCTCTGCCTTTTCTTCTCGGCAAAAAAAAAAAAAAGGCTGCCAGGCCATTTAGCGGTGATAAAACTGTGCCGCGTGGAGGCTGCTGGTGGCTCTCAGCCGTGCTCTTCTCTCTCTGCCGATCCAGAGGGACTGAAAATGTTTCCGTTTCTGTCTGCTGTGCAGCCGAGAAGCCCAGATCGGCCTGGGCCAGGGGCAGACTCGGACTGCAGGGCTTCCAGGCGCTGGGCTGGAGCTGGGATCTGTCAGCGGCTGCGTCCCTGTGCAAAACTAGCCGAGGCACCTCCTGGGGCCCAAGTCGCTTTGCAGGCTCTTGCCTCCCTCTGCTCTTCTCCCTGCGATTGTTTCCTGCCCTTTCCGTGTCCCTTTATGCAGAGCAGGTTTTGGGCAGAGTTCTAGATTGCATTCCAGCCGTGTGCAGTGTTGGCCTGATGGGGATATTTCTTGCTTACAAAACAGCCTTGGGCAGGAACCACTTGGCAGCGGAAAACAGGTTTTGCGTGCGTTTCCCCCCATCCTCTTTCTGTAACCAGAGTTCTGGGTTTACTGGTGTTTTACTGGTGAGAGGGAAAAGAACATCCCTTTAGCCACACTTTCCATCCCCACCACATCTCAATCATACCCCTTGCCAGCTCCTCTTTTCTAGACTGAAGAGCCCCAAATGCAGGATAGCAGCAAACACTGTAGACTTTCCTCTTAAGGCAGGTGCCCCAGCCTGGTACTCATTTTGGTCTGCATTTATAGCGCAATCCTAAAGGCCACCCAGCGCCAATGCAATGGTGTTCTGTCGGTGCTGCGCACTTAGTGCCAGTGATGTCATGCAGGGGGAACGCGGGGGAACTCAGTTCCACTAGTTAAAATTAGGGCTGACTCCGCCCACTTCACTCTCCCTCCTCCCCCTCCCAATTCCTCTGCAAAGAGCTTTTCTTCTTGGTTGGCCGGCACTCAGAGGGTTAAAGGGAGCGACTCTGGATTCCTAGGGGGGGGGGCAAAGGCAGTGATGTCATTCAGGGGGAACAGACCAGAACGGGTGTTCCGGATCCTAACGAGGTGCTCTGGGTTCCCGACAAGTGCCAATCAAAAGTGAGTTCCTGTTCCTAAATCATTTGAACGACACCACTGCTTAGTGCCGATGCAGGGGTGCCATGTGGTTGCGCCCACACAGCGCCTCCCTTGCGCCAGCCTCCCGGATACTGCACTGGGTTTGGTGCAGGCCCGCCAGCCTCGCTAATCCAGCGCAGTATCGGATTGCGCTCGTAATCATTTTGATCTGCCATTTAACTGCCCGGATTCGGGCCATGCGGTCTCCTCGGATCAGCAGATCCAAGTGGCACAAAGGGGAGCCTGGAGCCTCCTGTATGGCAATTCAGTGTCAGCATGGGTGAGATGACCATGGGTCTAGAACCAGGGGTCACCCCAGCCTCTGCAGACTCCCTGAGTTTGCCCTGCCCCATGTGGCCATCCAGTCGGGGCAGAGTGAGGAGTGGGGTGCAGAAGAGGCTGAAGCCCCACTTTGCAGTTACCAGGTGGCCATGGATTAAGCCGGGAGGCCCAAACCAGCTCTCCACGCCAACAGGGTCTGAGACAGCGCATCCACGGCAGCATGCACACAAGCCTGCGGTGCCCAGGCAGCTACTCGAACTGGGGGCAAAGGAGCCGTCCCTTCTGGTTGCTGACAAGACAATTTCCATCTGATCCCCTAAAAGCTCTTGTGACATCCGCAATTTTCCAGATGGATAATGAAAACCTGCAATACAAGCCAGGGCATCTCGGCGGCTTTCGAAGCGCCTGCCTGCGGAGCGGCATCCAGCAGTTCTCATATCTGCTGACAGGACTTAATAATCATTACACTAAGTGGAGCCGTCACGGTGGGAGCAGGTGAGCAGCTGTCCCTGGCTGGAGGCGCTTCCGACCTCAGACCGCGGCACCAGGAGGAGGAGGAGGAGGAGGAGGAGGCTGCTTGGAGGAGGAGAGCGCTCATCAGCCCAGCCTGCTTTCTTAAGAGGAGTTTGAAAGTTCGACTCCGGTTTGGATGAGGACTGGTCGGCCTGAGCTCCTGCTTTGCTTTCTTCTGGCTTTCGTCCAGAGCGCAATCCTAACCTGGAATGAGGCCGGCACATTTAGGCCAGCAAAGTTTGGCCTGCCCAAGGGCCACTGTAAAGTGCGTTTCGACCACTCTCGGAGTCAAGGAGGATGGCGCGCGTCTGTGTGCCGGGCTGACTGACTCCGAGAGTGGTCCAAAAATACTTTACCATGTCCCTTGTTCCGGCCAAACTATGCTGGCCTAACTGTGCTGGCCTAACTCTGGTTTAGGACCCCTCGCAGGTACCAAAATTAATGGATAATGAAATCCGCAGGAGGGCCGGCGCAGTGACTCAAAAGCTACCTGGAGGCCGTGCATGGCCGTGCATGCAGACTCCCAGCTTCCCCAGAAGCCTCCAGTACGCAAAAGGATGTTGCTGCTGGTTTGCAGTGACAACTTCTGGTTTCATCTGGGAGTTGTTCTGAAGCGTGCGGAGGCTGCACTTCAAACTATCCCTGGATGCGACTGAGAGTCACCAATGCAAACCAGAAGTGACTTCCAGTCTCACCTTGGGGCAGCGGTGTTATCCGGCAACGAGCTGCCGGAACGCTAGGCGGGACTTACCGCCTGAGTGGCTGCCCATTCGTGACACGTTGCCGCCTGCCCGCCCACCACGCGGGCACCCCTGGCTTTGGAGGGGGTGCCCGCTTGCCTGGGGGGGCGCGCTGGGTGCCTAGGCAAGCAGCGGAGGGGTGCACCAGCTGGAGGGAGCCCCCGCGGTGGGCGGGCAGGCAGGCGGCGACACGTCACAGACTGCCTGTCAATCAAGAGGTTAGTCCCGCCTAGTGTTCCGGCAGCTTGTTACAGGATGACACTACTGCCTTGGGGGCTTCTGAGCCCACCAGCTTTGGGCTCAGTGTCCGCGGATACTCAAATCTGCGGATAATCTGAGGTCCCACTGTAGTAACGTAGCTAAGAAACCACCAAGTGAGCTTCGTGCCTGAGTGGACATTTGCACTGAAGGCTTCCCAGTCCTTGGCCAGCCGTCTTTCCAGGCACTCCATTACAGTGAGCAGTCGAAGGCTTTGCAGGCAGAGAGGCAGAACTGGATTCGGCTGACTGCTCTCTTGCTCTCTGTGCGCTTCTTGCAGGTATTTAAAAGCAAAGTCTGTGGGACTGTTCCTAGCAAAAGCCACTTGAGGCCTCCACTTCCCTCTTGGCTGCTGCGTAACCAACTCCGTGTTATTTTCTATGCAAAATACAAAACGACAACATCGAATATAAGAGGCATCATGCCATATGGATAATGAAATAACAAGCTCTAACACAGACAAATGTAATAAAGGAGAAAGAGGGGGAAAAGGATAAAAGAAGACGGGGAAAGGAAAGGAAAGATAGTATACAATTATCTGACTATAAAACAGGAATGCAATATAAAACAGAAATAGAGGGGGGAAACCCAAAAGCTTCAGTGTGTCAAATTTTCACAACGTTTATAAATGGAGCCCAGGAAATATGCAATGGGTCTGCGTTTCACCTTCCCTCTTGTCTCTGTTCCATTTAATCAAATAAATTCAAGGCACAATCCTAACCTGGAGTTAGGCCGGCACAAATCATTTGTCCAGGCCCAGGAGTGTTGCAAACGTGTCGTCTAGCATGCTTGCAACGGAATCAGGGAGGACAACACATGGACGTGCACCGGCCTCTCTGACTCCGAGCGTGGTGCAGAAGTGCTTTACGGCATGTGTGCTAACTGACCACCCCTCGACAGTCTCCCTTCTCTTCCACCTGATTTTCCCCACTGGCTATTATGGCTTGTCTTTCTCAGTGCCTCCTCTCGTTCCTTTTCTTCCATTAATTACCTGCATTTGGCCTGTGCCATTATGTACATCCAAGGAACGGTGTAGCTTTTTCTTTCTGTCTCAGTGTTGGTCCTCTTATGATCACCCCTTGGCTACCACCCTCCTCAAGGGATAAAAGATCTTGCAATTAATTTAGGAAATTTATAACCTTGGGTTATGTGATGGTAGACAGTAGCTTAGTTGACTATAAAAGTGGCTAAATACATTCATGGAGGCTCAGCTATCAACAGCTATTAATCATGATGAACGTTTTCAGTTGCACAGTCCCAATGAATACCAGGTGTTGAAAATCCACCGTGGGATAAAGACTCTTGCCTTCGTCTCCTGCTTGCCAGAATCATCTGGTTGGACACTCTCAGAAACAGAATGTTGGGCTTTGTGTGCGGCAGCAGTGAAGAAGGCCAATTCCATGCTTGGGGTAATTAAGAAGGGGGGGCAATAATATTAAGCCATTGTACAATCTGATGGTAAGGCCACGTCTGGAGTACTGCCCACAGTTCAGGCCGCCACATCTCAAAAAGGACATAGTGGAGCTGGAAAAGATGCAGAAGAGAGCGACAAAAATGATTACGGGGCTGGGACAGCTCCCTTATGAAGAAAGACTGCAGTGTTTGGGGCTCTTCAGTCTAGAGAAAAGGTGCCTGAGGGGGGACATGATTGAGACATACAAAATTATGCATGGGATGGATAGAGGGATGTTCTTTTCCCCTCTTTTACAACACCAGAACCAGGGAACGTAATGGGTGTTCCCAAACCTCAATTTAAATGGGAGAGTGAGAACGGATAAAAGGAAATACTTTTTTACCCAGCGCGTAATTAATCTGTGGAACTCCTTGCCACAGGAGGTGGTGATGGCATCTGGCCTAGGTGCCCTTCAAAGGGGATTGGACAGATTTCTGAAGGAAACATCCATCGTGGGCTACAGGCCATGATGGGTTGCGCAACCTCCTTACATTAGTAGTAGGCTACTTCAGAATGCCAGGTGCAAGGGAGTTGCAGCAGGAGGCAGGCACCTTGTTGTCCTGTGTGCTCTCTGAGGCAACTTAGGGGCCACTGTGAGATACAGGAAGCTGGACTAGAGGGGCCTTTGGCCTGATCCAGTAGGGCTCTTCTAATGTTCTTACGTGCGCCTTTGATCTTCCTGCATTCTTGTGTGCTAAGTGAACACCCCTCAACAGTCTCCACCTGATCTTCCTGCTGGCTGTGGCTTATCTTTCTCAGTGTCTCCTCTCATTCTTTGTCTTCCATTCATTACCTGCGTTTGGCCTGCGCCATTATGCACATCCAGATGTGCGGCTGTGGTGACAGGGTTTTAAGTACTATGGTGACAGTATTTAACAATCCAACCTGCCCACCTCTCGTTAGGGGTCCCCCTCGCCGCCTCTCTGCCACCTGTTCTGTCTCAGGGTATGGCTCTGTTTGTTTAAGTGCGGCGTGATGGCTCCCAATGGAGGAGCCAGAGAAATGGCTGCCATCTATCAATCAGAGTCTAGGTTTTGTGTCTGCGGCTGCATGTGTTTGAGAGCTTTTCTATCCCCCTGAAGTTAATTGATGTCAATTACTTATGTGAGTCAGCTGAGTGGGGGAGAGGATATGGCAGTAGTTAAGACTGTGCAGCTAAGAACTTCTGAAAGCCCAGTACTTACGTTGGCAATACCTAGGGCTGAGCCGATCTCTCCCCGTTCTGCACGTTCACCTGGGTCCACAAATGTCTTTCCTGAACCCTAGCTGGAGATTGAACCTGAGGCTCTTCCACATGCAAAACAGGTGCTCTACTCCTCAGTAGTGGTGAAAGGCAGTGGCTCCCAAACTTACCTGGGTCATGATGCCCCTACAGCCTCCTTAGCTGGGCGCAATCATCTTGGATCTCACAAAGTATTGCAAGATTCAAGATGGCAGTGGCAAAATCTTAGGAGATTTTGTGAGATCCAAGACAGAGGTGTCCAAACCTCATGAGATTGGGGCACCACCAAATTGTATCTCATGAAATCTTGTGAGGTCCAAGATGGTGGCACCTGGGAGGAACAGGTAGGAGGGACATCCCATTTTGCTCCTGTGTGTGTGCCACTATGCCCCAAGGCATATGCACACTTTGGGAACCCCTGACTAAAGGGTATGGAATATTGTAGATTATGATTAGCAGTTACTCACATGCTATATTCAATACACACAGCAGTACATGCAGTCTATATTCTACACTTTCAAGGGGTACAGTCCCCCGGTTGACACTATGAAGGCATGTATGGAAATTTGCATAAAAAACATATTTGCATGCAGAGTCACCTACATGTGCTAACAATGGAATATGGGATGAGCCCTTCGGAGAAGTTGATCCGTACTGCAATCTTAACCTCAGGTTAGGCCGGCACAGTTAAGCCAGCAAAGTTTGGCCAGCACAAGGGACATCAGAAAGTGTGTTTGGACCATTCTCAGAGTCGGGGAGGATGGTGCACATCTGTGTGCTGGCCTCTCTGACTCCGAGAGCGGAGTCCACATGGAAACATACTTTACATTGTCCAAACATACTTTATAATGTCCCTTATGCTGGCCAAACTTTGCTGGCCTAACTCCAGGTTAGGATTGTGTTCCCAAAGATATTTCCTTCCCACTGCATAAACAGTCTCTTTAAAAAAGGCTTTGTTTTCATTTGATTGTTAGCCTGGAACACCTATGATTAATTTGGAAATAATGGCGAACACAGTGATATTTAGTAAGCTGTGGTTCTTAATCAAAGGCAAGCAGCTGAGTTTACAAATAGAGAGAGCAAGCAAGCATAAAGAAAGGCTGCAGAATCCCAGGGATAGATTTATGTTTTTTTTTCTCCTAGTGAATCTCTCCCCCTTATTTATTGTCCTTAAAATAAATAAATGGGAGAGAATTTGCATGCTTTAAAATGGCAACATGATTTCTTACCGCTGAGCTGAGAGGTTGGCAAAAGTGCTTTTAGTAAAAAAGGAGTAAATATCACTCTCACACACATGCACACAGCAATATTCTAAACGACCATGAAATGAACAGAAGTTCTTTTTCGTCAATAATTCTGCTTCTGTCTTGGAGGATCAAGTTATTCATGGGCTATCTACTTTTTAATGTTCTTACAAATAAGAAGAGAGTCATGCTTAACTGTCTGGGGAGGTGTAGGTGGCACCCAGTGATTTTTATTTTTTTAAAGGCTATTCTGTCTTTTTTACATAATACAGTATAGTCAATCAACAAAACAATATGGCTCTCTACCGATAATGAGAAAATATTATAGCCTGATGAACCATTTTTAAGTCAAATCCTAATATAAAGTTTACCATATGGAGGATGGTATGCAGATTTCATTTCCATACCCTTAGGGCAGAAGATTTAGTCGAGAGGGTTAATGCTTCCGTTTGCCTGAAGAGAAGAGCTGAGGATCTGAAGGTCGCCAGTTCGGGACTACCGGAAGTCTCTGTGAGCGGCAGACCTTGTAAATTGTGACTGATTAACAGCTGAGCTGTCTCCGGCTGCCTTGTGAGAGGGGGAGTGTGCCGGGTCAGCTGCTTCTGTGGTGGGAGCAGGGAAGCTGCTTATCAACCAGCAAGAAGACAAACGGGTGGCTCCAAAAAGATCCATCTGTATGTGTGTAGTTCTTGGAAGACAGAACATTTCTGTAAAAATTGTAAAAACCTTCGGGTTTCTGAATAAAGTCTGCCTATGTAAATCGCCTTGAGTTATAGTCATTAGAGAAATCTGGTGACATAAGAAAGGCAGTATATAAATACAAGTATCATCATCATCATCATCATCATCATCACTTTGGGGAGAACGTCCCCCAAGGCATGGATGGAGAGTCTGGCTTTGATCACACCCCCTTGCACAAGCAAGGAGGGAAAATGGGGCCATATCATTGGCTGGTGGGATTTTGAGGAGATGTTGAGGCAGCTGCAAAGTCTGTAGGGTCATTTGCTGATCAGTGTGGGTTTTTTTTTTTTTAAGAGGGTTGTGCACCATAGATGTGCACCATCCTCCGAGAATGGTCCAAACACGCTTTATGGTGGCCCAAACTTTGCTGGCCTAACTGTGCCGGCCTCACTCCAGGTTAGGATTGCTCCCTAAATCCCGTTCTTTTCTTTCTATTGATTGGTCTCACCCTTTTTTGGCTCTTTAATGCAATCCCATTTAGATTACTCTGTTTTACCTCAGCCTCCCTTATGCTTTCTATTTTAGCTTTTCATTTGACTGCTTGACATTTTCTCTGCTCAGAAATACGATCATTTACCCCTTTATTACTTTCTCTTTATTGGTTGCCCTCTTATTTCAGTATCTAATTTAAGATTTTGTTATTAACTTTTAAGTGCATTCATCCTTTGGCTGTCTAGCATTTCATCTTTACTTTCACTTCATTCCTCATATTCGTGGAGCCTGTGGGCTCTTCTGAAACCACAGATTTCCACCTGTTTAACTCATTGGTATCCCATTTTGCTTTATTGGTTTAGCTGCTTCTTAGTAAGGAATGCTGTACTTGCTGAGATCCAGTGGCTTAGGCTGCAGCTTGCCTGTAAAGCATCTATTTGTTTTGGATAAACAAAACAGCTCCAGCTCCTTGATCACAGCTTTTCGAAAGGGCTTTGTGGTTGTTGTGTTTTAGGGCTCAATCCTAACCTGGAGTTAGGCCGGCACAGTTAGGCCAGCAAAGTTTGGCCGGCATAAGGGCCACCGTGAAGTGCGTTTGGCCCACTCTCAGAGTCAGGGAAGATGGTGCACATCTGTGTGCTGGCCTCTCTGACTTGGAGAGTGGTCCAAACCTACTTTACGGTGTCTCTTGTGCCAGTCAAACTTTGCTGGCCTAACTGTGCCAGTCTAACTCCAGGTTAGGATTGCGCCCTGAATTGTCTTTGTACAGTATGCTGTCTAATGCAGCAGTTTTCAATGGGTGGGCTGCAAAAGGTCCACAGGTGTGCAGCAAGAAAGGTGTGCAGGAGACCCACTAACTCTTTAGCTGGGAGAAGTCCAAGGAGAAGAAAGGAGTGGGAAGGTTTCAAAACCAGGAAGTAGGATCTGGCCACCAGATCCACCCCTCCTGCTGCCTCCCTGCCCCCTGCTCCACCTCCTCCCTGCCCAGTTTCTCCCCTCCATGCCCACACCACCCCCACTGCTACCGTAGCTTGTTCCGGCAGGCACAGCAGGGTCCGCACCAGACTTGTGGCACTACTGCCTTTTGCAAAACGGCCATCGACAGACTGCTTTGCGCTCAGTCATCAGCCTGTTGATGACAGCAGAACATGCTTCCATTGTTGTAATGGGCTCCTTGGTACAGCCCAGCCCAGCCCTGTTCCTGCTTAGGAGTGGGCTGTTTGTGTGGATCCAAAGAGTTCTCGGTCTTCAGAGTTCAGCTGCCTCCCTAGGATCTCTAGCAGTTTCCTCTCAAAGCGTGGGCTGAATTCGTCTTGTCCCTAGTACATCCTTGCATTGTAAATGTGTGCAAGGGTATCATGCAGTACACATCCTGCTATTTCCTTGACTGCAGTTGCTAGGCTATGTTTTGAACGGTTGAAAACCTATTACAGGAAGATTATGCTTTTCTAGTATATCTTTAGGAAGACGTACACCACTTTCAGGCTTTTACAGCCACTAAAGACCGGCAACTTCAGAGTATGTACAACATTAGAAGCCACCTTATTATATTGCACCTGCCCAACTATTTCAAAATTGCCTGGAGTTGGCTTGCCAGGGTCTCAAACCAAGGAGGAACTTTCCCAACCCCACCTGGAAATCAGGGATTGAATCTTGGACTTTCTAGATCAGTGGTTTCCAAACTGTGTTCCAAACTGTGTCAGGACCCACCAGTGGGTCGCACAAGCCAAGTTCGGGTAGGTCGTGAAGCACTTAGAGCAGACAGATTGAAAATATGGGAAGATGGGATACTGGAAAGAGGGAGGGCTGTGTGGCTGTTTTGCTTGTGTTAAGGTTGCAAATAGGCTTTCTTTTTTCCTGATTCGCTTAGCTATTGGAAAATGACTGAAAAATAACCCAACTTATGGCGCAATCCTAAACAGCGCCGGACTGATGAGGCCGACGGGCCAGCACCATATCCGACGCTGTTTAGAAGAGGGTGGAGCCTCCCCGCGGAAAGGGAGCGTGCACTCCCTTACCGTAGAGGAGGCTCCAGCCTCCCCTATGTGCTCCCCAGATCTGCGCCCGCTAAAGAGCAGGCGCAGATTCGAGGAGACCGCGCTGCTCGAATCGGGGCTGTGTGGCCTCGCTGACAGGCTTAGGATGTGGCTGTACAGCCGCCTCCCAAGCCCGCCCAAGTCCCGCCTCCCCCCTCCCACCCCGTCCCGATACGGGACAGAAAATCCCTTGCGCCCACCGTCTTTGGTCGGTGCAAGGGAGGCTCTCCGTCGGCGCTCTGAAGCACGTTGCGAGTAGCATCGGCTTCAGAGATGGAGCGCCTACGCAGGGGTGCTGCTCGGCACTCCCGCGCCGGCGCGCCACCCTTGTGCTGACAGTATGACATAACCAGTGATGTGATCCGAGCGCGCCAACTACCGGAATGCTCGGATGATTGACAGCCCTCCGCCCCTATGGCAGAGGGCTGCCACGCCTCCCCAAGCCTCACTGCGCCGGAATTGCTCCATTTTAGAGCGATTCCGGATGCAAGGGAGGGCGGGCGGGCGGGCCCAGCAGCAGCTCGCCCGTCCTCCGAAACAGCGGCGCGGCCCGGGACCTCCGCGGAACCAGCGGAATGGAGTACCGGGCCGTTCCACCTGCATGACTCCTCTGGACGTAGCGTTGACGCAAGGGGTATGCTAGGATTGCGCTGTTAATTGCTGCATTCTCCGGAAAGCAGCAGGCTCTGGCGTCACAGTGACGGCCAGACTTCATTTTGGCCATGACTTCATTTCTGGTGGGTCCCAGACAGATTAACATCCAGTGCTAAACTTTTCATGCTGGGAAAGATTGAAGGCAAAAGGAGAGGGGGAGGCAGAGGATGAGATGGTTAGATAGTGTCACCGAAGCGATGAGCATGAATTTGGACGAACTCCGGAAGCTAGTGGAGGGCAGGGAGGCCTGGCGTGCCGTGGTCCATGGGGTCGCAAAGAGTCGGACACAACTTAGCGACTGAACAACAGCAACAGTGCTAAAATGTTTGCGAACCACTGCTCTTGATACGAGCGATATAACCCTGTGCACATGAACCAAATTTTCCTTTTCAGTTGTGTCAATCTGAGAATGGTGTGTGTAATGGTGTGGCTGTGTTCCCTTTCCCCCCCGCTTCTCCATAAATACCCCAGAATGGCACTGGTAGATAAAAGCTGCATAAATGTAATTTATTATTTTTTTATTAATACAATATGTGACAGCTCTCTGAGCCGAGCCAATTTGAATTAATTTTTTCAAGAAATATATTATCCTTGTGGTGTGCGGTGTCAAATGCTTTCCGATCCAATATATATTACAACTGCCATGTACCCATCATGGACTGGTTTTGTAATTCTGACAAAAAATCCCCCCCCAACTGCCACCAAATTGAGTTTTACACTGGCATGATTAGTTCTTTGTAAACACGACACCCTCCTTTCCCTTGCTTATTTTTCCCTTGGCTCTGCTTTCCTAAATGCACTTAAATAACATACCCACTTAATAGAAGCATCTCTCCCACTCCCCCAATATTGAAGCTGGGCTTTCACATTTCCTATGACTGGCACATGTAAGAATGTAGGAAGGTTTCACAAAACTACATTTCCAAAAGGAGGAAGAAAAAAAAAAGGTATCTATCAGGCTTTAGGGCGTGGGTGTGGGAAGGGGACAAAAATGCTGGTTTATGTTCTTTCTTGCCCAGAAGTGCAACTGAACACAGAAATAGGCCAGAAAAAATTACTTGTTCATGATTTCATTGTCCTACTTGCCAACAAGGCAAAATCACTCCGTCAGAAATATGCTCTGTATATAACCTGCAGTAGTGTCCCAGTAGTGTAGTATATAGCGTACCATTAAGTGTGTGTGTGTGTGTGTGTGTGTGTGTGTGTGTGTGTGTGTGTGTGCACGCACACACAATCCTTACTTGGAGTTAGGCTGGCACAGTTAGGCCAGCAAAGTTTGGCTGGTAGAAGGGACAACATAAAGTATGTTTGGACCACTCCTGAAGTCAGAGAGGCCAGCACACAGATGCATGCCATCCTCCCTGACTCTGAGAGTGGTCCAAAAGTGCTTTATGGTGTCCCTTGTGCCAGACAAACTTTGCTGGCTTAACTGTGCCGGCCTAACTCCAGGTTAGGATTGCGCACTGTGGCTGTGTATTATGTATTTATATATTAAATATTTATAAATACTGTATATATATATACAGAGTCTATCAATCAGCAGATATAGATACTATACGGGCATGTCCTGGTATCCACAGCAGTTCCATTCCATACCCCACCATGGATACCTGAGACCGGGACACCTTTTTAAAGACAGGGGAACATCAGTGGTTTTGCTGCAAAGGTAAAAAAAAAGAGACTTATTTAATGTTCCCCAGGGCGCAATCCTAACCAACTTTCCAGCAGCGGGGTAAGGGCAATGCAGCTCTGAGGTAAGGGAACAAACATTCCTTTACCTTGAGGAAGCCTCCATGACTACTACCTCACTGCAGGATGCAGCACATGCCCCATTGGCACAGCTATGCCAGTGCTGGAAAGTTGGTTTGAATGGCACCCCCAGTTTTTTTAATCGGCCTTCTAGTGTCCGTGATATCCGTGGATAACGGAAACCATGGAAACCAAATCAGTGGATATTTATGTCTAGCTTTGTAAGTTGGTGTTGAGATCAATACCAAGAAACATGCTTCTCTTGCGGGCAGCTGCAGCCACGCTGGCCAAATCGCGGCTGCAGCCACGGTCCCCCCCTGCTGCCATTGCCATCTTGGGGTGGACGCTTGGACACCCCCCCTTTAGCCTGGCACCTGGGGCCATCCGCACCCCCAAGGCCACCCTCTCCGCACATCACTGTGTACCTGAAATGGCCTTCCCTTCCTGCCCGTCTCCAGGTTCTCGCCCTAGACCAGCGGCGGCATTCAGCCGGTACGCTGGGCGGGACTTACCTTTGAGCAGCAGTCCGCCCGTTGCGTAACGGTGTGTTCCGCTGCTTTCCTGCCCGCCCCGGTGGAATGGAAGGCTGCGGAACATGCCGTTATGCAACAGGCGGACTGCCGCTCAAAGGTAAGTCCCGCCCAGCGTACCGGCTGAATGCCGCCGCTGCCCTAGACTGACATCGCCAGCAGACTAGCCGTGCACTTTGGCCAGCCTCCTGCCAGGCTCTTGCAGAACGCCCAGGGTGGGGGACAAGAGCAACATGGCAGTTGTCCTGCAGGAGGTCCCACACACCTGGATTCCGATTGGGGGCATGCTGGATCCTGCAGGAGCCCAGTCGAAATGTGCTGTGGCAGCAGCCAGGGCTCTTCCCGCCTGCAGCCGGCTGTCTTGTAAGTCCCCGCATGCATTCCGAGGGACGCTCCCCCTTCACATGCCGGACGCTGCTGATCTGCTTATTCCCTGTTTCCAGACTGGCATTATTCAGATAAGCTGCAGCCACTAGCAATTGGGCTTAGGCTTCCTTGGGCGACGTGCCCCCTCCTGCTGGCATTGTGCCGCCGAGATAGGCTGGCTTTCCTTTTCTCGTGACCTTGTCGCTTGTCTTGGGAATTAGTTAATGCTCTTTAACATAAACAGCGAGCCGCAGCTCTGGTGCCTGGGACGAGCCGTGTAGCACATTCCTCCCAGGGTGCGGGCTGTTGGTGCTGCATCGCTTGTACTACTTGACCCTGCATGCCTAGGGTGTGTGCGGGGAAAGAGAGAGAGGGGAGAGAGAGAGAGAGAGAGAGAGAGAGAGAGAGCCCCTGTTTTACCACCCCATGTTATCTGGTTGGTTCCCTGCCATGTTTTACTTTCAGTATCTTCCATTGTGCCAACAGAGATTTGTCTTTCATATTATATGTATAGGCAGTGTGGTTCTCTCCCACCCCACCCCACCCAAAAAAAAAAGAAAAAGAAAAAGAGAAGGAGTGCATTAGAACAGCATGTTTACTGCCACTTATGCAAAGAGCCTCTTGGCTGGACAATAAATTTGCATGCATTTATGCTAAAATTATGCAGCCGAGCCATCAAGACTGGGAGGCAGGGTGACACGATGACTGCAGCACCAGGTATCTCTCGCTTTGGGGTGAGCAAAGTCTTACGCACTTGAAAACCTGAACAAGGGAGTGCTAAAGGGTCCCATTGAAATGAATGGGCTTAAAAAGTGCCTCACTTTCACTGCATTGTCTCAAGTTTGTAGATAATGGGTGGATGAAAACAAGCTACTTAAAAAAAACACACAACTTGCTCGCATCTGCAACATGTTTGCAAACACTAATAATGTGCGTCGTCGATAACAAATGTAGCTGCCTGTGATTGCAGATATGAGCCAAGAGCCCAGTGCCCAGGAAGGGGTGTTTTGTCCGGGACAAGGAAGAGGTTCATGCAGTGAGAGTGGCTAGCTGCCGGTAGACATGGATTACCTAAACAGCTGTCGTACGGAAGAAGGGGAAGCCGAACCTGAACAGGACAGTAAAGCAAGCTCAGGTCTCTTGACTTCCAGCGGCACAGCGAGGGTTCCTGCCACCCGGGGCCTATACATTTTTAACACCCCCTGCCTCAGAAGGCCTACTGGAGTCCTTAGAAAGGCACTTCCGGTTTTTGCTGAAAAAACTGGAAGTGCTTTTCTGAGGACTTCAGAACCATTGTCGGGGGAGCAGTGTCTCCCCCACTTGTGATACCCAGAGCAATTGGCCCGCAGCTCCCCCTTAGCTACACCACTGTTAACCTCCCCTTTTCTCCTTATTTTGTTACAGTTAAATTGCCCCCTTGTTAACCCCCCGGCAGCCTGACTGTTATTTGCCCCTGTTATGTATGTATGTATGTATGTATGTAATTTTTATCCCGCCTTTCTGCCCCATGGGCACCCAAGGCGGCTTACATCATTAAAAATCGACACAGTAAAACCACAATGTTTAACAAGAGGCACTTTTCCCAGTGGTGTTCCTCTTATATTTAGCAGGGGGAGAGTAACTGTCCCTCTTCACCCCTGTGCAGTCTTTCTAGTGGCTGTTGCTGGCGGTCTGCCTTTTTTTAGATTGTGAGCCCTTTTGGGACAGGGAGCCATTTAACTTGATTATTACTATTTGCCTGTAAACCACTTTGTGAACTTCCTGTTGAAAAGCAGTATATAAGTACCTGTTGATTGATTGATTGAATTAAAACAATGTTAAAACAATATTAAAACAGTTAAAATTTTAAACAGCAAGCCCCGTGGATCCCACAATTTCATAAAAAATTTAAAATGTAAAAATGAGAATGTAAAATGCCAGCCAGCCTGTCAACAATTGAAGGCTTGTTTAAATAAAAAAGTCTTCAGCCCCCGCCAAAATATTGCCAAAGAGGGAGCAGTTCTTAGTTCTAAGGGGATTCCAAAGTCGGGGGGCCACCACCGAGAAGGCCCTATTCGTGGCCGCCATCCCTCTCACCTCTCCTGGTGGCGGCACAGTCAGAAGGGCACCCCCGCCAGATGACCTAAGAGTCCAGGCAGGATTATATGGAAGGAGGCGGTCCCTCAAATACCCCGGACCCGAGCCGTAAAGGACTTTAAAAGTCAAAACTAGCACTTTGAATCGGGCCCGGAAAGGAACCGGCAGCCAGTGTAGCCGCTGAAGCAACGGCCTGACAGAGTCGAACCGACGAGCCTCAGCAACCACCCGAGCAGCTGCGTTCTGCACTAGTTGCAATTTCCGGACCATCTTTAGAGGCAGCCCCACGTAGAGCGCATTGCAGTAATCTAATCTGGGCATGGGTCACCGTGGCCAGGTCTGCGCAGCTCAGGTATGGTCGCAGCTGGCGAATCAGCCAAGGCTGAGCAAAGGCTCCCCTGGCCACTGCCGCCACCTGGGAGTCCAGGAGCAGCTGTGGATCCAGGAGAACCCCCAAGCTGCGGACCTGCTGCAGTTTTCAAGGATCCTCTCTCTCCTTGATGTCTATCTGGTGGCAGTAGACATAATGCTCCCCCATGGGATGACCTCCGGAGGGGGGGCATAGCATCCGCAGGATCTCTGAGCAGGTTTGCATGTGCAGCAAGCAGCCCCTCTGTCGTTTGCTCCCCATAACTGGAGGAACGGCAGGATGGTGCTGCAATCCCGCCGGCCGATCAGTGGTCTTTGCCGTCTCTGCCGTTGCCAAGCAAACCTGCCAGGACATTTCCATTCAAATTATCGTAGCGACAGTGGGGCTCCTTGTTCTTCTATCTGTCGAGGATGTAATTGATGCAGTTATGGAAATGATTCTGAATCCTGAAGGTGGGGGCAAATCCCCATTAGTGTGATCCAAAGCCCCTTGGCTCCCCAGACCCGTCAATACGTCCATCCGTTCTGTTCTCGCTTCAATCCGCTCTTAACAACCAATTCAGCATTTCATAAACAAGCGTGACTGGATATAGAATTGGCACATAAAGAGAACAATTCAGCCTGGTTTGGGAAATTGATAAACGACGGGGTAAGGAGTTTAGTTCTGAACCCACTGCCGGGATACCAAGCTGAGAGGCAGAGCTGGTTGTTATGGTTTCTTGAGTCTGTGCAGCTCTGAGGCACAGACAGTAACTTGTGAGGACTACCTGAGCTGTGAACCTTGCAAGAAGAACGGGCTTTTCAGCCTAGAAAAAAGGCGCCTGAGGGGGGACATGATTGAGACATACAAAATTATGCACGGAAGGGATAGAGTCGATAGAGGGATGTTCTTTTCCCTCTCTCAAAACACCAGAGCCAGGGGGCATCTGCTAAAACTGAGGGTTGGGAGAGTTAGAACAGATAAAAGGAAGAACTTATTTACCCAGCGGGTAGTTAATCTGTGGAACTCTTTGCCACAGGAGGTGGTGATGGCATCTGGTCTAGATGCCTTTAAGAGGGGATTGGACAGATTTCTGGAGGAAAGGTCCATTGTGGGCTATAGGCAATGATGGGTGGTGCAACCTCCTTACATTAGTAGTAGGCTAATGCAGAAAGCCAGATGCAAGGGAGTGGCAACAGGATGCAGGCACCTTGTTGTCTTGTCTGCTCCCTGAGGCATGTGTGTCTTAGAGATGACGACAGCAGCTTGGTGGGCCTGTCCCTTCTCTGCTTTCCAAATTTCTCGGGTTCCTTCCCTGTTAGACTGTACTGAATTCCATGGAGCAACAGGTGGGCCTGATAGAGCAGTGGTTCCCAACCTGGAAGGTCACAACCCCCTGGGGGGGTGTCATGAGTTTATTTTTAGGGGGTCTCAGAAACCCCATTTACTACTGGAGATTCCTTTGCACAACATTCGAACCATTGCATTTTTGCAACGTTTTCAAGGAACCTCCAAACAGAGAGAGATGTTTTTTGGGGGAAAAAAAAACTTCAATGTTTCCTCCACATACCTGAGAGAAACTGTTGCATTTGGTAACCCATGGTAGTTACATCTGTGGTTTTTTTACCGGTACAGTGATGTCACTTCCTGCTCAGTGACATCACTTCTGGTCTTAGAGGTCGTCCTGGCATGTTGTCATACCGAAAAAGTGGATCCCAATGCTGAAAGGTTGGGAACCACAGTTATAGAAGGGAGGGGGTCCCTATGTTCTACGTTGGGGAGGCAGAAGGCTAGAAGAAGCAGGTCTCGTGTTGATGGGTTAGCAAGCAACCTCTCCCAACTTTGCCAGTGGAAAGGGCCCTAGTTGGAGATTTAACTACTAGAAACCCAACATCCAATCATGGACCTACTAGTTCATCGGGGGGAGGGGCAAAAGCCCCAGGTGTGGAGCTTCTGGGGAGGGGGGAGGGCAGTGACAAGGTACCTCACCTTGCAGTTTCAACCCTCCCGCCCATCCTTGCAATTGTAGGGCCCCAAAGTGGAGCCTGGGGTGGAGGGGGGCATGGTGGAATGGTGCATGGGGGCAGGGGAACCACGGAGGGGGGTGGACTGCCTCCTCCCCTGCCCCTGGGCGGCCCATTGGCTGGGTCTGCCACTGGCAACATCTCCCCCAAATGGGTGACTGGAGACAAAATAGGAGTAGTGCTTTACCCAAGAGTGCAAGCTGGAAAATATGATATGAATATTTGTCACTGATAAAGCAGGGACTGTTGGAGAATGTGCAGGTACAAGCAATCTGATAGCAGCCTGGTTTCCATTCAAGGGACAGATTGCTCAGACTGGAAAGACAGGCCAGATAAACCCTGTTTGCTCCTTTCTCCTGATAGCCACCCAATTCAGTGTTTTCTGAGTGCCTGCATTTGCAAGACTTCTGAATATCCCTCAAAATCCATGTGGAAGCTTATTTTTCTCCCTGTCTCATTTATTTTTGACTGTGCCATCATGTGCATAGCATTTCACTTTGCGAGCAGGATGGTGTTAGCATCATGGTGGGCAGTCCAACCCTAACCCGCGCTGGAACAATTAGGCCAGTTGGCCTACGCCGCATCCAGTGTGGGTTTGAGTCTGGCTGCTGCTTGCCACAGGGCAAGGGGAATTAATTCCTTCCCCAATGGGGCTACTTGGATATGGGCCAGTGAAATCGCAAATCCAAACAGCCCAGATAGGGGCTGACCAGGCTGGGGGGGCAGGGGTTAGGATACAGCCTAGGCCAGTGTTATTCAAACTGTGGGTCGGGACCAGTGATGGGATCTACAAATGAACAAGGGGAATGCTGGGCGGGACGTAGGCGGGAATTCCGCTTGAGTGGCAGCCCATCCATATCATTCCGCGGCTGCCCTGGCCTCGGGGGGGGGCTCCTGCTCGCTGCGGGGGACAGGTGAGGGTCGCACCACGTGCCTGGGCGAGCAGCGGGGGGGCGCTAACCGGGGGCAGCCCCCCCGAGGCCAGGACAGCTGCGGAACGCTACAGATGGGCAGCCAATCACGCGGAAGCCCCGTGTAAGTCCCGCCCAGCGTCCCCCTTTTTCATTTGTAGATCCCATCACTGGTCAGGACCCACTTGGCGGGTCGCAACTTGATGTCAGGTGGGTTGCAAAAGCTGGAAGCAGCCACCGTGGAAGCTGCAGACTTTCTTATTCCTTTTGTGAGTGTTAACAGTTTAAATTTTAAAGTGAGGGTGCTTTTTTTAAATGTTTTTAGTTCAGTGCTTTTACATCATATTTTGTCCTCATCTTGCTTTCTGTCAGAGATGTTTCATGGTTGTGCAATTGATGCAGCCCAAGCGTGCCAGTTTGCATTCCAGGAGTGTCATTTGATTACGTCACAAGGATGGCACTTTCTGCTTGATGATGCAACTTCTGGCTATGACATCACTTCCAGGATAATGACATCACTTCTGGTGGGTTCCAACACGAGTGCCATTCTAAAAAGTGGGTCCCGGTCTAAAACGTTTGAGAACCACTGGCCTAGACTTCCTAGGCCGGTCCTGCCCCCTCCCCAGCCAGTCCGTCCACATGGCTGCCCTCTCCCCATCTTCCCCCATCTAGTTCAATGGTCTGTTCCCCTCCCCAGGCAACCTTTGTTCCCCATGGCCTCTGCAACTTTTCTTAACTTAGAAAAAGCAAAGCAGGCCAGACTTTGCCGCTTGACTGACTGCTCTTTTCTGGACTTCTGCTTCCATCCTCCTGCATGGCTGCCATGTTTGGCCCACGGGGTCCAGCAAGGAATAGGGAGGACTGACAGCCCTCCCCTAGCCAGGGCTTATTAATTACCTCCTCCAATTAATTTCCATTCCGATTTGCTCTTGATTGATTCCCTCCCAGTTGGCAAGACTGTCTCTCCACCTGATCCTCTTTGTAGAACCCTCTGAGCACAGCGCTGGAAGTAAGGCTTGAGTAGGTGGGAGGAACGGAAACAACAGCAAGATGCTAGATCTCAAACACACCCCTCCTCCCAGTTGGAAGAGCCCCCCATCCACTGATAGTGCTTCCTGTTGCCTTCTCTTGTAGGGTTTCTCAGTAGGGTTCTTCCCGCTCCTGCCTCGCTACCTCTCATTTTAGCTCTGCTTTCTGCACCGGTTCACTGGCGCATCTGTAACAAATGGCTTGACTTCACTTGTTGAGCTTGATAATTAGCGATGAGATCTTAGTAATTTACGCAGAGGCAGGAGGAGGAGGAGGAGGAGGAGGGGAGGGAGGGAGCTTTGTTGCCAGCTCTGTTTGGAAACAGTAGGCAATGTTTCTGTGCATCATCGTTCCAGGGAGCTTCTCAACTCCAAAGCCAGCTTTCGGGGCATTTAAAGAAAGTGGGAGGCTGTAGCGACTGCTGGGCGCAGGTGCTTGGTAGACTTCCTAGAATGGCTTTTGCCGGCAGGCTCCAGCCATCCTTGGCAGTGCATTCCTGTTACTGCGAAAATACTTCCTGGGCGTTCTGTCTGATGTTGTGCGTCTCTCACTGTGCTCTAAATATGCAAACAGAGGCAAAGATGGAAAGTGGCCAGTGCCCTCAGGTTGGAAGTGTCAGTATCATGAACCACGATGGGGCCAGAATTTGGGGACACGGAGGACAGCCCCAGTGAACACGATGTGCCAACTGAGCATGATCTGACGTCCTTTGTGATGCTGTCAGGGGATCGTGGCAAATGCCTGATCCTGTTGCCCCCTGGAGATGGGCCACATGGGCAACTGAGCACATGCAACCCCCTGCCCGGGATCATCTCCACTGGCCTCTGGATGAGGCTGGCCCTGGATGCTGGCAACCCAAGCCACGTTTTGGGAATGCCAGTCTTCATTCATGGTGAATCCGGTGAATTCATCCCTCGATCAGTCTCTGTGTTCCTGCACATGCACATGCCTTTCTGGAACGATCCAAAAGTATCCTGGCATCTGCTGGCATCGGCAGTGAGAAATCTGCTGGATCCGGGGATATCAGGTTCTGACAGTACCTTCATACAGTGCATTTAAGAACATAAGAAGAGCCCTGCTGGATCAGGCCAACGGCCCATCTAGTCCAGCTTCCTGTATCTTGCCCACCAGATGCCTCAGGGAGCACAAGAGACAACAAGATGCCTGCATCCTCTTGCCACTCGCTTGCACCTGGCATTCTGAAGTAGCTTTCTTCTAATGTAAGGAGGTTGCACCACCCAACATGACCTGTAGTCCACTGTGGACTTTTCCTCCAGAAATCGGCCAATCCCATTTTAAAGACACCTAGGCCAGACGCCATTACCTCCTCCAGTGGCAAGGAGTTCCACAGATTAATAACTTGCTGGGTAAAAAAAAAAAGGTATTTCCTTTTATCTGATCTCACTCTCCCAACAAACAATTTTGGTGGCTGTCCCCTGGTTCTGGTGTTGCGAGATAAGAGAGGGAAAATAGACTCCATCCATCTCATGCATGATTTTGTACGTCTCAATCATGTCCCCCCCCCCTCAGGCACCTTTTTTCTGGACTGAAG
The DNA here is from genome assembly GCA_029204185.1 of Lerista edwardsae. Classification (NCBI taxonomy): domain Eukaryota; kingdom Metazoa; phylum Chordata; class Lepidosauria; order Squamata; family Scincidae; genus Lerista; species Lerista edwardsae. Next base: position 3,600,691 of record JAJKFI010000026.1, read on the forward strand.
AGCCCCAAATCCATTTCTTCCGGGTTGGATCTGGAATGTCAAAAAAGAAGAAGAAGAAAACAAATAAAGAAGATGAACTGTGTGGATGGCAAGCAGGAGGTCGATTAATGCTTTTTAGTGGCTGGCTATAAAAGCGGATATTTGAGAGTAGATGCTCTGCGCTTTGGGGCTCCCGGTCCTGTTGCGATAGCCTTGCATTGAAGGATGGCTGTACAGTTCTCCTCTAGCTACTCTGGTTATGATATTTAAATTGCCCTTTAGATGTGCCGCGTTGCTTTGTTCCCGCAGGAAACAAATTGCTCTGGCTGATAAAGCAGATTGGACCATACGCCGGGAATGTGCTGTTCTCCTACCCACGGCGCTGAGTGCGATGCTAAAAGATTACTCAGGGTACAGCGTGGTTCCGAGATGGGCTGAGGCAGGCTGGAGTGAAGGAGGCTCGTGCTGCCAAGCGTCGGGGTACGAGGGGCTTCTTGTTTACGCCAACTTTGCTCATGCTGGTGTATGACAAGTTGGGGAACAGCATTGTGCCAGCTAAAAGCGGTGGTGTGTAATTTTAGGCACTGAGTAATTGCATTGTTGCGTATTTGAAACGACAGCACTGAAATTTGGAAGAGACTCAGGCCTACCCATATGCAGGGCAGTAGGAATACGCAGCTGATGTCTTGGGAGCTCAGTTCAGACCTCGGGGTTGTTGTTGTTTTGTGTCTCTCCCGTGGCACAGTCCTGGGTTTTGAGAAGCTCCTTCATGACCCTGAGAGCGCAATCCTAACCAGGAGTTAGGCTGGCACAGCAAAGTTTGGCCAGCACATGGGCCACCATAAAGTATGTTTGGAGCACTCTCGGAGTCAGAGAGGCCAGCACACAGCCGTGCGCCATCCTCCCTGACTCCGAGAGTGGTCCAAATACACTTTACGGTGGCCCTTGTGCCAGCCAAATTTTACTGGCCTAACTATGCCGGCCTCACTCCAGGATTGTGCCCTGAGAGGCATTCAATGCTAACTTTATTCCTTGCTTTATTCCTGAAGAGGACAAAGATTCTTTTAGAGTGCAATCCTAAGTTGCACTGGAACAGGAAGGCTGGCAGGGCTGCGCCATAACCAGCACAGCTTGGGTGTGGCCTGGAGCCTCCATGGGGCATGGGCACCTGTGTGCCCATGTCCCAGGGTAGGCTCCAGCCAGCCCTATGGGCTATTCAAATCTTCACCTGCTGTGTAGGAGGTACAGATCCAAGTTTCCTGCACAGCCCGGGGACAGGGGCTTAGATCCACCCCCTCTCCCTGGCCCGGCCTGTCTCCCGGGCCACCCGCTGCCCGCCCTGTTGCCAATCTTGCCGCCTCCTGGGTTTGATCCATCTACCCATCACCTCCATCACTGCCCTCCCCCACCCCTCCACCAGACCTACCTGCTCTGATGGGTGTCCTCCTCTCTGCAGGCATGAGTAGGATGTTTCTGGCCTTTCCTCTGGGGTGCCTGCTGTACACACTGTTGCAAAGCACTTTATGCTGAATTTGCGACAGCAGGAAGCACCGGTGAAATGCACATTTTGCCAGCATGCCACTTTGTCAGGATTGGGCCACTACCCTCATGAGGAGTGAAAGAGACAAATGATTTCAGAGCATTTTGATTCACTTCTGGAAACAAACCCAGAGCGCAATCCTAACCTGGAGTTAGGCCGGCACAGTTAGGCCAGCAAAGTTTGGTCAGCGCAAGGGAAAACATAAAGCGCGTTTAGAGCACTCTCGGTGTCAGGGAGGATGGCGCACATCTCTGTGTTGGCCTCTCTGACTCCAAAGTGGTCCAAACAGACTTTATGGTGTCCCTTGTGCCAGCCAAACTTTGCTGGCCTAACTGTGCCAACCTAACTCCAGGTTAGGATTGTGCTCACAGTGGGTGGTTTTGATATTTCAAGCTCATATTAACTTGGTCCATTGCATTACTCAGGGTACTGACTTTCAGTTTGTGTTCTGAGCAACCAGGGGAGATCCTTAACAAACAAACAAACAAACAAACAGACAGACAGACAGACAGACAGACAGACAGACCTATCAGGGGTTCTTCAATGAGAAGGTGATATATAATTAACTGGTGAAATTGACAAGTTTGGAGCTTTTTGTATGGATTTCTGTGGCAGCAGCTCCTTTGAGCAATGCAAATTTGGGCAAAAAGCCAGCACAGGAATGCATGAATAAACATCCCCGGGTGAAAGAGGCACCATCCACAAGTGTCTAATGTATTCACTCTGTGCTCTTTGCCCCGGCAACCTTTTTCCCACCCAGGGAGGTATCCTGCAGACTCCGACCTTCTCATTCCTCTAACCGCATGCGATGGCTGCTTAGAGGGGTCCACGTCATCCTTCTTCCGACTCTGTTGTTTGTTTAACTGATCCCGATGCACAGATCTGTTGAGTTTTGTTATTAATTCCGCATTAAAGGACCCAATGGGCCTTGCTCATTCCGCATTTCACCCTGCATCTGTTTTCCAGCAGGGCAGGGTGAAGGGAAGGGCCATATGACTTGCACTCCAAGCCCGCATGCAAACTTCTGTTGTGCAGTCCATTCTTCCTTGTGTCTCTGTGTGAGCTTAGATCATGGCCTGGATTTTTCTTTAAAAAGAAAAACAAGCTGTTGGAGAGGACCTTGAGGGTTTGCATTCATGAATGAGGAAGCACAAAGGGCTTTGTTCTGGATGTTTGGAGAAAGCTTCCTTTTGTGCAATTCCCATAGACTTGGGGAGAACACCAAACACCCCAGCATAGCAAGAAAGATTTGTGTGCTAATCTGGAACCTGTTGGTTGCAGGTATTTTGATGCCAATAAAAATACATATATTGTCCTATACAATAGGGTTCTGTAGGCATAATTGCTGGGTTCTAGAGCTATGTGGGGGGGGGGCTTTCAAAGCATTTGTGGTTGATGTAATTCATAACACAATTAAGGGTGACCAGAACCCCATACCCTGATTCCGTGCCATTACTACGTCATTACCTTTCCTGATCTCTCTGAAGTCTAGGTAAAGGTATGCATTTCTAGAACCGATTTCAGTTTGCCACAGCTTATAGTACCTTAAGTCTATATGGGTCTTTCCCCACACACCTTGCCTGGGTGTACATGCACATAAGCAAAGTGCTCCTTCCCCAACTTGGTTGTCTCTGGAATCTTGTTGTTGTTGTTGTTGTTGTTGTTGTTGTTGTTGTTGTTGTTGTAGTAGTGTTTTATAGATGCACATATGTGCATTTCACCATTTATAAAAACATCACAGAAAAGGAATCTCGATGCAGTGATAATGTACAATCACCAGAGTTCGGCAGTGTTTCATCAGTGCACACATGTGCACCAGTAATATCGTAATGTAGATGGGGAAGAGATAGGAATGAAGGGGAGGAACAGAAAGCTTTAACAAGCCTGCACACTCAGTTCTTACACAAAAAAATGGAAGAGAATTTCTAATGCATCTGCTTCAAGGCAAAGATCAGATGATTTGGTCCAGAAGTACTTTTGTAGTGCAAATCCATAGCACATGTACTCAAAAATAGATCCTTCAGTGGTGCTTACCACTGGCGTAGCTCATGAAAGTGTAGCAGAAGGCAAAATGATGCCCCAGAAATGACATCACAACAAGAAATGACATCATAGTTGTATTTCCTTTTTCTTGAGTTTTTGGGCCATACCTTTTGATATTACACACTGGTTTGTTTCATGGCATTCTGCATTAAGTTCCACACTGAGAGCACAATCCCATACATGTCTACTCTGATGTAAGCTTCACTGAGTTTAATGTGACTGACTCCCATGAAAATGAGTATAGAACATGATGGTATTATTTGTACATACCAAGGTTTTCACTATTTTGGCCACTAGTGTCAAGCTTAGCTTGTTGCCCCCCTAAAGCGTGTTGCCTGGTTGAATTGCACCCCCCTGCACTTCTTTAGCTACGCCCCTGGTGTTTCCTCCCTATTAGTGTGCTTAGGATTGTAGCATAAGCCTCAGTAAGCAACATCCTTGTACCAACAGTGCACAAAATGATTTTGGCAATTCTGCCCTTTTCGTCTTTGCAGAGATGTTCTCTCTGAATGCCAAGTGTCCTCTCTTTCCAGAGGCATCTGATGAGTCTGAAATACCACCTCTGATGGAGTCTCTTTGTGCTCATCCTCCTCATTATTTTATAAGGCACTGTCATGTTTATTCTTCCTCATCCTTGTTTACAAATAAAGCTGGCTCTTGGTTAAACTGTAAACACATTTAAGAAGCAGGAAAAAAAAACCCAAAGGACAGTACGTGTGACTTCCTCAGACAGAAGCATCGGTACCATGGAATGTACCCAGGGTGGTGGGGCTTACCTGGAGTTTGATTTTCTGGATGTTTGGGGTGTGTGTGTGTGTGTGTGTGTGTGTGTGTGTGTGTGTGTGTGTGTGTG
>JAJKFI010000026.1:3620725-3670304 GCA_029204185.1 Lerista edwardsae
CACACACACACACACACACACACACACACACACACACACACACACACACAATGGGTGTCCCTCTCTTTCTTCTATAAAGGTGCCTCTTTCCCCAGTTAGCAGGTTGTAAAACAGACATGCTGAAATGCCTGGGCAAAGAAAAAGCTTTGCACTTATAAGGCTGAAATGAAAACGAACTCACTACACAATCCTTTGCATGCCTACTCGGCGGTAAGTTCCACTGGATTCAAAGGGGGCTTACTCTCTGGAAAGCAGGTCCAGGGCTGCAGCCTCATTGCAGGCGACAGGCCCTAGGGAGGGCATTTCACAAATGAGGTGACACCCCAGAAAAGGGGTCTCCCAACCCACAGAACTATTGGGGCAATTGAAATCTGGAACCGAGCTTTTGACAGCCCAATCCAAGGCATGTCTACTCAGAATCCAGTATCTCCTGTATCCGGTGGGATTTATTTTCAGGGAAGGTGTGTATAGCCTTGGCACTCAGGCTGGCTGATCTGGGAACGCTACCGTTGGGCAGGTGAAATCCAGCCTCCAGCTCCCCTCCCCAGGACATCATGAAACTCGGCCATCTTTAATCGGGGCTTCAAAGAAGACCAGTGAGAAGACAGACAGGAGGCAGTGGTCCCCACTGGTTTTCTTTCATGCTCCGCTTTGGGGATGCTGGTGGCTGTTGATTCTGTTATTGGACGCTCTCTCTTCTGACTTCCTTCTCCCACAGATGGAGCAGATGGCAGGGCCGTATGGCCTCGCCACATGTCCACTGTACATTCCACGATGAGTGACACAAAAGCTACTAATGTTTCTGTGTTTCGGTAAAAGTTGGTGCGGGGAGGGTGAAATCGACACATGCAAGGATGCTTGGCTGATGCGGAATGGCAGATGCTCTTCCTTTGTATTTCTCTTAATTAATCATGAAGGTGTAAATGTCAAACTCCCCTCCTTTCTGTTCTTCTGTCTTCCTAGCTGTCAAAGGCTTCCCACCACCACCACCTCAACAGATCTAATGATAATGTGGGAGTTAGTAGGATTTTTTTTTTTTCAATTGCACCCTCCTCCGCATTTCAGTTCAAAATGGCTAAAAGCAACAACAAACATACAATAAAAGCATACAAGATTGCAAGAACTGAGGGCGTGATCCTAAACTGGAGTTAGGCTGGCATGAGCTAAGCCAGCAAAGTTTGGCCGGCACAAGGGCCCCATAAAGCACGTTTAGACCACTCTCTGAATCAGGGAGGATGGTTCACGTCTGTGCGCTGGCCTCTCTGACTCTGAGAGTGGTCCAAACACATTTTACGGTGTCCCTTGTGCCGGCCAGACTTTGATTTATTTACTTTATATTTACCTCAGAATTTTACCTCAGAAATTTACCTCAGAATGCCAGATACAAGGGAGTTGGACCACTCTCGGGGTCAGGGAGGATGGCGCACATCTGCGTGCTGGCCTCTCTGATTCTTGAGAGTGGTCCAAACATACTTTACGGTGTCTCTTGTGCGGGCCAAACTTTGCTGGCTTAGCTTATGCTGGCCTAACTCAGTTTAGGATTTCACCCCCAATCTGTATTGTAAAACAGGTCATTAGGACAACAGAAGCCCATGGAAATAGTGAGGGGGGGGTGCAGAAGCACAGCTAGCTCCACCTTTCAGTCGGCAGGGCTGGCTCTAGGAGCGACGGAGCCCAATGCAGGGCATCCCCACGGCCCCCCACCCTCCTTGCGCCCCTCCACCCTCACCAAGAAAAGTGTTTTTTATGCCACGCACAGCACTCGGAAATAGTTGGTGGTGACATGATGATGTCACCATCAATTGCTTCCAGGTGGCCCATTTTGGGCCATTCAGAGGCAGGGGCAGGAGGGGGGGACAAGGTAAAGCTGCTCTGCTCGCCCCACTGACCTACAGCCCATAGAGATCCTGACTACAGCAGCAGGTGATATGCTTGCTGCAGGCACCACAGCGTGTGGGACCCAATGTGATGACATTGGTCTCATTGGCTTAAGGGCGGCCTTCTCAGTAGGGGTGTGGTTTTTTAGTGATTTTTTCTTCTTCAATTTTTTTTGATTAAGATAGGAAATTTCAGTGTTGTGTGTTTGTTTATTCTACATTCTCATTCCAAGTTCTCATTTTTATTAATTTTAAATTCTGTACTATGTAGATTATATATAGGTGATATAGTGCTACCAGATACAGCCACAATATTATTTTTAATTAATAAAGAAATCTATTTTAATTTCGGGAAAATGTCTTAAAACGCTCAAATGCAGTGTTTTGTGTTCTTATTCGAATATTTTAACCCTCAAATGGTGGTGTTCTTGTGTTTTGATGCGGTGTTTTAACAAAAACAAAACACCCCTATCTGTCAGGCTCCTTGGCTACCCCTCTCCCCAAGCATCTCGGGCAGTGTTTCTCAAACTGTGGGTTGGGGCCCCCTTGGTAGGTTGAGACCTGATGTCAGGTGGGTCCTGGAAATGGCCCTTTCCTGCGGCACCATATGCTGGGTGCATTTTGATTGCTCAAGAAACCTGTGTGTAGTGAGCTCAAGGTTCTGACTGAGTAGTCCACAAAGCTAGAGCAAGGAAGTCAAGGGTCGGAGATGCTCTCTTTGGGGACCACAAATGGTCCCGTTTCTCTTAAAAGTTCCCAGGCCTGTGGTGTTACTTGGCAAGTCCGAATAGGATGGCAGAGCAAGATACAGTCACTGTATTTTATGAGAGGCTTCCAGAGTCGTTTCTACAGGGATGGCAAAGCTCTAAGTTTTGCAGGAAGCCTTATCCTGTCATGTAAATCCCTCCTCTCCCTTGCTGCAGTAGCCAGTAAGCAACGTCAAGATGTTGCTTTTCCCTGTGAGGATTGGCTAAAACGGTGCAGGAGAGGAGTGATTTCCACTGCAAGGTAAGGCTTCTTGCAAAACTTAGAGCTTTGCCCTCCCTGTAGAAACGCCACTGGAGCCTTCTCCAAACCAGAAAGGGGGTGTTTCTCCAAAGACCCTGAAGGTAGGCTTTGCTAGAGACTTATGAGCTGGATGCTCGCTCGACATGCACTCCGATGTGCTTCCAGGACTGCGCACATGTGTTTAGGCAACAGAACCAATCCATAATACATCATTGTGCAAGGAGTGTGAAGTAGTTGTCTGGAGGCAGTTGTGGGCTGGATGGGGGCGAACAAGCTGAAATTAAATCCGGATAAGGCAGAGGTGCTTTTGGTTCGGAAATCCACATCTCGGGTATTGGATTATCGTCCTGCTCTGAATGGGGTTGCACTTCCTCTGAAGGAGCAGGTCCGCAGCTTGGGGGTTCTCCTGGATCCACAGCTACACCTGGAGTTCCAGGTGGCGGCGGTGGCCAGGGGAGCCTTTGCTCAGCTTCGGCTGATTCGCCAGCTGCGGCCGTACCTGAGCTGTGCGGACCTGGCCACAGTGACCCATGCCCTAGTGACATCTAGATTAGATTATTGCAATGCGCTCTACGTGGGGCTGCCTTTGAAGACGGTCCGGAAATTACAACTAGTACAGAACGCGGCGGCTCGGGTGGTTGCTGGGGCACGTTGGTTTGACTCTGTCGAGCCGCTGCTTCGGCGACTGCACTGGCTGCCGATTCTGTTCCGGGCCCAATTCAAGGTGCTAGTTTTGACTTTTAAAGCCCTTTACGGCTCGGGTCCGGGGTATTTGAGGGACCGCCTTCTTCCATATAATCCAACCCGTACTCTTAGATCATCTGGGGGGGCCCTTCTGACTGTTCCGCCACCAGGAGAAGTAAGAGGAGTGGCGGCCAGGAAGAGGGCCTTCTCGGTGGTGGCCCCCCAACTTTGGAACTCCCTCCCCTTAGAATTGAGAACTGCTCCCTCTTTGCTTACATTTCGGCGGGGGCTGAAGACCTTTTTATTCCAAAAAGTTTTTAACTGTTGACAGGCTGGCTGGCTGGCTGGTTTGTTTATTTTTATATATGATCCACTGGGTGTGTTGTTTTTAAATTGTATCTGTTTTAATTTTGTTGTGTGTATTGTTTTTTAACATTGTTTTTAACTGCTTTTTAATGTTAATTTTATATTTTATCTTGTCATATTGTAATGCCGCCTTGAGCACCTCCGGGTGAAAAGGCAGGGTAAAAATCAAATAAATAATAATAATAAAAATAATAGTTGGGCAAGATGATTGCTGCTCTCAAATGTACACAAGAAGCTTTTTTCCTACTGAGTCAGACTTGTCCTCTTGTGCTACAAATATGGTCTATGCTGAGTGGCCTCAGCTCTCCAGGGTTTCGGTCTCTTTCTCTAAAATACGAGGGACTGAATCTGGGACCATTGGTATAAGAATGTAGGAGCATAGGAACAGCCCCACTGGATCAGGCCAAGGCCCATCTAGTCCAGCTTCCTGTGTCTCACTGTGGCCCACCAGATGCTTCAGGGAGCACACAAGACAACAAACACCTGCATCTCATTACCATTCCCCTGCATCTGGCATTCTGGGGAAGCTTACTTCTAAAGTATAGAGGTTGCATGACCTTTATCCTTCAATGGACATTTTCTCCAGAAATCTGTCCAGTCCCCTTTTAAAGGCACCTAGGCCAGATACTATCAACACCTCCTGTGGCAAGGAGTTCCACAGATTAATTACCTGTTGCGTAAAAAAGTATTTCCTTTCTTTATAAGAACATAAGCCCTCCTGGATCAGGCCAAAGGCCCATCTAGTCCAGCTTCCTGTATCTCACAGCAGCCCACCAGGTGCCCCAGGGAGGCATGAGACAACAAGATGCTTGCATCCTGTTGCCACTCCCTTGCACCTGGTACCAGTAGCCCACCACCTTTGTAAGGAGGTTGCACAATCCATCATTGCCTATAGCCCACGATGGACCTTTCCTCCAGAATTCTGTCCAATCCCCTCTTAAAGGCATCAAGACCAGATGCCATCACCACCTCCTGTGGCAAAGAGTTCCACAGATTAACTACCCGCTGGGTAAAAAAGCGGGTATCTGCTTTTATCTGTTTTAACTCTCCCAACCCTCAATTTTCAACCCTCTTCCAATTTTCAACCCTCTCCCATCCTTCCTCTCCCAACAATTTTCATGGATGTCCCCTGGTTCTGGTACTGTGAGAGAGGGAAAAGAACATCCCTCTATCCACCCCATGCATAATTTTGTACATCTCCATCATGTCCCCCCTCAGGCGCCTTTTTTCTAGACTGCTGAGCCCCAAACTCTGTAGCCTTTCCTCATAAGTTTTTGGCAACTCCAAACACCTACTGCTACCATTACGTAATTGGATACAGCTTTTCCTCCTGACCTCAACTGGGAGCTGCACGCCGACATACCTGCGAGAATGAGAGCACGCCAAATTGTTTTAGAACGCAAAATCCGAAGCCCCTGAGGGAATCAATCATTTTATATTCTGGATTCTTGCCTCCCAACCGATGTATCTGAATTACAGATTAACTGGTAGCCGTCGCACAGTGGAATCCATTTAAATGAATAGCTCTCTAATGTATTAAAGGGGTTAGATAGGCTGGAGGGATCAGCACTGCATCAAATTCTCGGAGTAGCAGCTGATTTTCACGCTACCCCTCCAAGCACCTTAACCTTTGCGCCTTTCCACATTGGATGTCATCTCACAAAGCTGATGCTGGAGACGTCGCGAAGAGGGAAGAGGAAGGGGCAGGGGAAATGGCCCTCTCTGAAATTCATGTCAGGGCCCAATCAAGAAGCCAAACACTCGGAGAATTCAGAGCTCATCTTCAGATTAGCAATTAGCTCCTCGATAGCATTTCGTTCCTAAGTCTTTCAGTGGGGGCCATCTTCTCTTCTCGTTTTGACAGCTAGTAGGACGAGGAAAGAGGAAAGGTAGGAGGGAAGTGGCAAAGAGGGAACAAATGATGGAGAAATCACACTGTCGGGTGTGAAGCAGGCACCAACTGGAATTATTTAGCTGTGCCCACAACCAAGAAGCAATACTAAAATTGAAGTTGGGCTAGATGGGCCTTGGCCTGATCCAGTGGGGCTGTTCGTTTGTTCCTATATGTCTGAAGACGAGCACCTGGTTCTGGTGGCTGTCCAAGATAAATGCTGTGGAGAATCTTGACTGGTCACCAATGTGTGGGGGAAATTTACCTCAGAATGCCAAGTGCAAGGGAGTGGCAACAGAATGCAGGCAGCTTGTTGTCTTGTGTGCTCCCTGAGGCATTTGGTGGGCCACTGTGAGAAACAGGAAGCTGGACTAGAAGGGCCTTGCCTGATCCAATGGGGCTGTTCCTATGCTCCTATGACTACATGTCTGAAGAGGAGCATCTGGTTCTGGTGGCTGTCCAAGAGAAATACTGTGGAGAATCTTGACTGGCCACCAGTGTGTTTGCCTCAGAATTTACCTCAGAATGCCAAGTGCATGGGAGTGGCAACAGAATGCAGGCAGCCTGTTGTCTTGTGTGCTCTCTGAGGCATCTGGTGGGCCACTGTGACAGCACAATCCTAGCATGCCCCTTGCGTTGATGCTACGTCATAGCGTCTACACAAGGGGCGGAGCGCCGATACGAGAGCACTGAGCAGCACCCCCATGTTGGTGCTTCATCTCTGAAGCCAACGCTGCTAGCAGCATCAGCTTCAGAGCGCCAATGGAGAGCCTCCCTTGCACTGACTGAAGACGGTTGGCACAAGAGATTCTCTGTCCTATATTGGGACGGGGATTGGTGGGAGGGGGGAGGCAGGGGACGGGACTTGGGCTGGACATGGGTGGGTTTGGGAGGTGGCCATACGGCCACTTCCTAAGCCCATCAGTGAGGTCGTGCGGCCCCGATTCAGGCCGTGCGGTCTCCTTGGTTCTGTGCCCTCTCTTTAGTGGGCACAGATCCGAGGAGCACATAGGGGAGGCTGGAGCTTCCCCTACGGTAAGGGAGCACATGCTCCCTTGCTGCGGGGAGGCTCCAGCTTCTCCTAAACAGCATTGGATATGGCGCTGGCCTGTCGGTCGAGTCAGTCCGGCACTGCTTAGACTGTGCCCTGAGATGCAGGAAGCTGGACTAGATGGGCTGGTCCAGCAGGGCTCCTATGTTTTATGGCATGTTCAGTGCGACTTTTCTTGCATGGTGTAGTAGTAGTGCCCTGAGGCCACAGGTTCAAGGCTCCACCGAACCATCTGTGAAGCCTTGGAATCTGTGGCCAGGTTTCTTCCAGGTGAAAAGGCGTGCCTGCAAGTGGGCATGGCACATAATTTTGGTGCTATTTGTGCAAAGACCCATATGTCTGCCTTTCATACCACCCGAAGCCAGGTTTGTGTTGAGTGCTCCAAGGTTCTCCTATGGAAGCATAAGCAAAAGAATCCTGGAGTGCACAAGAACGCATGATTGATCAATGGATGTATTATGTTTGCGTACAGCATTCTTCTAACCGCGTGTGTGAATTGCGATGTTCGGTGCATCAACAATAACTGCATTTGCTTAAAATATTAGATTACCTTGCAAACCTACATCTGCTTGCTCTTGTGCTGAATTTAATGGTTCTGAAAGAAGCATAACTTATGTAGAATATTTCTTCCTACAGAGAGAGAGAGAGAGAGAGAGAGAGAGAGAGAGAGAGAGAGAGAGAGTTACACATATATATGAGAAAGAGCTTTTAACTGGAAGTGGGGTGGAATTTGACTGAGAAAACTGACTTTTTTTAGATATAGAAGCAGCAGATGGGCATATTATCTCTTTAATTACAGTTTTCAAAGGCTGGAGACGACAAACTAGGTTTAGTTATGGAATGCTTTTCTTGAAATCTTCTCATGATTTCTGTCTGCTCTGGAGAGGAGGAAAAGGGAGGGGAAATGTGCGGAGGCATAATGAGTTCCTCATACACACCCCTTTTCCAGGCATGACTTTTCACTTGTAACCTTGATGGAAAATTAAACCAAAATGGGGGCTTGTGAATGTTCGTCTGGTAATGGCCAAATTCTCAGCTGTCTTAGGAGTCTCATAAATCAGAAAACTTTGGGGGAGAAAAGGCCTGTCTCACAGGATTCTCTCAGTTTCCCGTTACAGTCGGAGGGTTGCGTGTGACTGGGGCATTCAGGTGTCTCTCCTCAGAAAGAGCACACCAGTGTCAGCATTAAGTGATGAGGCTTAAAGATAGCTTTGTCAGGGTAATTGATCTTGATCCATTGCCTTTCCTGTCAGGACTGTCTGTCTCCTTACCCACAAGTCCCATCACTTTGACGGCCCGTCAGGAATATGGGACTTGGCCCAGTTTTCCTTTCATCCAATAACATTATGAAATTGATACTGACACTTCCATTGGCGCTAATTTCTGCAAGACATGGGAGCCAGAGGACGAATGATTTACTTCTACGGCAGTTACAACTTCCGCGTAGATGGAGGGGGCTGGCGAGCAGCAGGGGAGGGGCGATGGAAGAAAGGACGGGGGCTTCATGGATGGATGACGCTTCTCTCAGCACGAGGACATTTTATGGAGAGGAAGACAAGAGGGAATTGGCTTCCATTTGTTTCCTGGAGAAACTGGAGGGAGGCACCAGCCAACGTTTGTGGGTTTTAAATACGTGTACAAATTCTGCTCTACAAGCTTGCTTAGTTAACTTGGTAGGGGGGTGGTGGAAGTTTGTCTTGTCCTAAGATGTCTCTTCTATCTGGTCATGTTGGCACATGGGTACTGACAGTGCCATGTTCATCCTCATATGGATAACTGTAGTATCCAACTTTCCCTCTCCAAAACATGCACCCAGCAGAAAGAGAAGGCTTTTGATCCGAATTGAGGACCACCAACAAAAATCAGGGAAACTGCCACTTACAGCGCAATCCTAACCTGGAGTGAGGCTAGCAGAGTTTGGCCAGCACAAGGGACACCGTCAAGTATGTTTGGACCACTCTTGGAGTCAGAGCGGCCAGCACACAGACATGCGCCATCCTCCCTGACTCTGAGAGTGGTTCAAACACTCTTTACAGTGTCCCTTGTGCCGGCCAAACTTTGCTGCCTTAACTGTGCCACCCTGATGTGTGATGCACATTGGGACAAAAAAAAAAATCAAAACTTCACCTATAGGCTAATGGGTTCTGAGCTGTCTGTGACAGCTCAGGAGAGAGATCTTGGGTTGCTGATAGACAACTCAATGAAGGTGTCAACCCAGTGTGCAGCAGCAATCAAGAAGGCCAATTCCATACTTGGGGTAATTTAAAAAGGGGTTGAAAATAAAACAGCCAAAAATTATTATACCATTGTACAAATCAATGGTAAGGCCACAGCTAGAGTATTGCGTATATTTCTGGTCACCACATCTCAAAAAGGACATTGTGGAGCTGGAAAAGGTGCAGAAGAGAGCGACAAAAATGATTACGGGGCTGGGGCACCTCCCTTATGAAGAAAAACTGCAGCGTTTGGGGCTCTTCAGTCTGGAAAAAAGGCGCTTGAGGGGGGGACATGATTGAGACATACAAAATAATGCATGGAAGGGATAAAGTCGATAGAGGGATGTTCTTTTCGATCTCTCAAAACACCAGAACCAGGGACATCCACTGAAATTGAGTGTTTGGAGAGTTAAAACAGATAAAAGGAAATACTTTTTTACCCAGCGGGTAATTAAGCTATGGAACACCACAGGAGGTGGTGATCGCATCTGGCCTAGATATCTTTAAAAGGAGACTGGATGGATTTCTGGAGGAAAAGTCCATCGTGGGCTATAGGCCATGAGGGGGTGGGCAACCGCCTTACATTAATAGTAGGCTACTTCAGAATGCCAGGTGCAAGGGAGTGGCAACAGGATGCAAGCATCTTGTTGTCTACTGAACTCCCTTAGGCACCTGGTGGGCCACTGAGATACAGGAAGCTGGACTGGATGGGCCTTTGGCCTGATCCAGTGGGGCTGTTCTTATGATTCCAGGTTAGGATTGCACCCTTAGTTTTAAGATAGTGGCACAGGCAGCCAAAATGGCAGCCGCTGGATCCTGAGGCCACCGAGGTTACTGTTGCAATTTCCTCAGGGTAAAACCACTGCTCCAATGGGTCTCTCGCTCAAACGCAGGCTCAGAGCCGAGGAGACCCATGTTGGGCTGCTCGACTCGGGAGGTGGGTTAGGAGCAGGTGGCTGAGCCCCCACTTGCGGGCCAGATTATTCCCTCCCTCCACCCTTCCTTCGGATTGTCACTGTTTGTATCTGGTAGCCCTAAGTTTAGCTCTGTCAAAGCCAACAAGATTTGGACCTGCCATTTACATGCAGAGAAATAGATTTGCATAAAGACCTTCAAGCATAGGGTTGGCATATTGGAGGCATCTGCGGATCTGAGCTGGTGATTGTCCCGGGGATCTGAGGCCAGGCCTGATGAGCAGAAGACAGGTGTCTGCTGGTGTGAGAAGATAGAGCCTGGGAATGTCACCAAGCTGAAAAAAAAATCAGCTTGAAAAATCAGCTTGAATGTCACCAAACTCTTGAAAAATAAGGGGGAGGTCATCTTGTCCTAAGGTAGAGCCCCAAACAGGCAAAAAGGTAAAGGTAAAGATTTTCCCACTACTGAATGGTCTAGTTGTGACTGACTGTAGGGGGCGGTGCTCATCTCTGTTTCAAAGCCTGTAGAGCCGGCATTTTGTCCGAGGAGAAGCTTCCGTGGTCATGTGGCCAGCATGACTCTATGCCGTAGCTCACGGAACGCCATGACCTTCCCACCGAAGTGGTCCCTTTTTATCTATTTGCATTTAGGTGCTTTCGAACTGCTAGGTTGGCAGGAGCTGGGACAGGCAACAGGAGCTCACTCCGTCACGCAGTCTTGAACTCCCAATCTTCTGGTCAGAAAGCCCAGCAGCAGCGGTTTAACCCACTGCGCCACCACATCCCAATAGGCAAAGCCCAACAATAATTTCTCAAAGCCCTATGGTAGCCCCCCAAAAGTTAGTGATTCACCTGAGAAGAAAGCAAAACACTGGAGAAGCAGGGCTCTTTGGGGCAAGATGACAACCCTTATGATCAGACTGAGCTCTGCCGAACTCAGCATTCTTTCTAAGAATCCTGGAAAGCAGCAGACTGTGGGTGGTTCTCCAGGAATCAACCAGAAATTGGATCAGGCCACCTGCTAAATTACAGCACAGGAGGGCCTTTCCGATTTGGCCTGGGGCCCTGCTCTGCCACACATTTTGCATAATGTTTAATTCTAGCTTTGATTTAACATGCAGGTGGCATCTAATTTATAAGTAGATGATCACATTATTCCCAACTCAGGGGCAAGGACATTTTGGCACCCCAGTATTCACCAGAGCTCCTGATGCAGCAGTGCTGGGGTGGAAATGTGTTCATCGAGCCACCTCTGCTCCAGATCAGCCTGGTGTGTGATCGGAAGAGATGGGGCCCAGTGAAAGCATTTATCAGTTTGTCACTATCCTGCTCAGTCCTGGCTGGGGACCAAAAGGAGAGGATGCAAGTCCTGTAAGGCAGAAGGGGGACAAAGGGAAGTGTGTGTGGTGGTGGTGGTGGTGGTGCTGATGGTGGTGTTTGATCCTGGGGCTTCAACTCAGGTTCTGAAAAGACCACTCTTGCAACTGCCGTGACGGAGGTCAGAGATGCCCCTCAACCCTCCTGCAGCCTCCACTGGTCTACTCCTAGTGCAACTGACTTTCTGGTGCTACATAAAACACTGGTTCAATTTGCATTGAGCCAGGGTGGTGTAGCAGGTCAGGAGTTGGCCTTAGGGTGCAATCCTAATCTGGAGTTAGGCCAGCTCAGTTAGGCTGGCATAAGGGACACTGTAATGTACGACATGTAACACAGACATGTGCCATCCTCCCTGCCTCAAAGAGTGCCCCAAACAATGCTCTTTATGGTGGCACTTGTGCCGCCCAAACTGTGCTGGCCTAACTCCAGGTTAGGATTGTGCCTTTAGAGTGGAATCCTAACCTGGACTTTGGTCGGCACAAGGACCACTGTAAAGCACGTTTGGACCACTTTCAGGGAGGATGGCACACGTCTGTGCGCTGGTCTCTCTGACTCCAAGCGTGGTCCAAACATACTTTACGGTGTCCCTTGTGCCAATCAAACTTTGCTGGCCTAACTCCAGGTTAGGATTCCGCTCGTAGACCTGGAAGAGCCAGAGTCAAATCCCTGGTCGACCACAAAGCTTCCTGGGTGGCCCCTCTCAACCTCACCTTCCTTACAAGGTTGTTGTGAGGACAAAAGGAAGGAAGGAACCATGTAACCATCCTGAGCTCCTTGGAGGAAGAGTGGCGTAAGTATGTAGAAAAACAACACAAAATACAGTTAAAAATTGAGTTCCCACCAGAAATGATGCTGTTGGGTGAAGGCAATAGTCAAGTGCCATGGAATGCAAATTGGGAGCTGGGCACCAGCTCCTTATTTGCAGTGCTGGCACCAGAACAGATTTACGAAAAGAAACTCCAGGCCCATCAAATAATGAACCGGCACCACTCAGCCTTCTCCTCTGAGTCAGGAAACTAGCCGATGAAGAAGACCAGCCACCTCCCCTGTCCCTGGAACTATTTCATGCGGCGGGCTGTCACAATCCACATCGACTGCTAGGAGCTGTGACCGAGAGGCCGCTCCTTGTCCAGAGCCGCTCAGTGAGCCCGCGAGTCAAAGTGTCCAGTATTCTGTTCGCTGACTCCCGAAACGAATCGGCCTGAATATGCATGAGGGTTAGCAAATGAGCGTAGATCAGACATGGGCATTAGCACCGAGCGCCTTTGTGCCAAGGAGCAGCAGGGTCTGGATTAGCATAGCAGGATTAGCATAGCCAAAGGGTTTTGCACTGCACGCCAGCTTGGGCTGTAGAATTTGCTTGGTCGCCGCTTTGCTGTTTGTTTTGGGAGCATGTTTGCAAAAGTGAAAAATAATAATCACAAATATTAAGGGAAAGGGTATTTTAAGACAATCACGTCCTTCATGCATTCAAAAGCGTGGTCAGCGACACTCTGTGCTTATTGCATGTGCATGCAAGGGGGAGGGAAAGGGGACTGTGTCTGTATTGGAGCATGGCCCAGACAAGTGCATACTCTGTTACGCGCAGGGACAATGGGGAGTGAAAGCAGCAGTATATAAAACACACCTTATGACCAGCAGAGATTAGAAAGCTGATATGGTGTTATTCCGATTGATTTTGCTGTTGTATTTATACCTGAAGGTAAATATCAGACACACTGGAAATCAATCGCCCCATGTGCTCGCCCCTCTCTCTCTCTGCAGCGCCGTTTGAATGAAACGTTTATATCACCTTTACAGTGTGTCTCTGATAGAGATGAGTGAGCTGGGAGATTAATGGGCACCACCGAGGCCTTTCCCCAGTAACTGCCCGTCTTTGGCGTCGTAAAGCGTGCGGTTCCAGAGTTCAAGGTGCCCTCCAGGCGACAGTGTGGGGACTTGGCTGGAGAAGCCAAATGGTGAATGCCGGCTGGGAGAAGGAAAAGGGCAACAAGCTGAGCATATCTGAGGTCTTGGCCTCTTAGACAGCCTGCAGGAGAAAAGGCCGAGGAACCCAGCAGGCGATGCTGTACTGGTTAGTTGCACTATTTAGATTTTTGGAGATGGAAAAAAAAAAAAACCACATGAATTTAAGTGGAGAGGTCATTAAGGGTGCAATCCTAACCTGGAGTTGGGCCAGCCCAAGTCCCTTGCGCTGACCCAGGAGTGCTGCAAATGCACTGTAAAGCCCATTTGGACCACTCTCGGAGTCAGGGAGGATGGCGCATGTCTGTGTGCTGGCCGCTCTGACTCCAAGAGTGGTCCGAACATACTTGACGGTGTCCCTTGTGCCGGCCAAACTTTGCTGGCCTCACTCCAGGTTAGGATTGCGCTGTAAGTGGCAGTTTCCCTGATTTTTGTTGGTGGTCCTCAATTCGGATCAAAAGCCTTCTCTTTCTGCTGGGTGCATGTTTTGAAGAGGGAAAGTTGGATACTAACAGTTATCCATATGAGGATGAACATGGCACTGTCAGTGCCCATGTGCCAACATTACCAGCTAGAAGAGACATCTTAGGACAAGGCAAGTTTCCACCACCCTCTGCCGAGTTATCTGCCGAGTGGCCCTTGTGCCAGCCAAACTTTTCTGGCCTAACTGTGCCAGCCTAAATCCATTTTAGGATTGCTTTCTTGTTTCATCTAGAAAATGACCACAATACTGCCCTACTTCATAAGGAGTTTGTAAAAATGGACCAAGCAGTGGTGTCATTCAAATGATTTAGGAACAGGAACTCACTTTTGATTGGCACTTGTCGGGAACCCAGAACCAGCCACAGAGCCCGTTCCCCCTGAATGACATCACTGCCTTCGCCCCCCTAGGAATCTGGAGTCCCTCCCTTTAACCCTCTGAGTGCCAGCCAACCAAGAAGAAAAGCTCTTTGCAGAGGAATTGGGAGGGGGGAGGAGGGAGAGTGAAGTGGGCGGAGTCAGCCCTAATTTTAACTAGTGGAACTGAGTTCCCCGCATTCCCCCTGCATGACATCGCTGGGACCAAGTAACAGTTCAGAGCGCATGAGAAGTGCTAACTGCAGCAAGCCTTGAAGCCACCTTCAGGAGGTATCACAGCAGAATTGACAGAGGGGAACCTCAGTTTCCTGGAGGTACAGGAGGTCGGGGGCATCCTTTAATTCAGGAAGGAGGGACAAAGGAGTCTTTGACAGTCCTCTTCCAGTCAGGTCACTGGCTCTCAGAGAAGCCAGCGCAAGTGCAGGCTTGACTTCCAGCCCAGATCTGCCAATAAAAATTAAGAAATTGATTTCCCTATGTTTGCCTGACAGGATGAAGGCTCTTTTTACGAGACAGTAAATGCAATCCATCTCTGAGCACAGCCAGATTTTTAATTGTATTTGTTGTGCTTTCACTTACTCTGTTTTATGAGTTGCAGTTTCTAGCCTTGCTGGCTCAGAAATCGCCCCTGAGGAATGAGCAACTGCTTGGTTTCAGATCAGCAAAAGATTGAGATTTAAGTAGGGCCGTCTCCTGATTCCAGAGTGTCTTGATGATAAATCATTCCATTCGCCTTTTAGCTAATTAATACAGGAATTAGTCAATTATAGGGAAACATGTCCAGATATTACCAACACCTCCACATAGGGTTGCTTGTTGCTGATTAAGATGTTGAACTAAATCTGGGATGGCTTACCATTTAATAAACCAATGGTACAAGCCTATGCATATCTATGTAAAAGTAAGACCCACTGAATTTAGTGGGACTTCACTTAGGGCGCAATCCTAAACTGAGTTAGGCCGACATAAGCATAGCCAGCAAAGATTGGCCAGCACAAGGGCCACCATAAAGTGTGTTTGGACCACTCTCGGAGTCAGAGAGGCCAGCACACAGGCGTGAGCTATCCTCCCTGACTCAGAAAGTGGTCCAAACATGCTTTATGGTGGCCCTTGTGCTGGCCAAACTGTGCTGGCTGAGCTTATGTTGGCCTAACTCTAGTTTAGGATTGTGCTCTGCATCCCAGATAAATATGTTTAGGATTGCAGCTAAATTTTATGCCAGCTGGGCACCAGCATACCATTGGCCCTTGTTATTTGCAGGGCTTCCATTCCTGGAATGTCCATGGAGTACTGAATTAAAAAAAAAACCCATGGATTTGGGCCACCCCCACCCTCTGAATCCACCTGGAGGGTTTTCTGAAGCCCGCAGAGGCCCCCTGCGCCTGCCCCGAGCATCTGCTGGCTCAGAATGCCAATTTTGGGCAAAACCCGCTACTTCCGAAAAACAGGATGTGCCATTCTAAGAAGTGGGCCCAGCGCAAAAGGTTTGAGGGCCGCTGTTGCAAGCCATCTGGAAAGCACAGGGTAGAAAAACTGGGTGGAGAGAATTCAGCATGTCCGTAAATAATGGGCAGTTCCATTCTGAGATGCAAAAAGTCCTTGGACAATACAGCAACCAGTAAAGGCTCTCAGTGTGATGTGGCCTCATTCACCCAGCTGCCAGATTTGCCTCTGGATGGATGAAAGACCCTAAAAATAGACTGGTGCAATGAGCAGAGGGACTGGTAAGAGATGCTAGAGAGCACCAGTGAACGTTTCTTTGGGACAAGGAAGCTGCTAGATGGACACCTGAGCAGTAGGGATGCGTGGAGATGACTCTCGGTCAGGGAATGAGACAGGGAGATTGTCAGGGAGCTTGAGACATGTGGGGAGGGAAGAGCAGGGGGCCTTCAGAAACACCTGCTCCCAGGAGGCTTCCAGCCGTGTGGATCACCCAGATTTGCAGTCGGTAGGTGTCAGAAACCGAGACAGAGAGTGACTTTACCTGTCACAGCGGCTGACAGCTCTGCCAGCGGGAAACTCTCTGACATGGAGAAACCGTCCGGCGAAGGCTGCGTGTGATAGCCCTTCACTTCTGCTGCCCACCAGTTGTCTGGTTATCTCGGTGTGTAGAAATGTGTATCAGACTACTGAATATGTGCACGGGAGGTCGGGACAGGAGATACAGTCAGCCTTGGAATGTGCACAACTTTGAGAGCAAAAGCGTTCATGGCAGACTTCCCTGCCTGCCTGAAGTCACCAAGACTCCACCCCCTCTCCGTCCACAAATGGAAGCATTCAAAAGCTTCCCTGCTCCAGCCCTGGCGAACCTCCACTTGTCCCAGGGCCAGTTTACAGGCCAATCAGAGGTGCCTCCACGCCAAAATGGCCACCATTGTATTCATTGAATTATTATTATTATTATTATTATTATTATTAATAATAATAATAATAATTTTTATTTTTATTTTTATTTTTATTTTATTTATTTATTTATTTATTTATTTAATTTTTATCCTGCCTTTCTGCCCCATGGGCACCCAAGGCGGCTTACAACATTAAAATCATCACTTTAAAAACCACAAGTTAAAACAATGTTAAAAACAATATTACAACAGTTAAAAATTTAAAACCAGCAAGCCCCGTGGATCCTTTAAAATATAAGATGACGAATGTAAAATGCCAGCCAGCCTGTCAACAATTGAAGCCTTGTTTAAATAAAAAAAATCTTCAGCCCCCGCCGAAATATTTACAAAGAGGGAGCAGTTCTCAACTCTAAAGGGAGGGTGTTCCAAAGTCGGGGGGCCACCACCGAGAAGGCCCTATTCCTGGCCGCCACCCCCCTCACCTCTCCTGGTGGCGGCACAGTCAGAAGCCCCCGCCCCCCGATGACCTAAGAGTATGGGTAGGATTATATGGAAGGAGGAGGAGAATTAATACAATTCTACCATTATATTCTGGGTATTCAATTGTATTCAAAATGGCCACCATTGTATTCTTTTATCCAGGCACTCCATGGATAAAAGAGTGTTTGCTCCATTACCTCAGGTAGAACGCAGACAGCGGCAGTGGGTCTCCTCGGGTCTGTACCCACTATTGAGCAGGTGCAGAGTCAAGTAGACCCATATCAACCCACAGTGACAGAGGCCATATCCAGTGATGTCATCTGGTAATGAAGAACAGGAACGCTGGGCGGGACTTACGCGTGATTGGCAGTCTGTCCGTTCCGTTCCATGGCTGCCCTGGCCTCGGGGCGGGGGGCCTGCCCCGGTTGGCGCACCCCACCGCTGCTTGCCCAGGCACCCAGTGTGCCCCCATCCCCCCTGGTGAGCATGCGCCCCGCCGAGGCCAGGGCAGCCGCGGAATGGAACGGACGGGCAGCCAATCACGCGTAAGTCCCGCCCAGCATTCCCGTTCTTCGTTACCAGATGACATCACTGGCCATATCTCCACCTGCCTCCTTGGCCCACTCCTTCCCTCCCCCTGCCAGCTAGGCTGGGCTGCTCTCCTCGGACTTCTTTGTGGTGCTGAGGCTCAGCGCTAATTCTGGCGCAGTGCCAGAGCTCCCTCCTCCCTGGGTGCTGCGAACATGCTTTATGGCATGTTTGAAACACCCAGAGCTGGTGGTACACATATACCACCAGTGCTCTGGCTCATCGGATGGGGCCCTTGGTCTGAATAGATTGAGTAAACCCAGAACCATGATTAGCTGTCGGGTTGCTCTGCAAACAAAGGCGCACATTTCAAAAGAACTTGGACTTTGCTGTGAAACTGTGCGCCATGGACGAGCCGGCCCAACCACTGGGATTCTGAATCAGCCTCTCTATAGTTGCTCTCTGGGCAGACTCGCTCTTCTTAAATTTCAGCTCTAAGGGATCGATGTGCTATCGATCTTAATGATGCAGTTGCTTATTTATGTATTCTGGGGCAGCTAAATGAATGCGGATTTACATTTAGCCTTGTCCTAGTCTCAAGGTTGAGGTGGCCAGAGGGCTGCAGCCAAAGTAGGTTGAAGATAGCAGGGATTTTGCACGCTGTTATATTTAAATAATTGTATGTAAAGCAAAAATGTCGTTGGAGGCGGGGGGGGGGAGATCCCATGTTGAACCTTTTTTTGTTGGGCAGTCTCTGATTTAACTGCCCTGCCTACAATAGGTCTCCAGGAAGAATCTGCTCTGCAGGGATCTTACAATGTTGTATCTGCACTATTATGGTCTGTCCTGGATTGAGCAAGATGGTTTTGAGGGTGCTGGTGGTTAAATGGGCCTGCCTTGAAAACAGCTCATAGTCCACTGTGATGAGATCAGTTGTCCCCTGTGCTTTTTCACAAGAATGAATCTCATGGGGGGGGGGCTGCCTTTGGTTTGAGCTTGTGATGTACTGTTGGTTGGCCTGTTTCTGTGTGACCTGAAAACCTTTGTATACGAGCAAAACCCATGAGAATACATTTTTTTTCCCTGCTATGATTGCAAATTTGACACAGTGAGACTTTCACAGAGATCTTTTGACCCCCTCCTCTGATTCTCAGCCCCCATTCCTGCCCAAATCCACAACTCACCCACAGTGCAATCCTAAATTGCGCTGGATTGGCGAGGCCAACAGGCCTGCACCAAATCTAGGGCAACTGAGGTGCGCTGGGAAGCCTCCCTGGGGCAAGGGCACATTTGTCCCCTAGCCCAAGGGGAGGCTCCGGCCACTCCATGGGGTTCCTTCTATCTGCGCCTGCTGTATAGCAGTTCCAAGGAAGCCACATGGCCCGAATCAGGGCCACGTGGCCTCCCAACGGGACCTTGGATGCAGCCTTACAGTTGCATCCCAGCCCCGCCCCCTCCCCAGGCTGGTCCCCTCCCTGGTTCAGCTGGCACACGGGAGACTCCCCATCGGCACTTGCGGGCCGACACTACGGCGCCCCTGTGTTGGCGCTATGTAAGGCACTGGATTGCACCCGTAATAACCCCCAATAGCAATCCTTCCACCCATTGCCTCCTACTCACCTCCCTCCTTCCAACATAAGGAACGTTCTATCCCCTCCCAACTTCCAGAGGGTATCACCCAGAGCAGCTCTCCCCCCCCGCTAGCTACGCCACTGATCAAAGTATGAGCTAGAGAAGAACTCCGGGGGCAGCCATCAGCAAATGGAGGCAAGCAAGGACTGTGTGTGGCTGATGTCCGTGGTCTGAAAAAAGGATTACCGATCTCGGTGCCGTCTCTAGTGACAAAGACACTTGGCCCTCCTTGGGCCCAGTGATGTCATGCAGGGGGTACGCGGGGGTACGCGAGTACCGGTTTCTAGGATTATGGCTGGCCCCGCCCATTCGCCCGCTCACTCGTCGACTCCGCCCCCTGCAACGTTTGAATTTCCTGCATGCCTGAGTTGCCTGCACATTCTCAGAGCCAGGCAGGCAGGCAGGCAGCGAGCGGAGCCTTGCCTTGCCACTGAAAAATGAGCTGCTCTGGAGTTTTGGAA
This sequence comes from Lerista edwardsae, assembly GCA_029204185.1. Taxonomy (NCBI): domain Eukaryota; kingdom Metazoa; phylum Chordata; class Lepidosauria; order Squamata; family Scincidae; genus Lerista; species Lerista edwardsae. The sequence goes on from JAJKFI010000026.1 coordinate 3,640,379, forward strand.
CTGTTGGGTCACTTTAACATGAAGCCAGGCCTCCTTAACATGTTCCGGGGGTGCTGTGGAATACTGTTGCAGTATGGGTCAGTTTAAAATTGTCTGAGGCCTCAAAAAGGGCTTTTTTCATGCCACTTCCTGCCACAACCTCACTTCCGGCTTATGACATCACTTCTGGTGGGCGGGTCCTGACACGTGCCAATCAAAAGTGAGTACCTGTTCTTAAATCATTTAGATGACACCACTGCTTGGGCCCCCTGCCTGTTACAATGACTGGCGTTTTGCTCATCTGTAACAACGTCCGGCTTGATTTGAACCAGCCGGCGTCCACCTTGCTGCTGGAGAAACCGAGTCGTCCTCCTGGCAGGGCTGAGCTCCTCTCCGTGTCTCCTGTCTTTAATGTTGTTGACGCCGACAGTCACTTAGGCTGTCAGAAAGCACCTGTCAAGCTGAGTTTACAATGAGGGGGGTGTTGAGGTGGGGAAAAAGGACTTCTTCCTTATTAGGGAAACACCTGTCATGCTTGCCAGCAGTCTTGCTAATTGCACAACAACTTTATTACGTCCCACTTGGAAGAACAGACAATACTTGGAGTTTTGAAAAATGAGCCTGTTTCTCTTCATTTTTTTTTTCTTTACAATAGATTAATGCATTTGGAGCTGGCAGTTTCTCGCTGCCTTCAGAACCTCTGAGAGCCTCAAAAATGACTGGAAGAGTCTCTTCTTTGTCGCTGGTGCTCCATAATAAAGTCATTGTGCAATTAGAAATAGATTAGCGACAGAGGAGAGATTTCTCCCCCCCCCCCGCTCCCGCTCCTTGGCTCAGGTAAAAGACAGGCCTCCGGAATGCGTTGGAAGGATGAATGCCGCAGTTTGTCCTCACCGTGCATTGACCTCCTGTTAGCGCCTGGCAGCTTCGACAAAGCCGAAGAGAAACTTCCCCAAGCCGAGATTTTTCTTCTCCCTGTTGTATGAATAAATGGCAGCTCTTTGATGAGGGCACTGAGGAGGGTGTCGATTTCCACAGCCCCCCCCCCTCCTCTGAGCTCGGAGATGGATTCCGCAGCTCCTGACAGAGTTTCGATGCTCACCCGTCAGGCAGGATCAGGCCTTGCTGGCAGCTATAGAACAGGGGGGCAAAACATAGGGGTGGGCCTGTCTTCCCCTCCCCCTGTATTCACCCTGAGCATATGTAAAGCAGGGCATGGAAGGAATAACAGTAAAAGGAGCATGGAGAGTGCTAGGTGGGGCCAACATTCTCGCCCCCTCCTTGTTCATTTGCAGGTGGCAAAAATCGTGGGACGTTTGCGCAGCCTTTCAGGGGTTGGGCAGGAAATTGGGCTGGGTTTGAAATTTACAATCGGCAGCAGGTCTCTTGGTTGCCACCAGCTGGTGGCTGCCATGTTTTTTCTCCCACAACCCCGGCCAATCAAGGAAATGTGATTACATCTTGCACAAAACACCGGAAGGCAAGAAGGTCTTTCCACCGCTGCCTTGAGGACTTTGGCCCCTGCCTTATGCTGAACTGGCGTTGCCAAACTCCCCCCTCCATCCCCAGACCCAATCGTTGCTCTCGCCGCTTTTCTCCAGTCATTCCTGGTTTTGAAACCAGGAAGGGACAAAAGGGCAAGGAGGAACAGCCTTGATGGAAGGAAGGAAGGTATTGGAGGGGAGAGTGCATTGTTCTTTTTAACTCTTAGACACCAACCTCCTGGTTATATGTGTTTGGAGCACTTGCACGAAGGGTGATCCCGTTACATCTAGCTTGGCTCCTAGAGTTTGTAAAAAAAGAAAAAAGTAGGGTTTATTGGCAGTAGATGAGACTCTCTGTCTCCCAATTTCAAAGAATCTACATAATTATGCTGATTCATCCCGCAGGGAAGTAGGGTCAATCCATGTTGGGTACATTCCAGTGATACTTGGCTATCCCCAAGATTTACCAGCTCACGGATTGGGTGTCCCACCCCTGGTGACCATGTTTCCTTATCATCAGCAGTGTGGTGTAATGGGCACGGACACAAGAGACTTGGGCTCACCCAGCTATGAGATCCAGCGAGCGTTTTGGGGTCAGTCCAGCATGGAGTGTATCCAACCTGCCAAGATATTTGTGGAGGATAGGTTCGTGAATGCTTCAGGTTGTTTTGAGCATCATCTGAGGGTGTGGGTGAGCAAACATATGCTGCAGTGAGGGAGATGGCATGTAGTGTCGAACTGCTTAGTTATTTTATTTTTCTGTAAACCACTTTGTGAACCGTTTGTTTTTAATAATAATAATAATAATAATAATAATAATAATAATAATAATAATAATAATAAATATTAATATTATTGATGATGATGATGATGATGATGATGATGATGATGTGTTGCTATTATTTATACAGCAACCACTGTGTACGTGAAACGTTTACAATGTATTAGTAGGCAGGTCGCTGCACTAAAGGGGACAAAAATTGACGCAAGGGAAATAGCAAAGGAAGGAAGGGAAACTGAGGTTGGGATAAACTGGGGAGAGTTACAGTCCAAATGTTATGGCTGGCAAGGGGATTGGCATCACTCTGCCAAACAGCTTTTTATGCAAGACAGGACCATTGCTTGGTGAATTTCAAATGCCGAGAATATGGACCATAGGTGGGGAAATTCCTACCATAACTGTGATGTGATGAGTTATGTAAAACTCAATGCCAGAAATGCTGCTCCCCATTCTAGACTGGCTCCAAGGTGAAATTTTGTGTGGTGGAAGAGTGACCCACAAGTGGGAACCCCCAGATCTCTCGTCGCTTCATAGCTCTGTCTGTTTGTTTCCAGGTCCTGTGGCTGTGATCAGTGGGGAAGAAGACTCTGCCAGCCCTCTTCATCATATCAACCATGGTATCACCACACCGTCATCACTGGATGCTGGCCCAGACACCGTGGTGATTGGAATGACCCGCATCCCTGTTATTGAGAACCCCCAGTACTTCCGACAAGGTCACAACTGCCACAAGCCAGACACGTGTAAGTGTTTGTTTCTGTGTTTCTTCCATGCGTTGAGATGAAGAAAGGGAAGGTCGTTTGGGAGACCTGGGTTGAGGAAAGTGGAGTAAAGAAAGAATTGGGTTGGAGAAGGGGGTCTTGTATGGTCCAGAAACCAGAACTGAATCTTGTGTCCCAACCATCCCAAGCATACAAGGAGTTGCTGCAAAACATGACTTATCCGACTCGCCACCCAATCACAGCTTCCGTTGACTGTGACACCAGCTTCCTAGAGTCTAGGAAGACCCCAGCAAGAGAGTCTTAGGGACGTGATATAAAAGGATTGCGAAAGCTTTGAGGTGAGTCTCAACAAGAGGTCCACCTTTGTCTTTCTGGAAGTCCCCTTCTCCACATTTGTAGCACCAGGGTTGCCCTCTGAAATAGCACAAAAGGTGATCTCTCAGAGACCCTGCAACCGAAGAACACCTGGAGGATGGCACTAGGACAATGTGTTCAATCCATTTCCTCTGCTATGGTTGCACACGGAAATACAGGACAAGAAATGAACCACTACAGATAACAGAACACCCCAGACCTGACCAGAGCATCAAAAGTCATATTATGTTCGCGTTACCTGGAATTCAACAGTTCCAGGTAATCATTGCCTGAATCTTATGGGCCTGAAGATGGTGAGAACCACCACAGAGTGGTGGTCTGTGGTCTGTAAACCTTCAGATATTCTGAATGTCCTCCATAGAATTGAGGCTGCGTTCCTCGCACCAATCTGGCCTCACTCTTTTTACAGGAGTGCCACTTGGCTAATCTGGATCAGGAACTCGATATGGCTATAATTTTTTCTAAACACGACACAGTGATACGATCCCATTTTCAAAACAACGTGCCCATTGTTGTTAAGCCAGCAAACATTCGTGGAGCATAATTATCTCCAGTGGTTCATTTCTTCCTGTTTCGATCCTGCGGGACACCCTCCTTTTAAAAAAGATCACTGTGCAGAAAAATGAGTGCGTGAACAGGTGAATCCCTTCCGTTCAAGGCAAGAACATTTCCACTGGGTGAGAGCTCACGCTTTCCAGTTGTGCAGGAGCCCACGTAATTCACACCACTGGAGCACGTAATGATGTTGCGCACGTCAATGTTGCTCACCACATACCCTCAGCGTTGTAGGGTTCCCCCGCCCCAGAATGGCTCCAAACCAAACCATATGAAAGATCCCACCACCTCTTCTCCACCTGTCTCATATGCTTTCCATTCATGTGCTTGGCATTGTCTGTTTCTCCTGCATCTATTCAGGACTGTCGGAAAATGAGATGTCACCATGAACCTAGATGTGGGGTGTATCAGAAGTCCTAAGGGACTTCTTAGCTTACTGTCAATGGATTGTCAAGCCCTTGTTTGCTGGTCTTTTAAAGCTCTGCAGGCTGTACCTTGAAACCTGGCTCATGTCTAGAAGTCCAGTGTGTTAGTTATCAGGATACCAGCGGTTTCAAAACTTTCAGTCTGGGTTGGCAACTTTACGCGGTTTAATCAGTAGATGAACTAGAATCAGCTAAAGATTTGGTTGATTTTATGGCTTCTCTGAGTATCCACCACTTTGGTGGCAAAAGGTTTGCACCGCACAAAGCAAAAATAGCAATTTTGGTAGGAATTTTAAAAATACGATTTTTTTTTGTGTATACTCACTTGTGTTCAACCGTGTTATTGAGGTGCCATTTCCCCACCTTCCTTGTTTCTGAATTAGAACTCAATCCTAATCTGGAGTTAGGCCGGCACAGTTAGGCCACCGTAAAGTGTGTTTGTACCATTCTCAGAGTCAGGGAGGATAGTGCACATCTGTGTGCTGGCCTCTTTGGTTCTGAGAGTGGTCCAAACCTACTTTACAGTGTCCCTTGTGCTGGCCAAACTTTGCTGGTCTAACTGTGCCGGCCTAACTCCAGGTTAGGATTGTGCACTTACTTGCACAGGTGATTCCAAGCAGCTAGCAAAGGGGGAAACCAGGCAGATTTGGTTGTGTGAAGAGGGCAAGTGGAGGCATTTAAAATGTAAAAAAACGTTTATGAGAGTGTCAAAAAAAATCACCCCCAAAAGAGGCGGTTGTGGCTTTTTTTTTCTTTAGAGTTCCTACAAATGTTGGCAAAAAAATAGGGGGTAGTTTCAGCTGAGACCTGATTGTAATTGGGGGCCCAATTTCAATCAGTGGGCCTGAATGTTAAGTGCATGCTTATTTAAAGTTTTGAGGCTATTTTGGCTGTAGCTTGTTCCCTGTAATCGGAATGAAAAAGAAAATCTTCCAGATGGTCTTTCCTTCTGTGTGGTGGCTTTTATTTATTTAATTGTAAGTTCCTCTCTCGCTTGCTTCAGAAGCTCAAAAAAAGTCACTGATATTTAGACATCTGGCAATATGCAAATTTATTGAAATTGACGATCTGTCTTTTCATCAAGTAAAAAAAAAACTTGACCGCCCTACGTTTTAAATTTGCGTGCCACTAAGCGATGTCTGCTTCTAACTCTGCAAATCTCTGTATGCAAACAAGCCCCCCATAAGAGTCTACCACTTCTCACTTTGTTCCCATTTGGAAACGGGATTAATGTGTACGTTTAGTGAAACACAGTGAGAAAACATTTCTATTCCCAGACTGTACAACTTCACACTGGGACTTTCATGTTTGAATGTTCCCCCGTACACATAGATTCCTAGAAACCCAACACATTGGGGAGAAGGCTAAGCTTGAATCCTTGTCCTTGACGCACTGACTTTCTAGATGCAGAGAGTGGTGGGCATTGTTGTTATGTAGAAAACTGCATTACAATAGGCAAGTGTACACACCTGCAGCCTAAAGTTCATTATTTCCAAGAAGAACTTTACCACTCGATTCTCCTGGATGTATAAATTGGGCCTGAGAAGGAAGATACTATACATGTTCCGTAGTTCTGTCCACTCTTGAGACGTAGTTAGGAATCCTTGCACTAAATTCTTGCTGGGTACCAAAGACAAACATTTTTGGGGCTTATTCCGGGACAAGTGTCTTGCTTCAGTACGTTCCCACTTGGGTTATGTACATTAGATAGCCATTGTTCGTTTCTTTGGCAAGGGAGTGGCTCTGTAGTTTATTAAGTCTGTGCCAGAGTCCTCTGCTTTCTAGAGAGTGGTCCATCTGCATATATTCAACAAGAGCATCTTGAGAAATGATGGAATGGCCCTACTCTGGCAACACTGAACCAACGTTGAGTCCAGATGGGGCATAGGTGGAGAGGGAAATCTGGAGGGCTTCCTCCTGCCTGCACCCTCCCTGATGTTAACGTTACAAGTGCTAGAAAGAGAGGAGTGGGGAGAGGGGTCTCCAGATTGCTACCATCAGGCAATGGAGAGCAGGGGGGCCTTGGGAGTAGGGTTTGGGGGCTTGTGGTCGGAGTGGAGCTTTCTTAAACCCCATTGTGTGCCGGATGGATCAGGATTTCAGAATCTGGACTCAGAAAAAAAATGGAGCGGTTTTCCAGATCTTTGCGGGAATTAGTTTTAGAGCACAATCCTAACTTGGAGTTAGGCCAGCATAGTTAGGCTGGCAAAGTTAGGCCGGCAAACTTTGGCTGGCACAAGTGTGTGTGGACCACTCTCGGAGTCACACGCCTATGTGATGGCCTCTCTGACTCAGAGAGTGGTCCAAATGCACTTTACAGTGTCCCTTGTGCCGGCCAAACTTTGCTGGCCTAAATCCAGGTTAGGATTGTGCCCTTATTTAGTAAGGCCAAAACCAGGTTTAGCCCAAAGAGGCAGGTTTGTCAGTGTTCAGTGTCCCCCCCGCTGGTGATTTCTAGATTCCACCATGTCGTTCCTTGCTTTTCAACCCGTGCTATGATGAGTACCACCAATGGCACTTCACAGTCTGGCTGCTGGTCCCCAGCATCACTGTCAAGCAGACCGCATGACACTACTCTGCCTGGCCTGACACACACACACACCCCGATGTTGCCGATGACTGGCGCTCTGGTGCACTGGCAGCAAGGCAAGGTTTGGGCACAGAGCTCAGGAGGAGGCAGAGGGGAGGGTGATTGGGAGGAGGCAGCATCAGCTCCCCAACGGAGCAACGTATGGGCCCAGCTGCCCATTTTTCTACACACCCAGCAGCCATCTTTGCAGCCAGCAGTGCTCACAAAATTGGCACATGCCAAAAGAAAAAAAAAAAAACTAAGATCATGGCCACCACTCCCATCACTTCCTGGCAAATAGAAGGGGAAGAAATGGAAGCAGTGACAGACTTTACTTTCCTGGGCTCCTAGATCAGCGCAGATGGTGACTGCAGCCATGAAATTAAAAGACGTTTACTTCTTGGGAGGAAAGCTATGGCGAACTTAGACAACTTAATAAAAAGTCGAGACATCACCCTGCCAACAAAGGTTCGCATAGTCAAAGCGATGGTTTTCCCAGTAGCCATGTATGGCTGTGAGAGCTGGACCATAAGAAAGGCAGAGCGCCGAAGAATAGATGCTTTTAAATTATGGTGTTGGAGAAGACTCTTGAGAGTCCCCTGGACTGCAAGGAGGTCCAATCAGTCCATCCTACAGGAAGTCAAGCCTGATTGCTCCCTGGAAGGACAAATCCTGAAGCTGAAGCTCCAATACTTTGGCCACCTCATGAGGAGAGAGGACTCTTTAGAAAAGACCCTCATGCTGGGAAAGATTGAAGGCAAAAGGAGGAGAGGGCGGCAGAGGATGAGATGGTTAGATAGTGTCACCGAAGCGATGAACATGAAATTGGGCGAACTCCGGAAGCTAGTGGAGGACAGGGAGGCCTGGCGGGCTGTGGTCCATGGGGTCGCGAAGAGTCGGACACGACTTAGCGACTGAACAACAACAACAAAAAGAAAAAGGCTGCCCAGCCCCGGCTTAGCCCCTTCCTGCTCAGTGCAGACAGAAAAGGAGCATCCAAGGCTTGTTAAGACAGAGTAATGGCTGTTGTGCGCATCACCCTCTCCTCCCACTGTGGACCCTTCCCCTTGGGGTTTGCAGGCGCCATAGCTGGGAGAGGGAGCTGACGCTGGCAACAGACGCGAGCGCATCAAACTGTAGCCGCGTGCCAGTCACCGGAGCATTGGGCTGTGTCCACTTAATTGCACTTGGCTTTGACGTCGATTATAATGTATTCACGCTGGGTCTTGTTGGTAGCGAGGAGATGGGTGGTGCTGACTAGACAGCGAAAGACAAGGAGAAACGGCAGCGAGGGAAGCTGTCTTATTTGTCTAGGTCAAAGTTGCCCTCGCCCCACCCCTGTTTGTATTATTCCTAGAATGCTCTGCTTACGGAGTGCTTTCTGAACCGTGAGGTCTTGGCATTTTCTCCTGCTCCCATCTGTGGCATTGCTCAAGTGTGCCAGCTGCCTTGCTTACGGGAATGGCATTGGTTGATTCAGTGGACCAGTTTCTGTAACCCCCTGTAGGCGAGTAGGACAGTATTGGATTGCCAAGAATCCTATGTAGCACTGGGGTATTGGATTGGAATATTCCATAGGCTTAAGGCCCAATCCGATCCCCCGCCAGCCCATAATTTTTTTTCTTACCTTCCTGTAAGCTGCCTGGCCTCCAATGGATCTCCTCAGCCCTACATAAGCAAAATAGCTGGCATAAGCCCGAGGAGACTTACAGCGCAATCCTAACTTGGAGTTAGGCTGGCACAGTTAGGCCAGCAAAGTTTGACTGGTAAGAGGGTGCCATAAAGTATGTTTGGACCACTGTCAGAGTCAGAGAGGCTAGCACACTGAGGTGCACCATCCTCCCTGACTCCGAGAGTGGGCCAAACGGCTTTAGGGTGGCCCTTGTGCCAGCCAAACTTTGCTGGCCTATCTGTGCCAGCCTAACTCTAGGTTAGGATTGCACTCTTAGGGAGGTTCATGGTGGGGAAAGGGGGATAGGATCTCAGCAGTCCCTGTAACACAGGCTTCATGCATTTAATTTGGAATGCTTACACACTTTCAGGACTAGAAACTTGGTTTCCACTCATTGAAGGCTATGATACATGGAGAGACATGAATTCTGTGTTCAGTTCTATGCTACAGTTTTCCATCTTTTATTACAGAGCACACACGTTCCTGGAGAATAAAACACAACTGTTGATTTTTATTTTTCTGGTGTGACTAGTATTTAAGAACTGAGCCTTTCTGTGGTTTATCCGTGGTCCAGTTAGTGTGGTGAGGGGTGGGGGTCTCCCCCTCCCATCTCGTTTGTATCATCTTTTCTGTTGAACCATAACTTTGATCTGGTCCCATTTCTAAGGAGCAATTCATCAACCGAGCAGCCAAATGTCTCTAGTCCTTTTCTGATGGCATTATAGATTCTGATCCTAACCGTGTCTCCTTGAAAATAAGCCCCATGAATGTCTATAAGGCTTATTTCCAAAGTATATGTGTTTGGGATTGCTGCCAAGGAGCCTATTCATACAATCAGTTACAGAGCTATATTGGTTGACTGAATATTGCTTAAACACACCCAAGTCCAGGTATGGAACCTCCTTCACATTGTTGTTCATTTAACTTGCCATTTCTGTCGACTGCTAAAGGAGCTTCCGATTAGACTGACTGCAAGAATCTGGAAGAGTTCTTTTCCCTAGGAAATCAAGGGCACAATCCTAACCTGGAGTTTGGCCTGCATGGTTAGGCCAGCAAAGTTTGGCTGGCACAAGGGACACCGTAAAGCATTTTTGGACCACCCTCGGAGTCAGGGAGGATGGCGCATGTCTGTGTTCCGGCCTCTCTGACTTGGAGTGTAGCCCAAACGTACTTCATGGTGTCCCTTGTCCAGTGATGGGATCTACAAATGAACAAAGGGAATGCTGGGCGGGACTTACATGGGGCTTCTGCGTGATTGGCTGCCTGTCCGTAGTGTTCCGCAGCTGTCCTGGCCTCGAGGGGGCTGCCCCCGGTTAGCGCGCCCCCCTGTTGCTCGCTCAGGCACCCGGCGCGACCCTCACCTGTCCCCCGCGGCAAGCAGGAGTCCCCTCCCCCAAGGCCAGGGCAGCCGCGGAACGCTACGGACGGGCTGCCACTCAAGCGAAAGTCCTGCCTACATCCCGCCCAGCGTTCCCCTTGTTCATTTGTAGATCCCATCGCTGCCCTTGTCCCAGCCAAACTTTGCTGGCCTAACTCTGCCGGCCTAACACCAGGTTAGGGTTGCACCCTAAGTTCCCTGTTGTTTAAGGTTGGTTGGAGACTGAACTCTGGTATCCCACAGTTTGGTAATGTGTTCTAAATATGGGGATCCTGGGATTCATATGTCGTGCTCTGGGAAGACAGTGCCTGATGCCAACTGTGCCACACAGGACAGGGTCTTTTCTGTGGCTGCACCCAGATGCTGCAATTCCTTCCCACAAGACATTTGAGCCTTTCAGTCAGTGTTATTCAAACTGTGGGTCATGACCCACTTGGTGGGGCGTGACCTGATATCAGGTGGGTCGCGGAAAGCTGGGAGCAGCCATCTTGGAAGCTGCAGATTTTACTCTTGCTATATTCCTGTTGTGAGTGTTGACAGTTCAAATTTTCAAGTGAGAATGTGTTGTTTGTTTTTAGTTCAGTGCTTTTCCATAATCTTTTGTCCTAATCTTGCTTTCTGTCAGAGATGTTTCATGGTTGTGCAATTGCTACAGTCTAAGAATGCCAGTTCGCATTCCAGGAGTGCCATTTGATTACGTCACACTAATGGCACTTCCTGCTTCATGAGGTCACTTCAGGCTATGACATCACTTTTAGGTTAATGACATCACTTCCAGTGGGTCCTGACACGAGTGCCATTCTAAAAAGCGGGTCTCGGCCTAAAACGTTTGAGAACCACTGCTCTAGGTCTTCTTATAATGACTGAGAATGTGATTGTTTTGTTGTGCTTTTCAATTGGCCAGGTTATGAGGAGAGTCCCTTCCTTGGTTCAGGTTCAATGTGTGTGTGTGTGTGTGTGTGTGTGTGTGTGTGTGAGAGAGAGAGAGAGAGAGAGAGAGAGGAGGGGCAATGCCTCTTCTGAGAAAATGCTTGCTGCATGCATCATTTAAAAAGATGCTAACGATGGTGTTTTTCTTTAGGATGCATATCCAAATGTTTTCAGAGTGTCCATGCAATCCTATGGATTGAGATGTTTATTTCTGGGGAGTAAGACAGGATTAGAGCCTAAGGTTCCAGTCCTATCTACACTTCCAGACATAGGTTCCATGAGACCTATGTGAGTAGATGTGCACAAGATTGTGCCATTAAATCTTACTGAACACAATGGGCATACTTCTGAGTAAAATAAATAACAGTTTCCAAACACCTCTGACCTATGCATGTCTACTCAGAAGTAGTTCAACAGGACTTACTCCCAGGTAAATAATACAAATATGCATAAGATTACAGCCTAAAACCACTTTACTTGGGTGACAGTTTGACACACAATACTGAAAACGGCAGCAGATAGCAAGGGGAGGATTGAAGCTTTTCATTCAGGGCCTCTCAGGTCATCTGTTTCTTGATCTCTGCTTCCTTCTTCCTTCTATGACTCCACCAGGCAATTAGTTCGTCTTCCCCTGTTGACTCTGCTCTGTGTGAAGGACATGCCAATACAGGTTACTGAGCAAAAATGAGGACAGAGAACTCTATATGCTTAATGCACTATTAATAGTACATTGGCGTGATATAGATTTCTGTCACCTTCTATACTAACAAACATCGCTTATCACTTTGCGAAGAGAAGGGAGGGGGGCATGACAGATGGTGATTCTAAGTCACTTAGTTCACGGTAATGGCACGGCTGATGAAATGTGGAAGATGGCCTCCTGGGCGCATCTAAGCTCGCACATGCCCCTTGCACCGAACGAAATACAGTTCTGGATATGACTGCAGATGCCATTTGCATTTATCTGTGTTCCAAATTCCCCTGTGGAATTTATGCCAAACTTCACTTGCAACTTTTGCTCTAGAATTCGGCAAGGATTCGGCACGCGGCACTGCCAAGAAAGGATCCACACTGGTTTTAAACTACAAGCAGCCACGCTCTGAAATCCAACCAAGGGCTGACTTTCAGTTGCATGATTCCAGAGTTCCTTTATTATATATTTTGTTTCATGCTGACAATGGTGTTGTGCAAAAATGGCACCAAGGTATAAAGGTAAAGCTTTCCCCACGTCCAAGTGGTCCAGTTGTGATTGACTCTAGGGGGCAGTGCTCATCTCCATTTCTAAGCCAAAGAGCCGCCGTTTGTCCGAGGACAAGTTTCCGTGGCCATGTGGCTGGCTTGCCTATAGCAAGGCCAGGCACACGAAACACCGTGACCTTCCCACCAAAGTGGTACCTGTTTATCTACTCGCATTTTTTACATGCTTTTGTACTGCTAGGTTGGCAGGAGCTGGGACAAGTGCCAGGAGCTCACTCTGTCACGTGGTCTTGAACTGCCAACCTTCCAATCAGCAAGCTCAACAACAGCTCAGCAGTTTAACCTGCAGCGCCACCACATCCCTACCAATGTATACAGTTGCTTTCTTTACATCACAATCTCAGTGCATGTGGAGTAACAAAAAGGTCCTAGCAGGCCTGGCAAGGAAACTGAGCATCATCTCCAAAATATGACTTTGAAATGCTCTGCAATGCGCCCAAGTCCTGTGGCTGATGCTCGTGGGTTCTTCAGCTGACTTCAATATGGAAAAAGTAGCATGAAGGTGGAAGGTTTGGAAACTCTCCTCTTGTTCAGCCTCACAGTAACCCTGCAGAGCAGACCACTGTTCTTGTTGTGCAGGTGAGAAGGGTATTTCTCAGCATCAGGGGAGGGTGGTTGTCAAGCCGTTTGTGTGCCCGCGATTCCCACTAGACGCGCACAGGCATTGGCACACTTCCTAAGGCTCCACTGCAGAGCGAGGTTGACCACATGGGTGGAGTCGGCGTCCTTCCAAAGAACATTTTTACGACCTCATTTATTATGTTCTGCCCTGGCATAATTGCATATTCCAAGTTAGTAATTACACATATTCAGACTAATTGAGTAATTAAATATAATTACATAAAATTGTAAATACATGGTAATCCACACCAAAAAAAAAAAAGTACTTTTGAAGGGGAAAAAAAATCATGTTTTGCTTCATAAAGATACTTCAGTAGATTCTGCTCCTTGGACATCCACTTCTTGTCATGATAGCAGTTGCACTGGTGCGTGGGGACATTGCTTAGAGTTGAGATTTGCAGTCAAGTTAGTGGACCCCAAGGTGAGCAGGTAATAGCAGTGGCATTCCTACAGGTGGGTGGGGAAAAACGCTCCTGTGTAATGTGGTTCCTCCCCCTCACCTCCAAAGCCATTCGCGGCACAGAGACCTGACTCTGGTGCTTTGATGCTCTGATGCTTTGCTCTTCGAGCCACAAATGGTTCTCCAGGCAAGGCGAGGGGGCATGTTACACAGGAGCTCAGGTTCCTGCAACAGTGTTGCAGAAGCCCCCCCCCCCAAAAAAAAACATAGGAACGCCACTGAGTGTTAGGAGACTAGAGTTAGGCCGGCATAGTTAGGCCAACAAAGTTTGGATGGCACAAGGGCCACAGGAAGGATGGTGCATATCTGTGAGCTGGCCTCCCTGACTCCAAAAGTGGTCCAAACAGGGTTTACGGTGGCCCTTGTGCTGGCCAAAACTTGCTGTATACTCCCTGACTCCGAGAGTGGTCCAAACTCGCTTTACAGTGGCCCTTGTGCCAGCCAAACATTGCTGACCTAACTGTGCCAGCCTAACTCCAGATTAGGATTCCACCTTGATTCTTGTCCACCTGTGCAGTTTCCCAGACCAAATATGATTCACCCACACACAGGGCATTTGCCCATGTCTCTGGATCTTCTCACTTTATCTCCAACATACTGCCAGCTCCATCGCTTTAACATAAAGGTGAGTTATTTGCTGCCTTATAAAGGTGCCTTATAAATGTGCCTTATAAAGGTGAGCGGCTGGGATCTGAAGTGCTGCATCCCTGACTCCTGTTTCTCTAATACGTACTTGCTGCAGCATATGTATCAACAATACAGATGAAAGGACGCTAAGCACAGTTCTCCTAGAATTAAAGTTGACAGCGCTGCAGCGGGTGATGTTCCTGCAGCAGGGATCAACCAGGCTCCTGGGTACAGAGAATCGGATTCCATTTAAAACAAACCACGCAGTGAGCGAAAAGTCCCTGATGCTGAGATTGACATTGACCTGTCAAAGGAGGAAGTAGCACTAGCCAGAGGAGAAGGATGGAGAAGGAGGTTTCACGTTCTCCACCAACATCTGCTTAACCAGGTGGACTTGGTGAAAGAGCAGGCATGTAGCATGGTGTGGTTGTTCTGGTTGTTGTGGCTGTTGTAATTGACAACAACAATAGTTAGGGCACAATCCTAACCTGGAGTTAAGCTGGCACTGTTAGGCCAGCAAAGTTTTGGTTGGCAGAAGGGCCACCGTAAAGCACGTTTGGTCCACTCTCGGACTCAGGGAGGATGGTGCACGTCTGTTTGCTGGCCTCTCTGACTCCAAGAGTGGTCCAAACATACTTGACGGTCGCCCTTGTGGCAGCCAAACTGTGCTGGCCTCACTGCAGGTTGGGATTGCTCTCTTAAATGTTGCTTTTTAGCAAGCAAGTTCACAAAACGATTTTGAGAGAAAATCAAATGGCTGAGGGCCCAATGCTATCCAGCTTTCCAGCCCTGAAGAGAAGGGAACAGTACAACATCAGGAAGGGAGAGCGTTGAAAGACTAGTCTGCTTCCCTCAACTGACAAGCATTTCAGGAAGCCAAGCAGGATGCAGATCCTATACAGCAGGTGCAGATCTGAGGAACCCATAGGGGAGGCTGGAATGTGCCCTTGCCCTGGGAAGGCTCCCGAGTGCTCCAAAGCTATCCTGGATACAGCGCAGGCAGCATTGTCATCCGCAAATGAACTACCGGAATGCTGGGAGGGACTTACGTGGGGCTTCGCCGTGATTGGCTGCCCGCCCGTTTCGTTCCGCGGCTGCCCTGGCCTCGAGGGGTGCCTGCTCGCTGGGGGAGACAGGTGGGGGGGGCACGCCGGGTGCCTGGGCAAGCAGCGGGGGGCTGCGCCAACCGGGGGCAGCCCCACCTCGAGGCCAGGGCAGCCGCAAAACGAAACAGGCGGGCTGCCAATCATGCAAAAGTCCCGCCCACGTCCCTCCCAGCGTTCCGGTAGTTCATTTGCGGATGACAACACTGAGCGCAGGCCCCCGAGGCCTCACTGTTCCAGAGCAGTTTAGGATTGTGCCCTGAGAGAGAGGAGTGGTGGCGGCAGCACACCTCCAAGATCATCCAGTGAATTTCCTCGCTGAACAAAGGTTGGGATGTAGATCTTCCTTCCTGCACATTGTACCTAGTCAGACTCCTAACCACTACATCTCAGTAATGTAGTGGCTCTCAATAATCTCAATAATCCTCCACCTTCTCAAACCTGGAACCGACTGCAACATGGGACACAATTTGAGTTTCTTTCATCTCACTGTTTTGTTTTGTGTTCCCCCTTCTCCTTCTTGGATTTAACATTCCTCCCCTCTAGGAAACTCTGCAAATTGTAATTCTGTATGTGAGGTATAGACCTCTACTTTAAAAAAAAAAATGCTTACAACCTTTACTAAACTACAATAACCAGTGGGCACGTTTACTAAACTACAATAACCAGTGCCAACCAGTGGGCACTTGTGGGCACGGGGATGGAGTAAGCCTTGGCAATTGAACCAGTAGAGAAAGACAAGTGGTGTTAGGGTTTCCGAAAAGGGTTTTAAAACTGAACTGTTGCAATAAACCATTTGTGTGTGTGTGAGTTTTTCCTAAAGTTCATACATCATCAGAGTTCGGTAACTCCCTTTTTACTGAGGCTCATGGGATGCATCAGATCTTTACCTCCAGGATAAGCAAAGCAGAAGAGGAAAATGTAGCCAAGCTTGTGGCGGCAGCGGGGGGGGGGGAGCTTTGACACTCAGGACTAATAAAGAAATTACTAGCATCCTACATTATGAATTGGATGAATTTTTAATAGCTGGGAATGTGGTTGATTTATAATGCATCAGCCCTAGCCTCCAGAGCCTGTTGCCAGTTAATAAATAAATGACAGCTCCCTTGTATTAAAAGTATCCATCATTTTACATCACTGCCATGTAATTTATGTGGACTATCAAAAGCTGGATAGAACATCCCTGTGGACAGGACAGGCGCTACCTGAGCAAGGGAAGGGAGAGGGGACATTTCCTCATGGTGAATCTTGGCTTCTTTGAGGGCCAGGGATCTGTGCTTGTTGGGATGGGTGCCCCAGGTGAAAACGGATCATGTGGTTTCCTCTGCAAAGCCTCTAGGATCCCAAACTAGCAATTCTTGCAGTGAGGACCAGGTGTTTGCCTCTCTTCATCACTGTGGTGCTTTGCCCAAAGAGACATGTTTGGGTTGGGTCTCTGAAGTGCTTCAGCACCACCACTGCAAATGGGCAAAGGGCGGTACTGCAGCTCCAACTCAGCTGGAGTCATGTGACACAAGGGAGAAATGCAGTCTCTCCTGATCTGATAAAGCTGCTGATTTGGGTCTGGCTTCACTGTCTGAGCCACTTTCTCATTCAGGCACAGACTCAGACTGGTCTTTTTTTTAGCCTACTTAAGAGTTGCACAGTTGGAGCAGACCTAGAGACGACTCGTTGCATTGCAGGAAGTGGGGTTGGTGGCAGCAGCAGACGCCGAATCTCAAGCCCTTTCGTGGGCCTGGTCTGGGCTTGCGCCAGCAATCAAGCAATGCAGGTTTGAGTTGCCCCATAATTGCTGCACCCCCTGGGGCAAGGGGACAAATGTCCCTTGAGCTGACGAGACCTCCGGCAGCCCAAAATTGTGGGATGCAGCAGAAGCCGACACTGCTCCAGTGCGGGGATTTAGGTTGGATGGGGCATTCCTGTTTCTCAGCCCTGCTCTTCTCCTTGCGAGGGCGAACCATGATGCCCTTCAAGTTGCTGACCAACCCAATGGGATGTTCCAAGCTGCTTGTTTTGGTCCAGCCTACGGGGGAGAAGAACTTCCTGTGCTATTTATCACATTTCCATATTGTAGCATAAACAAGACCGTCCTAATAGATATGGGCCTCATGCATAATACAGAGGCCTGTATCTAAATAATTGCCGTGCTCTTCTGAAACGTCAGGTCTCCGGGGTCAAGGACTATTAATGATCTTACTTAGCTCTTCCTCTGCTGAGGGCAATTACAGGCTCCAGGGATGGAAGGGGTTGATGTGTTTGGGGGTAGGGGCAGGGATACATCAGAAGAAGAAATAATGCAAATGCGCTACTCAATCACTCAGCCCACGGTGGGAAGTTTCCACTAGGAAGAAGGTATCGTTTGCACTGGGCTAATGGTTGTTCCTGCCCTCTTGGGTCTCCTGAAGTGGTGGGTAGTTCCAGGCAGACTCGTGATCAATGTATTAATTATATTTAAGCATTTTGGGCAGTGGTGTCATTCAAATGATTTAGGAACAGGAACTCACTTTTGATTGGCACTTGTCGGGAACCCAGAACCAGCGACGGAGCCCATTAGGATCCGGAACGCCCGTTCTGGTCCATTCCCCCTGAATGACATCACTGCCTTCGCCCCCCTAGGAATCCGGAGTCGCTCCCTTTAACCCTCTGAGTGCCGGCCAACCAAGAAGAAAAGCTCTTTGCAGAGGAATTGGGTGGGGGGAGAAGGGAGAGTGAAGTGGGCGGAGTCAGTCCTAATTTTAACTAGTGGAACTGAGTTCCCCCGTGTTCCCCCTGCATGACATCACTCATTTTGGGGTACTTCTCTCCACCACAGTAAATCCTGCTGAAGTGGCCGGGATCCCCCCCCCCCAAAAAAGCCATGCCGCTTGAACTGAGGCTGTGCGTCTATCCTGGAGCTGAATCAAATATTTTCTGGTTTTGATTTTGGTGTAAAAAGTGGAAATTTGGGGAAGAGAGATTTTTTTTTCTCCTTTCAAATATAATTGGCCTCTTTGGATGCTAACTCTGTCTGATCCTGTTTGCTGTCACCCGTTCCCCTATCTGATACTTCTTTAGTGCTATTTCCCCTGAATAGCACTTCCTCTTTCCTAGGTTAGTCACATCATAGATCCTACTTTGATCATCTGTGATGTTGGTAATATGATAAAGGTCCCCCAAGTTGGAATAGGCAGGCCAGCACGCCTGCCCCATATCCAGCCTGGGGCTGGGATTGGCTGCGGCACATATCAGGGCAAGGGGAAAATGTTCCCCTTCCCCCAGGAAATAGGCAGTGGCCCAAACGGGGCTCTCAGAGCTGCATCAGCAACATTTCTAGCACAACTCCGAGCAGCCCAATTCAGGCCAGGGACGGGTGTAAGGATCCAGCCCAAGTGCCTGGCTCCACCCCTCTCCTCAGGCTGGTCTGCCCATGAGCCCCCCCCCCGGCTTCCACCTTCCTGCCACCCACACTCTGGCTCTACAAAGCCATGTGAATGAAATAATTCAGGAAATGTATGCTCCACGCTCGGCTCCTCAGTTGCTCCGTGGCTTCACTCTGTCCTACGTCCACTCCTGCTGAATTCCAGTTTCACCAGGAGCATTTCTAAAATTAATGCTGGGGTTACAGCATTCAGAATTTGCATCAGCTTTCCATGTATTCTGTCCGTTTGTATCTTTTCCCCCCACCTCTTTGTTGTAGGTGCCCAGGTGTGTGTTGATGAAACTCTGCCAAACAATAAGTTTTCATGATTGCACCAAGATTGTTTCGGTGTGGTGTTTTACTGGTACCCGGATTAGAAAGCCTACTGGCCAGTGCTCCCAAGGTTGTCCCTTTACTGCTGAATGTGTTCTCTCTGTTCTCGTCCCAACTGCAGTGCAGCAAGTCCTCTTAAAATTAATGGAGCTGCCTTGGAATGTTATGGATGCTTTTTGGGCTGTGTTTTTATCCCCTTCCACCGTTCTCTTTTCCCCAGACGTTGCAACTCAAGCCTGGACTCGGGCTGTAAATCTCTCGTGTGAGCCTTTTGTTCCTCAGCCATGTTCCTGCCTTGTGTACTTTTTGCTTCTTCCTCCCCAGGCTCCCTCGGGACGGGAGCTGGGGAGAAGAGAATTGCCGCCCACTCTGAAAATGATAAGCACTAAATTCTGATGGAGGCGCCTGTGCCAAGAAAGCAACAGAAAAAAACAAAGCTTGATAACTGCGTCTCGCCACACCAGGCAGGAGAAGGCTGCTCCTCATTAACACATTATTGATCTCCAACATCATTAATTCAGGGAGGGGAAAAAAAAACCCTAATATGGCCGAACAGATCCTGAATCTATGGAAATATTATGACCCCACAGGACTATCAACGATACCCGGGAGCCTGGCCCTTCCAGACTGCCCCCAGGGGTCGTGGGATGATGTCCCCTCCTGGCCACCAGCAACTTCCAGTGCCCCAGGAGGCATCACCTTAGCCCCATCAGTAGTGTAGCCCAGCGTCTAGACTGGATTCAGCTAACCCCCGCTCCCAGCACACGAGGAACACCGTGGAATAAAATGTAATGATATATTAAAAACTACAGGTTACAACATAGAGGCTTAATAGGGCCTTTCAAAGCAGGCCAAAACATGGCATAACTACATGATGCTTAATGCAAAATAAGAAAGCATCTATCTCCTAGCCTAAGTACATTCTACCTATCACTCACTCAGCAAAGGACAGAACTCGGTGTGATGAGGGCAAGATGGTCTCTCTCTCTCAAGCCTCAAAAGTCTGAGTCTTTGTTCTTACTTTCCCCCCTCCCGGTGCCTTCCCAGCCCCCCTTGTCAGCCAGAGGCAAAACAATTCCTGGTACGGAGAAGATGTCCTTGGGAGGTTTTCCTGCTAGAGGCCCCTCTATCTTGCTCCGGCCGTTGAGCAAGACACAACAGCCTCCAGGGGAAAACTTTCTCACCACTAGGAACCCAGAGCGGGTTGGGGAAAGGCAGGCACAGGCCTCAAAATGTATCCGAGCCAGGCCTGTTTCCCTGCTATTCACGCTGCTTGCTAGGGTAAAAGATGATTATCACCTTTAAACATAGCTTGGGAATGAGTCTGAACTTCTCTTTTTCCAAAGTTGGATTTTGAAATTCCAAATGTGTGTGTGTGTTTCCAAGGACAAATCAATGCACTCGACCAGTGGTCCTCAAACATTTTAGCACCAGGACCCACTATTTAGAATGGCAATCTGCTTGGGACCCACTGGAAGTGATGTCATGGCCAGAAGATGCCAACGCCTGCTGCATTCCTGAGAATGCAGCAGTCAGTTGGGTTATTTCTCAGCCATTTTCCAACAGCAGAGTGAATCAGAAAGAAAAACAAAGGCCTATTGGCAACCTTGACCCAAGCAAACCAACCACACAGCACTCCCCCTTTTCAGGGCGCACTGGAATGGCGAGGCCAGCGGACCTGCGCCATATCGAGCACAGCTTAGGTGCCCTGGGGAGCCTCCCCATAAGTTTCCTTGGATCTGCCCCTGCCAAATAGCAGGCTCAGAGCAGAGGAGGCCACACGGCCAGAATCAGGGCCACACAGTCTGGAGACAGAGGCTTGGGTGTGTGTGTGTGTGATTTTGCCGTTTTAATTCCCATAGCCCCATGAAAAGCTGCCGGCTGCCCAGAGGTTGCCTCTGGCAGGCTCATGATCCCAGAGCAAGGCCTGACCACGTATGGCTCAGCCACCTTGCTGAAGCGAAGACGGTGTTGGTTTGGCCCAGTGCCTGGATGGCTGCTGACTTCGGAACCCTGCATACGTTGGTTCCATGCAGGAATGAAGACAAGTTTAAGTTCCATGCAGGAATAAAGACAGGCTGTACAGGCAAGAACGCTGACTGGGGATCAAACAATTCTGTGCACCTTGGCCTTTTTTCATACCCGTGGGCAGTAGTGCTATCCAGCCGGTACCCTAGGCAGGACTTACGTTTGATCGGCAGTCCGCCTGTTGCGTCACGCCGCGTTCTGCCGCTTTCCTGCATGCCCCGGCGGGTGGGAAAGCGGCGGAACGTGGCGTGTCGCAATGGGCGGACTGCTGATCAAACGTAAGTCCTGCCCAGCGTACCAGCTGGATAGCACTACTGCCCGTGGGTGAATGCCAGGGCCAGCTCTAGGAGCAGCAGGTCCCAATGCAGAGAATTCTTGTGGGGCCCCCTACCCTCTCTGCGGAAGAGCCTTTGCCGTGCCACACACACAGCATGGCACCTTGAGATGATATCATAACCAACTGCTTCCAGGAGGTCCAGTTTGGGCTGTTTGAAGGCAGGGTCAGGTGGGAGGGCCCAAGGGAAAACTGCTGTGCTTGCCCCACTGACTGACAGCCCATAGAGTTCCCAGCTGCAGCCGCAGGCAATATGCTCACTCTGCTGGTGCAGGGCCCCCTAAAGCGCGGGACCCAATGTGACGACACTGGTCACATTAGCTTAAGGCCGGCCCTGGTGAATGCAATGCCAGTGGTCCTGCTTATGGCTTCAATGAATGTACATCAGACGGCTGTAATAGGCTCTTGCCCCGCTCCTGGTCAGAATATCTCTGGCTCATGTTCCTTTGCTTCTACCTATTGTCCATCATCATGGCAGGATCTGATTTAACTGTTTTCGAACCGGAGCTTCCACCTGTTTCATTTTGGAATGGAACAGGATCGGTGGTCCTGAGTTGAGTAGTTTGCCCCCCAAAGAGCCATGTTGAATGTTAGTGTCTGCAGGAGTGGTGGTCTTTGGTTTTCTGCTGTGTTCAATCATGCTCTCTTCTCCTTCCCACCTCACCTTCTCCCTGCAACGTTTTAAACAGTCGTCTTTGCTCCTTCTGCTTGGAGTGCAAACTCTTTGTATGTCCACCGTGGGGCCATAATGGTCTAATTCAATTACCGAGGATAACGCTCTATGTACCGCTGTCTGATTTCCTTGTCAATCAATACAAATTTCATTTTTAAAAGCAAGAAAGGATGAGGGGCATGAAGGGGGTCCGAGGAACAAGGAAATGAAGCAGTTGTGGAAGTCCTGCAGGGTTTGGCTTTGTTCTTTGTAACAAATTGCACCTTCCTAAGTGGCTCTGAACTTTCAAAAACTACAGTCTTCTGTGAGCAGGAAATAAAAGTGAGAGACCCACCAGAGTCATTGGCCCCATCAAATCAACGATTGCAGTATTTCTGAAACTGTGGGTCAGGACCCACTAGGTAGGTCATGAGCCAATTTCAGGTGGGTTGTGACACACCTAGTGCAGCCATCATTGGAAAAATGGGAAGACGGGATGCTGGAAATGGAGAGGGTTGTGTGGTGGTTTTGCTTGCGCCAAGGTTTTTTCTTTCTGGTTTACTTTGCTGTTGGAAAAAGGCTGAGAAATACTCCAACGTATTGTTGCATTCTCAAGGGAAGCATCATCTCTAGTGTCACAATGATGGCACTTACAGCCATGACACCACTTCTGGTGGGTCCTGAACAGACTGGCATTCTAAAAAGTGGGTCGGGTGCTAAAATATTTGAAAACCACTGTGTTTTGGTGTTCTACATTCATGACAACACATGGTTTGCAGTTACTGTTCAGTGGTGACTACAACAATTATAGGTATAGAGGGGATGGAGATTATTCCAAGGAGGGAAGGAGTATGGGAATGCAGAAGAACAGGGTATCTGTTTGCACCTGTTTTCATATGAGATCGCAAGATGCAGAAGTACAGAGAATCCTGTGTCTACTTAAAGGTAAAAGTTTCCCCAGCGCCGAAAGGTCTAGTCGTGACCGACTGTAGGGGGCGGTGCTCATCTCCGTTTCTAAGCCGAAGAGCCGGCGTTTGAACAAGCTTCCATGGTCATGTGGCCAGCATAACTATATGCAAGCATTGAACGCCATTACCTTCCCACCGAAGTGATACCTATTTATCTACTTGCATTTTTACGTGCTTTCGAACTGCTAGGTTGGCAGGAGCTGGGACAAGTGACGGGAGCTCACTTACTCGCATGGTCTTGAACTGCCAACGTTCCGGACAGCAGCTCGGCGGTTTAACCTGCAGCGCCACCACGTCTACTTAGATTCCCATTATTCCCAGATGGATTCATGGGACCTGATGGTTCAGTTCAGTTCTAATCTTGCAAATGTAAATCCTTTGGACAAATTGACTTCTCAGGAAGACATCTGGCTAACTCATGAGTCCACAACCATAGTGTGTACCAAGTGCCTAGTTCAGCAATTTTCAACTTGTGTGCAGTGGCACACTGTGTGCTGCAAATGGTCAGCCAATGTGCTTTGGGAGTCGGCGGGCCATTTGTTCGGAGGATCATTGGGGATAGAATCCCACTGGTGTGTCATGTCAGTTGTCCAAAAACTGATGGTGTGCCTCGACAATGGCAATTTGTAATTACAGTCGGCCTGCCATATCTGTGGATGTTTGTTTCTGGGACTCTGCGCAGAAAATGCATAACGTTGCATAAATTGCATAACATTCTGTAAATTGTGTAAACAGGCTGGAAATGGTGGGCACAAGGCAAAGGAGACATGGATGCTTCAGTGAGATCTGATATTGCGGCAAGCAGGATATGTGACATTTTTTGCCAGTGGTATGTGGAATTTTTTTTTCCCCCAGCGCACATTTTGATCTGCGGTTGGTTGAAACCGTGAGTATGAGTCCTGCAAATATGGGAGGTCCCCAGTATAGGTTTACGGTCTAGAATATATGAAGCATACTGAAGCCAACCCATGGTCTTTCTAAGGCAGCTCAACCTTCTCCAGATGGTTCTCCAAAATTTCAGATGGAAAACGTCCATGGCGCTATGACCAGAAGTGCCTTCTTTTCTACCTGGAGATGCCAAGGAATGAAACTGGGAGCTTCATCACACACAGAACGTGCTCAACCACTGAGAATCTGGGACCTCTCCAGATGGGTTGAAGAGTCTTGATGTCAGAAGACCCACCACGGAAGAGCAGCTGAAAGGCTCCTCAATCAATGCCGCCGATCCAGGCATTGCGGACTCGATTTCAAGTTGAGGTTTTTCCTGCAGCAGACAGCTAAGTGCAACAATCAATGTATCCACCGCTGAACGTCTTCCTGGAGAAACATTACATCCTCCTTCATTTACTTGATGGTCCTGTGGGCAGATCAATCAAAGGCGCGGCACGCGGGTTGCACAGACTACAACCCAGTGGGTGGCCATTACGGAGCTGTCTGCCCAGTGATAATGGGCAGCAGCTGATTAACAAAGCACACCACCGTTGGGCTGGCATTTTCATTTATTCATTTTTTGAGTCGGAAAGCTGTTGCTTGATGACAATTCGGTGTTAGCATCTGGTTTGTTAGCATCCCGCAGTCCGACATCCTCCACATAACTCACTCGCACGGTGCTTTGCTTGTTCATCCATCCATCTCTTGGCTGCTTGCAAAAGGGCTTCCGTCCAGGTCTTTGGTAATAATGCTGCTCTAATTTGGAAGAGAACAGAGGGACTGTCTCGGGGCTCCTCAAGTTAGCTCCTGGAACTAGTGCTGGGAGCTGGAGCCTGGAATGCTGCAGGTGGGAGGTCTTGCTCCGTTGGCTGTGGAAGGGCAGGAGGCCAGGCGCTCAGTATCCGTCTAAGGCCTGGCCAGCCTTCCTGTCTGCCAACCGCAGGGCCTGACATTGCACATTCCCATTCCCTTGTCAGTCTTCAGAGGGATGAGGAGTGTGTGTGTGTGTGTGTGTGTTCATATGTGTGTTTGTGCATGCACTCACGCACATGCACCCTGAAAAGCTGAGATGGAGTTTGGGAATGAAGCAGACAGGTTACCTTGCCAAGACCCACAGAATGCTTCTGCAGAAGGAGTAAATCAGAAGCTGGACCAGAGAAACCCAATCCCTGTGACCATTTGCTATCCTCCAGTTTCCCCTCAACCTGACCTTCCTCTTGTCTGTAACAAACGTGAAGCTTTTTATCCCCGTGGGCAGCAATAATGTGTGGACATTGGCAGCCGGACAACAGCCCTCTTTAGTTCGATTTAGCCAAAGAGCATCGTTTCCAAAATAGGCTCCAAGGGACCCTTAACTTTCTTGGAACTCAGCAATGGTGATGAGGCTGAAAGGGAGTTGACTGAGCCCTCCCCGTCTTCCCTTGTACTCCCCAGCCCCAGGGAGGGGGTGGGAGAAATAAGGTGCAATCCTGTCCTCACCTGGGAATAAGCCCCATTGACGATAACGAGACAGCCCAATCCTAAACTGCGCTGGAGCAGGCAGGCCAGTGGGCCTGCGCTGTATCCAGCACAGCTTGCAAGGCACACCGTGGGAGACTCTAGCCTCCCCGATGGCTTCCTCAGATCTGCACCCGCAAAATTGCCGGCGCAGGTCCGGGGAAGCCGCGTGGCCCAAATCGGGGCCTAACCCTAATGGCCACATCAACTGGCACAAGGGAGGCTCCCCGTCGGCCCAAGCAGTGTAGTGCTGATGCAAGGGTGCCGGTTGGCGCCCCCACACTGGCACTAATGACGTTGCAACCTCGTTGCGTTGACGCGATGGAATGAATCCCTTGGATTGCGCCCTTACATATGCATAGGATTGGACTCACACTCAGCTCACACAGGATAATGGCAAGGTCCACCCAACCCGGGCAGTATGACTGTGAGCCCTAGAATGCAACTCCAAATCTGACACCAGGTAGACTGGAAAAGCTACTCTTAAGATGGAAAGGTTGAGTGAAAAAGAGAATACTTGTAAAGCCCCCCCCCCATACACCCCTAAGAGAAATGTTGCTGATCTGATCAATATTTTTGGACTCTGCTTGAAATGCTTCTGGATGTTTCAACCTTCCCGATTTGGGCAAATGTCTTTTGCAATTCTGGTTTGGCCGCTGTCTGTTTGCCATTGTCAGCCATCATCCTGTTCTCCAGTCCGCTGAGCCAGAACTGACTATTTCCTCGGCTTCGGGTTTGTGAGAAAGCATGTCATGTTCGCTCTTTAGAGCCGTCCTCTGGCTCTTTTGGCTCCATCAGGGCAACCATTCCCGAAGCTGAAGTGACAAGGTAGTTAGCAGGTTCCTGCTGGCAAAGGGAAGGCCATTTGGCAGTGGGCTTCCAGATCTTCCAGGTGCCTCTGATTAGGACAATCATGGCCTGATCAGTAGCTCCCAGCATCGGCATAACAGTTCCCAAAGCACTTCTTATTTCAGTGGCCGGTAATTTAGCAAGACTTCTACATAAAGGCTGTCACAACCTTGATGGAAAGTGATAGCAAAGATTCAAGAGTACCAATTACCATCAAGAGATTACTTCTGTCTTACCTGTTTGCCCCTCTAGGTAGCACTACAGCTACCTTCAAGGCTAAGCAACATCTAGAATGTTCTCTCCACCCCCACCGTACCCCATGTTTTACCGTATGGACTGGATGGGCCTTGACCAGATCCAGTGGGGCTGGTCCTATGTTCCTATGAGTACATGTCTGAAGAGGAGCATCTTGTTCTGGTGGCTGACCAAGAGAAATGCTGTGGAGAATCTTGACTGGCCACCATTGTGTTTACCTCAGAATTTACCTCAGAATGTCAGATGCAAGGGAGTGGGAACAGAATGCAGGCACCTTGTTGTCTCATGTGCTCCCTGAGGCATTTGGTGGGCCACTGTGAGATACAGGAAGCTGGACTAGATGGGCCTTGGCCTGATCCAGTGGGGCTCTTCTGATGTTCCTATGAGTACATATCTGAAGAGGAGCATCTGGTTCTGGTGGCTGTCCAAGAGAAATGCTGTGGAGAATCTTGATTAGCCACCATTGTGTTTACCTCAGAATTTACCTCAGAATGCCAGATGCAAGGGAGTGGCAACAGAATGCAGGCATCTTGTTGTCCTGTGTGTTCCTTGAGGCATCTTGTGGACCACTGTGAGATACAGAAGGCTGGACTAGAGGGGCCTTTGGCCTGATCCAGCAGGGCTCTTCTTAGGTTCTTAGGTTCATTTAAACTTTGTGATCTACATGGCAGATTGGGTGTCAGGCTCCTTTGTGGAGGTGCCTCCAAAGTTCTCTAATTTTGGGTTTGGGCATGAATTTTGGAAATTCTGAACTGTTTTCCCCCACCTCAATGGGATGAATTTTCAAAGGGGCTCATTCTCTTCTTTCCTGCTTATTGCTCTGAATGCAGCCCTGCGAATTTAATGTGTGCGCCCTGAGTTTTGTTTTCTTTCCAAACAGGACGAAAGTTGAAGGGGCTGAATGGGAGTGGTGATTTTTTTCATGGGCTACTGCAGTGGGAGCCCTCACAAAGGCTACAACTCCCATCAGCCTCTCTGTATTTCTGTGAGAAAGGGAGGGAAGCTACACCTGTTGGAGCATCCTTTAAATCTTGCCATGATGCATGAAGAGCAATGAACTGGGAAGGAAGTATACCCCCCCACTACCACTATGGATGTTCTTGTTGTCATCTCATTTGGATGACAAACTGGCAAAAAAAACCCCTATTTCTTCCTGCCAATTTCTGGCAATTGTGCTATCAATCAATATTGGGTAAATTAAGGGTGCATTGGGGGGACGCTGGTGGGCAGGGTGTTTGAGGGATGGGGAAGCTGGCAATTCTGTGTGGCAAAGGAGATAGGACCATATTCAAACCACTAGAGGGAAACTGGAACCAATTTGCCCATCTCTACTCTCTACTCCAATTTGCACATCTCAAGGGATGTGGTGGCTCTGCAGGTTAAACCGTCAAGCTGTTGACCGGAAGGTTGACAGTTCGAGACCACACGACGGAGTGAGCTCCTGTTGCTTGTCCCAGCTCCTGCCAACGTAGCAGTTCGAAAGCACCTAAAAATGCAAGTAGATAAATAGGGACCACTTCGGTGGGAAGGTAATGGCGTTTCGTGCGCTACGGCGTATAGTCATGCCAGCCACATGACCACGAAAGCTTGTCCTCGGACAAATGCCAGCTCTACAGGCTTAGAAACAGAGATGAGCACCGACCCCTACAGTCGGTCACAACTAGACCATTCGGTCATGGGGAAACCTTTACCTTTACTCTGTAGTTACTTTAATAAGCTCTATTAATTCTTGTATCTTCTGTCCTGGCTGTTTTTAGTGGCCATTTTAGAGTCTCCCAATTCTGTGTTTGTTTGCACAGAATATTTAGGGAACTAAGGCTACAATCCTATCCACGCTTACCTGGGAGTAAGCCCCACTGACTATAATGGGGTTTTCATCTGAATAGATATGCATAGGATTGGACTCTAAGGCTGCAATCTTATCCTTGCGTACCTATGAGTAACACTCTTCTGCTATTATGGGGCTTACTTCTGAGTAGACGCGCACAGGCTTGGGCTGTTAATGTGGTTGCAGCGAGATGAACATAGTTGCAAACGAAAGCTCAAAACCTCCAGATGTGCAATTGATCGATAGCACAATTGCCACAAATTGGCAGGAAGAAATAGGGCTGTGTGTCTTTTGCCAGTTTGTCGTCCAAATGAGACAACAATAAGAACATCCATAGCGATTGGCTATGAGTGCTCTGGCTTCAGTTAACTGAAAATGATCAGATGCCGCCCATAGCCTCCCTCTGTGCATAAAACCCTCGTGGGGTATGTTTCTGGTGGACATGATTTAGCAAAAAAGTCTCTCGCTCATGAACATGCAAATGTATGCGACTCGCCACTTCTGTACCTTCGGGGGTATCCTTTGAATATATGGGAAGAGGAAACCACTTCTGCATGTCTTTACAGATTTATTGTAAGGTGCAACCACTCAGGGTCTCCAAACCTGTGGAATGAGCCCTTTCCACAGTTGCAATTGTGCACATAGGGGCTTCTTCAGACGTAATGAGCACATCCAATCCCAATCTTCCTCCTTTACAGTCTTGGCAGTTCTTTGAAGGCTGTCCTGTGCACACTCCGCACTCTTGGCTATTTGCATGTATCTATTCAACATGCTTCGTATACCTGTTTGTCCCCAACCAACCACAATGGTTCCCAGAACAGGTGAGATTTATAGGCAGGCAATATTGCCCTCCCAATGACAGATCAAGACTTCCGGGTGTGGTTGCTGTGGAACTCCTTGCCACAGGAGGTGGTGATGGCATCTGGCCTAGATGCCTTTAAAGGTGGACTGGACAGATTTTTGGAGGAAAAAGGCCATCGCAGGCTACAGGCCATGATGGTTAGTGCAACCTCCTTACTTTAGAGGTAGGCTACCTCGGAGTGCAGGATGCAGGGGAGTGGTAACGAGATGCACAAATCTAGTTGTCTTGTGTGTTCCCTGAGGCATCTGGTGGGCCGCTGCAAGATGCAGGAAGGTGGACTAGATGGGCCTTTGGCCTGATCCAGTGGTGCTCTTCTTACGTACAATGGCACTGTGAGGGTTTTGACACTCCCTTTCAGAGGGATGGTCAAGGCAAATGGGCCAAAGGGTTGTGCTGTCCTTTTCAGAATCTGCTTCTCAGTCCACCATCTGTTTCTGCTGTTGTTGCTGCTGCTGTCATGGAATTGACTTGGGGCTCCCCCCCCCGGTGTCTCCTGCAGTTCCCAGTGATGCACTGCGCATTGCCGCTTATGTTTGGGGGAACATAAGAAGAGCCCCGCAGGATCAGGCCAAAGACCCATCTAGTCCAGCTTCCTGTATCTCACAGCTGCCCACCAGATGCCTCAGGGAGCACAGGAGACAACAAGATGCCTGTGAGACCACAAGACAAGAGAGGGGTGTGTGTGTGTGTGTGTGTGTGTGTAGGGGTATAGAAGAAGAAGGGATTTCCTGCCCCTACACTGCCCTGCCTCATTTCTAGTAAAAACAAAGCAGGAAAGGCCTAACAGATTTGGCAGTCGTTCCCCAAACTCCGAGTGGAGGCCTCGGTGCCTTGTGGGAAGAACCCTCCCTCTTGCCCTCTACAAGAACAGGCCGGGAAGGTAATGGTTGAGCAGAGAGCAGTCAGCTTGGCTCCGCTGCAACATGGGTTTTAATTTTTCTGTTCTGAAATTATGTTTCCCTTCGCCCTGCTAAATGCTTCCTCCCCGTCTTTGGCTCTGGGTCCTTGCACAGGGCAGTGGCAGGGGGGCTGTTTGGAGAATTCTTGGACCGGTG